>CM054142.1:40050024-40087524 GCA_028751875.1 Rapana venosa
GTGTGTGTGTGTGTGTGTGTGTGAGTGTGTGTGTGTGTGTGTGGTTGTTTGGTAAGTGGTAAGTCGAAGCGTGGGAAAGGCATAGAAAGTATGTTCAAGGCCGAACAACAAAGTGTGTTGTTGTGAGAGTGCACACACACAAAACTCCACACATACACTCACACACACACACACTCACACACAACACACACACAACATACGCACACACACTCACACACACACACACGCACACACACGTGTACACACACACCCCACACACACACACGCGCGCGCGCGCACACACACACACACACACAGAACACACACACAGCACTTCTGTAACTGTCAAGCTCTGCTTATCCCTGAAGTGGACTGGATGCTGTAATTAAACCCAAACTTACCTGCCCTTGCCCAGCTCAGAGGTCTTCAAGTGGACACAGTGGTGGTCAGCAATGGGGAGTGGGGACAGGGAGAGGGTGGTGGTGGTGGTGGTGGTGGTTGTGAGAGGATCAGAGTTGGACACGTAATGGAGACAAAATCCCGGTAAGAGGCACAGAACACCTGCAGCAATCATTAATTGCCTAAAACAAGGATCCTGTATTCAGCTTAGGGTTGGCCATAGCGTATGAATTATTAGGTTTTATGCTAAGTATTGCACGACTTCTACTGCTGCTGTTTGTCTACTGCTGTTGCTATTCAATATTACGGCTGCTATTACTACTTCTCTTGTGCTGTTGTTTTTATTACTATTGCTACCACTGCTAGTGCTGGTGCTGGTGTTGCTACTACTACTATTGCTGCTGCTGCTACTACTACTACTACTACTATTGCTGCTGCTGCTACTACTACTAATACTGCAGCAGCTGCTGCTGCTGCTGCTGCTTACTACTACTACTACTACTACTACTACTACTACTACTACTACTACTACTACTACTACTACTACTACTACTACTACTTCTACAGCTGTTACAACTCCTCTTCCTTCTCTTTTTCCTACTGCTGCTGCTGCTGCTTGCTGCTCTACTACTACTACTACTAACTGCTACTACTACTACTACTACTACTACTACTACTACTACTACTACTACTACTACTACTGCTGCTGCTGCTGCTGCTACTATCAATGTTACTACTTCTGCTTTTGTTGCTGCTGCTTCTTCTACTATTAGCTGCCGCTGGTATAGCTAGCTACTGCTGCCGGTGCGGGCATAATCATAGCCACTACCTCTACTGCTGCCACTTCCACTACTAGGACTATTACTTCTGCTTCCACGCATACACATGTATACTACATGTTTATTTGTTTCTGTCGCAAAGTGCTTCACTGGAGCTTTTCTGATCATCCGGCTGACGAGCTCCCTTATGGTGAAGACTGTAAACTAAACACATGCATGAAGAAATCTATCTATCCGCCAGTCTGTCAGCTTTCTCATTCACCCGAAACCTGCATTCTTTTGGCAGTATCCTCCAACGGAAGTTTTTACAGCTGCATGATACATTTTTGCTTTTTAACAGCTGCATGTTTTGCTTGATGGTAGTCTGTGGTCTTCATTCAGCACCTAGCCTTCATCTCTCTTTTCCTTTCTTTAAGAAGCAGATTGATTTAGTCAGTGTAATGATGAGTACACTGTTCGGCACTGGTGTCTTTGATGTACGTTGCTGGAGAGTATATGTCAAGGCTCCTGTGTCAATGCCTCCTCAGTGCAGCTACTGAGAGAAGTAATAAATTTGGAATGTTGATTCTTCTGGACAGCATTGCCATTCAGTCGTGTGTCCTTGCCTATTCTTTGTGCTCTGTACGTTTAATCTTTTGTGTTGAATAGTTACAAAAGCGATATATTTCCAACCTTCCCGCTCTCAGAAAAAATATTGTTATAAGACAGATTCTGTACACAATGTCTAACATATAACAAGCATCTCACCCACCACATTATTTTCCTTTAATTTAGGACGCAATTTACATCAGAACGAGAAATTAGTGAAAATTAATGTCCACCCTCTCTCCTCTGGTGTACGAAAGCGTAGCCAGACATGATAGTAACGTGTGAAAAGCAGGATTAGTTCTTTCATCCAGAAGTGAACTGACCACTTCAAGACCCTCCAAGAGAACAGCCCCAGGGTGCTTTCAGTGTGAATGACTACAATGTGTTGTGTGTATGTGTTGCTGACTGGCGGCCACCACGGCCCGAGGACATTGTTGGGGCCAGCCCTGCTAATTTCTCTTTGATGGCCCTGCCTGGAGGTTCCTTTTCATGGAACCAGGCTGCCAAGACGAGCTAGCCAGCCAGGTGTGGTGGTGGTGTATGGTTGGCTTCGATGTGGAACAGTCTTCGTTGTTTGGGGGCTTTGTCCCTGGAGTTTAATTAATGGGGTGGGGGAGATACCTGTCGTCTTGCCTGGACCTGTTTTTTTGATTGTGTGTGTGTGTGTGTGTGTGTGTGTGTGGTGTGTGCGTGCGTGCGTGTGTGTGTGTGTGTGTGTGTGTGTGTGTGTGTGTGGAGGGGGGGGGTGGATGGTGGGGGTGGTTGGGGGTGTTGTTGTGTGTGTGTGTAAGTCTTTTCATAAGTAATGATATCAGACTTTAAAGATGGATGGAGATAGGAAATCGCGTGTATTACAATAAACCATTCACAAGAGACTTAGAAATTATAGCCCTAACTAAATCCAGTACTTCTGGTCTACCAAAAAATCACATTGATAAGTCAGTTCTCCCGAATCTTAATGGTAGATTCTTTACAAAGAGAATTAAAGATTGGGCACTAAAACAGAATGTGTTCACTGACTGAAAACAATTTTGAAAATAATTTGATTTTCCAAGAATTCAAACGTAAGTTATATCTAAGATCTGTTATCAGCTTGCACATTTGGTGTGTGAGTGTGTGTGTGTGTGTGCGCCGATTTTTGTGCAGAAGGGTAGATAGGTGCGTGAGCGCACCTGCTTGTAAGAGGAAGCACCTGCATGGATTCCATTCTCCCAATGAAAAGCTAATCAATGGTCATTAAAAGTGCATTTCCCTTTTACGCTCCAAAACTTTTGAACTTCCTTCCACACTGAAATCGGCTTTCCTCACTTTTTTGGAGGCAAAGAGGGCAGAAAAAAAATCAAATCCAGCTTAAAGTTTTGTCAAACTTTAAAAATATTTCTGAAAAATATAAAACAGATGATCTGGATTATCTCGTAATCAATCCCTAAAGTCAGAATGCAGCTACCTTAATGGGAAAAAACCGCAAAATCTCACCATTGGTGAATATTGGAGCTCTATCGAAGAGGAGGAAAAAAGTAATCTCATAACCGATATAATCGTTTTCAAAATCTGCAGCGGCTTTTAAAAGTTTTGTGTCGATATACGGAATATGTGGAAAGAAAATGGTGTGTGTTCCGTTTGTGTGTGTGTGTGTGTGTGTGTGTGTGTGTGTGTGTGTGTGTGTGTGTGTGTGTGTGGTGTGTTACCTTCTGTGATATGGACTTACATAATGAAACTGAGAACTAAAGTCTTCTGTAAAGCCACAAGGATTTTAAAGATTTTGTTCTCCAGAAAATGTTAATTCTTCGTACTCTAATGCCCAAGCCCATAAGAGTTGTTAAAGTTGTCAGAAAAAATAGTAACAGTAGTTTCCTAGAAAACATAATTTCCTGAAATCTATTTCACAGAGTGCAGTTTATGCCTCAAAAAGAATAGCTGTAGGTTCACTGACCACTTTGTACGTGTGGTAGGTCCCCAACACTGTCGATTTAGAACTGTTGGTAAGAAAAAAAAATCCCTGAGAGCTAACAGAAATCAACGATATTGACCATGTCCAGGACAAGGAAAAAAAAACGAAGAAAAAAACCCCCGTGTGAGCGTCCACGTGAAGGGGAAATGAATTGTTGCCGGAGTCAAGCAGCGCGGGGACAACACGGAGTTGTGTGTCCAAAAGTTACCCCCAGGACTAGGCGGCCATACTTGAGCGGCATTGTAGGAGTGTCACTGGCCAATAGTGCAGGTGTGGAGAGAGAGCGGACACAATGGGCAAGAGGTCAGCATTGTGCTGCCCTGGCTATCCATTTCCTCCCCACAATGGCACCGACCACCGCCCCTACAGGGTTAAAGCCGGCACAAGTGCTGGCACGGGAAATGCCGGACTAGGAAAATCCCCCGACAAGAGAGTCGTTCAACGCCGCTTACATAACTCTGAAGAGGGGTTCGAACCCAAAAGGGCATTGAAATAGCCATTGGTGTGGCAAACAGTTTAAAATAATAACTAGTGGTGTGGCCTGGGTCCCCTCCTCCTCCTTCTTCCCCTCCCTCCTCCCATTCTTGTATTAATCTTACATGTGTCTTTTTTCCCCCTTCCTTTCTTTCTTTTTTTTTCGTTTAAAGCTTACGCCATTAACGTGCTCATTTCAGCGATCGCAGCTTCCCCTACAATCCTGTCTTTGTTCCATCATCTTTCTTAAGCCGATTTCAGGGTGTTTTTTGATGCGCGTGTTTCCGGCCCAAGGTTTTGTTTGTGTGAAAACAGATTGGTGAGATCTAACTTGTATTTTGCTAGCATTAAGGGAAAAAAAAGAATATTCATAGCCTTGAATTGAGATGTTGAAGTACACACACACACACACACACACACACACACACACACACACACACACACACACACACACACACACACACACACTGAACTTAACAGTTATTGCGGCATGTGGGTTGTAGCAAAAGAGTGGAACATGGTGAAATTCGTGGTTGTCTTTATCAAGTGACCAAATAAGAATAAGCAGAGATCGTGTATAAGCATAGGAAATTCCCTGTGGGGGATTCCAGTGGAGTCTGTCTGTATACCATTCCCCAGTTCTGAAATTAGCTCTGGATATTTCCCCTTTTGTTTTCTGCCTTGTTAACCGATTATTCTCTGTCACTCTACCTATGACACTTCTTGGGTATCATTCTATGCTTTATTCTACACTCTGAGAAAGACCGAAAGATAAATTAGATCCATTCTCTACAGGGGACCTCAGTAGTACTGCAGGTTAGAATCTATTTATTTATAAATAAAAAAATCTTCTGCGAGCTTAACAGAGACCACAATCTAAGAGAAATCTTGTCTAGTGGGTAGTAATTAATAATTAATCCACAATCCTCTGCTGTCATTTGATACCCAGTGTTCCAGTCGTTTGCAACGAGTGCTACCATTGGTCTTGCATACATCCAATCAACTGGAAGAAGTCCCATTTAGCCAGTTCCCCTTTCTTGTCGCCTTGCAGGATGCTTCCAAGGAATAGTATAGTACGTAGTGATGCTTTCATGCCTTCATTTTATACTGGGGCCGTTGTGGTCGCGGAGACGCGCTAGGCGATATGTTAATCGAGAAGCAATGATTGTTGGACAGTGAATCTTATCAAGGGTATGAAACACGACACAGCTTATTCGTCATTGTGTGTTTTCCCACAGTTATTCATTCATTCATTCATTCATTCATTCATTTCTTTCTTTCTATTCATTCATTCATTTCTTTCTTTCTTTCCTTCCTTCTTTCTTTCTTCCTTTCTTCCTTCCTTCCTTCTTTCCTTCCTTCATGCATTCTTCCCCTTTTTCCCCTTTTCCTTTACTTAGTGGAGGCGAGGCTTGTTGTTTTAAAGTCAAAGTGAAAAGATCAGACTGACAGGACAAAGAGTTTGAACAACAGATCAGTTGGCACGAAGACTTAAAGTCGTTAGGATTGGCACCTCATTATCCCGAGTTCAGTATGCAGACAGCGGCTGAAATAAGGAAATTGTCAAGACTGAAAGTCAGACTAATGTGATCTGTTACCAACAAAGGAAATTGTCTCCCCCTGACACCCCAAGGAGTTGGTTTTAAATTCGCCATCTGTTTGAGCTGATCTCTCATTGTGGCTTAATCTGCATAATCACCTTCTCTGTCTGTCTCTGTGTGTCTCACTCTGTCTGTCAGTCAGTATGTCCGTCTGTCTCTCTGTCTCTGTCTCATATCTCTCTCTTGGATCTTTTCTTCGTTGCTTTCTTTTCTTTTTCTGTTTTTCTTTCACAATGCTGAGCAATGTAGTATTAGCCAAAGATTTTTCAAAGTCCTTTTCTATGTATTTCGCCCTTTTGTTCTTCTTTCTCTCCTTCTTATTTATTTATTTTTTTATAGAAAAAGTATGATACAAAGTAAAAGGGGGGAGGGGGGGGATAGACGGAATGGCAGCATTCTGCCAAATCACAACACACCATTACGCTGTTTGTGTTCACACCATTATGCCCTTGTTGTCTGCACGCTCACTTTGAGTTTACTTGAAGGCACTGATTCTCTCACCTTAACAAAGAAAAACAAAAAACAAAAAACAAAAACAAAAACAAACAAACCCCCCCAAACCAAACCAAAAACAACAAAAAATTTGACAGTTTCACTTCACACACAGTATAGAAATCTAGCTGAACGCGGGTGACAGAAACAAAAGAAAAACAACCATTTCCCTTTCAAAAGAGAATAGGAAAGACGCTCTACCCCTCCCTTGCGAAAAAACACACACAAAACCCCCTCAAAAGACGAAGAAATTAACAGACAATACACCCCCCCCCCCCCCCCCCATTTCGTTATTATTTTAATTTAATTTTTTCTTTTATTTATTTTGATTGGTGCAATTTTAGAACAAATAGTTACCTTATTGAATAAACAGAGAAGTCGGACTGACGAAGCGGAATGTAAAGAGTGCGGGTATGCCAGGTTTGTAGATTTGGGCATTCTTCAGTCTGAAGAGGTTAAAGACATCATAAGATTGCCATTTCTTTTTTTTTTGTGATAGTCTACAGTCTTTTCTTGTTCTGCTGTTTCTCCCTATGTTTATTCTCTGCTGGCCTCTTTTTTTCCCCCCATTTTTTTTTAGCACCTTACGGTTCAGCTGTTGAGTTGTTTAGTCGAGAAAAAGTTTTGTCTGCTAGCTTGTATGCTCCTCTTGTCTATCTCTACACAAAAAAACAACAACCGACAGCAACAGAACAAAGAAGAAATAAACCAACACCAACCAAAAACACTACCACCACCACCGCCAACAACAACAACAACCCCACCATACCCTACTCTCTCTCTCTATTAAACACATACGGGGATTGGGTGTAAAAAAGCACACGAGTGCTTATTCCATTATCCTGGAAATAAAGAATAAATAAATAACAATCTCTCTCTCTCTCTCTCTCTCTCTCTCTCTCGCTTGCTCTCTTCTTTGCACCCTTTCTCTCTCTCTCTTTCTCCTTTCTCTCTCTCTCTCTCTCTCTCTCACACATTTCTCATTCTCAGAGAATACCCCCCCCCCCCCATCCGTTCCTTTTCGGATGTGGATCATTTCCCAACCCTATACCATCTCTTTTTTTATGAAGACAAAGCTAATCCTCAAAGTTGTTAAGAACTTTCCATCAAATCTTGGAGACCAATCCCAGTAACATTCCCTTCCACTTTAAAAAGAAAAAAAAGAAAAAGAAAAACAACGACCAATCATAAACCAGGACTCTTATCCTCCCAAAAAAGGAACAACACGCGGAGCGCAGGAAACCGGACCATTAGCAAAAATTGCTTCAGGGATAACGTTACCCCATTGGTGGACACCCGATCATCACGCGATCACGTGGCGTGACGTCAGTGTCTTCATAAACACTGGAGGACCCGGACAAGGGAAACCTGTCATAACTGCCTCCTCCTCCTGTCCCCTCTTCCTCCTCCTCTCTCACTCTCCCTTTCTCTCTCTCTCTACCTCTCTCTCTCTGTGGATGGGTTAGGAGGCAGACAGGCAGGAGGCATTAAATTGGCGAGTGGCAGAACAATTGGCGCCTTGCCTGTGAGTCCTGAAGAGCTCATGGCTCATTTGGTCTGCATGGCACAGTGGGTTCCTGCTGTAAAAACAGAAAAGAAAAGAAAAAAGAAAGCGCTTTATGTTTGAAATCCAGCCTCCACCGGCTTGTTTGAGACTCCTGGCACTATAACTACTGATGTGATGTTGTTCTGGGCCCCCGAACTCTGAAGTCAAGAGAGAACTGAATGAATACATGTGGGATTGAATGAGAATGAAGAAGTGGGAGAAGGGAATAAAGAAGTGGGAGAAGGGAAGAGAGAGAGGTAGGGGAGGGTGGATGGGTGGTTGTGGTGGTGATGGGATGGAGGGTGGGAAGAGAGAGAGAGAGTACAATACAATACAGTACAATGCAATGATGGTTTATTCTATTTTTGCAGGCCATCTGGCCCATTATAAACAAGAAGAATATGCATGATGTATTTTTTTATGTGGTGAGAAAATAGTGTGTGTGTGAAGAGGGAGCGAGAGAGAGAGAGAGAGAGAGAGAGAGAGAGAGAAATGATAATAGGTATAGGTGGTGTATATATATGTGTGTGAGGAGAGAAGAGGAGAGGATAGGAGAGTTTGGGGGGGGGGGGAGAGAGAGAGAGAGAGAGAGAGAGAGAGAGAGAGAGAGTGTTGATAACAAGAGAAGGGAAAAAAAGTGAGGGAGAATTAATTTGCATGCAATGTAATCAGCTAGCAATGTTACGTGTGTGTGGTCTCGCTACCTGTCAGTCTCATGGGAAAACAGTAAAACATTTCGGCACAGGTGTTCAAGTATCACTTGAAATCTGCTTTAAATTTCTTTTTAAGTAATAGGAAACTAGAAAAAATAAAAACGAAAGAAAAGGAAGACGTGGTATTTTTACGCACTTTGCAACAAATACTGCCAATGAACCTCTTGGCCAATGGTTAGTTAGCTCATATCGTTTCAGTTGTAGGAATAAAGGAAAAAAAACAAAAAAAACAACAAAACAACAATAAGAGCTAGTGTCCAAATCATAGTAACTTAACACACACAAAAAAAGAAAAAAAACCCACCCAACTTAAACAACCCATGAAGCAACTTACCGCTATGTTTTCTCATCCACTCCCTGATTTTCTCACACTCTCTTTCTTTTGAGAGAGGAGAGGAGGAGGAGGACGAGAGAGAGACAGAGAGAGAGAGAGAGAGAGAGAGAGAGAGAGAGAGAGAGAGAGAGAGGAATATCTGTTTTCTTTTATTCCTCGGTTTTCTGTGCCTTAAAAACAGGAAAGTCGTGTCATAACACAGAACAACCACCGGGAAAACCCATCTCAAAACGACAAAAGCAGCAGCAACAACACCACCACCAACAAAACAGCAAAACTAAAAAATCCGAGTTGGAAGGTAAAGTATGAACTGTCATGGAGATACTTATTTTTATTTATTTATTTATTTATTTATTCTTTTATATTGAGGATAATGGAATAAGCACTTGTGCTTTTTTTACATCCAGTCCCCGTGTGTATGCGTATTTGTGAATTGTCATCTGTTCTCACCGGCACACAATGGTCTACTCTTACGAAAAGCGGAACAGGATTTAACGTGTGCGCAAGATGTTCTGCATGAGTTCGCACACGGGACCTCGGTTTATAGTCTCATCCGAAGGACTTTGGGGGAGAGTGGAGTCTGCACTGATGTTAACTCCAGAGGAAAATATCCCCTTGAACGGGAATCGAACCCGGGTCATCAGATTGCGAACGCAATGTTCTGATACTTCAGATAGATAGATAGATAGATAGATAGATAGTGTGTGTGTTGTGTGTGTGTGTGTGTGTGTGTGCGCGCGCGCGGTGCGCTTGCGCTTGTGCGAGTGTGTGTGTTACTGAGAGAGTGTGTGTGTGAGACTGAGAGAGAGAGAGAACACTTACAATTTAATTAGCTACACCGGCCATCTGACGAGGGGTGGTGGTGGTGGTGGGGGGGGGGGTTCACAACTTTCCTCAGAAAAATATATCAGGTAATACATTGTTTATCATAATGGTTATATGTTGAAATCACATAAACGCCATTCTGAAATACTTTTTTTTCGAAGTCAGTTCAAGTATCAACAGCTTTGGTATACTATGTACGTAAACGTTTCTATGTATCAATCGCGCTCAAACAGGTCAAACAGTCATGTTTGAACCCTATCCCCGATCAACCGCTCCTCTCTCTGTCTCTCTCTGTCTCTGTCTCTGTCCTGTGAGCGCGCGCCCACGCGTGCGTGCACGCGTGCGTGCGTGTGCGTGTGTGTGTGTGTGAGAGAGAGAGAGAGAGAGAGAGAGAGAGGAGAGAGAGAGAGAAAGAGCAAGAGAGAGAGAGCGCGCATACAAACAGCACAGTATCCTCCATGACACGGGATCACGGATATACCTGGACTGCATTGAACAGCTTTGTACAGAATCTGTCATGTTTCTCTTCAGGGTATTCACACGCATTGACGCTCCCTGCAAAAGCGCTAAGCGGAGTTTAAAAAGCGGACGGACAGAAAAGCGGAAAGAGAAAAGGGCATGAAATTCATCATTTCTCCTCCGTACCCACTGAATCACTTTGCGGGTGAATGTCACCGAACTGCTGTGTGAAAAGTCTTTGTCATCTTATTTTGTCCACTGAATTCGAATTTTAAGGCTCAGCACTCCTCCTTTAGAGTACCTATCAGAATATGAAAGCCACGAATTAAAGGTCAGACTATTCTTGGTCTTATATTTCATGCGTCATTTAACAAGCGTTCTGGTAAAGTGGGGGGGGGGGGGGGGATTTCACGTTCATATCGTCCATACCTTTTAGACGTTTCCTGTAGCAGTTCGTCCTTTTCACATCAGAACGAATATGTATGGTCCGTTTGAACCCTCAGTTGACAAGCAGAGCCGTGAGTGGGCTTAAGGCGTTATTCTTCTCCTGGTGGAACATAGTAGATGGTGTCACCAGTTTGCTGGATGACATCAGTTATCCCAAAACATAGATGAAATAATCCCCAAACTTCGCAGGGCATCTTCTGGCTGGTGACTGTTGGCAGCTTAGAATTAGTAGCTTGCTTTGATTGTTCTGCAAAAGATTCAAACATACGGACATGTTGGTCTTCATGTTTCATATAATTATCCTTTGATAAAGATTTGATTGAGCGTGGTGTTAAATGATATTTTGCTGATAATTTTTATTTAAAAACAACAACATGGAAACTAGGAACGCACATGTTTTCTGTTTAATTCATAGAAATTGTGTCTGTCTTAACGTCTGTCAAAAACTACGATAATCATTGTTTCACCTGTTGACGGATGTGAGCAATAAATGGAGTGTATAGCTGCCCACACAAAAAAAGATCAGTGGTATAAAATGTTTGAACTTTGCAACACAAAACCAAACCATAAGCACATTCAAATCTGCTAGAGCATGGGTTTTTCCACACACACACACACACGCACACACATACACACACATAGTGACTATAAAACCATTCCCTCCAAAAATATGGCTAATAAAAGCATAAACACGCGTGTACTCGGACAATTCATTGGACTACAGCAATACCACAGCCTTCCGCATACACCATTTAAGCCAGTCCACTTCAAAGACCCAGGAGAACAATACACGTTCCGCTCTGCTCTCCTTTGAGAAAGAGAGTAGCCATGCTTGGACGGAACTAATGCACGTGCTATCCGAAGAGCTTTTGTCAGAAGGTTTTGATGGCCTCACGTACACGTCAGCATATAATATTTACGCTCCTTGTAAATACCCCGAGGTCACGGCTCTTAGACCAGCCACCTTTGGAAGTTTAGTACTTGGACGTGTGAACAACACGAGAACCCCACTTTTCACCTGTTCTTGTCGGGCATGTCCCAAGATGTAATTGCTCGGAAGTGGCATGTGCAAAAGACGATGTTGTCACAACATCATAGACCAGTCGTGTATAGCGCGGACCGTTCAAAGTTGGTGTTGGGCGTTTCCCAGCTTAACACCCTGGGGGTCAGCTAGAATATGCACTCTTGACTCACTCATTCCACATGAAAGTCGCTGTGAGGCTGTAAGTACACTCTGGATGAGAAGTGTCTGGCTACCCCAATATGTATGTATGTACCCCTTCTAACCCCAACTCTTTCTCGCTGCCTCTGACCCGTCACATTTTGCTGCCTGTATCAGCTCTACCTGATCCTCACCATCCCTACAACTTCTTCCCACTGATTCTGTAGCAGACTAACTCACACGCATGACATCTCTAGACAGCCCCATCCCACAGACCATCCTTCTGCTACCTCCTCTAAACCTTTTTTCTTTCTTTAACCCGCTCTTTATAGACACTAAGACACCTTCTCACAGTCCCTAATTGGGAGTGGGAACGGATGACAAAATTTACACAACTGCATACACACGAGGACTGGATGTAAAAAAAGCATACGAGTGCTTATTCCCTTATGCTCGAAATAAAAAAGTAAAACAAAAATAAAATAAATCGGAAATCTCTGCTGGAAGGCAAATCCAATCCCAACAACAAGAAAACGTATGGCTGTTTTCATGTGCCTCATCGTAGAGGCAGTCATACAGCGACTCAAGAAGATTTTTCTCTTTCCATGATTTGTTTTCTGTTATTGAGATAATAAAGTATTAATATTAGTATTGGTATTAATAGAAAGTACACATCGTTAGGCTAAGATCTAGTTACGGAAGACAACAATCTCAACATAACATTTAAAGCATATAAACATGTTAATGTAAGCCTTGGCATTTTGTTTTATATGAACAACTGGCAACAAAGTGTTGCCAGAAGCCTTGGCCAGAGACTGAGAAAAGTAAGCAAGGAAAACTGGCAAAATCGAGAGGAAAGCGATTAGGGAGCTAGAAAAAAGTCCACGGTACAATGAGACTTTCCAACTGCTGGAAGTCAATGCTGAAGTTTAGGTTTAATGGTGATCGACAAAATTGATATATCAAGTCAGGTTCAATATTGATGTCGCTTCCGACGGGCGCTATAGCCTAGTGGTTAAGAGCGTGGGACTTCAATCCCATGGGCCTATGAAGTCGTGGGGTCGAATCTTGGGTGTGTCTGGTGGATTAAGGATGGGAAGTTTTACCATCTCCCAGACCAACTTCAAGTGCATAAATGGCAATGCCCGAATTCCCTTCGTGTAAATACACATGCATAACATCAAATATGCACGTTGAAAACCAAAAATGCACGTGAAAGATCCCGTAATTCGTGTCAGCAGTTGGTGGGTTACGGAAACACGAACATACACAGCACACACCCCCGAAGTCGGAATGCGGCTACCATAATCGTGGGTCCAAAAACCGGTCGCATACGCAAAATCTCACCATTGGTGAACTTTGGACCTCTAGCCGAGAAACAGAAAAAAATACTGCTGGAAATTTAAGCTGAAATTTAGGTTTACTGGTGGTAAGGAACATTAATATAGGAGGTCAGTTTCGTTTTTGGTTTAACATCGACATTGGTTCTCACGATTTGGTAGATGACAATACTGTTTTTGGAGAATGGGATGAAAATAAAATAAAGGAGAATGGGGGGTTATTTATTTATTTATTTATTCTTTTATATTGAGGATAATGGAATAAGCACTCATGTGCTTTTTTACATCTGGTCCCCGTGTTTATGCGGTTTTGTGAATTTTGTCATTCGTTCCAACCGGCACACAATGGCCTACTCTTACGAAAGCGAACAGGATTTAACGTGTGCGCAAGATGTCTGCGTGCGTTCGCACACGGGCTCGGTTATAGTTCATCGAAGGAGTATCTGGGAAAAAGAATCAGCCTAATAATGGCAGCGAGGACATGACGTCACAGCCGCCATGTTGCCAGTAAATGCAGAATGTACACACAATATTGGCTTCGTCAGTAGACGGCTGAAAATGAAACCAGAGCATTTGCCAAGACTTATAAGGCTTCAGCCTGTGTATATCTGTATATAGGAATAGAGATGATGCCACTGCCCCCATGTTAGCAGAAAAAAACCGTACTAAAGATGCCTTGGCAAATCTTTTCTGCTATGTGTATGCCAACATTAGCAGTGACAATGCTAGTTTTAAAATGAGATGACTAAGAGTTTCACAGCTATTATAAAAACGTATCCAGACAGAAAGTTCTGAAATAGCAATACAGGGAATCCACTTTAACAAAAGAAAAAGCAAGGTACTAAGCTTCCATCATACAACTGAATGATGCAACAACAAAAAGAGAAAAAATACCCTGGTCTTAGAGTGATCATTGACCAAAACAGAAAAAAAAAACGTGCTGCGATTTGTGGAAAAGGTTTAGCAAACACACACAATTGCTGCTACTAAAGATAATCTATGCAACTTTTTCGTTTGGGTCCATATCCCCAGAGGACCTCGGAGAGTGGAGGAAGCTGGGTGCAAAATCTTCAACTGTGCCCCTACGGTCCACGAGATAGGGGAGGTGAGAGTGAGGCCATACCGGACCAACTGTGGTATGCAGAATATCTGGAGGAGGGCGGAGTGTGTCTGTCCCCTGTAGCACGTAAAGAGATGTAACTGAGTGGAAATCGTCATGCCTTTAGCAAGTCATATTTTACAATGTTTGGTAGAAAGGCGTCCGGCTGAGAGCTTTACTGAGTCCGTGTTTGGGCTCGTGCCCGTACGATGAGGCCTCAGCCTGTGTATATCTGTATGTATCGAAGTTGTATATTACTTTTATTGTCGGCTGAACCCTCAGCTTGGGTGAAAATGTCTTTGCCTGCGCTCCTTGATAAGTCGGGGGGTCAAGAGGTGAGCATGAAGGTGGTGAAAGCTTTTTATGAACTAAGGTTGGCTGTAAATCACAAGGAGAAAATTAATGTGTATGTGTGTGTGTGTGTGTGTGTGTGTGTGTGTGTGTGTGTCCGCGCGCGCAAAGCACTGTGTCTTCAGATGTATAACGCGAACTGCTACATTTATTATGGTGATCACTACATTTCTACACATTTTAAAAATCTTGCCTAGCTAACTAGGGACCCTAACCCTGCTACCACCACCACCATTATCATCATTCATCATCGTCATCGTCATCGTCATCATCATCATCATCACCACCACCACCGCCGCCACCACCACCACCACCACCACCACCACCACCATCACCACAGCCAAGCAAAAATAAAGTTCACCCACAATAACATGCACAAACATATTAAAATTATTATGAACGCCTTTTCCTCCTCCTTTTAATGAGGTACATGCACGTCTTTTTTGGTACGTGTACACTGCTAGTAATCATTATTTCCTGACTGGTACGAAAATTGTGAAATTGATTAAAACAAAGAAGTGTGTGTGTATGTACGTGCGCACGCGCATGCATGCGTGTGTGTGATAGAGAGAGAAGCTTTTTGCGCCTACGGTTTAAACGAAGACTATTTGAAACTATACAATCTTATAACTGCAGTGCGTTCGATCCCAAATCTGCAGGTGTCTAGCAACAAAAGAGACCCCCAAAAAGTCACACCTCCACTCGGCCACCCCACTGTCCCTTCAACCTCCACCCATAAACCCCCAGCACCCTGTTATCAAGAACTGATAAAACGGGTAGCTGTCGTGTACCCCGAAAACCGTAGCTGGAAGTGACACGAAAAGAACGGTAGTGGGAGACCCGGGTGATATATTGCCTTCTTCACACCCCCTATCTACCCGAGTACCCGGCCAGACCGCTGACGCCACCCCGGGTGCCGATAGAGCATGTTCGAAAGACGTGCCGACATCTCTTTCGCCCCTTCAGCTGTCAGATTCTGCAAAGCTGGCGATTAGCGCCTACAAGCTGGGGATCCAATAAGCTTGGGTTTATTTGTTTCCCTACCCGGCAATCCGTCTTCCCGGGTATTGTGCAGGGGATGACGCATAGGAGGTGTCCCTTGAGAGTTTTGGGGACCCGGAGCACGCACAGGAGCCCGGTTGGTCGAAGCGAACATGATGTATGAAAAGCAATGAATAGAGTGTGAAGTAGTTGTATTCCGTTGTATTATCTTCGCGGAGTTCATTTTAGAGCGCGGATTAGTTTATGTTTGACACGGTTGAAAACTACAGTGAGGCTGAGGTTTTTGTGTTAAGAAAGCTTGAAGTCTGATTCGTAGTGTCGGTTTGTGCAGGTTATGCCAGTGTCAGAAGTGCCAGCCCGTGTTTGAAATTGTAATCTATTAGTGTCACTTATTTGATCTTTTAATCTTTCTCTCTCTCACTTTCCTGCACTCACTGTCAGTTTGCTCGTCTGTCCTATCTCTCTTCACTATGTATGATATATAGAAAAAAAATCACCTTGACGCTAAAGCAAGAAGCAGTATGGAGGCTGCTTTAGGTGTATAGTAAACCATGTATATGGGTATATCTTAAAGCATGAGACTATTTTCTGCTTAGAAATGTCAAGTTTTCTTTGTTTTGGGGGGTTATTTTTCACCAGTCTTCGTTATATAGTACAGCAATTTATAGACAATAGCACTCCTCACCCTCTTTAACTCACTTAGTGATTCAATCAATGATTAGTTTTCGCCATTCAGGCAGTAAGATGTTCCGTCCGATGGATAATAGACTATCTTCTTTGAAGAAAATGATTCTATCGATCTTCATTGATAAAGAGATAGTAAAAATAATTTACAATGACGTTTGTTGTTTCATGTCACATAACTACTTCTGCTGTCAGAAGATCGAAACTGCCTCTCTGTCCAGGCCCAGAGCAACTGATCGACCATCTTCCGAAGTGATTAGCCAGTCACATTAGGCCTATACAGAAATTTATATTATTGTGGATTTATGTGTTTGAAAGTAGAAAGCCTGCTAAAGTATTGGATAGAACAAGTTGTTGATTGAACAGGGAAAACCAATGTTAGGGAACAAACAGAGTGGGGAAGAAGGTTGTTCTTCAGAGTTGCCTAGTCATCCAACATTTTAAAAGTTGAATTGCCTATTTATCTAGCATTTTAAAGGTTGAATTCCATATCCATCTAGCATTTTAAAAGTTGAATTCCATATCCATCTAGCATTTTAAAAGTTGCATTGCCTATCAACCCCAATATCTATAACGTTGCATTGCCTATCAACCCTAATATCTAAAAAGTTGCATTGCCTATCAACCCTAATATCTAAAAAGTTGCATTGCCTATCAACCCCAATATCTAAAAGGTCCAGTGCCTATCAGCTCCCATATCTAAAAAGTTGCACTGCCTATCAACCCCCAGATCGAAAACGTTATCTATCAACTAGCATTAAAAAAAAAAAGAATTGTCTATCAAACTAGCGTTATTTATCCCCAGAATGCGGCTACCTTAATAGTGGGTAAAAACTGTCACACAAAATCTCACCGTTGGTAAACCTCTGTGCTCAGCCCAAGGAACTAAAAAAAAAATCCCCACGAAAGCAAACCTAGCGTTTAAAAGGTTAAGAAGTCATTGCAAGGGACAGAAAATGATGACTATTTTGGTGGATGATGGTGAAGGATGATGATAATATTATGGGAGAGGTAGAATCAGACTGACAGAGAAAGACAGATAGTGACAGAAAGAGACAGAGAGAATAACAACAGTTAGATTATACATGCCCCTTGCATACAAAACAACAGGCTTCAACACTGGGGTATAATATAATAATGGTGTACCTTTTCCATTGAACTCATCCCGTGTCTGTCTCAGCGGGGTAAATCCGGGTGGATCAGAGCAACGTGCTTGTTGGAGGGTGTGGTATAATCCTTCTCAAACACACTGGTGAGGGATCGACCTGAGGAGATCATCTGTATTGGCTAGCAGACGACACTGAAGGGATTCAGTTATGGATTCATGGAGAGAATGGAAGATAGAAGTCTTGACACAATGATTAGGTCAGATCATACCGTTCCGGCCCTAGATGGCTTGTTTGCTTTTTGTGCTTTTCAGTCTGACTTTTTGTGATTTTTTCTTTCTCACCCCACCTTATCTTTTTTTTCATTAAAAAAAATCTCCCTTTCTTCTGGTCAGCTGTCTTCAACAAAAAATGTCTTAAAGGGAGGCGATCAAAAGTTATATAGCAACTGCAGGGTTTGTGCTGTGCTGTGCTGCGTTGTGCTGTGCTGTGTTGTGTGTGTGTGTGTGTGTGTGTGTGTGTGTGTGTGTGTGTGTGTGTGTGTGTGTAAATGCATGTTAAGCATATACATAACACCTTTGCTCCTTGTCCCAAGAAACCTTGACCAGCGCACAGGTGGAATCTAGTGGACGAGAGAAGAAAGCTGACGAAAAAAAAAGACAGATTAGAACAATGTTCTGGCTTCAAGCATGTTTCAGGCCAGAAAAAAGCACAAGAGAAGTGAAGACATTAAAAAAGTTTTTTGTTTTTTTTAACAACCAGACATTATTTAGAATATAAAGCTAGGACTCCAGGAACTGGGACCCTGCCGTTTCCCGGATAAGGTATTCCTATTTTCTGACAGTACCCTTGGTATTGGTCATGTTGTTTAATATTTTTAAAGCAAACTTTATATGGACATTGCTTGCCGTGTTTAAACTGATAGTAAGAACCATCCTTGGAAACTGGGGGTGGGAGGTCATGTTCGACTTTCAGTGCCAACGTTGTATTGATGGTCATGGGAATGTTATGTTGTAGTTTGCACACCTGGACGTCTACCTGGGAGGTCATTTTTTGATTGAGCTCAGGTGCTTGTTGCCATTGAACAACCAGCTCAACCCCCCTACCCCACAAAAAAAGAAAAAAGACCCCCACCCCCCAAACCAACATCCAAACCAAAACGAAAACACACGCACACACACAACCGAATAAGAAATAAATCCCACAAAATAACCCCAAAAGCAAACCACACAAGATTTTTCCCACCCTGTTGTGTTCTGTTCTCCAGGTGGTGGCAGATAGCAGGGAACTGTACAGACATGACATTTCATTGGGTTATGTGTTGAATCATACGTTATGTTTTATTCAGGAACAGCTGCACCTTTCAATGGAATGATGTCATGACTCATCCAGGCCTAAAAAGATAGACTAGAGGCCAACACCATGATGAATGGGTGGTTGTGGACCCACACAGAACGATTGGCGGATTTCTTTTAATTACCACAAACCATCATTCTTATAAATTTCAAATTTTGTATAGGTACAGTTTTTCATAACATTGTACCTTGTGTATGAGCTGTATCAATAGTTGATTTTATGAGAGGAAAAAAATCTTTACACAGTGTTATAGCTGATAGCCACCCTGCACTCAGCGGGTACATGCCGTTTGTACCACAGAAGATTATTCCCACCCTGTTGTATTCTGTTCTCCAGGTGGCGGCAGATAGCGGAGAACTATACAGACATGACAGTTGGCTGGGTATGGATGTGTTGAATCATACGTTATGTTCTATTCAGGGAACAGCTGCACCTTTCAATGGAATGATGTCATGACTCATTCAGGGACTCAGGGCGCAAAAGTGGCCAGCACTATGACTCAGTTGAGCGTGTCTGCGTGCACACACACACACACACACACACACACACGCACACGCACACACACAGAGAAGTTGCCTGATTTTATGAAAACAAAAATAATATATAATTTTACTAAAAACATCATTTTTATGATTTTTCTTTCAAATTTTTTATATACAGTATTTATGAGGACCATATTTCTGTTTATAACAAAATTTGAAATAAAGGAAACTCTCAAGGTAGTAAAGAGAATAACAATGATAATAATAATTATAATGATGATAATAATACATGGAATTTATACAGCCTATTTCTTGCAAAAAACAAATCAAATCGCTTTCATTCATCTTAGTCTTTCACATGCAGCCAGTTACAATTAATAGTTTTTTTTTTTACAAATTCAAATGTAAACACACACATGTTATACATCTTATGTTATTCCAAACATTGTGGGATTTTTGTTGTTGTTGTTGTTTTTACAAAAACAATGACTTCACTAACACAACATTTAAGTGGAAAAACCCATTTTTCAGCTAAAAAACCGTAACTTGAAAATTTGGGACATGTGCAGAATATATTCGAAGGATTTTTAAACATTAATGTTTAACCATTGGAGCTTTAGCTCTCTGGTTGTAGATGGAAAGTGGTACCAGTCTATCAATGAATCAGTTAATCTAAATCCAGGAACGCGTTGAGTGGCTATTTACCCGAGGCTTTTCCAGCACGAGTAATGTTGTCTGGATATTGGCTAGCTTCCTGCAATGTTGCTGTAATAGAGATGAACACGTTCGTATATCACATCAAAGATTGACCCGGGCAATAAAAAGTGCACACACACATACGCACACGCACACACACCCCGACGACAAAAAACAGGTTGGCAAAGCAATTAGTCAACTGTCTGTGTCATCCAGCCTCAAGACATATTTATTTCAAACCTAAGACTCCCCCCCCCCCCCCCCCTCCTGTTTCATATCTAACCCATGTTCTATCACCCTGCTAAAGTATACGGCCTGTGCGAGTGTATGTGTGCTTTTGAAAAACATTTGACTATCGAAACTTTATTTCATAGATTTTGTCTGCATTGCACCATGTTTGTAAATATCTGTTTGTTTAAACTTTTGATTATTTATCATTGATTGCATGACTGTGTAAGATTAGGTTGAATGCATGCGCTTTGATTTGTCTTTGCAAGATATAGCGCTATATAAGTTCCATTTATTATTATTATTATTATTATTATTTATGCACTATGGTTTGCTTGCGTATTGATATGTTTCAGGAAAATACATGCTCGTAAGAGAACTGGTTTATGAATATTGATCAAAAGCAATCCTGGCTTTTTCATTTTCCGCGTGAACATTCGATAGCAAATAAACATTACATTTCTAAATCACGTGTGCGCACGACAACATCAATAAAAAGAAAAGTAAGACATGTATAATTATGATGGCTGTTTGGAATATGGTTTCAGCATGCTATAACACACAGTGCTACATTAGGGCATCCATAGCTTAACACCCTGGGGATCACTCAGAACATGCACAGTCTCATATATCCTAACTGGGAATCATTGTGAAACTCAAAAAACGACCTTGCCGAAAACTGTGCCCGTGTAGCTGTTTTCAAGTACCTCACCCCCATAGGCAGCCACACTTTGACTTCAGATGATTTTTTTCTCTCTCCTTTAATGGAAAGTACAGGCTGTCATGCTAACAACTTGTTATGAATGAAGACAATGTCATAACATTTCAAATCGTAATAACAATTCAAGGCAGACCTCGGCGCTTTGTTGACATTTTTAATTAACTGACCAGGAGTTTGGTCTGGGCCAACACTTTGTGTGTACATAGTCTCTTGAAATTTCTTTCTGGCAGCTGTCAGCGGTATTGTTAGATGTATAAGCGGCTTACCGCGCATGGGTTATGTTTCTTATTTGGTGAAGTAAAAGCTACGAGGTCAGCTATGGTCGACAGTGGTATCAAGACGATCGATCCTCTTAATTGTTTACGTATTTTAGCATGTATTTATTTGTTATTTATTTATTCACTTTTTTCAATTCAGTTGATTGGTTTTTATTACAAAATCTGGATTTACTTGATTTCTTACACGCTACTCGCTCAGTCAAGGAAGGGACGGGATAGCCTGGTGGTTAGAGTGATGTATTCCTGATCTGCTGACCTGGGTTCGAATCTCGTTCAAGAGGATTTGTCCTCTGGATTTAACATCAGTGCCGACTCCACTCTCCCCAAAAGTCCTTCGGATGAGACTATAAACCGGGGTCCCGAGTGGGAACGCACGCAGAACACCTTGCGCACATGTTAAAATCCGTTCCGCTTTTCGGAAGAGTAGGCTATTGTGTGCCGGTGGGAACGGATGACAAAATTTACAAAACTGCATACACACGGGGACTGGATGAAAAAATCACATGAGTGCTTATTCCATTATCCTCGAAATAAAAGAATTTTTAAAAAGCCTAATGTGCGACTGAGCTGTTCTGGATAGGCATTTTCCTATCTTCTGTGGTGTTGAGCGTTCTTATGCACACAGGAGAACTCCAACAACATGCATTCTATTTTAGCCTACTTGTCTCACCTGGGAATCACTGTGAGAGTACATGCCGGATGACCAGTTGGTGTGTACAGCTGTTTTCAAAGCCCTGGCCCTGTGATTCCAGCGAACCCGATGGGTTCTTATAGCGAATCTCAGAAAACATCGCTGAATAAGTCGTGTCTTGTGCTGATTTGTGATTTTAAATTCAATGTCATTTTTGTATTGACAACTGATACATTGTCTAGGTGAGTTACCTGGGCAAAGAACAGATAGGATAGTGTCCACAGAGACAAGATTATAGGTTTAAGTGACGAAAGCAGTATTGACTTTGACGTTAATGTCAAAGCTGGAGAACCCGCGCAAGACAGTTCAAGGGAGAGAATTGTTGGGTTTAGAGACGGGCAGAAATTGTTTCCCCGTGCGTTAGCAGGAGTTATCGCCATCCTGTGCCTGATCATTCATACCAGAGAACATGTCGCTAACAACTCTCTTCTCCGAACAGAGCCACTATCATCCAGGTGGTGATTACATTGTAAAATTTCTATCATCATCGTCGTCGTCGTCGTCGTCGTCGTCATCATCATCATCATCATCATCATCATCATCATCATCATCTATACTGCCTTCCATCGTCGTCTCTCGTCCTTGGATGGCGAAGATGACCATGACTTCAAGTCTGCTTGGAAAGAGCCATTAGCTGTAGGCCTGAAGATAGCTTGTGAGTTAAATCCGGGCCCTGAAGACTTGCCCCTTATTGGCCCCACGCTGGACTGCCATAGACTGTGGATATATTGTGGTGGGAGTGACTGTGGCTTGGGCCTTAATCCCAGCTCACCACTCTCTTCTTGGCCACTGTGATGCATCTCTTGTCTGCTGCACGGAGAACTCCCGTGGAGATCTTGCCTCTCCATGCAGGGCAGTTCAGGGCGAGTGTCTGGGTCATGTCTGTTTACACTGTTGAGGGGGACACGTTGAGACAGTCCTTGAATCGTTCCTTCTGTCCGCCCAAACTGAGCACCTGCCCTGGCGCAGCTCTCCACGCAGCAGCTGTTTGGGCAGTGGAATGACTGTCCTTCATTCTGACTCCGTGGTCAGCCTTTTGACTTGTTTTTTTTTGGGTTTGACATGGGGTTTTCTACAGTAGGGCGTGTAACGGCGTTGGCAACCCCCCCCACCCAACCCCAGTTGTGTCGAAATTAGCATGGCTATCCTTATAACTTGAAGCCTACCAAGAACGCTTTCATTCTTTCGGTTTCCCTATTTGGGGAGTCTGTAGGATACAGTTTAATCTCTCTGACTGCATCTTCTATTTTGTGAATGTGCAAATGTATGGGCGAAGGAGGGGGGGGAGGAAGGGGGCGGGAAAACCTTGTGGTTAGAGTGTTGCGTTCACGATTTGACGACCCGGGATCGAGCCATTCCGGAGGAACCCAGTCAGGCGAATTTCCCCCCGTGGAGTTAACATCACTACAGACTCCTCTCCTTCAAAAAGTCCTTTGGATGAGACTGTAAACAGAGGCCATGTGTGCAAACGTACGCAGAGCATCTTGCGTACAAATGAAAACCCGTTCTGCCTCCAGAAGAGTAGGCCATTCGTGCCGGTAAGAACGGATGACGACATATATATATATATATATATATATATATATATTATATATATTATATATATATATATATATATATATATATAAACGCATGCACACCATTGTATTTAGACACCCCTCCCGAAGCCGGAATGCAGCTACCTTAACGGTGGGGGTTAAAAACGGTCGCGTACGCAAAAATCTCCCATTGGCGAACCTTGGAGCTCTAGCCGAGTAATAGGGGGAATAAAGGATGTGCAAATATATGGATATGTGCATGCAGTAGTGGCTTACATGCTTGTGTGTTTGTTGATGTTGGGCATTCCCCAGCGTAACATCCTGGGGGTCACCCAGAATTGCCCCCTGCCGCACTCATCCCACCTGGGAATAGCTGCGAGACCATGAGGTCTCACTGGATGAGATGTTTTCCAGCATGGCTGTTTTCATTACTTTGCTGCATAGGCAGCCATACCATGACTAAAGGGGTTTTTCACGCACACGCGAATACACATTTATACAACACACACACAAACAACACACGGTCACACAAACAACATACGCACATTAACACACACAGACACAGGTACAGACACACAACACACGCACGAAACACACACACACATCCTCAACCCTCATCACACAGAACACCCAAAAAAGACAAGAAAAGCTTATCTTTATCAAACATCAGATTAAAAAAAAATCAATTCACAAACTTTTGATTCACATTAGCATGACATCAATTCTTGTATAATGCTTACTGGCCGCAAAAAGAAGCAGAAGCAGTTTAGCTTAAACTAACATTAAGAAAAAGTACAATATTTCGTATCAAAGAGATATCACCTCCCTGGCAATCACACGTAAAATAAATAATAGCACCATACAAGCAAAAATTCACAAGCGACAGGTTACAATCAGTACGACTATGTCATAACGAAACGTTTTTGAAACTGGACTGTCAACACAGGTTTTAAATAGTCAATAAAACACATCATAATCGTTCAGAAAAAGCAGTAAAGATAGTAGGGGCAGCGACAGTGGCTTTAAATATGATAATGATGATGATGATGATGATGATGATAATAGTAGTAGTAGTAGTAGTAGTAGTAGTAGTAGTAGTAGTAGTAGTAGTAGTAGTAGTAGTAGTAGTAGTAGTAGTAGTAGTAGTAGAAGAAGAAGAAGTAGTAGTAATGAATTGATAAAGCAGCTGTCAAAATAATCAACTGATGAATAAAGAAACTCTGTCATCTTGATAATGATGATGATGATAATGGTTATGATGATGGCGATGACAATGGTAAAAATAATAGTAATGATGACAAAAAAATTGCTAACAATAATAGCAACAACAAGAACACTAACAATAAAAAATGCATCACTCAACATAATCATTCCAAGATAAAAATCACACTTGCAGCAGTAACTTGTAAATGACGAACGAGGATATCCTGCAATGGTGGTGATGATACTGATGATGACAATAACAGAAATGAAAATAATAAAGTACGAAAGGCAGCAACCAACATAATCAAACCAATAATAAAAATACACTTGCAGCAGTATTTTCAAACGACGAATACACAATTCTGGCAGCAGTCAGGTAGAGATCATGAAATCAAATCAGTAGTTCTTGATGCTGTAGAAATAAAACACTCTGGTCTCATTGCACCGTCTCCATCGAGGCTTCTTCACCTTCATCATCACACCGCATAGAATAAATAATTCTCTTATGAAGAAAATGAAAGAACGAACAAACAAAGCAAGCAATCCTCCTTTACCTTGTATAGTCTTGTCTTGTCTTTCAATATCAGCCGATCAAACTCCGAGACATACAAAACATGTTCACATCTGCGAATAAGCACCCTAAAAGAAAGAAATAAATGTTTCAGACACCTACCCCCACCACCCTCCCAAGGGCAATACCTCCCCCCCCCCACAAATAAAAACCCCAAACAAACAACAACCCACCCAAACCCCAACCCAAATCGAAAGCAACCCACGCCCCCAAAGAAAAACAACCCCCCAAATAACCCAACAAAAAACAACAACAAAACCCAAAAACAAAAAAATCCACATCACCAATAAAAACACACATTAACTACCCCCCCACCCTGTAATCTTGTACCATTTCAATGCAAACATGTAAATTTTGTTGTATAAAAATGCACCCACCCCAGCCTCTAAAAAAACACACGCACAAGCTTAATATATATAGCTTTTACATCATGGCAACATCAGAGACCGTATCGAGCACAGAAATGAACACAACAATACAAAATGTCTTCATGCGATATGACATGTACTTACAGGTTTTTGACCCATCATTCATGTATCATTACAATATACATTACACGACCAAAGCAATGTAATTTAATCCATCACAGATTCAAATTTGATCCTATGTCCCACACCGTTGTTAAAAGCTCTATGTGGTGCAGGCATTGGTCTTGAATTCGTCTTCTTTCGATATTTTTCCATCGGCAGTTTATGAATGAAGACTAGGTATATGTTCAATCCTTCTGAAGCCCAGGAAGTGATGAGGTCACCTGCTAGACATTTGTGTGTGTGTGTGTGTGTGTGTGTGTGTGTGTGTGTGTGTGTGTGTGTGTGAGTGTGTGTGTGAGTGTGTGTGTGAGTGTGTGTGTGTGTGAGTGTGTGTGTGTGATGTGTGTGTGTGTGTGTGTGTGTGTGTGTGTGTGTGTGTGTGTGTGTGTGTGTGTTGCATACCCCTTTCAGTCATAGAACATTGATTTCTCTGAGTGAAATTTGGGGACAGCCTGTTGCTGTAAAATCCAGTTTGCAAGTGTATCAGTTTTTCCAGGAGAGTGGCTTTTTTTTTCTACACAATATTGCCAGGGCCTATTCTCTTGTTGCCACGAGTTCTAAAACATGCCCTGAATACGTCGTGCACTAGGTACCTCAGTTTATGGTCTCATCCCAAAGAATACCACCCAAACCACCACTAGATGAGGAAAGGTAGGGGAGGGGGGAGGGGGGCGAAGTTGGGGCTGAAACAGGAATCGAACCTAACTTCTTGCTTTCTAGGCAGGTGGGTTACCTGTAGACCACCGATCCACCTATTCACAGAAAATATTTACCAATAGTCAGGCTTCCTTTCTTTTATTGATTACATTAGGGTCTCGGGGGAGTTATCTGATTTAGGGACTGTATCAACCAATCAACCACCACTACTAAGCAGCCGACTCTCTGTGTTAGAGGCTCTGATGAAAAAAATGTAAAGTATCTGTATGTAAACTATTTTAGACAAAAGAGAAAACGTCTACCTCAATTTTCTTAGTGAAAATAAAATGTTAATATTATTGATGGCAAAATCAGCACTTCAGAAAGATTGAACATACCCCGAGAACTGGCAATAAATCATGGCACGAAATACTTCCCCATATTTTTTCCTGTAGAGTTTGCGCCTAGAGAGTCAAGAATTATGAAAAATGTGTCAATAATATCATGGACAGTAAAAATAAATATTATGTTATCATTGTATGCTTATCCACTCCTTTGCACACATATAAGTACACAGGTAGACATGTGTGTGCACGTACGCACGCACGCACGCGCGCGCGCGCACACACACACAAAACCAAACCCCTGCTTCCCCATAAACCAGTAGATGTAGAGTAGCTTGCTGTCAACCCACCACTGCACACAAAACCCCAACCCAAAACACATTCACTTTTCACAGTTTCAGTGGCCTATAGCTGACAAAAGCTGGGGGAATACAGATGTTTGTTCATTTTTATCACCTAAAATGATGAACTAACACAGCTAAGTACAAAATGATATTTTATCAACAAACACTCGCATCTTAATCCCACAAAACGTTACTCAGATGCACTTGATGCAAATCTGGCGAGTTATGTGTTTCTTTCCCAATGCTAAATCTTTATGGATGAGCGGGCACTGTTGTTGTTGTTTGCATGTTTGCTTTATGTTACACAGCTGAATTCGTTTTCCTTTCCTACTAGAACTCCCAGGTTCACCAATGGTGAGATTTTTGTGTATGGGGCCGTTTTTGCCCACCATTAAGATAGCTGCATTCCGACTTCAGGGAAGCTGCTGAATTTAAGGTATGTGACAGTGAAGTAGAACTGACAAAACCAACTTTGATTTGGACTGGAATTCTGTAAAGTTCATAGTTCAGTTGGTGTATCAACAGTACATGGTTGTGAAAATGGAAACAGTTTAAATATCGTCTTGATATTCAGGGGTAGCGGCAAGCGGAGATATCTCAAAATTATATTGCTGACTTAACTGGATTAATCAAGGGCTGACGTCCTCTTTTCAAAATTGTGGCAGGCAGCTTTTCTGTAATACATAAACTTTGTATGCAATGTTATTGTTCACTCGGCTTCTTCAATGATAAAACAAAGACTAATGATAACCATACCAATGATGATAGCAGTTAAACACCTCAGAAAATAAAAGGAAAATATTGTTATTCAATACACTCATTCATTGAACATGACAAACGACTGCATTCAGAGGGTTTATTAACCACAGACTGTCTGAACATCAAGACAATGGTTCAAATGATGCCAGAAAATTATCAGGCAGCCTTGCCCCCTCCCCCCTCCCTTCCCATCTTCTCATCACATCCACACTACCCTTTAGAACATTCTCAAGCTAAGACTGAGGTATCATACTGCTTGTATTGTCTTCAGAGTGTAGTGACACTTCCTTCCCCCTCCATATCTGTCTATGTATATGTAACTGCCATTTGTCTTTGAAGAAAAATTGTGTGAAAAGTACGAATTGTGAAGATTTTATTTAAAAGATTAAGTTTTCATGCCAAAGTTGTAATTTTCTGATCAATTTTTTATAATCCAAAAGGTATGACTTTTTGGTTATTGTCAGTCTGAGAGAAAGAGTCAAAATCAGCAGAAAGAACAGTCATGGATAATAATGTAAAAAAAAGAAGTCAAGACAATGTTATCATGGAAAAGGTAAAGTGAATTTGATACACATTTTAAGTTTCTTATCGAAATGATATCAGAGCATGCTCTGCTTTTCATTGCACAAATTTCTATTACGGATAAAATAATGTCTAAAGGCATTGAGGCGAAAATTATCTCTGAACTGAAACAAGGTCTTGGTCGACAGTATGCCTTTAACTGTACAAGATGAAATAAACTATATTAAAAAATAAACACAATTTTCAAAAAAAAACTTTTCTCACGGGGAACATTACAAACGGAGACATTTTTAGATACACACCTCCACCTGCATGAGCTTCGTTTATTCATTCATTCAGGGTTTAACGTCGACGCCAATGATTTGGTCAACAGGAATAGTCAACCCATAATCCGCCTATCTATTACTATAACGCACCGCCAGAGCCACGAGAACACATCAAAATGGACATTGAAACAAAAAATGGCAATTTTTCATAAGGGCAACGTAGATTCGAACACTCAACCACGAAAATGCTAGTCTTCTACACCCACCGAGCTCGCCATGCTACCCACTTCCTCAAACTCCCTTGCAATTAAAAAAATCATACAATTAATGAGGCTGGTCCTTTCTGTCTTCACTCGAGGGCTGGCAAATATTCTGTGGATGCCGTGACTTTGACTGGTTGGTGGAGCAAGGCTGTGGCGACGGTGGCGTCACCGGCTGGGGTACCGTTGTTATCTGCGGTGTGTTGCGCCAACTGTTGGCGGAGGTGACGGAAGTCTGGACGCTGGTCCGGAGAGACGTTCCAACAGGTAGCCATGAGGTGTGATCTGTGGAGTAGAGTGGAGAACAGTGTGTGGAATTGAGTGGAGTGTGTGGAGTAGAGTGGAGTGTCCCCCCGAGGGGATGCCGGGGGCCTATCAGTATAAATAGCATCCCCACATTCTGGAAATTATGTGCTAGAAATTTCCTTTTTTCTATCACTCTCTTTGTTTCTGCCTTGTTCCTTTTCTTCCTGTCACCTCCTTCTTGTCTATTTTCTGCCTTCTTGGTCCATTCTCCTGCCTTTTTTCCAGAAAGAACTTAAAAGGTAACTATTCTCTCTTGTGCCGAAGTCGGATGCGCTGGGCCTGACTTGTCAGGCGCTTAACGGCAGCGTGACGCATTTTCGCTCATATAACAGACAACAATAGTTGCTGTCTGAGCGTTCGACGAAGAAGAAGAGTGGAATGTGTGGAGTAGAGTGGAGTGTGTGGAGTTGAGTGGAGTGTGTGGAGTTGAGTGAGTGAAGTAGAGTGGAGTGTGTGGAGTTGAGTGAGTGGAGTGTGTGGAGTTGAGTGAGTGAAGTGTGTGGAGTAGAGTGGAGTAGAGTGGAGTGTGTGGAGTTGAGTGGAGTGTGTGGAGTTGAGTGAGTGGAGTGTGTGAAGTTGAGTGAGTGGAGTGTGTGGAGTTGAGTGAGTGGAGTGTGTGGAGTGGAGTGTGTGGAGTAGTGTGGAGGAGAGTGTGGAGTAGAGTGGAGTGTGTGGAGTAGAGTGAGTGGAGGAGAGTGTGGAGTAGAGTGGAGTGTGTGGAGTAGAGTGGAGTGTGTGGAGTTGAGTGAGTGGAGTGTGTGTGGAGTAGAGTGGAGTGTGTGAAGTTGAGTGAGTGGAGTGTGTGGAGTAGAGTGGAGTGTGTGGAGTTGAGTGGAGTGTGTGGAGTAGAGTGGAGTGTGTGGAGTTGAGTGGAGTGTATCTGGAGTGGTGTAGAGTAGAATGGAGTGTTCGGAGTGGTGTAGAGTAGAATGGAGTGTTCGGAGTGGTGTAGAGTAGAATGGAGTGTTCGGAGTGGTGTAGAGTAGAGTGGAGTGGAGAGGAGTAGAGTAGAGTAGAGTAGAATGGAATGGAGTAAAGTACAGTGGAGTATGTGGAGGGGGTGTAAGTAGAATGGAGTGGAGGGGAGTGAGTGGACAGGAGTGGAGTAGAGTAGGCTGGAGTGTGTGGAGGGGAGTAGAGCAGAATGGAGTGAAGGGGAGTGGATAGAGTAGAATGGAGTGGAGTGGAGTAGGATATAGTGGAGTAGAATGGAGTGGAGTAAAGCAGAGACGAGTGGAGTTAAGTAGAATGAAGTAGAATGGAATGGAGTGAAGTGGAGTAGAATGGAGTGGAGTGGAGTAGAGTGGAGTGCAGTGGAATAGAGTGAAGTGGGATAGAATGGAATGGAGTGAAGGGGAGTAGAATGGAGTGCAGTGGAGTAGAGTGGAGTAGGGAAGAGTAGAATGGAGTGGAATGGAGTAGAGTAGGATGGAGTGGACTAGAATAGAATGGAGAGGAGTAGAGCAGAGTAGGTCCCCAGGGCTGGTGGATCAGTGGTCTAGAGGTAACGCATCTGCCTAAAAAGCGAAAAGTCCGGGCTCGAAGTGTGTGGTGGTTCGGTCCCTGTTTGAGCCAGAAACTTTTCCCCCATCCATAGTTCATGAGTGGTGGTCTGCGTGCTAGTCTTTCAGATGAGACGATAAACCGAAGTCCAGTGCGTTACCCATTTTTAGCGCACGTAAAAGAACCCACGGAAATAAAAAAAAAGTTGTCCTTGGTAAAACTCTGTAGAAGAAGAAACCCACTGTATGTCGGGAAACCCACTCTGATAAGGAAACAAATACAGTCGCAGACAGGAAAAGAGAAAAAAAAGTAATGGGTGGCGCTGCTCTTGTGGCTCTCCCAGGGAGAGCAGCCCAAGTTTCACGTAGAGAAATCTGCCGTGACTTAAAGTGGTATTTAGTGTACAATACAAGCAAAGCGGACACATCCACTGTGCCTTGATCCCGGGCCGTCAAAGCTGTCCTACCGGGACCCCCAACACAAGATTCTTGTAGATAAGACGATATTTGATCATTATTTTTAATTTGTTTTGAAGTTAAACTCACGTGCTTGCCCTGGCCAAAAGCTTTGGCAGTTGTTGATTCAAGCAACGTGCCCCAATCTACAGTAATAATTACGTTGTTACGCTTCCAGATGTTATGTCGAAAACTGACTTTAGCCACGACAAGCACAACAAGATATCATAACATAACATAACAACTTGTATCTTCTTTCAGAGGAGGAAACAATCCTATGAAGTCGGAGTATGGCTGCCTCTTTGGTGAGGTGCTTGAAAACAGCCATACATGCAAAACTCCTCATCCAGTCAGTACTCACAGTAATTCCCATGTGTGATAAGTTTTTAAAATTTTTTTTATTTTATTCTTTTATATCGAGGATAATGGAATAAGCACTTATGTGCTTTATAACATCCAGTCCCCGTGTGTATGCGGTTTTGTAAATTTTGTCATTTGTTCCCACTGGCACACAATGGCCTACTCTTACGAAAAGCGGAACAGGATTTAACGTGCGCAAGATGTTCTGCGTTCGCACACGGGGCCTCGGTTTATAGTCTCATCCGAAGGACTTTTGGGAAGAGTGGAGTCTACACTGATGTTAACTCCAGGGGAAAATATCCCCTTGAACAGGAATTGAACCTGGGTTGTCAGATTGCGAGCGCAATGTTCTGACCACTAGGCTATCCCGTGAGACAGAGTGCATATTCTAGGTGACCACCAGATAATAAACTGGGGCACGTCCAACAACAACAACAAATGACGTGGATTCATTGTAGACAGACGATGTAACATAGGCTGACAACAACAAACTTACACAGACTCTGGGCTCTGTTGGAGTTTGGGAAGGCGGCTGCCCTTCTTGAGGTAAGGGAGCAAATTGCTGCCGTCCACGTCAGGGTACGGAGTTACTCCCCTTGTAAGTAGTTCCCACAGTACCACGCCAAAGGCCCACTGCATGAGTTAAAAGACGGTATTGGTTTGATAATAAAAAAAGGAAAAGAAAAAAGGGAGGTGGGGGGTAGGGAAACTGTCATAAAGCATCAAGTGTGCCTTTAAAAAGAAAAGGAAAGTTTGCCTCTGTGTGTGTGTGTGATGGGGGGGGGGGGGGGGGGGGGGTGGAGTGGAGAGGGAGAAATATTATACCAAAATATACAAACTTAATTTAATTCTAAAAATCTGGGCTGACTGGGGCGGGGGGGGTGGGGGTGGGGGGAGGGAAGGCGTTAACAGGGATATAGGGATTTTAGAAATTAATCCAGTCTTAAATATAAGACATAAAGTACACACATTTCTCTATGTACAGCATAATGTGTCAAAATAAGAAGGAAAAAAAAGATAGTAGTTCTTTCGCACTTTTTACTAGTTGTTTGTTTGCTTGTTTATTTTTCTTTGTGTTTTTTCTTAAATGGGTTAAGGTGCATGCAGACTGCAGACCATCTTTTAAAAAAATCAGTGAGTGTATTATCTCTCTCTCTCTTCTTCCTTCCTCCTCCTCTACTCCCCTCTCCATTTACCTTCCCTCCCCATCCCCATCAATTTTCTAAAACAACAACAACAACAACAAACACCCCAAACCACCCCCAGTTCTGTTTCAAAAAGAATCGACAAGAGGAGAGGTTGCTGATCTTTCAAAGGGTGACTATTGTGACTCACCACGTCAGACTTGGTGGTGAAGGCAGCGGCAGCCTTCTCCATACACTCAGGGGCCATCCACCTGACCAGACTGCTGTTGTCCGCTGTGTAATGGGACGCAGGGAAAAGACTCTCCGGCATCCCGTAGTCTGTCAGTTGTATCTCTCCATCCTCACTCACGCTGTAAAAGATACAAAATAATTAATAATTTTGGGCAGGTCTTAGTACAAAAAAAAGTTTTGTTCCTCGGCTAGAGCTCTGAGGTCCATCAACAGTGACATTTTGAGTATGTGGACCGTTTTTGCCCACCATGAAGGTAGCCACATTCCGACTTCAAAAAGTTTTGGTAAGTAAAGTGAAGCTGCGTTATTTGTTCATTTCATTTGGTTTAAATAAAATTTATTAGTTCAGAAACAACATAGTGCTAATACATGAAATGAGTGCAACAAGTAATACTTAGTTTCATTTGACATTGGCTATGTGTGAATATTTTTTGTTTGGCGAACAACAATGTCATCGAAGCTTCTTCTGTTTTCCCCCACATAAACTAACAAATCAAGATATAGACAATGCTTCTTCACACCTTACTATTACAACTCTCACCCTCCCGTAGTCTTGTAGGTCGTTGGAGCACGATTTTGCAACAGTCAGTTGCAAAAGTCCAGAAATCCAGAAGGCAATAGCTAATACTATACTATACTATACTATACTATACTATACTATACTATACTATACTATACTATACTATACTTTAGGTCATTTCCCTCTAAGAAGGGTCACTTCTTTATACGGCATATAACAAAGGTGGTCACTTCTTTGCACGGCATAATAAGAAAATGGTCACTTCTTTACACGGCAGATAGAAAAGGTGTTACTTCTTTACAGGGCATATAACAAAGGTATCACTTACACACAGTTGCGGGAAGCCAGGTTCCTGTGGACAACGTTGACGTCATGCAGGAATGTCATGGCGTCAGCGATCTGATGACCAAAGCTCAGCAGCTGCAGCACTGTCAGTTCCTGAAACACGTCATGATGACGCCGGTTATGTGACATCAGCAGTGGATGGAGGCCCAGCAGACTTGACGTTCTTTTGACCAGGGTTTTTAGTGTGTCTCTTTGGTTACCAGTGTGTGTGTGTGTGTGTGTGTGTGTGTGTGTGTGTGTGTGTGTGTTGATGGTGGTTTGAGACTCACTAGTCGATTTGGTTGATTGGTTGTTATTGGTCACATGTGATAGCAGACTTGTCACGAATGACACTATAACATTGTTACTGCCACAACTATTGAAACAACAGCAGCAGCTACTATTACTACTGCTGCTACTGCTGTTGCTACTACTACTACTACCGATATTTATTATTTATTTATTTATAGAATATTATATTATGATCTGTCTAACGTATCATATTGTGGCAACAGACTTAAACTAGATAAAAGCCTGAAATGTGAAATTACTATTGTGTTAACATACTTTGAATAATCAGAGAATAAAATGAAATCAGGCGCACATGAACAAAAGGAATAGATAAAAATATCAAATGGTAATAATCTATGATTACTGCGACAGAGAAAACAAACAGCTGCAAAGAGAGAGAGAGGAAACATAGATTGAAAGAGACACAGACAAAGAGAATACTACCAATACAAGTATAACCAAACCATTATCATCAGTACAATCTATCTGAAAGAAGGAAACAAACTGTACATTCCCCACGTCTCACCAACGTAGCAAATGTGGGATCAGCTCACCTTGGCAGAGTCCCTTAGGTAACTTCTGAGATCTGGAGAGTTGGCCAAGGGGCAGACGACAAGCGGGTCACTGTTGGCGGCCACCCCCACCCCCACCACAGGCAGCAGACGGGGATGCTGCAGTGTCTTCAGCTCTGCCATCTCCTGCAGGAACTTCGCTGTGGATTCCTTGTCTCTGTTCTTGACTGTACAACCAGAAGAATGTAAGGGATACACGTATGTCTTTGCCGTCATCTTTCTAATCAAACTGAACAGGAAAGAACATGCTCAGTAAATGGACTACTTTGACTGTTACCATGACAACTTCCGTGGTTGGGTCCTAATCATAATCTTTCTCATCTATCTTAACTTAACAGGAACAGATAGATTCAGCAATCAACTATTGTGACTGCGATTGCAACAAATTCTATGGCTGTTGAACTCTTCTGTCAAAGGAAGCCTCTCAGAGCATCATGTTTGCGACATTACACGCGCTGTGATACCTGTTACTGATCACCTTTTCAGCTTATTTCATTGCTGTTGTGAGATAGTGCTAAAATCTTTACAATCAACAGATTCAAGGGACTGTGGTTGCAGGAAAGTTCTGGCAATTTCCACTATAAGGTTGTATAATATAGTGCTGGCACTTCACACCGTTCAGAAACTTAGGTTTCACTCTGGCCAGAAGGCGGTTACTTGACTTATGCCTCTTGGTTCCTTGGGGAACATAGGGCTGCAACAACAACCCTCCAACAAACTCGGTTTTGGGAGATCCTCTTCAGCTCGGCCCATGTCATTTCGGCTGCCTTCATTTCTTCGTCAACACTTCTGTGCCAGGTCTGCTTTGGTCGACCAACTTTCCGCTTCCCTTGTGGATTCCAGTCAGGGGCCTGTCTGGTGACATTTGACGCAGGCTTGCGGAGTGTATGGCCGATCCATCCCCACTTCCTTTGTTTAATGATGGACTCGATTGAGGTGTGTCTGGTCCTGTCCCACAGTTGTTTGTTGGATATGACTTCCGGCCACCTGATGTTGAGGATGTACCTGAGGCATTTGTTGGTAAAAGACTGGAGTTTGTGGGTGTTGGTTTTTGTTACCTGCCAGGTTTCTGAGCCATAAAGTAGGACCGATTTGACATTGGTGTTGTAGATCCGAAGCTTATTTTGAAATGAGAGGGCTGTTGACCTCCAAATTGGCCGAAGGGTGTTGAAGGCGTGACGGGCTTTGTTGATTCGGCACTTGATGTCTTCATCTGTTCCCCCATCTTTACTGACGACACTGCCCAGGTAAATAAACTTGGTGACTTCTTTGATGGTTTCTTGCTGCAGTCGCACTGGGTCATGTGTTTTGTTGTTCACCCTCATGATCTCCGTCTTCCCGATGTTGATTTGGAGGCCAGTCTTTTCAGCTTCGTCAGCAACACGACAAAGAGAAGGCGGTTAGCAGGTTGTATAATAGGAGTGTTGAGTCAAAGCCGACAGTAATGAAGACATGACAATGAAAGAGACTGTGCAATACTAGAGGTGCTCTGGTTCATGATCGCACAATGCCACAACTATGATGGCTTCCCTTGTACTACTGGTACAGGGATTGCAAAAGAATGGGTGTGGCTGTTGCTGTTATGGTGGTGATTCAGCTATTGTATAGGTGGTGATTCAGCAGTTGTTGTGTATGGTGATGATTCAGCAGTTGTTGTTTATGGTGGTGATTAGGTTGTTGTTCTGCAAGGTGGTGATTCAGCTGTTGTTGTGTATGGTGGTGATTCAACACTTTGGGAACAAATTGATTGAAGCTGATGCACTGATTGAAGCATAAGAAAGAAAGAAAAAAAACGACATAAAGGAGAGAAAAGAAAGAAAACAAGGCAGAACATGACATATTTTCCGAAAGAAAGGTATAAATCATGATTCTGTTACAGGTAAGCTAGCTCCAGCCTTGCATTTTTGGGGATGTGGGTGGTGGGTAGGGGGAATCCATTTATATGTTCTATTACACACATGGTTGTAATGATATCTAAAAAATTAACTTAAAGAGCTCTGTTGTCCATGTAAGATATTATATTGGAATTCTTTCAGTGTATTCCATTGTTAAGAAAACTAGCCCTCCATAAAACAACAAACAAACAAACAATTTACAAAAGAAAACATTGTAATGGAGAATGTGCAATGTGCAACCTCCTTGTGGAGGGCCAGCAACTTTTGTTTTATTTTCTGCCTGAATTTCGGTTGTAGCCTCCCTTTATTTCCACACCATGAGCCGACAGCCAACGTTTGTTAGCCTTCAGATTGACTATTCATGTAGAAATTTCAAACGTGCATGTTTCAAATCCCGTTCAAAGTTCAACCTAGTATACATATGACTAGATATGATTTCATTAGCCCCTAATGCTTTGGGGTGTAGCTTGGGCACTGCCCTACGTTTTTCAAGCAAAGTGTCCGGCGCGAGTTAAATCTAGCAGGGCCCAGTTCTGTCTAGACCGCATTGTTATTGTCATCCCTGCTACCGGCCATAGCTCACTTACTCTTCTACATAAGATGGATGAGTTTTCCATGTGCACAAGATTTGTGTGCGTTTGTACACGGGACTTGGGTTTATAGTCCTATTCGTGGTATTTGTAGGGGAAGGAGTCCGAATCTGCGTTAACACCAGGTAGACCAAAAGCCCTGCACACGGATTTCTCAGTGAAGACTCAAACCAGTGCACTCGGTTACCGTAAGATGACGACTTCAGGGTTCTGACCACTAGGCTATAGTGTAACAAAAGCTGCTGGTAGGTGGGTTGTCCTACCTTGCAATGCTTTCACTGCTACCGCTGTTGATTTTCCATCCGCTCCTTGTAGTTGAGCCTTGTACACTGCTCCAAAGTGACCTGTAGACAATATTATATGTAAAGATCATGTGGACACAGTCTTGTAAACAATATTATATGTAAATAATATGTGGATACAGTATCACAATAACTGATGAATTTTCATTGATTACTGACCATCGCATTACAAAAAATAAAAAAGAGAGAATGGATGTTTAATTGTTTTTTGTGGGTGTGTGAATTTGAGCTTTGTTTGACAAAACCACAC
>CM054142.1:40090024-40092524 GCA_028751875.1 Rapana venosa
TTACATTTTCTCATGAGCTTCTCTGAACTCGGACTATGTCCGCTGAGCATGTGGGCAGACTTTCCTGGAGAGTTACACGAGCAGGAGAAAACCAGGCACCACACGCTATCCAATAAAGGAAGGCAGAAGAAGAAAAAGACGAAGACGACGACGACGACAGAAAAAGAAGAAGAAAGAGAGAAGAAGAAGAAGAAGAAGAAGAAGAAGAGGAAGGAAGAAAGAAGGATGGTCACCTGTGTTTCCGATGGCGCTTGAGGACACAGACGGTGAGGAGGATTCCGATGGCGATGATGGGGATGACCACTCCCAGCACAATGCCCAGGGTCAGGGGTTTGTCCTCGCCGTTGGACAGGTCGTTGTAGTAGTATCGCAGGTGACCCACCGTCTTCACCAGGTTACCGATGCGTACCTGGAGAAAGAAAACGAAACATCATTAAAAAACAAAATAAATTTCAGCTTCACTTGTTATGCACATACGATCTTACACACACACACACACACACACACACACCACACACACACACACACACACACCACACACACACACACACACACCACACACACACACACACACACACACACACACGTCCTGTTCCGCTTTTCGGAAGAGTAGGCCATTGTGAGCCGGTGGAAACAGATGACAAAATTTACAAAACCGCATACACACGGGGACTGAATGTAAAAAAGCACATGAGTGCTTATTCCATTATCCTCGATATAAAGAATAAATAAATAAAATAAATAGATAAACACACACACAATTCCCCATTCCTCTCCACCCCCCCCCCCGCCCATAATTATACACAGCACTACCCACACACACAATTTCCCCCCTCCCCCCTCACACACACTACCCTCCCCCCTCCACACACGCACATAATTATCCTCACCCTGACAGGAGCTTTGCCCGAGGCATCAATACCATCAGGGGCGGTGGAGGGGGGGTGACAGGTAATGGTGGTCTCTGTTGTATACACCCCCACACACTCCTCCTTCCCCACCTGGACTGACACCGATTTCATCAGCTTGCTGATCGTGTGCAGGTCGCCCTGGAGATGACAGAATGACATAAGATTGTGTGTTGTTGTTGCTGTTGTTGTTGTTGTTGTCGTCGTGCGTTCCCCAGCTTTACACCCTGGGGGTCACCCAGAACATGCGCTCTGACTCACTCGGATGAGACTGTAAACCGAGGCCCCGTGTGCGAACGCATGCAGAACATCTTGCGCACACGTTAAATCCTGTTCCGCTTTTCGAAAGAGTAGGCCATTGTGTGCCGGTGGGAACAGATGACAAAAATTACAAAACCGCATACACACGGGGACAGGATGTGAAAAAAAAGCACCTGAGTGCTTATTCCATTATCCTCGATATAAAATGATAAATACATAATTACATAAATACTCATCCCACCTGGGAATCACTGTGAGATACGAAGTACACCGGATGAGAAGTTTGCGTGTACGACTCTTTTCAAGTACCTCGCCATATTGGCAGCCATACTCCAACTTCAGAGGATTATTTTCTCCTTTCAAAGAGAGTGCAGATTGTATGTGTAAAGCTCAAGTCACTTTCACCACAACTTGCTGCACTCGTACAATACGTATATTATCGTTGAACTGCAAGTCTAGATGCAAGACAGAGATGACAGTGCAACTATGATGATAATGGTGATGATGATGTGATGATGATGATGATTTCTGTTTCCAATGATTCCAAATCAGCATTTGCAGATGAGAGAGAGAGAGAGAGAGAGAGAGAGAGAGAGAGAGAGAGAGAGAGAGAGGAGAGAGAGAGAGAGAGAGATGGAATTAACTTTGTCCATCTGTTATGTCTCTGTCTCTCATTCTCTTCACTCACTTTTTGCACGCCATTACGGGGGAGGGAAGGGGGGACTTTCCAAAAATGGACAAACAAGGTGTAAGCGATTTTATATGATGAACAGGATATAGAGTAAAAGTTTGAATTATTCATCCGTGCCTGATGCTAGGCATTAATCAGCCATGCAGCTAAAAAACAAACAAATCCCAAAACAAAAAGAAATCAACAACAAAACGGTCATTAGAAAATAACACACATAATCATTTCACCAACCAATCACCCACTCACTAAGGTAACCTCACTGCCAAAAAACCCTATCAAATGAGCAACCTTCGGCATGCGGCTACATTAAAGGTGGATAAAAACGGTCACATACGCAAACATATCTTTGGTGAACCTCGGAGCTCTATCTGAGGAACACCTCCCTCCAAAATCTTACTCCCCACCCATCATCAGCGTCCACAGACTTACATTGACGACCAGCAGCTCATCATCAGACAGCAGCTTGGTGTGGTCAGGGCCGGGGAAGGCGTGCAGAGCGGGGTCAGGGTACAGCAGCAGGGGGCCAAAGTTGGGCTCGTGCGACACGTTCTTCAGACTGACCACCCCGTCCAGGGTGAACCCGTAGTGCAGCTCCAGGGGACTGCTCTCCGTCACCTGCATGCCCGTGCCCGACACGGTG
>CM054142.1:40095024-40097524 GCA_028751875.1 Rapana venosa
TCTAGGAATCACTGTGAAATTGCAACTACACAGTGAATGAGAAGTTTGCTGCGTGTTTGATTCTTTTAAAGTACCTTGCCATATAGGTAGCCGTACTCCGACTTTAGAGAAGGGTGTTTTTTTTTTTCTTTATAGCTGTACTTATTTGACGCTGACGATCAGATTTGTCATGTGGCTAAAGCAGGTTTTTATATTCATCGCCGCTAGTTATCTGTATGAATGAATTCCTGTACCAGCTCAAAACACATGAAAACACGCACGTGTGCACTCGCAGGCAAAGTGAGAGACAGTTACGCACGCACGCGCGCACAAACACACACACATACACACACAACAACAACAGCAACACACACACACACGCACACACACACACACACACACACACACACACACACACACACACACACGCACGCACGCACGCACATACACACACACACACACACACGCACACACACACAGAAGAAACTTACCACAAAAGAGAAGTTGGAATCCGATATGGCAGTGAATTTGTTGTCCACCACCACCATCACCGTCCCCGACCTCTCCTTCTCCGTCACCTCTGTTTCACAGATGAACCTGCCACCACACCGTTAACGATGGTAGCACTTAGCTTAAGCAACTTTTCTTCATTAAAAACGACGGACGCTATAGATGAGTGGTTAAGACCGCTCCACTTCAATCCCACGGGTCCATGAAGTCGCGGGTTCGAATCTCGGCGGCGTCTGGTGAATTAAGGGTGGGGGATTTTTACGATCTATCATGTCAACTTCAGGTGCAGGCATGCCAGGGGCTTAATTCTCTTCGTGTATGTACGCATTATATACACATGTAGAAGATGAAATAAGCACGTTAAAGATCCCGTAATTCATGTCAGTGTTTGGTGGGTTACGGACACACGAACATACCCAGCATGCATCCCCGAAGTTGGAATGCGGCTATTTTTATGGTTGGGGTAAAAACGACTGCACACGCAAAATATCACCATTTGTGAACCTCGAAGCTCCAGCTAAGGAACGAAAAAAACATTCAGTAAATGATTTCAGAAACACAAGTCCGTTATAGCACAACGGAGGAAGAACAAAACCCATAGCTTTTATCCTAGCAGGGGGCCGCGATAGCCTAGCGGTTAGAGCGTTGAGCTCGCAATCTTCTCCTTCATCGTCGAACGCTCAGACAGCAACTGTCCGTCATATGAACGAAAATGCGTTGCGCTGCCGTTAAGCGCCTGACAAGTCAGGTTCAGCGTGGACATCAGCGTGGGAGAGATTTGTTATATTTCTTTCTGGGAAAAAAAGGCAGCAGATTGGACCAAGAAGGCAGAAAATAAACAAGAAGGATGTGGCAAGAAGAGGAACAAAGCAGAAACTGAGAGAGGGACAGAAAAAAGGGAATTCCCAGAACAGAATTTCCAGAAGGTGAAGTGGAGAGGGGGGAGGGGACGCTGTTTATACTGATAGACCCCCGGCATCCCCACGGGTGAAGCTCGCAATCTGACAGCCCGGGTTCTCTCCCCTCTACAAACAGATAGGGAGATATCAAATGCCAATACCCTATCAAATGGAGCGATGGCCTTTTCTTAAGAAGCCATGTCTCTGACTGTCTGTCTGCCTGTCTGTCTTTCTCCCTCTCTCTCTTCTAAGAAGTTTATTCACGAAAGGCCTTCGTATTTCTCTCTCTCTTCTAAAAACAGATAGGGAGATATCAAATGCCTATACCCTATCACATAGAGCAGTGGCCTTTTCTGAAGAAGCCATGTCTCTGTCTGTCTGTCTGTCTGTCTGTCTGTCTGTCTCTCTCTCTCTCATAGGATATTGACGACCTCAGGCTGCTATGCCCATTTGTAACAGCAGGAGATAGTACAGTTGTTTCGTTAAAAGATCAGCAAAAGATGTTAGCAACTACATCCCTTAAAATAAAGTAACAGCCAATTTAATTTAGAACTCCTGTTTACTCCGTCAAATCATCCTGAGGATGCGCAGCCTCAAATTTAATTGTGTAAAGCGTTTACAGAATAAAGAGAGATATATAGTTATCCTAAGTCATATTTTGTAGTGACATTTTGTACACATAACATATTTGCTTACTTATACTTTTAACCCCATTAAATACTAAACAGTCCGCAACCCCCTTCATGTAAGGCCAATGGACTTTTTGTAATAAATCTATTCTGTTTCGTTCGAGTTCTCTGCTACTCTCTCTACTAAACGATGACTCCTCATCTCTTTCTCTCACTTATCTTCTCTCTCCTCTCCCTTTCTCTCAGTCCTCTCTCTCTCTCTTCTTAGAGTTTTTCACGAAAGGCCTTAGTATTTCTCTCTCCCTTCTAAAAACAGATAGGGAGATATCGAATGCCTAGACCCTATCAAATAGAGCAGTGGCCTTTTCTGAAGAAGCCTTTCCTTCGTTCTTTGTTTTATCTATTTATTTTTTCATGTCTGTCTGTGTGTTTGTCTCTGTGTATCTGTTTTTCTCTCTGCCCCATTTTGTAATATCTGTTTCG
>CM054142.1:40102524-40142524 GCA_028751875.1 Rapana venosa
TGACTTCTTTCTACATAGTTTTGCCAGGGTCAACTCTCTGGCTGCCGTGGGTTCTTTGACATATTAAGCTAAGTGTAATGTTGCACACTGGACCTCATTACATTTTTGTAGTATCATCTCAAAGACCAGCACCCAGGCCTCCACGTGTTGTCTAGAAGTTGGACGAGAAGTCCAATTTCATTCGGGATTCGAACCCGCGCATTCATGTTCATATAACATTCAACAGTTCAGTGCCACACGCAGAGACCGCTTCCTCACCTCCCTTTTTCCTCCCTCCTCCCCCAATAAGGAATACATAAATGGACGAATTTGGTTTAAAACCTTTTGTTCAAACAATGATTACCAAAATACAAGTCAGTAATAGCACAGCAGGGGAAGAGCATCAAGCCGTAGCTTATTTTAGTCTCAGTAGATGAATTTGAACCCCCCCTCCCCCCAAAAAGCCCAACAGCAACCCCCCAACAAACAACAAAAAAATACACCCCCCCAACAAAAACCAAACCAAAAACAAAACAAACTAACAAAAAAACAAAAACCAACAACACCCCCCCCCCAACCCCCCCCCCCCCCCCCAGCAAAAACAAACAAAAACAAAAACCAAACCAAGAACAACCCCTCCCCCCCCCCCCCCCCCCCCCGAAAAAAACCCCAACAAAACACCCCCCCCCCCCCGAAAACCCCCAACAAAACAACCCACCCCCCAAAAAAATCACAACAAAAACAAACCACGAACAAAAAACAAAAAAAGGCCAGTGTATATTAACCATCTTACCCTGAATGCCCTGGGAATTGTCCAGCGGCAGAGACTGGGGACCCCACGACACCTGGAAATCGGCGGTAACGTAGGGAAGCTGCTCCTTGTCCGGGTAGTCAAACTGGCGACATCACAGACAATGTGGCGTTTTCGCTTGATCAAATTTATATCCCCCCCTCTGTATCTGTGTGTGTGTGTGTGTGTGTGTGTGTGAGAAACAATATATTTTTCTTCAGTTTTTAATATAATTATAATTATACTGGCTGTTGCAAACACCTACAACTTTTGTATGGATGGGGGTTAAGCGTCCTAAACATTCTTTATTATCATTATTTTATCACAGTTATCATTATTATCGCCATCATCATTACTATTCATATTATCTCCCACGTAGGAATCCCGAGGTGGGGGGGGGGGGGGGGGGGGGGGGGGGGGGCTTTCAGTATAAGTAGAATTCCCACCTGGAAATTCTGTGCTGGAAATTTCCCCCATTCTATCACTCCCTATCTTTCTGTTTATATCAACCTCTCTCACTCATGCTTATTTCCTGTCTAACCATCCCAATCTGGCTTTTTTTCTCATGAAAATCTGAAAATTTTCCCATATGAACTTTCTGATGAGCTGCCCTGAAGTCAGAACATGTCAGCTTGAGGCCAGCTAAGCGGGCAGACCTCCTGCAGACTTACAAGCACAGCAGAAAACCAGGACCTACGCATTCCACCCTATAAGGCTATTGATAATGATAGTTATCATCATTAATCATTCCTAACTCTTGCCCTGAGTTTTTTGTTCTTGCTGTTACTGCTTCCTCATATAACCCCTCTCCCATTTAAAGACAGTGTATTCTTAAGCAGGTGAGGTTCTTCTTCTTCTTCTTCTTCTTCTTCTTCTTCTTCTTCTTCTTCTTCTTCTTCTTCTTCTTCTTCTCCTCCTCCTCCTCCTTCTTCTTCTTCTTCTTCTTCCTTCTTCTTCTTCTTCTTCTTCTTCTTCTCTCTTCTTCTTCTTCTTCTTCTTCCAGGGAAGCGACCGCAATCAACAAGCTGATTACTTAGTTCAGCGTATATGGATTTTTTTTCTCAGGTAGGAGCACCCTGATGAGCTGCCTAACTGAAAATGGTGTGATGCAAAATGTACACATGATTTGTGCCTGTGCCTGTCAGCGATTGAGGGCCTGGGGTTAGCCTTAATCGATCGCTTGGATTTGGTTTGCCTAATTTTTGTATGCTAAAGAAATGAAAAAAAGAGAGATACCTTGTGTTTCTTCAAAATCAACCAAGCCACATAAGATACAGTCATTGATATTGCTGCTGTATCGGTAACTGGTGGCCTTTGCATCAGTTGTGTGAAATTATGTCCCTTTATGAGAGTTTTTGGAGAGGTGGGGGAAGGGGGTGGGAGAACCCAAGTTCTCTGTTCTTTATCTTATGAATACTATATCTTGGTCTCTCTTCTCCAAATTCGTTAAACAATGATATCAAATAATAATAATAATAATAATAATAAAGTCTTCTGATATGCCAACCTTTTCAAGTAGTATTGATCAAGGCTTTAAAACATAATATCCAAGATGAAGGAGTATAGTGCTAATGTGAGTGCGTGTATCTGTCCACACGTGTGTGTGTGCGTGCGTGCGTGCGTGCGTGTGTGTGTGTGTGTGCGCGCATGCGTTCGCGAGCCTATTTGTGTGCGTGTATCTGTCCACACACATGTGTGTGTGTCAATACACTCGCTAAAGTGTCTAAAACCAAATCAACAACTTTCAAAAAACACAAGGACCCCCCCCCCCCTCCCAACCAACAAGAAAAGAAAAAAACAACACCGGTAACTCTCACCGTCACAGAATCACAGGTGAGCGACTGCGACGACAGGGTGCCTTGCACGGTGGTGCTGGAGCCCAGGTAAGAAAAGTGACACATGATGTCCTGGCTCTGGCCGCCCTGAAGGTTCCTCACCTGCACCGCCACCCTGCGCGAGCCCCCCGCGTGCACCAAGATCTCCTTGTCCCGGGACGACATCCATACCAGCGGGCATGCACCCGGCGATTTGATGCCCTGGGAGGGGGAGGCAGAGCCCGAGCCCAGGGCGGGGTTCTGGGGGCAGGTGTGGGATTGTTGCGCGCAGGTACCGCTGGCGAAGCACCATTGGCACTGGTGGGAGCTGTTGGTGCAAGTGCCGCAGCTGTTGGGATGGAAAAAAACCCATCAACCACACACAGAGAGACACTTACTTGTCTTGTCAGCGTCCAGTGGGTGAATTGGCTACATTATTCAATCAAAACTAGGTTATCTCCAGTGCGCCCAGAGAAGGAGTTAACCTGGTTTGGCCGTAATGTAGTTAATTGAGGAAACACGAACATACCCAAGCATGCATCCTGTACACACAAAAGAAGCTGCTCTGAAGCACGAGAGAGAGATTCTCAAAGATCACTTTCTTGTTTTTTGTTGAACTTCTTGTTTCTCTTCTTCCTTCTTTTTGTTTTTTTTCATGATCCCAAACATAGCTGCTAGTTCTAGTCTGAGTGCCCATAGGTCCCCCCCAAAAGTTTCAAATCATAATTCATAGAACCAATTTTCAGTTTCTGAAGCATGTATATTTGTCATAATATATGTTAGTTTTTAATTTTTTCTGAGCCCACGCCCCCCCCCCCCCCCCCTCCTCTCCTCCAAAAAACCCCAAACCACCGACAAGAACAAAACATCCCCAACCCACCCAATGCAAGCAACAACAAACAAAACCACCAAACAAAATAGACAAAAACAGAACAAAACGCACGCACACAAAACTTGTGAACCTTGTCTGAGACTGCCCGAAGTTTGTTCAAAATTCGTCATATTTTGTAGTCCCCAAAAAGTTCTTAATCTTACTTTGCCAAACAGGCTACAAAATTGCTATCTTTATCAAGTAGAGAGCACAAGTGCGAGGGGGTATTTCTTGGTTTAACAATACCGGTACTGTTTGTTGAGAGAGAGAGAGAAGAGAGAGAGAGAGAGAGAGAGAGAGAGAGAGAGAGACAGACAGACAGGCAGACACACAGACAGACAGAGAGACATACAGAAGAGAGAGAGAGAGAGAGAGAGAGAGAGAGAGAGAGAGAGAGAGAGAGAGAGAGAGAGAATCAGAATAAGAAATTATTCATTGCCATAAAAGTCACATGGACGTATTTGACACAACAGAGATAGATAGATAGATAGATAGAGAGAGAGAAGAGAGAGAGAGAGAGAGAGAGAGAAGAGAGAGAGAGAGAGAGACAGACAGACAGACAGACAGACAGACAGAGAGAGACAGAGAGACACACACAGACAGAGACACACAAGACAGAGACACACACACACACACACACACACACACACACACACACACACACACACACACACACACACACAGACACTAGGACACCAAAGACCAGAAACAAGCGCGTCTGGACTGAACGTTTCCCCAAGAACCTTATCACTGTCATCTCTACTACTGCTGCTGCTACAAAAGGCAGACGAGTCTTACTCGGAGTTGGCGCCACAGGCAGAGGCAGAGGCACTGCGGGTGACGATCACTTTGCCGTGAACGTGGAACCGCAGAATGGGGTTGTCACCGTCTGGAGAAAGAAAAGAAAAGAACATAACAGAACAGAACATGATATGTTTCGTCTTGCTTTGCTTTGTTTTGTCTGCTCGCGTATATAGTATAGACGTGAGAGAGGGAGGAGAGAGAGAGAGAGAGAGAGAGAGAGAGAGAGAGAGAGAGAGAGAGAGAGAGAGGAGAGAGAGAAAGAGAGAGAGCGTATGTCTCTCTCTCTCTCTCTCTCTCTCTCTCTCTCTCTCTCTCTCTTCCTCTTCTCCTCCTCCTTTCACTCACCCTCCACCCTCTCCCTCTAAGATCTTGTACATATGCATGTGCGCACACATATACTCACGTACATACTACACCCCTCCTCACACACACACACACACACGTACACACCACTTTCCTCATTCCCTCTTACCACACACACACAACACACACACACACACACACACACACACACACACACACACACACTCACACCACCACACCACATACACACCACGCACGCACGCACGCAACAACACACACACACGTACGCACGCGCACCACACACACCCTCCCCCCCCCCCCACACACACACACATACACCCCCATCCCACCCACACAGACCCCCCCCTCCCCGAACACACACCGCACACCCCATTCCCCCCACTCTCTACATCCCCCCCCACTCTCTCTACATCACCAGCACTCCCCCCCCCCCACCCCACGCCACCCCCGCCTCCTTCCCCATCCATCCAGACCAACCGACCATCAGAGAGGGCAGCAGGAGGGTGGGGGTGTATGTCGGGCAGGGGACAGCTGACGACCTCGTGAATCAGGGTGGCGAGGGTTCGATGCTCTGCGGCCCCAGTGACGAACACACAGGAGAGGTCAAGGCCGCCGAAGGGCTCCTTCGGTGTCTCTAACTGAAAGCTGATCTGTTGGAGGATAAAGCATGATTGATGCCTGCTCTGCTCTGCTGGTCTGTCTCTCTGCGGGGCGGCTGGTTTCTGGCTGTGTTTCTGTTTGTCTGTACTGTCTGTCTGTATGTCGGTGTGTGTGTGTGTGTGTGTGTGTGTGTGTGTGTGTGTGTATGTGTGTGTGTGTGTCTATCTATCTGCATGTCTGCGTCTGTCGGTCGGTCGCTCTGTACCTGTTGGTCTGTCTGTGTTTCTGTTTGCGCGTGCATGTGTATGCATGAATTCACGGGCATGCACATCTAGATGTGTGCGCGCTTGCTTGCTTGCACACGTGTCTGTGTATGTATATATGTATGCATATATACCGCTGTGCGTGAGACAGAAGGAGCCTACCATAGAAGCAGTAGTAGCAATAGTAGTGGTAGTAGTAGTAGTAGTGGTAGTAGTGGCAGCAGCAGCAGCAGCAGCAGCAGCAGCAGCAGCAGCAGCAGCAGCAGTAGTGGTAGTAGTAGCAGCAGCAGCAGCAGCAGTAGTAGTATTAACAGCAGCAGCAGCAGTAGTAGTAATTGTAGTAGCAGTAGTAGTAATTGTAGCAGTACTAGTAGTAACAGCAGTAGCAGAAGCAGCAGCAGCAGTAGTTGCAGTAGTAGTAGTAGTAGTAGCAGCAGCAGCAGCAGCAGCAGCAGCAGCAGCAGCAGCAGTGGTAGTAGTAGTAGTAGTAGTAGCAGCAGCAGCAGCAGTGGTAGTAGAAGTAGTAGTAGTAGCAGCAGCAGCAGCAGCGCTTTTCCACACATCTCATCCCGTCCATCCATCCGTCCGTTCGCCCGTCCGTCAGGCCATCTAAATATCCATCCATCCGTCCATCCAATCACCCCAAAACCCACCCACCTTTCCATCCGTCCATCATCCATCCACACTATTTGAAGCTAACAAGAAGCTAAAACTGCCAAAGAAGAAGAAGAAAGATCGGAGGTGTACCTTGTGGTCGGCCAGTGCGGACTGTACCGTTTCGTAGCTGAGCACCGGGGACTGGAACCATGTCCTCTGTGGACACGTGTGGCCCCTGGCCCCCGCCAACCACACGGAGCCACAGCCTGCCTCTGCCGTACACCTGTCAGGTGAATGTGTGCAGGTAGATTGTCAATTCTCTGGTGGTTTTTCTTTTATCCGTTGGTGCAAATGTCTTGTGTGTGTTAGCTAATGCATCATTCAATGCTTGTGTTTCCATACAAACATTAACTCAAGAGCTGGCACTCGCACGCATACAAACACATAATACAAGTAAACAAACCACAACCTTGCAACGATCTTGTTGCTTTCTTGTTAGTATTCTTGTTCTCTGCCAGATTGTAAATCGATACCTTTTCTTTCAAAACTACCCACATCAAACTAAACAAATAGTAAATCAGCGAAGTAGCCATTCAAGAAAGTAGCCGCATTTGAGATAAATCTCTGACACACTCAGTGTGGTAACAATCGAAAGCAGACTCTCAGATGTACCCACCTGTTCTGTCCGGGGCACCATCCACACTGGGGGTCAGGATCAGTCAGACACCGGTAACAGTCCTTGTTCTGCTCACACTGCACTGTTCTGACCAAGCTCACCTGATCAACCCAGTGTCGTAGGATGATTATGATAAAAAGTAACAATAACAGTTATAATTATCAATGATATCATTATTACTGTATTCATCATCATCATCATCATCATCATCATCGTCGTCGTCGTCGTCGTCGTCTCATCGTTGTCGTCAGCAGTAGTAGTAGTAGTAGTCGTCGTCGTCGTCGTCGTCGTAGTAGTAGTAGTAGTAGTAGAAGTAGTAGTAGTAGAAGTGGTAGTAGTAATAGTCTCAGCAGAAGCAGCAGCAGATGCTAGTTCTGCCAGTACAGTAGAACTGAATATGATAATGTCGAATTCGCTATAGTTAGCTCTTTTCAAATATCACACACACACACACTTGCTTGCTTCCTTCCTTCCCTGCTTGCTTGCATGGACGCACACACGCACGCAAACTCGTGTGTGTATTCAAGCATCGACTCACACAATCATGCATGCACGCACGGATTAATGCACGGATGCACACACACATACACACACAGCCGTAAGAGTAGGCCATAATGTGCCGGTAGGAACAGATGACAGAATTTACAAAACCGCATACACACGGGGACTGGATGTAAAAAAAGCACATAAGTGCTTATTCCATTATCCTCGATATTAAAGAATTGATTAAAACAAAAGGGTAGACTGACAGATAAAGAGAAACACACAATAGACATGGACAAATGACAAATGACTAAATGAACAAAATATGCTATAAACCAACCAAAGAACCATCCAGTTAGCCAACCAACCAACCAAACAACCAACCAACCAGCCAGCCAGCCAACCAACCAACCAACCAACTAAACAACCACCTAAACAACCAACCAACCAGCCAACCAACCAACCAACCAACCAACCAACCAACTAGTATTGCATGCTTTCTGAGATCAACAATCAATAGCCAGTTGTGTTTCGGTCAACAACCACAAGGACGGTACCTCAGAAGCGGACAGAACGTAGAGGTGCTGAGAGGAAGGGGCTAGCTGGATCTGAACCACCGGACCGTCAGTCACCACGCTGACTCTGTCCACCTCCTGGCCTGACTGATCGTTCAGTGATACCTGTGAAATATTTAGAAAACATTGTAGTGTCGTGTTGTCGTGATGTAGTTTTGTGATGTGTTGTGCTGGGCTGTAGTGTTGTGTTGTGCTGTAGTTTTGTGTTTTATTTTTCTTATTTCATTTCTTTTATTTTGAGGACAATGGAATAAGAACTCCTATGCTTTTTGTTTATTTTATATCCTGTCCCCGGTGTATGCACTTTTGTAAATTCTGTTATCCGTTCCCATCGGCACACAATGACCTACTCTTCCGAAAAGCGAAAACAGGTTTTAACGTGTGCGCAAGATGTTGTGCTATGTTGTGCTGTGCTGTACTGTGGTGGAGTGGATTGCAGGGCAGTGTAGCGCAGCATGTTGTAGCATAGTGTAGTGTATGGTAGCGTATCCCAGTGTAGTGTAGTGTAGTGTAGTATAGTGCAGTGTAGTGTAGTACAGTGTAGTGCAGTGTCGTGTCGTGTCGTCAAAGGAAACTCATAGAAGAAGAGCACACTACAACGATATTGGAGCATCTCTTGCTGTTGTGGGGTCTTTAACCTGTTGTTGTAGTAAATCTGTGTCGTATAAGGAACCTCCGAGTTGTCTCATTCGAAACATTAGCACACAGAAGAATAACGATTTATACATTTGAAAATAAAGAAAAAATAAACTATAGTTGTTCGTATTTCCACCTACACTTAGCAAAAACTAAAATAAACCGTAGTTGTTCCTATTTCCATCTACACCTAGCAAAAACTTCAGTTTTCATCAGGTACTAGATGAAAACTAGTCTAGATGATTAGACAAGAAAACATCAGTTAGCGGGTTTGATAACACTGTTATTAGGATAATGGAAGTGTAAGTTTTCATTTGACAGAAAGTAGTTGCTGTTTGAACGTTCGACGACGACGATTTGCTTTTTAGAATTTTGGATGAATAAACCAACCAACCAACCAACCAACCAACCACCCACCCACCCAACCACCCACCCAACCAACCAAATAAATGAACACATTCTAACGTCGCCTTACTTATCCTAGCTGACAGGTCCGGTACGGAAAAATCTCACCATTGGTGAACCTCGGAGCTCTAGCCGAGGAACGAAAAAAAACCAACAAAGGCAAAACAACGACCACCCCTCCCCTCCCACTCCAGTTTCTAGAAGAAAGAAACCCTCACCTTGAAAACCTGCCCGTCAGCAGTGCCGACATAAGCCACGACATAGGAAGGGTCACTGTCCTGTGCAGTCACTGCCGTAGCTCTGTGGTCAGGAAGGGTCCACAGGGCGTGGCTGACCACAGGCCGCTCTCCCTCCACTGAAGGCACAGCCTCTGAACCCTGTCTGGGCACTCCGCATTCGTCCACCTCACCTTTCTGAAAAAAATTGATGGACATCGTCAGTTTTTGTAGTGTGGTGTAGTGTGGTGTGTAGTGTGGTGTGGAGTGGAGGGGTGTTTGGTGTGGTGTGGTGTGGTGGTGTGTGGTGTAGTGTAGTGGATTGTCTCTCTCCCTCCACTAAAGGCACAGCCTCTGAAGCCTGTCTGGGCACTCCAGATTCGTCCACCTCACCCTTCTGAAAAAAAATTGATGGACAACGTCATTGTTTTTGTAGTGTGGTGTGTAGTGTGGTGTGGAGTGGAGGGGTGTTTGGTGTGGTGTTGTGTGTGGTGTGTGGTGTAGTGGAATGTCATCTCTCCCTCCTTCGAAGGTAAAGTCTCTGAAGTCAGTCTGGGTACTCCAGATTCGTCCACTTCACCTTTCTGAAAAACAATTGATGGACATCGTCATTGTTTTTGTAGTGTGGTGTAGTGTGGTGTGTAGTGTGGTGTGGAGTGGAGGGGTGTTTGGTGTGGTGTGGTGTAGTGTGGTGTAGTGTGTGGTGTAGTGTAGTGGAATGTCATCTCTCCCTCCACTGAAGGCAAAGACTCTGAAGCCTGTCTGGGCACTCCGCATTCGTCCACCTCACCTTTCTGAAAATAGACATCGTCATTGTTTTTGTAGTGTGGTGTAGTGTGGAGTGGAGTGTTGTGGAGTGTGGTGTGGTGATGTGTGGTGTAGAGTGGTGTAGTGTAGAGTGGTGTGGTGTTGTGTAGTGTGGTGTGGTTGGTAGTGTTGTGATGTGGTGTAGGGTAGTGTAGTGTGGTGGGGTAGAGTGGTGTGGTGTGGTGTGATGTAGTCTGGTGTGGTGTGGTAGAAAGTTGTGGTGTGGTATAGTGTAGTGTGGTGTGGTGTGGTAGAGTGTTGTGGTGTGGTGTAGTGTAGTGTAGTGTAGTGTGGTTTGGTAGAGTGTTGTGGTGTGGTGTGGTGTAGTGTAGTGTAGTGTAGTGTAGTGTCGTGTGGTGTGGTGAGGTGTGGTAGAGTGTTGTAGTGTAGTTTGGTGTGGTGTCGTATAGTGTAGTGTAGCGTGGTGTGGTATAGTGTGGTGTAGAGTAGTGTAGTATAGTGTATGGCGTAGTGGTATGTAGAGTAGTGTAGTATAGTGTAGTGTAGTTAATTATCACCGTCCTGGGTTGACCCTTACGGTTGACTAGGGCGTTTATACCAGGAACAACAGAAGAGCTAGTTTTAATCTTGTTTTAATCTGTCTTCTCCGAAGTCGGAATGCGGCTACCTTAAAGGTGGGTTAAAACCGGTCGCATAAGCAGGATCTCACCATTGGTGAACCTCGGAGCTCTAGCCGAGGAGCGAAAAAAAATCTGTAGATAGTTACACAGTTTTAATCTTAGATTTTAACATTTACAACGCAATATGGCTTTTGTGGTCGGCGGGACTATAAACCAATAAGATCGGATTGGATTGGATTGGATCACCTATAGCGTTCTTGTGTCACTGTTTCACGCACGAGTGAACACGTGAGTTGTCGCCCCCTGGGGAAGACCCCTGGGACAGTTGTACAAAGTCGTCTGCTTCATGCAGTAATAGACTAACAGTGTCTGATTAATGGAGTGTCACTTCTCTGACAGCTTGAGTCCCGTGTTAGAGAGAGAGAGGATTAGTCAGTGTACACAAAGACAGAGAGAGAGAAGAGAGAGAGAGAGAGAGAGAGAGAGAGAGGAGAGGGGTGGGGGAGTCACTTTTCTGGAAGCTATTTCCTGTATTAGAGAGAGAGTGTGTGTGTGTGAGAATGAGAGAGCGTGAGAGAGAGAGAGAGGTAGTAACTTTTCTGGAAGCTTAATTCCTGTGTTACAGAGAGAGAGAGAGAGAGAGAGAGAGAGAGGGGGGGGGTGGTGGTGGTAGTAGGGGTGGGGATTAGTGTACACAAAGACAGAGAGAGAAGGGGGAGTAGAGGATCAGTCTTTGTACACACACACGCGCGCGCGCGCACGCGCACACACCACACCGACATATATATATATATATATATATATAATTATAGATAGAGAGAATGAGAGAGAGACAGAGACACAGAGAGAGAGAGAGAGAGAGAGAGGAGAGAGAGAGAGAGGGGAGAGAGAATTCATTCATAAAGCCATGGCCCCATAGATGGGGGTTGTACAATTGTAAAAGGACAACATTGACAAGACACATCCACATTAATTAACACTTACACATTCGCTTCGCCTGTGAAACGCTTTCTACAAATATTTATTGTTCACTCTCTATACAGTAATTTCATTTGACATTAACGAGGTGAGTTTAAACAGACATGGATACTTGAAATATTTGAGAGAGAGAGAGAGAGAGAGAGAGAGAGAGAGAGAGAGAGAGAGACAGACAGACAGACAGACAGACAGATAAGATGAACCCAGCATACAACCTTTAATATTAAGTAAGAAATGAAAAAAAAATACGAAAGGCAACCGGCAAAGTAGTTATTTTATCACTGCGTTTTCGAAAAAGCTTTCCCCCAGTTTTCTTTCTCAAAGAAAAGTCAGTCTGAGTAAAGTGTTCCCTGTGGAACAGGCCTGTGTGTAAAATAGTCTGTGTGAAATAGTCTGTGTGGAAGAGTCTATGTGGAATAGTCTGTGTGGAAGAGTCTATGTGGAATAGTCTGTGTGGAAGAGTCTATGTGGAATAGTCTGTGTAAAGTAGTAATATACGCTACAGCTACTGAGTCATATATATATGTGGGGAGAGGGACATTAATTTGAAAAAGCTTAAAAGAGTAGATAGAAAGTTTTATACAATAAACGAAAAAACATAGATTGCAAGATTTTGATCAGAAGTACGAAAATTGTCCAGTGATTTCTGAAATGTGCGTGTGGAATCAAATTCTCTGATATTCCTGGTTAGTGCATTCTGTGCAAATAAAGTCTACACGAGTAATGTGTAATAAGTGGATTACACTTTATTATCACTGTACATTACTATGCACATTATAAGCCAAGGTCATGACTTTAAATCATCTCCTGACTTAAGCAGATGGACACTTAGTCATTTTGGCTTTACACTCTTTTAAAGCCAGGACTTCGGGAAACTTGTCCCATTTTGCCAGCAATACAAGTTACACTTCAGAGATTGGAAAGTTTTCTGTCAACATGAATAGCAGCGCAATTTGACAAACACGGCAAGTAAAATGCGCATCCCAAAATGTCTAATTTCACTGACTCCTTGGCATCGCTGCTGAGTGTAGAATGTTCCATATTTACTACACTTTTCTGCTAAGTCACAGCTCACAGATGGGATGGGGTGGAGCAGAATCGAACTGTTTTAACACCAAGCAGATACTTGATCAATACAAACTGATGGTAAAAAACCCCAATAGAATATTCATGTGCATACTTGCTCAGTACGAGTGACGTTTTTACTATGTGTATTTGTCCTGGAAGACGCACAGCAGCATACTAACACAAGCCAAGGCAAGACATCAGCATGTTGGGAACAAAGTTGACAGAACATGGCGGGACAAGACAAATAAAGGGCAGGCATAAAAGAAAACAGCCCCCCGCATAAAACGTGAACAAATTAAAAAAAACCAACCTCCGACCAAAATTTGGTTTACGTTAGAAACTGTCACTTTCCAAAGCAAAACCCATTCTTCTCATATTCTTAACCCGACTATTCAAACAACCCTAAACCCTTAAAAACGCAGAAAACGCTCTACACGCCCCCTATCTTTTGTCTCTAGCTCTTTGTTAGGTTACACGCACACAAAACATCAACGAGAGCATGTATGTGCAGAATCACCCCGCAGTGAATTGACACTAAACCAATGAGGAGAAGAAGGGGGCCATTGGGGCGGTAACCGGGCGGACATCGTGGACAAAGCCGCCTCAGATCCCGCCTTTTTACGATGCTCTAAAACGAAACGCTCTGCTGCATAATTTTCGCGCATCGGTGCCTCGCCGTCGCCATATCTTCATCCCTCCAGTCTGGCGCCTTCTTGGTCCAGATTAAGGCGATGATTCCGGGTGTTTCACGGTTTTTCTCCACCCCCACCCCCCCATCTCTCTTCTCTTCTCTTCTCTGCGTTACGTTCCCTTATTGGGTATGGCGCGTAGCGCTTGGTCTTCTCCTGTGCTTGTATAACTTTGCAGGAAAAAGTCTGGCCTTAGCCGACACGTTCCGATTTCAGAGCAGTTCATTTTCTTGTACAGGATGCATGCTGGGCATAGTCGTGTTTTTTATTTGTGTTTTTACAACCCACAGGATGCTGATATTAATTAGAGAATCTTTAACTTAACTTACAAGTTTTATTTTCTGCGTGTGTATATCCACGAAGGGAATTAAGGCACTGGCAGGTCTGCACTTTGCATTGACCTCAGATTATACAAATCCCTGCCGATGATTCCCCAGACACTGTTGCCGAACCCATGACTTCATGGACCTGAGAGATCGAAATCAAGCAGTTTTGACCACTCGGCTATTGTGGCTTTAGTTAGTTAGTTAGTGTGTGTGTGTGTGTGTGTTTTAATATTGTAGTAGTGTCGTTGTTGTCATTGTCGTTTGGTTTTTCTTGTAGTTATTTGCTAGGGGACGGGATAGCTCAGTGGTCGGAGCACTCGCTTTCCCCCAGCCAAGTTAAGCAGCGTCGAGCGTGGTTACCAGTTGGATGGGTGACCGTTTGCGCGCCTTGGCTTCAGTACAGTTCCCCCAGTTCACCCAGCTGTAAATGGGTACCTGCCCTCTTTAGGGTCAGGGAAGGTAAAGCAGCGAGGGAGAGGAGATGGGCGCCGCCCTCAATATGCTGGCCCTAGAGAAGTGAGGTCTCTGACGCCTCGCTCCCCTACGACCTTATAGGTTATGGGACTCCTTTACCTTTTACCTTATTTGCTTCGAAGATACTAGAAGTGGAAGATTTGGGTAGACAGTTATTATGATGGATGAAAAGTGAGGACTGAAGTGGGTGGGAGAGAGAGAGCAATGAACAAGATTTATTCTTCAGGTCTCCAGCCCCTAGAATGGGGTCAAGCTAAGCACAGCAAAACAAAGCAAAACGAAAAAAAAACTAAGTTCAGTGACATATTATATTGGCAACTGCCAAAATATAGCAACTATGAACACGGGTTCTGCTAGATTAAGACAAATGGCCCGATTTAAGCAACCGTATTCTCCGTGTCAATTCCCCACATTTTCTACAAAATCCTGCCTTGTTTTTAAGGCACTGATAAAAATATAAACTCATATTTCAAATATTAGTTGGGGGGGGGGGGGGGGGGGAAGAGAGAGAGGAGAGAGAGAGAGAGAGAGAGAGAGAGAGAGAGAGAGAGAGGACAGACAGACAGACAGACAGACAGACAGACAGAGAAGTGGGTTGCTACCATCGACAATTCTGCCCTCTTGGCAAAGAGCACAACAGGGCTAAGCGTTACTACCCAATTTGCCAACACCGCGAAAAACGAATCTGACAGGAAACACTTTGTTTGACACAGATACTGCGGCATGGTACACTGTCTGTGTAGTCATCATCATTACGGCAATGTCACTGGAACAACATGCAGACATAACATACAGTCTAGAGAGAGAGAGAGAGAGAGAGAGAGAGGAGAGAGAGAGGAGAGAGAGAGGAGAGAGAGAGAGAGAGAGAGAGAGAGAGCGAGCTCTACTTTACGCACTTTAGCTAAACGAAATACTCCGGGTTTTTTGTTTTTGTGTGTGCATATCTTCGATATTTTGAAGAACGTCTGCTATTATATCATAAATGGAAATGAAAATATAAGATGCAGACTTTTGCTGACAAAAACAACATGATCTGTAATGAAAGTTTCCTAGTTTTTGTGTATGTCTACACACCATCAAAATGAGATGAAAGGCACTAACCAGCGGGTCTGCAGAGTAGCCGACCTGGAAGGTTGTGAATATCTCCACCCTAATTTTCAGAGGACATCGACATTTTCTTTATCAATTATTTAACCCTTCCCCCTCACCTTTCCATCTATTCCTTCATTCAGTGTATGTGTGTGTGTGTGTGTGTGTGTGTGTGTGGTGCGTGCGTGCGTGCGTGCGTGCGTGGTGGTGTGTGTGTGTGTGTGTGTGTGTGTGTGTGTGTGTGTGACAGGTTCTGAGGGTGAGGAGAGAGTGGCTGGATATATGGTGTTGGTTTGGACATGTATGTGAGTGAATGCTGTGAATCGCAGAAAACGAGTCTGGCATTTAATAACGATAGGAGCAGCAATATTACTAATGGTGATAATGATGATGATAATAATGATAATGAAAATGATAATAATACATGATAATAATAAGGATTATGTGACAGGTGATGATGATAATGATAATGATAGTAGTAAAGGATTGATACACCACCACACCACCACCACCACACTACTACTACTATACTACTACTACTACTACTACTACTACTACTACTACTACTACTACTACTACTACATTTACTGACAATTAATATAATAATAATAATAATAATAAGAAGAAGAAGAAGAAGAAGAAACAACAACAACAATAATAATAATAACAACAAGAACAACAACAACAATAATAACAATAGTAATTATAATGATGATAATAATAATAAAATAATAATAATAAACACAATGATAATAGAGGAAAGAGAAAAAATATATAAAAAGGGATTGATAGCTACAACTTTCCAGAAGGCGGGGATGCTTATTTAAACTGAAAGGGCTCCTGGCATTCCCACGGGGTTATATATTGTTTTTGAAATGTTTAGATTTTGTGCATTCCCTTTCCAAGCCCCTAAGAAAAGGTGGGGGAAAAGCCTAATCACAATAAATCATTCGGGTTTTAATTCTTTCTACAGGAGGTTGGGGCTATGGTTGGAGGGTTACTTTTTACTAAGCCAAGCGACGATAAATCATTCGGGGTGTTGGGGGTGGGGTGGATGTTCTTTTTCCTAGGTCAAGCCAAGCTCAATCATTCAAATTTGTCTTGATGGCCCCAAGGCAAAAGCCTGGTCAGTTATTAACCGAGGGCTACTTTTAAATGGTGTTATGCTTTAAAATGTTTTTGAGTCTGTCTTCAAATTCATATTCTTTATTTCCTGTCATTCCCTTTAGGGATATGGCGGATTTTAAACAATATCAATGGACAAAATCTTAACTGAACATCATACATGCACCATGTAACTGGATCTTTGAACACATTGCATGTCTTCAGCCATGACAAGTTTCCAGCAAAGCAATCTGCACTCTCATTCACAGGAGAGAAAAATCCTCAGAAGTCGGAGTATGGTTGTCCGTAAGGTGAGGTACTCGAAACCTGTCATACCCCTAAACTTCTCGTCCAGTGTGTACCGTTAGTATTGTAGTGATTTCCCAGGTGGGGTGAGTGAGACAGAGTGCATGTTCTGGGTGAATCCCAGGGTGTTAAGCTGGGGAAGGCGCAACCACAACAACATGGGTATACTCTCTCTCTCTCTCTCTCTCTCTCTCTCTCTCTCTCTCCCCCTCTCTCTCTCTCTCTCTCTCTCTCTCTCTCTCTCCCCCTCCTCCCTTTTGGTAGCGGTTTTTTATTCTTTCCTTTTTTTTCGCTCCCTCCCCCCCCTCCATTTCTTACTCCTAATTTCTATCACTTGTTTTCTCTCGTGTGTAGCATCAATCTACCCTGACATGTAAGTGTTATCATCATCATCATCATCATCATCACCATCATCATCATCATCATCTTCCTTCTCTTCCTCTTTGCTTCAAATTGCTTTTCTTCTTCTTCTACTTCTTCTTCTTCTTCTTCTTCTTCTTCTTCTTTTCTTCTTCTTCTTCCCTTTCTTTCTTCTTCTTCTTCTTCTTCTTCTTCTTCTTCCTTCTTCTCTTCTTCTTCTTCTTCTTTTTTTTCTTTCTTCTTTGCTTCGTCTATTTCCCATTCCCCATGACCAATTTTGCGTGTTGTGGCCTTTCTTTTCGCTTCTGCCCGCCTCACAGTGATTCATATCTGTCAGATGAACACTCGCACCTGTCAGCCTCTCTCTCTGTCTCTCTTTCTGTCTGTCTCTCTCTGTCTCTCTTTGTCTGTCTTTTCTGTCTCTGTCTCTCTTTCTCTCTGTCTCTCTCTGTCTGTCTCTCTCTGTCTCTCTTTCTGTCTGTCTGTCTTCTCCTCCCTGTCTCTTTCTGTCTGTCTCTCTCTGTCTCTTTCTGTCTGTCTGTCTGCTGCCTGCCTGCCTGCCTGCCTGCCTGTCTGTCTGTCTGTCTGTCTGTCTGTCTGTCTGTCTTCTGTCTCTCTCTCTCTCTCTCTCTCTCTCTCTCTCTCTCTCTCCCTCTCTCTCTGTGTCTCTACGAGGTTTTATTGTCCGATTCTCTGTCTCTTTTTCTGTCTGTCTCTTTTGCACTTTATTTCCATACTCCGGAGACCTGGATTTAAAAAGAATATTCATCCCCGAAGATGAAATGCGGTTACCTTATTGGTGGGAAGAGAAACGGCCGCATACGCAAAAATTTTACCATTGGTGAATCTCAGAGCTCTAGCGAGAATCAGAAGAAAAAAGAATATTTCTGCTTATGTTATTGGCCATTTAAATTTTGTCTGTAAGTCTTCTGCCTGTCTCTCTCTCTCTCTCTCTCTATCTCTCTCTCTCTCTCTCTTCTCTCTCTCTCTTCTCTCTCTCTCTCTCTCTCTCTCTCTCTTTACGCTTTCTCTCTGTGTCTGTCTCTTTCTCCCTCTCTCTTTCGCATTCGCATTCTTACTCTTTCTCTCTGTGTCTATCTCTCTCTCCCTCTCTCTTACTCTTTATCTCTGTGTCTGTCTCTCTCTCCCTCTCTCTTACTCTTTCTCTCTGTGTCTGTCTCTTTATCTGTCTGTCTGTCTCTCCCTCTTATGTACACAGCATACTCTAGAGCCATGGGTTTAAAAAGAAAATTCTGCTTAAGCTATTGGCCTTTAAAAGTCGTTCTCTCTGTGTGTCTGTTTTTCCTCCTGTCTCTCTCTCTCTCTGTGCGTGTGTGTGTGTGTGTGATTAAAATATTTTTTAAAGGATAATGGAATAAGCACACCACTGAAGGTGGTATACAATGCAATGCAATGCAATAAACACAATACAATGAATACATGACAATACAGTACAATATAGTACAATGCAATACAGTACAATATAATACTGTACAACACCATACAATACAACAAAACCCAAAGAGCACTCCTCTTTCTATCAAACCTAAACCTCTGATGTATTTTACACAAGATCATTTTTCTTTCGTCTTTTTTAAAGAATTTATTCATCTACTGTTTTCCCCTGTATATATAAAACAACCTCTCATTTTGTTCTCGGGAGAAAAAACCCAACAATCGAACATATCGCTCTTCTTCTGCATCACTGGCTTTCTCTCTAACAGAGAATCAAGTACAAAGTCGGTTCCTTCTGTTTATTTGTAATAGCTCACCAATATGCACCATTCTTATCCATTTCGATCTTCTTGTTCTTGTTCTTAATTTTCTTTTCTTCTTCATCTTCTTTTTCTTGTTCTTGTTGTTGTTGTTTCTTCTTTTTCTCCTTTTTTCTTGTTGTTGTTGTTGTTGTTGTTGTTTTCTTCTTCTTCTTTCTTCTTCTTCTTTTGTTCTGCTTGTTCTTGTTCTTGTTGTTGTTCTTCTTCTTGCTCTTCTTCATCTTCTTCTTCTTCTTTTCTTCTTCTTCTTCTTCTTCTTCTTCTCTTCTTCTTCTTCTTCTTCATCTTCTTCTTCTTTTTCTGCTTGTTCTTGTTCTTGTTCTTCTTCTTCTTCTTGCTCTTCTTCTTCTTCGTCTTCTTCAACGCTTCAGACAGCAACTACTGTTGTCTGTCATAGGAGCGAAAACGGTTTCCGCTACCGTTAAGCGCGTAACCAGTCAGGCCCAGCGCATCTGACTTCGGCGTGGGATTTTCTTTTTTTTTGTCCTTGCAAGTCTTTCTGGAAAATAAGGCAGGAGAATGGACAAAAAACAGACAAGAAGGAAGTGACAGGAAGAAAAAGAACCAAGGCAGCGACAAAGAGAGGGATAGAAAAGAGGGAATTCCTTGCACAGAAGTTGGGGGATGCTATTGATACTGACAGGCCCCTGGCATCCCCACGGGGTGGGGTGGGGTGGGGGAATCCATTTGGATCAGCAACTCATACAGTATGCCGATGTATGTTTCAGGTTCAAAACAGTCCGTTGTTGTGTCGAGGGGTTCCTCTTCTTCGTGACTGGACCAGCAGCAGAAACACATGTTGCAGAACGTCGTCATGCATGTATGCAGACATTGCGCGGCAAGCGAAGTCTTCAGGTTCGGTGCTCGTGGAGTATGCCTACAGTTCATGTGAGTGATCAGTATCTCTTGTGGGTCGTATGTGTGTGTGTGTGTGTGTGTGTGTTGTGTTGTGTGTGTGTGTGTGTGTTGTGTGTGTGTGTGTTGTGTGTATGTTGTGTGTTGTGTTGTGTGTGTGTGTGCGTGTGTGTTGTGTTTTGTGTGTATGTGGTGTGTGTGTTGTGTGTGTGTTGTGTTGTGTGTGTGTGTTGTTTGTGTGTTTTGTGTGCGTTGTGTGTGTGTTGTGTGTATGTGTGTATGTGCCCATGGAGTATGCGCACAGTTCATGTGAATGATCAGTATCTCTTCTATGTCGCGCGCGCGCTATGTGTGGGGTTGTGTGTGTGTGTGTGTGAGTGTGTGTGTGTGTGTGTGTGTGTGTTGTGTGTGTGTGTAAAAAAACCCAGGCCGTGAGAGATTTACGTTGTTTTTGTTGTTCTGGTTGCTGCTGCTGCTTCTCTTCTGTGTTGTTGTTGTTTTTGTTGCTGTTGTTCTGCTTCTACTCCTCCCCTCACCATCTTCCTCCTTGAAGTTCGTCTTTGTTTTTCATCCTCTCTTTTACCTTTCCTGATTTCGTCGCTCATTTAGTGATGATTTTCCTCCTTCTTCTTTTCTCCGTCGTCTTCTCTTCTTCGTTCTTTTCCATAGACTTCATCCCTTTCCTCCTCATATATCAATCCATTCATTCATTCATTAATTATGCACCCATCAATTCATTCATTAGTCCATTCCTTCTTTTGTTTCTTCCTTTATTTCTTCCTTCCTTCCTTTATTTCTTCCTGATCCTCTTCCTCCTCCTGCAAGTCATCTTGATTTTCTTCTTCATCTTAATGCGTTTTCCAATTTTATAATTCATTTTAAGAAGGTGATGTTGTTATTGTTGTTGCTGCTGCTGTTGTGTTTGATTTTCTCCTCCTTTGCTGTCGTTGTCGTCGTTTTCCTCCTTCTTGTTGTTGTTGTTGTTGCTCTTCGTCTTCTTCCTCCTCCTCTTCCTCATCTTCATTTCCCACTCTTCCTTCTTCTCCACCTTTTGCCTCTATCTATTTTTTCTTTCTTATCTTATGTTTTCCGATTTCATAACTCATTTATGATAGGCTTAAATTACCTTTCATCTAATGCCGATGCATCTTCTTTCCCACCCCCTCTCTCCACTCTTCCTTTCCTCCTCCTCCTCTTCTTTCTGCCGTTTATCATCCTCCCCATCTTCTTCTGGTATCCCTCCTCCTCCTTTTTACCTTTCATCCTCCTTTCTCTTGTTCTCGTTTTCTTTCCAGCTCTTTTTTCTCTCTCCATGCAATTTGTCTCTTCTGGGTGGGTGTTTTTATCTTTGGTTCAGTCTGTTCTTGTTTTCCTCTGTGTGTGTGTGTGTGTGTGTGTGAGAGAGAGAGAGAGAGAGAGAGAGAGAGAGAGAGAGAGCGAGAGAGTGAGAGAATACACAAAGGTAAACGATTTTAATCCAAGCGTAGTCTGTCTGCTCTTGTAAATATACATCAGAATATGCAATAAAGCGTGGACGAAAATACACCTAGTTCTTGAAAAAAAACAGCTAAAAAAAAAAAAGAGGAGACAATGACAATGAAAGAGAGAGAGAGGGGCGAGAGAGAGAGAGAGAGGGAGGCGAGAGAGAGAAGAATGGAGGGAAGTACAGGTATACAGAACAGACAATACCTGGTTGTCTGTACTGTCTTCTCCTTTTTCTTCTCTTCTTTAAATTCTTCTTTTTTCTTCCTCTTCTTGTTCTTTTCCTTCCTTTATTTCTTCTTCTCCCCCCTACCTCCTCTTTTCTTCTGTTAACTCTTCTTCCTTTCTCTCTCTCTCATCTCTCTCTCTCTTCCTCTCTCTCTCTCTCTCTCTCTCTCTCTCTCTCTCTCTCTCTCTCTCTCTCTTCTCTCTCTCTCTTTCTTTGGTTTAATTTAAACATAATTGATTAGTTCAGAAACAACATAGAACCAGTACATGCTTTTATATGAGTACTCTATACATCTTTACATATGCCAGAATGGGCTGCAGCTGAACAAATTTGCCTCAAATTAATGAATAAGAAGAAAAGATAACTTTCTTGTTTTCTTTCTTTCTTTCTTGTTTTCTTTCTTTCTTTCTTTCTTTCTTTCCTTTAAGTTATTGCCGTTTCCCTTCTCCGGTGACACAACAATTACCAGAGACCGCCAGAAGTTAAAGAACGATAATTTCCCCTGACAGTCCTGATCTTTTGCCGGTTCAGTCCCTTTACACAGGTAAATGATTAGGGTAGTAGGGGGAAAGGGTGTAAGGTGTAGCAGTGTGTGTGTGTGTGTGTGTGTGTGTGTGTGTGTGTGTGTGAGTGTGTGTGTGTAGTGTGTAGTGTGACTTTCGTGAGTGTGTATGAGTGAATGAGTGATGTCACAGCAACTTCACGTTAACCTGACAATAAATAGATAGATGATGATGATGACGGCGACGACTACGAAGATGATGATTAGTATGAGAGAGAGAGAGAGAGAGAGAGAGAGAGAGAGAGAGAGAGAGAGAGAGAGAGAGAGAGAGAGAGAGAGAGAGAGAGAGAGAGAGAGAGAGAGAGAGAGAGAGCGAGCGCGTGCGTGCGTGCGGGCGTGTGTGTGTGATATTAGTATGAGACTTCTGTATTCATCAACACAGATGTTCTGAAGTTAAAACTCGCGCTGTCTGAAGTGATCTCAACCCAGAAATTATAACGATTAGAAGCTGACACAGAGTTATTGAATTTTGAGTTCTATAAACTCGATTACAATAATTCTTCTACCTCGAACAGTACTGCAAATGCGTACTGAGTTAGTATGTTTGAAATCACCCGATCCACTATGATGAAAACGTTTTTATTTATAGGTTATCTTGGGCTTGTTTTTTCTGTAAGACAATTATTTGTTCCAGTAAACCATGATACAGAGAAAAAAAGAGATTGAAGAGAGAGAGAGAGAGAGAGGGAGAGAGAGAGACAGACTGACAGACAGACAGAGAGTTCAGACTTCAGACTTTTATTGTACATCGGCCTTAGCCTACAATACAAAAGAATGGTGGGCATACGAGTGAGCGTACGACATAAGTGCTGTAAAATATTACTGTCAGATTGAGAGAGATAGAGAGAGAGTGAGTGAGAGAGAGAGAGAGAGAGAGAGAGAGAGAGAGAGAAGAGAGAGAGAGAGAGAGACAGACAGACAGACAGACAGAGAAAGAGACAGAGAGACAGAGATACAAAGAGAGAAACAGAGACATACAGGGACACACATTGACAGAGACAGATGGTTTAGATTATTTGACTCATCCCTAAATCACAATCAACCAAAATGCTCCAAAGTTGGTAGAACCTCTTTATAAGGCTCTTCCTGTCAAGCCGTCCTGCCTGTTTAAACCACCTTATTCAAACCCTTAGTTAACAACCTACATTATAAATGCGTCCCAGATGGTTTCAACACAATTTTTATTCAGAAAATCCTACACATCAACTTGCCAAAAGCTTGGTGTGTGTGTGTGTGTGTGCTCAATAGTAATGAACGGTTCATTCCTAGTTCAGACCAATTTTCGATACATTCGAAAAGTTATATATATATTTTTTTTCTTTAATATTTTTTAAAGAGTGCTTTCACCTAGCAAGGCGGGGGTTGAGGGGGGGGGGGGGGGGAGGGAGGAAGATATCCTGGTTGGTTAGAGCGTTGCACATTGCACTCGTGATCTGCTGACCCGTGTTCGAATCCCGTTCAAGGGGATATTTTTCTCTGAGGTTAACATCAATGCCGGCTCCACTTTCCCCAAAAGTCCTTCGGATGAGACTATAAACCGAGGACCCTTGTGCAAACGCACGGAGAATATTATTTTTGTTTACTGCCTCATCTTCTGTGACGTTCCCGTCCTGCTGTTCCCACGCCGCTCATCCCAATCTCCCCGCCACAGCCATACCCAGATTCGTTATGTCTCATCCCCAGGGTCGGTAGTCCACAGGGAGCCTATCAATATCAGGCCGCTGTGGGGCCACCAGTCAGAGGGGCCCTGCACTGCTGCTGGGTCACTTAAGTGGTGTTCAATGGTGCCTGTTCTGAGCTAACGTACGCAGGACACCACCTACTAAGCCCCCTACTAACGACAGTATTAGCTCAGTCGCGGAGCCAGACCGAGTGAGTTGCTCACCCGAGGTGACAACCACCACAGCGTCCCTCCAACGACCGTTCCCTCTGAACCTCCAACCCCAAGGGACTTTGACACAAATTCACCACAGGCACAGAAATGTATGGGGAAACCGTATCTGAGGTCACCATGAGACCAAAGCAACTAGGACCACCGACCACTGAATCAGAGGCAATTTTTTGGGGTATGATGATCAATGTTAATGAGGATGACGTAATGATGCTGCTGTGGAGGTGCATGAGCTTTGAGACTACTTGACAGGGTTGTACTCTACGCTTACTATCATAATATATACCAGCGTCAACCGGGCCCGAGAGATACAAACACCTGCAGTGTTAGGTAATTTGAGCAACACTCTCAAACTCGCATCCGTAAAGTAAATGAAGCTCAACTGCGTGGTCCCGGTCTTCCCACTGAGCCCACAGCACACTCCCTCTGGGTAGGAGCCGGCCGGAGTCCGAAAAATTCCTATGACTCTTATGGCATTCGAACCCGCGACCTTCCAGCCTGAAATCCAAGGCGCTTACCACTGCGCCATGGCAGCTGGTGCACGCAGAACATCTTGCAGAACATGTTCCACTTTTCGAAAGAGTAGGCTATTGTGTGCCGGTGGGAACGGATGACAAAATTTACAAAACTGCAAACACACAGGGACTGGATGTAAAAAAGCACATGAGTGCTTATTCCTTTATCCTCGAAATAAATGAATAACTAAATTAATAAACATACAAATAAGGACCCGGTCAGGGACGGGCTCTGCCAGGTTTAACGTGCCCAAGACACGCTTATTGGACAATCTGTGCAGCGTCCGAACGACTTCTTATGGAGTTGAGGAAGAAGTTATGACGCCTGCATAACCTTGCTGTCCAGATGATCTTGAATGATGAGCATGAGCGGTAGAGACCTGTACTATATGAACTGGAGTAAGTATGTTCTTTCGAGCCAGAAGGCCCATAGAGCCGGAGCTTATCCCGGTTTTTGTAGCGTTAAGCGAACTGATGGTTTTTCACCACCCCTGTGACAGGACGCTAGTCTGTCGCCAGATACTTCCCCAGCAGAGCTGGTACCCACTTGTACACCTGGGTGGAGTGAGGAAAATAGGAGTAAAGTGTCTTTGTATATGAACTGGAGAGCACAACATAAAGCATTTAAATATGACAATCCCCTGGGTCATGAAGTCATGGGTTCGAATCTCGGTAGCGTATGGCTAATTAAGGGTGGGGGTTTCTTTACGATCTCCCAGGTCAACTTCAAGTGCAGACCTGCCAGTGGATTAATCCACTTCATGTATATGTACATGCAGAAGATCAAATATGCGCGTTAAAATACCCGTAATTCAAATCAGCGTTCGGTGGGTTATGGAAACACGAACATACCTAGCACACATCCCCGAAGTCAGAATGCGGCTACCTTCATAGTAGGCAAAAAACCGGTCGCATACACACAATGTCATCATTGACGAACCTCAGAGGTCTAGCTGAGAAACACACAAATGTTAAGCATGCTTTGGTCTGGGTAACCTCGAATGCAGCTAGCTGGAACTGCAGAGTTCGCCATTGTAGCGTGTACAGCCTACAGGGTTTACAGTTCCACTAAGGGAGGTGGAACACGGACAAGGCAGAAGAAAATTCTGTGGTTTGTGTGTTATGGACCTTATAGTTTTACTGAAGAGCCTAAGCCCCCTTTATTCCCACCGCAATATCAAATGATGATGATGATGATAATAATAATAATAATAATAATGTATCCATCCCGAGTGTACTAAAACAGCCTCACAATGTTTTCCATGTGTGACGAATGAAAAAAACCCTGCATATTCTGGTTTGACCCCCTGGATGCTTAACTGGCGAACGCCCAACAACATCTTTGCAATATAGAGACCGAAGAAGAAGATGAAGAAGTGAACAAAAGTATGGCTTGGCCACATTTCAGAGGTCTTTTTTTTTTTTTTGCTACCTTGACTGGGGCGGGCAAGGCGGAAAGGCAGAGGCAGAGCATAGCTCATCAGCTGTCGCCTCTGGAAGCGCTCTGCACTGCAGTACAGTGCCGGCACCAAGCAACACAGCTCTAGCCGGCGTCGGCAGTCGGCGGAGAAGAGACGAGATGTGACGGCTTCCTTGTCACGACCCGCCGAAAACAATGCCTCTGTGGCGCCGTAACCGAAGTGACCCTACGCGAAAACGTACCCTGGTGTTTTTTACCCGGTCTTGAAACTCTGTTGGTGAAGTCTGAGAAAAAGGAAAACCCTACAAAGAATGAAAGAGGGAAAGTTCATGGGCTTGGTTTCGTGTGTGTTGGATGAATTAGAATATAACCTGATTCTGAAAGAGACCAAACATTACCTTTGATGCATGTTCTTGTTTTCATGTTGTTGTTTCTTTTTTATTTTACAAAAGATATATGATACAGATTCAAAGACAGACAAGCTGTATCGGCATTCGGAGAAGAGGAAGAAGACGAAGAAGAAGAAGAAGAAAAAAAAGAAGAAAACGAAGACGAAGAAAAACAAGAAGTAGACGACGAAGACGAAGAAGAAGAAATGAAAAGAATGTGAGCAAACTAGTCAATGAAATATGAACAGTCAATAATTCCAGTGTATTTGGGATCCGGATATGAAATATCAGACAAACACAGCGGAACCAGTTTCAAAGACAAATGTTTTTAGATCTCTCAAACTTTCAACTTGACTGGCATTCTTTGGTGTGATGGTAGTGGGTTTTTCAGTCAATCTAAGGAGACCATTTTCCAATTGGCAAATCTCAACTAAAGTAAGCTATATCAGCTGAAGTATCTTTTAGCCTTGTGGATCAACCAACACTGTCGTCATCTTTTGATGACAGCTTTGGAAGTTGCAACATAGCGCATTTATTCTTGCAAATGCAACAGAGACTTCTACATCATGAGGACTGTCGCGTTGTAAGGCACCACAGAGGGTGAAGCTTCGATCACCACCAGGACCTCTGCAGAGTGCTCATTCAGGAGCCAAAACTCGAGTCAGGACTGGCCAGAGGCATGGTCCTTTCTCAATAATGCTCCGAATGCTGACATTGTTAGGTTTCATTTCACTTTTTTGTTTCTGATTATTTGAATCGATGTGGCTGTCTGGTGCTTGTCTTGTTAGTTCATCTTCTATTATTATTATCTATCTATTATTATCTATCTACTATCTTATCTTATTATTCTGTCCTCCTACCTTACTACCTCTACTTACTTCCTACCTACTACTACCTACCTACCTCTATCTATCTATCTATCTATCTATCTATCTATCTATCTATCTATCTATCTATCTATCTATTTATTTTACGTTCCTCGGCTAGAGCTCCAAGATTCACCAATGGTAAGATTTTTGCGAATGGGACTGTTCCCCCCACCTCCACCATATAGGTAGCCGCATTCCATACACTACAGACAGACCCACTCATACAATCACCTTTTTCTACTCACTCAAAATCCACCCACAAACCACCATCACTATTACCTTCTCGCAATATTCTCAAATCAAGACACCAAAATAATCAAAAAAACCCACCGGGGGAGACATTTCTCGTCCTATAGCTACCAAAAATCCCCATGCACATCACCGCCGAGTTCTGCAGTAAAACTTACGAGGCATAACACACACACGTATATATACACACGTATACACACAATCGTACACACACACACAACACACAACACAACACACACGTACACACACACAATACCCGTACACAGACACACACGCACACGCACACACACAACACAACACACACGACGTACACACACAACACAACACACACGCACACACACAACACACACACAAACACAAACCACACACACACACACGTACACACATACACGCGTATAGACACACAACACACTCACACACACACCTACACACACACAACACGCACACAACACACGCACACAACACACACGACACACAACCCACACACGTACACACAACCCCCCCCCCCCCCCTACACACACATGTACACACACACACACACACATACACACAAAATACCGGTACACACACACACACAACACAAACACACACACACACACGTACACACACACACAACACACACACACAACCACACACACACACACACACACACACACACACACAACACACACACAAACATACCCGACACACCACACACTATACACACACACACACCTACCGCACACACACACTTACACACACACACACTACACACACACACACACACACACACCACACACACACACACACACACACACACACACACACACACACACACACACAACACACACACGGCAGAGGTAGCGCAGAGCCAGAGGCCTGGAGGATTAGTCAAGGCAACAAGGTGTAGAAGTGCCCATCCATCAAGAAGTTGTCATAGGTGAAATTGGAAAGAGGGGCCGCAGCAATCGTTTTTGTCTATCAGGAGTAGCATCTTCTCACGGCTTACACTGAGCGGAACCGAAACGGGAGATAGTGTTGGAGAGAGAGAGAGAAGGAGAGAGAGAGAGAGAGAGAGAGAGAGAGGAGAGAGAGGAGAGAGAGAGAGAGAGATGGGTGGGGGGGGGGGGGGGGGGTAGAGGGTGGGAGGATGCAAAATAGTTTTGGGAGATGCTAGTAAGTGTGGAATGAGAGAGAGACAGAGAGAGAGAGAGAGAGAGAGAGGGGGGGGGGGGGGGGAGGCGAAGAAGAGAGAGATTCCATAATGCACGCGTTTACATGCATGTATGCACGTAAGCACACATGTATGCACACGCAGACACACACAGCACACACACACACACTGACACACACACAATACGCACCACACACACACACACAACACCACACACACCACACACACACCACAACACACACACAACACACACACACACACACACACACACACAACACACACACACACACACACACTACGTAAAATGGAAGTAAATAGACATTATAGACACACACAGATACACACACACGCACATACAAAGATACACATACATAAACACACACACACACACACTGTCATTCCCCCCTCAACAAACACACATACACACCAACACACACACACACACCACAACACACGCAACACCACACACACACCACACACCACTACCCCACACCACCACACAACAATACAGACATAACTCTACAGGAACTTACCATTTCCATGCACTTCCTCACGTCTTCATAATGCGCAGGCCCAACCCGACCCAAGCCAGCGTAACAATCCAGAACAGTGCTGTTAAACTCCTGATCCAGCTCCGCTAAATCCACGACACACAGCACTGAAGAGCTTTTCCCCGTCTTCCACGACTCTGCAGTAGAGTCACCAAACACGGCATACACGCGCTGAGTGGCCTCCGACACGTCTGCAGCTTGAAGAACGTGGTAAGACTTCAAGGAGTCCTCGCACCACAGAGGGATCTCCACGTAAGAGCGGAAGTATCTGTCCCCTGTGCACACCCGTGAGATCCTTGTGACGAGGTTGTCGGAGGTGGTGTTCTGTTTCTGCACGGTCATGAAGTAAGCAAAGTCTCCGTGAACGAATCCGTGGATATAGTTCACGTGGAAGGAGGTTCTCAACTCGTTTTTGATGACCTTTCGGTGCCTCCGTTCTGGTCTTCGAAGGTGAGGTCAAGATCGTCCAGACCTCTACTGCTAACACCGGGGAGAAGACCATTATGGGACGTGTTACCCAGGGAATTGTAATCAGCTCCGACATATACAGCCTGCTGCCCTTTGAGAGAGGGCCCAAAGAACATCACAGAGCTTGCAGATTCCTGATCAGGCATGACAGGCTTGTGGAAGGTCTGCACCACGTTGGTGACATCGTTCACAGCCACCTTCTGACACGAGCCGGAGCAGACGAGAAGCGTGTTGTCGTCGTAGTCGATGACGAGGCCTTTAGTCACCCCATCCCGGACACTACTAGACTCCACGCATGGTGGGCGACAGTCGGGATTATTCCCTTCTGGTCCAGCGGCTGCAGTCTGAGATAAGGTCAGCTGTGAGGTCAGTCTGTGAAGGCGGCTGGTACCCCCTACATACACGTCTCCAGTGATGCTGTGGACCGCGAGCCGTTGTAGAGGGCTGTGATCAGGTTCTGTGAACGTCCTCACAATGTTCACTTGACTGCCCGAGGGACAAGGTGAAGGGCAGCAGCACTGCCAGTATCCGCCACGCTGATTGGCTGAGTGAAGTTTGTTGGCGGGTCATGATTGGTCCCTCCCTCCCTCCTGTTTTGCTACACTCCGAAGTCAGATGTGAGGTGTCAGGTCATTGGCTGGTCCCTCTGAAACGTAGAAGGAAAAAATAGATCAGTCGGCATCGCTTTATCTGTGACAGTGACAATGACAATGATTGTTTTGTTACTGCCGCATGATCTTTTCTCCTCCCTCTCCCCCCATCGTCATCATGAGCTTGTCAGCATAGTCATTAGCAGTAGCAATTAAGATCAGCAACAGCTGCAACATAGCAATCAGGCAACAGCAGTGGCAATTAACATCGGCAACAGCTGCAACACAAGTCAGACGGCAACGTCTTGACCCGTTACAAAAGATCCATTATGGGCCTGTAATTACTCCTCCCTTGGCTTAAGACTGTTCAGCACTTGACAAAACATACAACATCCAAGGAGTTTTGTAGAGTCTCATTACGGCTGTCGATTGGGAAACTAGTTTAGAAGAGTTGTCTGTCTGTCTGTCTTCAATTTAACGTCTGTTCACCCTCAGTGATATTAGTGTCTGTGTCTGTCTGGTTGACTGTCTGTCCCATTGCTTGTCCAGTTGTCTGCCTGTCTGTTTGTTTGCCTCATCTTCTTTCTCTATCTCTGTGTGTGTCTGTCTGTGTGTGTTTCTGTGTCTGTCTCTCTGTCTCTGTCTATCTGTCGGTCTATCTGTCTGTCTGTCTGTATCTTTCTCTTAACCCTCTCAAGTTGTCTTACTGCCTTTCTAATCTCTTCTGCTCTTCTGTTGTTGTTGTTGTTGCTGTTGTTGCGCGTTCCCCAGCTTAACACCCATGTGTTCATCAGGAACATGCACTTTGATTCAATCATCACACCTGGGGATCACAGTGAGGCTGTAAGTGCACACTGGATGAGAAGTTTGCATGTAGGACTCTTTACAAGTACCTTGCCACATTGGCAGCCAAACTCCGACTTAAGAGGATTTTTCCTTCCTTTAAAGGAGAATGCAGGCTGCTTGTCATAGCTGAAGACAACCTCAACTTAAGATTTTAAAGCACAACACGATTTTAATGTAAGTCTTGGTACTCAATTTGCATCAATAACTGACACAGCTTTGAACTGGGTCCAGCATCTTTTCTGATCCATCTCAAATATTAGGAATGAGGTTCACCTACACCTCTTGCTATACAGGGGGGGGGGGGGGGGGAGGTTGACATTTTCCTGCAAGGAACCTCTTCCCTAAGAAAAAGAGCATCTGAAAAACGCCTGTCGGTTAGTGTTGTCGACTGCGAGAGAGAGAGAGAGAGAGAAGAGAGAGAGAGAGAGAGAAGAGAGATAAGTGAGAGAGGAGAGTGAGAGAATAGTGAGAGAGAGTGAGAGAGAGATAGTTAGAGAGAGAGAGTGAGAGAGAGAGAGACTCAGGGCAGCGCAGTAGAGATGAAACGATGACTGCTTTTGTCAGTTCATGTTACCATCCGCAAGAGACGAGGCAAATTATACAAGAAGGGGGCACACAGGGATATGCAGAGAAAACAAGACGGTAAAGCCATACTGTGTGGGGGTCAGTAGACTTTAGAGGTAACGCGCTTGTTAAACAAAAAGCAAGAAAATGGAGGGTTCAATGCCTGCGTGATCCCAAGGATTTTCCACCATTCATCCACGCACGAGCCTTTAAGTAGGTTTACTTAGTCACTTTTTTCCGGATGAGATGATATTCTGAGGTTCCGTTTACTGTACGTTTAGCGCTTGTGAAGGAAGTTACGGTAAGACAGTTTGTCCCTGACCAAATTATGTGGGAAAAAAGTTCAGACGCTGTGCTCATACTGAAACTGGCATACAATTCATTACAGGACAGTACAGTACAGTACAGTGCAGTATAATACACTGCACTGCGCTGCACTGCACTGCACTACGCCACGCCACGCCACACCATGCCACATCGCACTACACTACACCACACTACATTGCACTACACTACATCACATTGCATTGCACTACACTATATTGCACTGCACTACACTAATTTGCACTGCACCACACTCAATGCACCACACCACACTACACACACCACACCACCCACCTCACCACCTCACACCAGCCCACCCACACACACACCACCCTACACCACCCCACACACCCACACACCACGCCACCTCACAACACCTCACACCACACCACACCACCTACAACCACCCACCCCACCCCACCCCACACACCATCCCACCCCACCCCACACCCTTAACCAAGAGTGGTCGTGGGGGCACAGTGCCGCTGTGATATGGCGATGGCATGCCAATGCCTGGGTCTCAGCACGGCTCTGTGGAGTCCACTCAGTGATAGTGTCTGTCCACCCTGTCTTTCTCTGTCTGCCTCTTTTCTCTACCTCCCTGCACTGTCCCTTGCCAGATGATCTCTGAACGGCTGTCCCAGATTATGACATGACCAGACCACTTCAGTTCTCTTGGCTAATGTAAGGAGAATAAATCATACTGCTCCCAATTCAGCCATTGAATCATGTCTAGTCGTTCGGTCAAAGAAGTATCCTAGATTTGTTTCTGGTAAATGATACGTTCACAGTCTTTTTGTGAGGTTTTATTCCTCCTCCTTCCTTTCATGCCGTCTCTTGCTAGGAGGTTGCTCTTTGACTTTGTAAGGAATCGTTACACCAAGAACTTGCGAGTTTTCTTACTGAGTGATATTGTACTTATTTGGCGATGTGTTTGTAACTAAGCTTCCACTTCCTATTTCTCTGTTCTCCGCGACGTTTCCTAAGTTCTGTCCAAAAAAAATGTAGCAGCCAAACCTAGAAATTCCTATGACTGGAGTTTAGTAGTAATTTGTTTGTTTTGTTTTGTTTAAAAAAAAAGTAAACACGTGAAAGCATTTCAATGTAGCATTAATAAAATTTATTACCTAAGCATAAAACGCTTACACACACACACACACACACACACACACACACACACACACACACACACACACACACACACACACACACACACACACACACCACACACACACACACACACCAACACACACGCACATCTACACATACGCTCACGCTGGCATGAACGCAACAACTCCACTCAAGAAATTGACTTTAGAATGATTAATATATCTATATTCTCTCTCATTTCTGGCAGCATCATTCGGAGACTGTTCAATCATAATAGTAATGTCATTTGTGAATTAATCTGTTCTTTTTCTCTTTCTCTTTCATGTCTTTATTTTTAAACAACGCTGGGTGAGAGAGAGAGAGAGAGAGAGGGAGAAGAGTAAACATGAGAGAGAGAGACGAGAACGAGAAGAGAGAGATAGAGACAGACAGACAACAGACACAGATCACAGAAGAACACAGTGAACAGTTAAAACATCTTTTTATTAAACTAATTACGGATAATACTAGTTTGGTACGCTCATGCAGAGAACAGACAGACAGACATACAGACAGACGGGAGAGATGGTATCTAAACACCCGTCATATTTTTTTTCTGGATTAATTAAGAACTAAGTTCTGCCTCCTGCAAACTGCCCTTCTTTCTGCGTGGAGCGAGGGCTGGAAAGACATGCATCTCGCAGTGCAGACTCATGTGTCAGGGCGGTGCTGCTGAGTGCCTGGTCATGCCTCATTCCGCCAGGATGGCACATCCCCAAATTAAAATCCAGTTAGGTAAATGAGGAGAGGGGGGTTAACAGGTACGTGTGATGGCTTTTCTCGTCGTTGTTTCTTTGAAGCAGTTCGAGGTTGTTGTTTTGTTGTTTTTAAAGCACGCAGACTGGCTTGAATGTCGATGCGTTAAAAGTCATCTCTTGCGTGCAATGATTAAATTTATCTTTCAAGAGTTCAGAGCGGGCGAGTTGCGCTGTTGATTATTTTCATTTTCTGTTCTCTTTAATCTATGATTACTGTGTCTACATTTTCTCCACGTCTTGTTTGAATGATTCTACCTGAAATTATCCCCCACACTGATCAGTGCCTTTGTGGCGCAGGTCCACCTCTCCCACCCTCCCTTATCCTGCAGTCCTGCTCTACCTTCAACACACTGAGACACCAGACGTGGCCCATCCCAGGAGAGCTCAGGAAAAACTATGAGGACCGGCAGTGCACTACGCAACTGCGACTTGCCACCGAGACACAATGCCATGCCAGGAAGCGAAGGAGAAAAGATGAAGGAAGAGTAAGAAGGAAGAAGAAGATAGATAGGAAGATTGAGTAGTGTAGCAGGAAGAGAAGAGAGAAGAAGAAGAAGAAGAAGAAGAAGAAAGAAGACGAAGAAGAAAGTAGAAGAAGAAGAAGAAGACAAGAAGAAGACAAAGAAAAGAAGAAGATGAACAGGAAGAAGAAAAAGAAAAAGAGGAAGAAAGAAGAGACGAAGAAGAAGAGAAGTAGAAGAACAAGAAAAGAAGAGAAAGAAAGAAGAAAGAAAGAAAGAAGACGAGGACAAAGAACAGGGATTCTTGATTTTTCCGATTTGTTGCTGTTGTTGAAGAACGTTCCCTAGCTTAACATCTTGGGAGCATAATTTATGCACTCTGTCTCACTCATCAAACCTGGACATCCTTGGAAGACTCAAACTACACAACTGACTGCTAAATGGCCCTGGAAATGACACCCAGCAAACGCAACAACAGAAGTGAGAAAAGCAAGTTCTCTTTGTTTCTGCTTAAAAGCACGAATGAAGACAGCACCCCCCCAAAAAAAAACCCACCCCAACAAAACCCCACCATAAAAAACAAAACACACAAAAAACCCCCAAAACCAAAACAAACAATACCCACCCCCCCCCCACCACACAACACACAAACAAACAAAAAAAAAACACAAAAAAGAAAAAAGAGCAAAACCATTTTCTCAATTTTAAACCACAACCTTGTAGTTTAGTAAACAACGATATGAAAAAACCCACCCAATTTCAGCCTGTTTCAGTCACTTGAACCGATTTACTCAGAAAGGACGATTCGTTTCAACCACGAAACTTGTCCCAGAAAACAAGGTGACACGCATCTCGGTAATTATGATGCGATCATGCAGCCAGCCTCCCTGGGGCCTTTATCCAGCATCCAGGACAAGCCCCATCAGCAGCAGCAGCAGCAGCAACCACGAAGCAGGAAGTAGTCCCCTGCAGATGGTATCTCAGAAAGGGGAACCATAGGCCCACCCGGTCTTGTGTTGGCCCCAGGGATGAATTCATAATAGTACGTAATAACCACGAACAGTATATAGTTATCCTTCCTGGTTGATCGTTTTCTTTGTTTTGTTGTTGTTTTGTTGTTGATGTTTTGTGTTGTTTACTATGATTCTTGAAGGTTTTCCTGAAGAACTCCGCTCCGTAGCGATTACTGCATGGACCTGTCTTTTTTGGTTGTTGTTGTGGCTGTTTTATATTGTTTATTATGATACTATAATCTTCTGAAGAACTCCACGCGACAGAAAATATTGCATGGACTTACCTTTTTGGGTTTTTTATGTTTTCGATTGTTTACCATAATACTATAAACTTTCCCTGAAGGACTCGTCTCAATAGACAATATTGCACGGGGTAGCAGTTCGGGAACGATCTATAAACAATGCACCGTTCCTTCAACAGTGCCTGCCTACTTCTTAACCCTTCCTTCAAGCAAGCAATCCGAAGATTCAAGATTTATGCTTCTGGTGCACGTAGTGTGGCTTTTGTTGTGTTTTCCAGTTTGTTTCTTTTTGTATTTTTCCTCTGAAACAGTAGGACGGCGGGGAGGGGAGCGGGTAGCTTGAACTCATGATAGGATCGTTGTGGGGGCAAGGGTAGCCTAGTCGTTAGAGGGCTGAGCTCGCACCCTGACGGCCCGCGTTCGAGCCACCACCGAGGCACTCGTTCGAGGGGATTTTTCTCCCAGGAGTTAACATCACTACTGACTCCACTCCCCTGAAAGTCATTGGATGAAGCTATAAAGCGAGGTCCACAGTTGAAAAATCGGAAAAGAGCAGGGGGGTACCTCCCGAGAATGTCCTGGAAAATTGGTAGGTTGAATTCCCAACTACATTCCCGAAGTCGGAATGCGGCTACCTTAAATGTGGAGTAAAAACGGTCGCATACGAAACAATTCTTACGATTGGTAAACCTCGGAGTTCTAGCCCAGGAAAATCCTCCCCCCAAAAAAAACACCAAACAACAACACCAACAAACAACACCAAACCAACCAACCAACCCCAAACCAAAGTAACCCTACCCCCGTTTAGATATGTCACGTCTTACACGTCTAACCAACGTTTGACGTCTAACCAACGTTTCGCTATTTTTATTTTGAAAAGTCTGAATACTGCAAACAACGAAGAAACCATTTTTAAGCTAGCGTTTCAATGGAACTGAGCAAACCACCCCTACCCCCAACCCCCTTAAATAGTACCCTCATTTCTGAATATAACATGCACGTTCTAAACCAACAATCAGTTCCATAAATGACACGTTATTCCCCGAAGTCGGAATGCGACTACCTTGACGGTGGGTAAAAACGGTCGCATACGCAAAAGTGGATCGTTGGTCTAGAGGTAACGCGTCTGTCTAAAAAGCGAAAAGTTCGGGTCGGAAGTGTGCAGTAGTTCGAATCCCGTTTAGACCCGAAATTTTTTCCCCATCCATTAGATCATGAGTGGTGGTATGGGCGCTAGTCTTTCGGATGAGACGATAAACCGAGGTTCCGTGCGTTACACATAATTATTTATCGAACGTAAAAGAACCCACGGCAACAAGAGAGTTGTCCCTGGCAAAATTCTTTAGAAAAAAGCCACTCTGATAGGGAAACAAATACAGCTGCAGACAGGAAAAAGAAAAAAAAGGTTGGCGCTGCTCTTGTGGTGACGCGCTCTCCCCGGGGAGAGCAGCCCGAATTTCACGCAGAGAAATCTGCCGTGACTTAAAGTGGTATAAAGAAAATAAATAAATAAATAAGTGTCACCATTGGTGAACGTGAGAGCTCTTACCGAGGGACGAAAAAAAAGTGTTGTAAATAGTGCAATACCCACGATAAATTCTAGCTGAGAGAGAGGACCAAAAAACCTGATTGTGTTCTCTGAAGAAAGCAGCATGTGTTAGCTAAACTGGTGTGACATAATTATCCTAGAATATTGAACAACTTGGTGTACCCAAGGGTATATTTGTCTTGTATTGGTGATAGGGCAATTTTGCCCTGCGACTTTGGTTAGAGGTGTGTGTGTGATGTGTGTGTGTGTGTGTGTGAGGAGAGATGAAGAGAGAGAGAGGAGAGAGATGATGAGAGAGAGGAGAGAGAGAGAAAGAGAGAGAGAGGAGAGAGAGAGAGAGAGAGAGAGAGAGAGAGATTGTTCCTTTAAATGGCATTACCGGGTATCGGTGGTTGCCCTAAATAACACGATTATTGGACGCGTAATTTGCCCTTGCAGAGAATATTGGGTCTTTTACACTGTGAATCGATATTTCGGCCTTCTGCCTGGGCTTTAATCAAAGAGGATTTTCTGGTTTTCTTCTTCATGTCATCAGCAGTTTCCTCAAAACAGCTTTTGTTTGCTTGTGGTTGCTTGGTTGTTTTGTTTTGTTTCTTTGTTTGGTCTTTTTTTTAATGAAACTCACTTTTCGTTGATTTCAAAGGAATTTGCTGCTTTGTTCATTTTCGTATTGAGAATATGCTCTCTCTCTCTCTGTGAATCAAGTTATAAAAGATATTTTCCTTTAAAAATAAAAATAAACCACGATAACAGCTATGGTAGCAGCTTCCGTTTCCTCAACAATACCCCCTACAAACAACAACAAAAACAAAACAAGAAAAGGATACAGAAGGAACAAAAACCCCCCCCCCCCACCCCCTTAAAAACCCGAAGAAGTAAAGCAAAGAAATATAGAATGAAAGAAAAGAAAAAGCTCAAACAAAGCAAAAACAAAAAAAACATAAACAAACAACAATTACAAAACAAACAACACCCCCCTCCCCCCAAAAAAAAATCCAAACACGAATAAACCCATCCTCCATCTTCTCCATTTCTCTCCCGCCAATTTTTCTTTCACAGATGCAAGACTTAAATGTTGATAATAATAGTTTATGGCATTTGTACAGCGCTGAATCTTGTGAAGCAAGAAAATCAAAGCGCTTGCATTCATAACATTCACACATGTGCAACCGTCCACAAAAGACAAGCTAGCTTTAAACAAAAAACAAGCACAAGCTCTTCCCTTCCTTCTCTTCTTATCCTTTGTGCTATGTTACTTACTTGTGTCACTCATAGTGCCCCCAAACCAGCTCAGCTGCACAGCTTCATCTACTTCTATCCTAAAGTTTTGATCAGTGGTCAAGAAATGATCGATGTTAGGCTATGACTATGGCTATGGTCGACAGACGCTTGTTGGGCAACGCACCAATTGGCCGTTTTCCGTCTTACCGTAAGAGAGTCAACTCGCCGTCCTTGCCGTAAATTTTGAAATCGCACCAAACGGTTTTAATTCCCCTCAAAATCAGTGTGATTTTACAGTTGAAATGTGGATCATTACTGCACAGTCAAAAAGAGATTTCACTTTTTTGTTTTGTTTTAGTCAAATAATAATTTTTTTTTGGTGGATAACATCATCTGGGGCTTTTCCCCCCTGCTTTTATAGTCAATGTTCTATTCACCAGAAAATGTTTTCGATTTAATATTTTTTGATGGCCCAGGCCAAAAGCTTTGTCAGTTATTGATGTCAGCTAATTTCCAAGGCCTACATTAACATGTTGTTATGTTGCAAAATGTCGCGTTGAGATTGCCCTCAGCCATAACAAGCTCTTAACATAATCTGCGATCTCCTTTAAAGGAGAAAAAAAAATCCCCTGAAGTCGAAGTATGGCTGCCTGTATGGCCAGGTACTTAAAACAGTCATACACGCAAAGTTCTAATTCAGCGTGCAATTTAAAAAAATTTCGATTTCACATTGATTCCCAGGTGGGATGAGTGAAGTCAGAGTGCACAATGCGGGTGGCCCCCATAGTGTTAAGCTGGGTAACGCACAACAGCAACAACAAACACATTTTTTGCAGTTTACTCATGCGTTGTTTTTCCTGTGGATTTTTTTGGGGGTCTCGTATGGCAATGAAAAGGTTCTCACTGCATGGAAATGTGATGGTTGTTTTTTTTTGTTTTTTTTTTTTTTTACTGCTGTAGTTCTGGAGAGACTCTTCACTGGTGCCGTGGTGGTGACTGCACTGTTCGTCTGTCTGTTCTGTTTCTGTCTTTGTCTGTCTCTCTATGTGTGTCGCTGTCCGTGTGTTTGTGTTTGTGTGGTGTGTGTGTGTTGTATTATGATGTTGATGGTGATGATTATCACTATTATCAGTAGTAGTAGTAGTAGTAGTAGTAGTAATAGTAGTAGTAGTGGTGGTGGTGGTCTTCAATTTATACATCCTTCCACATAAAGTGATACCAGGCAAAAGAGAGAGAGAGAGAGAGAGAGAGAGAGGAGAGGAGAGGAGAGAGAGAGAGAGAGAGAGAGAGAGAGAGAGAGAGAGAGAGAGAGAGAGAGAGGGACAGACAGAAAGACAGAGACAGAGGCAGAGAGTGTATGTGTGTGTGAGAGGGAGGGAGGAAGGGAGAGAGAGAGAGAGAGGAGAGTGTGTGTATGTGTGTGTGTGAGAGAGAGAGTGTGTGTGTATGTGCTTGCGTGTGTTTGTGCGTGCGCTTGCGTGCGTGCGTGCGTGCATTGCATGTGTTGGGGAGGGGGGGGAGGAAGGAACAGATGCCAAAAAAGCTATGCTGGAAGCAGCAGCAGGGGGTAAAAAAGACATCAAACAATTATCTGGAGTGGTGTGGGAGTGTTTTCCTGCTTGGGGATCAAAGAGTGACCAGTTGACGACCAGCCTCAGAACCCCAAGCCCCCCCCCCCCCCCCTCCTCCATTCTCCCCCCCCCCCCCCCCCCCCCCCCCCCGCCTTTTTCGATGCAGGAATTAATAGTCAGCTGGTTAGTCCCTTACCTCAGTTCAGCGGGTTTTTTCGTATCCGGCTGAGAATCGGGGTAATTAACGGTCCTTACTACTATTTCTCTCTCCTTTTCTCTGTCTCTGTTTCTGTCTGTGTCTCTCTTTCTGTCTGTCTGTCTGTCTGTCTGTCTCTCTCGCTTTTCTCTGCATGCACGCGTGCGCGCGCGCGTGTGTGTGTATGTGTGCCTCTGTGTGTGTGTGTCTGTGTGTCTGTGTGTGTGCGCGCGCGCTTGTGTGTATGTATGTGTATGTGTGTGTCTGTCATTTTTTCTCTGCATGCATAGTGTG
>CM054142.1:40145024-40147524 GCA_028751875.1 Rapana venosa
TAACTAGTTTCGAGGAGAGGGTTGCGGTCTAGTCTGTCAAAACGTCTTTGGTCTCGTCTGGGGCACACGCAGCCTGGCGTCAACAGCCTTTAGCGGTGAAGTGCTGCAGGTCTTGCACACACAAAGAGGCCTTTCATCTGTCTGATGCATCTATCTGTCGTCTGTATGTCTTGTCTGTTTGTCTGTGTTTTTTGGTGTCTGTGTGTGGTTCTTGTCTGTCTTTCAGTGCCTCTCCCTTCTGTGTCTTTCTTTGTGTGTCTGTACTGTTGTCTGATTTTTCTTTTTCTTTTTTTATTCTTTTATTTCGAGGATAATGGATAGGCACTCACGTGCTTTTTTTATATTTATTTTTTACATCCAGCTCCCGTGTGTAAGCAGTTTTGTAAATTTTGTCATTCGTTCCCAACCGGCACACAATGGCCCACTTTTTTAGATAGCGAAACAAGTTTTAATGTGTTTGCAAGATGTTCTGCGTGCATTCGCACACGGGACCTCGGTTTATAGCCTCATCCGAAGGACATTTGTCTGATTTTGTGTGTGTGTGTGTGTGTGTGTGTGTGTGTGTGTGTGTGTGTGTGTGTGTGTGTGTGTGTGTGTGTGTTGTTCTGGCTTCTCGTCATTCTTCGTTTCTCTCTGTCTGTTGCCTGTATCTTCCCCTGTGTCTGTCTGTCCCTTTCTCTCTGTCGGTCTGTTTCTGCTTCTCTGTCATTCTGTCTCTGTCTCAGGTAGTAGTAGATAAATATGTATGGATTCGATTTCAGTAAAATACAACCTTATGTTTCCAAAGCAAAGGCGTTAAATTTTAGGAGAGCAAGCGGCGTATATTTTTTCGTTCGTTCGTTCGTTTGTTTGTTTTGTTTGTTTATGATTAGGAAACTAATATTGTATGACAGTTGTATGAAATGATATTACTTTTTTTTTCTCTGGTCGGAGGGGTTTTGTATGAATTGTACATCAACGACATTTAACTGAAATTCACGTCTCATTTTAAGCTCGCCGACTATATCCAACTATAAAGAGTACACTGTGTTCATATTTATCGCGACACACACACATACACACGCGCGCGCGCGCACGGACGCACGCATACACAAATTGTCACACACACAGGCACGTAGGCATCCACGCACGCACGCACGCACGCGCGCGCGCACGCACACATACACACACACGCGCGCACATTCCCCTTTACACACACACTGATTAGATGATGTTGATGTTGGCTTTCGTCCTGTTTGCTTTACTTTTTGTGAAGCAAGCTGAGAAAGGAAATAGCAAAAATCTAGTGCAGGTTTCTTTCGCTCTCGGCACAACCCCCAAAAAATAAAACCAGCGAAAAATGCACAAAAACCCCACCTCCGAGATTCATCACTGCAGGCGAAATTGTTGCGTAGGCTATCTTCGGATATCTTCATCGTCGAACGCTCAGACAGCAACTTTTGTTGGCTGTTGTATGAGCGAAAATGCGTTGCACTGCCGTTAAGCGCCTGAAAAGTCAGGCCCAGCGCATCCAACGCGTATGATATGACCGTTTTCCCCCTACCATTAAGGTCACCATATTCCGTCTTCGGGGATGGTGTCTAAACATAACACCAGCGTCCATATCTTTTTATTTTATCAGGCATTTTTATAGAACGTGGTGGTCTACACTATTTGAAAGCAGGAAGGACTGATTTTGAAATGGTTGTCTACAGGTAATGCAGCCGCCTAGAAAGCAACAAGTCCTGGATTCAGTACCTGTCTCAACCCAAACTTTTCTTCCATACACCAGACCTTGAGTGGGTTGTCTGGGTGCTAGTCTTTCGGATGAGAGCTTAAACGAGGTCTCGTGTGTAAAACGTATTTCACGCACGTAAAGAATCCAAGGTAACAAGAAGATTGTCCCTGGCAAAGTTCTGTTAAAAAAGTCATTCTCATAGGAAAAAACCCCGAACACACGCAGACAGGAAATTTTCTTTATTTATAAATGGGTGGCGTTGCTCTTGTGGTAACACACTCTCCCCGGGAAGAGCAGCTCGAATTTCGTGCAGAGAAATCTGCCGTGGCTAAAAGTGGTATACAATACAAGAATATCTAAGATCAGTGCACGATTGTTTGTGCATGTACTCACATGCACACGACCTCAGTCTAAAGGCTAATCCACTGTCTATGTATGTACTCATAGACACACGACCTCAGTCTAAAGGCTAATCCACTGTCTGTGTATGTACTCATAGACACACGACCTCAGTTTTGAAGTCTAATCCATTGTCTGTGTATGTACTCATAGACACACGACCTCAGTTTTGAAGTCTAATCCATTGTCTGTGTATGTACTCATAGACACACGACCTCAGTCTAAAGGTTAATCCACTGTCTATGTATGTACTCATAGACACACGACCTCAGTCTTGAAGTCTATTCCATTATCTGTGCATGTACTCACATGCACACGACCTCAGTCTTGAAGCTAATCCATTGCGTGTGCGTGTACTCACATCCGCACGACCTCAATCTAAAC
>CM054142.1:40152524-40156602 GCA_028751875.1 Rapana venosa
AGACAGAGGGGTGGTGGGATAAGGTATGAGGCAAATTCCTACCGATTCTGAAGATTATGGGCTGCGCCAAAACGAATGAACGGGGCATGGGAGTGGAAGGGGTGGGGGGGGGGGGGGGGGGGGGGTGATGGAGGAGGAGGAGGAGGACGAAGGAGGAGGAGGAGGAGGAGGAAAAAAGCAATTCTCCGCGGGTGAAAGGTGAAGACAACTGCTGCCAATATCTTCAAGTGGGGGGAGGGAGGAGAGGATGCCAGGGGAGTCAGGCCTTGCAGATTATCTCCCCTTTCTCGCAACTGCCGTTAGCCTGGTTGTACGTAATGCTGGTGGGACCTGAAGCTGTTCAGGCTTGTGTGGGTAGGTGGGTGGGTGGCGGGTGTTGATGTGTGTGTGTGTTGTGTGTGTGAAAACTGAAGAAGGAAGATGGTAAGAATACAGGGGAGTAGAGTTGTGTCGCAGATGCCCGTTTGGTCCGACCTTAAGGTTTTGGTTTAAATAGATTTTTTATTCAGAATCTTAAGGTTTTGAGGTTTGTGTGGGTAGGTGTAATGGGTGTGTATGTGTGTTGATGTGTGTGAAGACAGAAGAAGGAAGATGGTAACATTCTGGCATTATTAGGTTTGCGTGGCATCGTACAGAGTTGTTTTCTTGTGTTGGTCTTCCCCGTGGGGATGCGGGGGGCCTGTCAGTATAAATAGCATCCCCACCTTCTGGAAATTCTGTGCTTGGAATTCCCTCTTTTTCTATCCCTCTCTTTGTTTCTGCCTTGTTCCTTTTCTTCTTGTCACCCCCATTCTCGTCTATTTTCTGCCCTCTTGTTTCATTCTCCTGCCTTTTTTTCCCCTAGAAAGACTTAGATTTTCTCTCCAACACCGAAGAGCGCTGGGCCTGACTTGTCAGGGGCTTAACGGCAGTGCAACGCACTTTCGCTCATATGACAGATAACAATAGTTGCTGTCTGAGCGTTCGACGACGACGACGACGACGACGACGAAGAAGTGTTGGTATGTAAACAGTCGTTGTTTTACCATGCTGAATGGTACTAGAGGTGCTGTGCTGTACGGTGCTGCTCTGCTAAACCGTGATGCTCTATACCGACTGGCGTTTTATAATGTAGGCCTAGGAAGGAAGGTGGCAGGAAGGGATAGACGTTCACTTGCCTAAACAAGTAAACGATGAGGTTCCGGGTTCGATTCCCAGCCTCGACCCTTTCTTCCCAGTTTCACAAGAAAATCGAACTAACTGTCAAGGCTTTCGGGAGGAGACACGAAACCAGTCGCACCCCGTGTGCTTACGGACTTGTGCACGTAAAAAAACACCCCCAAACAAACCCACAAAAAACCCAAACAAAACAAAAATGCACTTAAGTTGAAAGTCAGAAAGAGTAGGGAGTACCTTCCTGACTGTCTTGGCAAGATTGGTAGAGTGAAGTTTATAAACGTATCCCTCCATCCAAGGGGATTTTAACGCCAAAGTAGGTCCTGACTCTTACAACCAATGGGCCGGAACAGTTGGTCAGTTTGGAACTGGGGAGACCAACGACAGGGGACTACGTCTGCTGGAGTTTGCCTGCACCCACAGACTTACCATTGCCAATACCCTCTATCCCCACAAGCAGTCAAGGAGGACAACCTGGCATGCGCCAAACGGCAAGATCCATAACCAAATAGATTTTATCTTAACACCACGGCGCTTCAAATCCAGCATCAACAGAGCCAGAACAAGAACCTACCCTGGAGCTGACATAGGCAGTGACCACGACCTTGTGCTGCTGGTATTCAAAATGAAGCTGAAGAAAAACAAACAGCCTGCAAACCCACGTATCAAATTTGACGTGGACAAACTAAAAGATCCAGATGTCGAGGAGATCTTCCAAGCTAAGCTTGGCGGACGTTTTGCGGCATTAACCCTCCTGGACAATGACATCAATGACCTCACCAACAACTTCAATGAGGCAGTCCGAGAAACAGCAGAGGAGGTACTCGGTCGTCAGAGGAATAAACACCAGCCATGGACTACCAATGACATCTTGGACCTCTGCGATACAAGAAGAGCACTGAAACCAACCAGGTCTTCCAACCCTAAAGAATACCGGGAGGCCAACAATCTCGTGAAGAAGTCAATGTTAAAGGCCAGAGAGAAGTGGATCAGTGATCAATGTGATGAGATCGAAAAAAACATGAAAGTGGGCAACAGTAAAAAGGCATACGACACCCTGAAGAAACTCAAAAAAACACTTCAAACCAAATCATCAGTCATTGAAGACAGCTCCGGAAACCTCCTCACAGAAAGCTCAGTGCATTGAACAGGTGGTTGAATATTGTCAAGAACTGTACAACTACCCATACAACCTGACAGAGCATAATAGAAGAGAAAGCAGAAACATCAAGAGCACCCTCGCCATTACCTATACTGAGGGAAGAAGTGGAAAAAAGCCATTCCGCAGCTTACCAGTAGGAAATCCCCAGGAGCAGACAATTATACCAGCAGGTGCTCAAGCATGGGTGGCGAAACAGTCATCAATTTGTTACAGCTATCTGTCAGAAGTTTTGGAGCCCAAACAGTGGCACAGACTGGACACAATCATCATCATACCCCTGCCCAAGAAGGGGAATTTACGCCAATCCCAAAAAATTAAAAGAACAATCAGCCCCCATCAGCCACGCCAGCAAGATCATGCTCAAAGTTATTTGAATCGACTCAAAAAGGAGGCAGAAGAACACCTTGCAGAGGAACAAGCTGGGTTCAGGGCAGGCGGAGCACAATCGAACAGATTTTTAACTGCCACATCATGATGGAAAAACATCTTCAACATCAGAGAGACCTGTTCCACAACTTCATCGACTTCAAGAAGGCTTTTGACAGAGTATGGCACGAAGGCCTGTGGCAGGTCCTCAGAATGTTTGGCATTGAAGAAGGACTAGTGCAAACCATTCAAGCACTATACAACACTGCAAGCAGTGCAGTCCTTCTGAACAATCAGGTCGGAGACTACTTCAAAACCACAGTTGGGGTCCCACAAGGATGCCTGTTATCTCCAGTCCTGTTCAATCTGTTTTTTGGAAAACATCATGAGAGAGACCCTCCATGACTTCCACCCTACCCTCTCCATTGGCGGCAGACCCCCCAAAAACTTACGGTTTGCCGATGACATTGACCTCATGGGCGGAAGTAACACAAGAGCTGCAAGATCTTACGACCAGACTTGAGAACAGAAGTGGAGCATATGGGGATGGAGGTGAGCTCGGGAAAAGTAAAGTACTTGTGAACAGCACGAGCAATGCCACCGCTAAAATTTTTCATGAACGGCCAACAACTGGAGGAGGTGAGACGCTTTTAAATACCTCGGCGCTACATCACAAAGGACGGGCGATCGACGACAGAAATCAAAGTCAGAATGCCATGGCAACATCTTCCATGACAAAAACTCACCACCATATGGAAAAGTAAAGAGATCAGTTCCCAATCAAACAAAGCTCTACAAAGCCCTAATTCAGTCGTCCTGCTGTACGGAAGTGAAACCTGGACTTGACTGCTGAAAACAGCAAAGCGAATTTCCAGTCATTCGAAAAAAAATGCCATAGAAAACTACTGGGCATATCCTGGAGAGAACGAAAGACCAATGAATTTGTCAAGAGTCAAATAACACAGCTGGCAGGTCCACAGGAACCCCTTCTCACCATCGTCAAGAAGAAAAAGCTGACATGGTTCGGCCACGTCACCGCCACAACACTCTGCCCAAACAGTACTGCAGGGAACATCGAAGGTGGCAGAAGGAGGGGGAAGACAGAACAAGTCATGGATGGACAACATCAGAGAATGGACCAGGATGAATGACTCGGCACTACTGCGCAGAGCCGAGGACCCAGATGGATGGAGGAGGCTTACCAGGCATCGTCTTTCATGTCTCCCCACGACCCCCAAGGTCCGGGTTGATGATGATGATGATGAAGTCGGGAATGCAGCTACCTTAGAGGTGCGTGTGTGGGGGGATGGGGGGTGTGTTTTGTTGTTGTGTGTGTGTGTGTGGGGGGGGGGGGGGGGGGGGGGGTACGGTTGCAACGCTGCATTTGCCACGGTT
>CM054142.1:40157102-40167102 GCA_028751875.1 Rapana venosa
TTTTGGTTTAAATAGATTTTTTATTCAGAATCTTAAGGTTTGAGGTTTGTGTGGGTAGGTGTAATGGGTGTGTAATGTGTGTTGATGTGTGTGAAGACAGAAGAAGGAAGATGGTAACATTCTGGCATTATTAGGTTTGCGTGGCATGTACAGAGTTGTTTTCTTGTGTTGGTCTTCCCCGTGGGGATGCGGGGGGCTGTCAGTATAAATAGCATCCCCACCTTCTGGAAATTCTGTGCTTGGAATTCCCTCTTTTTCTATCCCTCTCTTTGTTTCTGCCTTGTTCCTTTTCTTCTTGTCACCCCATTCTCGTCTATTTTCTGCCCTCTTGTTTCATTCTCCTGCCTTTTTTTCCCCTAGAAAGACTTAGATTTTTCTCCAACACCGAAGAGCGCTGGGCCTGACTTGTCAGGGGCTTAACGGCAGTGCAACGCACTTTCGCTCATATGACAGATAACAATAGTTGCTGTCTGAGCGTTCGACGACGACGACGACGACGACGACGAAGAAGTGTTGGTATGTAAACAGTCGTTGTTTTACCATGCTGAATGGTACTAGAGGTGCTGTGCTGTACGGTGCTGCTCTGCTAAACCGTGATGCTCTATACCGACTGGCGTTTTATAATGTAGGCCTAGGAAGGAAGGTGGCAGGAAGGGATAGACGTTCACTTGCCTAAACAAGTAAACGATGAGGTTCCGGGTTCGATTCCCAGCCTCGACCCTTTCTTCCCAGTTTCACAAGAAAATCGAACTAACTGTCAAGGCTTTCGGGAGGAGACACGAAACCAGTCGCACCCCGTGTGCTTACGGACTTGTGCACGTAAAAAACACCCCCAAACAAACCCAAAAAAACCAAACAAAACAAAAATGCACTTAAGTTGAAAGTCAGAAAGAGTAGGGAGTACCTTCCTGACTGTCTTGGCAAGATTGGTAGAGTGAAGTTTATAAACGTATCCCTCCATCCAAGGGGATTTTAACGCCAAAGTAGGTCCTGACTCTTACAACAATGGGCCGGAACAGTTGGTCAGTTTGGAACTGGGGAGACCAACGACAGGGGACTACGTCTGCTGGAGTTTGCCTGCACCCACAGACTTACCATTGCCAATACCCTCTATCCCACAAGCAAGTCAAGGAGGACAACCTGGCATGCGCCAAACGGCAAGATCCATAACCAAATAGATTTTATCTTAACACCACGGCGCTTCAAATCCAGCATCAACAGAGCCAGAACAAGAACCTACCCTGGAGCTGACATAGGCAGTGACCACGACCTTGTGCTGCTGGTATTCAAAATGAAGCTGAAGAAAAACAAACAGCCTGCAAACCCACGTATCAAATTTGACGTGGACAAACTAAAAGATCCAGATGTCGAGGAGATCTTCCAAGCTAAGCTTGGCGGACGTTTTGCGGCATTAACCCTCCTGGACAATGACATCAATGACCTCACCAACAACTTCAATGAGGCAGTCCGAGAAACAGCAGAGGAGGTACTCGGTCGTCAGAGGAATAAACCCCAGCCATGGACTACCAATGACATCTTGGACCTCTGCGATACAAGAAGAGCACTGAAACCACCAGGTCTTCCAACCCTAAAGAATACCGGGAGGCCAACAATCTCGTGAAGAAGTCAATGTTAAAGGCCAGAGAGAAGTGGATCAGTGATCAATGTGATGAGATCGAAAAAAACATGAAAGTGGGCAACAGTAAAAAGGCATACGACACCCTGAAGAAACTCACAAAACCACTTCAAACCAAATCATCAGTCATTGAAGACAGCTCCGGAAACCTCCTCACAGAAAGCTCAGCTGCATTGAACAGGTGGTCTGAATATTGTCAAGAACTGTACAACTACCCAATACAACCTGACAAGAGCATAATAGAAGAGAAAGCAGCAACATCAAGAGCACCCTCGCCATTACCTATACTGAGGGAAGAAGTGGAAGAAGCCATCCGCAGCTTACCAGTAGGAAAGTCCCCAGGAGCAGACAATATACCAGCAGAGCTGCTCAAGCATGGTGGCGAAACAGTCATCACATATGTTACAGCTATCTGTCAGAAGATTTGGGAGACAAAACAGTGGCCAACAGACTGGACACAATCATCATCATACCCTGCCCAAGAAGGGGAATTTACGCCAATGCCAAAACTATAGAACAATCAGCCTCATCAGCCACGCCAGCAAGATCATGCTCAAAGTTATTTTGAATCGACTCAAGAAGGAGGCAGAAGAACACCTTGCAGAGGAAACAAGCTGGGTTCAGGGCAGGCAGGAGCACAATCGAACAGATTTTTAACTGCCACATCTGATGGAAAAACATCTTCAACATCAGAGAGACCTGTTCCACAACTTCATCGACTTCAAGAAGGCTTTTGACAGAGTATGGCACGAAGGCCTGTGGCAGGTCCTCAGAATGTTTGGCATTGAAGAAGGACTAGTGCAAACCATTCAAGCACTATACAACACTGCAAACAGTGCAGTCCTTCTGAACAATCAGGTCGGAGACTACTTCAAAACCACAGTTGGGGTCCGACAAGGATGCCTGTTATCTCCAGTCCTGTTCAATCTGTTCTTGGAAAACATCATGAGAGAGACCCTCCATGACTTCCACCCTACCATCTCCATTGGCGGCAGACCCCTCAACAACTTACGGTTTGCCGATGACATTGACCTCATGGGCGGAAGTAACACAGAGCTGCAAGATCTTACGACCAGACTTGAGAACAGACTGGAGCATATGGGATGGAGGTGAGCTCGGAGAAAAGTAAAGTACTTGTGAACAGCACGAGCAATGCCACCGCTAAAATTTACATGAACGGCCAACAACTGGAGGAGGTAGACGCTTTTAAATACCTCGGCGCTACACTCACAAAGGACGGGCGATCGACGACAGAAATCAAAGTCAGAATAGCCATGGCAACATCTTCCATGACAAAACTCACCACCATATGGAAAAGTAAAGAGATCAGTTTCCCAATCAAACTAAAGCTCTACAAAGCCCTAATTCAGTCGATCCTGCTGTACGGAAGTGAAACCTGGACATTGACTGCTGAAACAGCAAAGCGAATCCAGTCATTCGAAACAAAATGCCATAGAAAACTACTGGGCATATCCTGGAGAGAACGAAAGACCAATGAATTTGTCAAGAGTCAAATAACACAGCTGGCAGGTCCACAGGAACCCCTTCTCACCATCGTCAAGAAGAAAAAGCTGACATGGTTCGGCCACGTCACCCGCCACAACACTCTGCCCAAAACAGTACTGCAGGGAACACTCGAAGGTGGCAGAAGGAGGGGAAGACAGAACAAGTCATGGATGGACAACATCAGAGAATGGACCAGGATGAATGACTCGGCACTACTGCGCAGAGCCGAGGACCGAGATGGATGGAGGAGGCTTACCACGGCATCGTCTTTCATGTCTCCCCCACGACCGCCAAGGTCACGGGTCTGATGATGATGATGATGAAGTCGGAATGCAGCTACCTTAGAGGTGCGTGTGTGGGGGGATGGGGGGTGTGTGTGTGTCTGTGTGTGTGTGTGTGGGGGGGGGGGGGGGTACGGTTGCATACGCATGCACTTCTTGCCATCGGTGAACGTATCAGAATGTTAGCTGAGGAGCGAAACCAAAAAAAAGTGTGGGTGCATCTCTGTGTTATATGTAGTAGATAGATACGAGCATGGCAGTGCACTGCTTTGTATCATATTGCTGCAACACAGATTCCCCAGTAGTGGGAACTTTGGGTAGGGTAGCTATCCCCCCTCGGTAGGAGAGCATCACCGCCACACTTCATCATGACCCATTTCCTCTGTGTGTGTGTGTGAGTTTGTGTGTGTTTGTGTGTGTGAGTGTGTGAGTGTGTGTGTTTGTGTGTTTGTGTGTGTGAGTGTGTGTGTGTGAGTGTGTGTGTGTGTTTGTGAATGTGTGTGTGTGAGTGTGTGTGTGTGTGAGTGTGTGTGTTTGTGTGTGTGAGTGAGTGTGTTTGAGTTTGTGAGTGTGTGTGTGTGTGTGTGTGAGTGTGTGTGTGAGAGTGAGTGTGTGTGTTTGTGTGTGTGTTTGACTGTGTTTGAGTGTGTGAGTGTGTGTGCGTGTGTGAGTGTGTGTGTGTGTGAGTGTATGGTGTGTGTTTGAGTGTGTGAGTGTGTGTGTATTTGTGTGAGTATGGTTGTTTGTGTGTGTGTGCGTGTGTGCATGTGAGTAAGTGTGTGTGTGTGCGCGCACCGCACGCGCGTGCATGCATGTGTGTGCTTCTATCCTTTTCAATCACAGAGAGAGAGGACATTACAGTAGCAAAATCAATGTTTATTCATTTAAAACAGCAAAGCTATCAATGAGGTTTACCCTGCTTACACAACTTTTTTTCCTGAGCCTTCTTGCTGTGGTGGAATGCTTGTGTGCGCGCATACGCCTGAACTTTGTGCATGCGCTCGCGCTCACACACGCGCGCGCGCACGCACGCACATACCTACACACGCACACATACCCATGCGCGCAAGCACGCACACACACACTACAACACACTCACGCAAACACACCACCATCACCACACGCCTCCATACAACAACAACACACATAAAACAACACACCACACCGCGACACACACATAAAAAAAGAAAGTCAGTCAAAAAGTCAAACAGACAGACAGACAGACAGACAGACAGACAGACAGAGAGACAGACACACAGAGAAGCAGAACAGACGAGACCAGCCAGACACACTCACAGCGAAAGACATAACTAAACTCCCCTTCAACCCAAACGCATTAAAATCCTCGCCAGCAAACACAAGCATTATGTTCACACCCCTTTAAAAGTCAGACAAATTAGTATCTCACGAGCACTCTCCACCAGTTTACCCCCTATGTCCACGCAAAAGCTAGTCACTGCTCAAGTAAACAAGTAGAGATCGTGTATGTAAAGTTGGGGTGGTTTTTAAAAAATTTTATTAAAAAGGGGGAAATCTATAGATCTTTTTCCCTCGTTAACAAAATGTAGGTATTGGCGGTGACGTCAGACCTAACCAGACTTTTGGAAGGATTGAACATAGGCCAGATAATACAGTTATGAAAGGCAGAGGAACTTTTATTAGAGAGAGAGAGGGGTGTGTGTGTGTGTGTGTGTGTGTGTGTGAGAGAGAAGGGGGGGGGGGGGGGACGGGGAGAGAGCGAGAGAGAGAGAGAAGTGTATGTGTGTGTGTGTGTGAGAGAGAGAGGTGTGTGTGTGTGTGGTGTGTGTGTGTATGAGAGAGAGAAAAGAGAGAGAGAGAGAGAGAGAGAGAGAGAGAGAGAGAGAGAGAGGAGAGAGAGAGCGAGAGAGAGGTGTATGTGTGTGTGTGAGAGAGAGAGAGGTGTATGTGTATATGAGAGAGAGAGAAAGAGAGAGAGAGAGAGAGAGAGAGAGAGAGAGAGAGAGAGAGAGAGAGAGAGAGAGAGAGAGAGAGACAGACAGACAGACAGACAGAGACAGACAGACAGAGGCATGTATGTGTGAGTGAAAGAGAGAGCGACAGACAGACAGACAGAGACAGAGACAGAACAGACAGACACAGATGCAGACAGACACAGACTCAGAGAGGTAAGTCTTTTTTCTATGCCTCGGAAACTTTTCACCCCTTTCCCCCACTCCCCCCCTCCCTCCCACCCCCTCCCCTTCCAACTCCTCTCCTCACTCCACTCCTCACCTCTCCACCACCGCTCCGCACCCCCATACCCCTCCCCCCTTAAGAGACTGGAAACACCTTTTGAGATTGACACGTGCAAAGCGTGCAGCGTGTGCGGAGACTGGCAGGTGAGAAAGAGGATTCTCCCCGCGGGGCGCGAACCCCCCCGAGACGGGAGGGGTGAAGGGGTGGAGGGGGTAGCGGGTTCGATTCCACCTTGGCGAGGAAGAAGACAGAGTGGGCAATCATACGATCATCATTACCCAGTTACAGCTGTTCGCCGTCTTCTTCTTTCTTTCTTTCTTTCTTTCTTTCTTTCTTTCTTTCTTTTCTTTTCTTCTCTTCTTCTTCTTCTTCTTCTTCTTCTTCTTCTTCTTTTTTTCTATTCCTCCTCCTCCTCCTTTGTTTGTTTGTTTGTTTGTTCATTTCTTTCTTTCTTTCGTTCGTTTTCTTTCTTTCTTTCTTTCTTTCTTCCTTCCTTCCTTCCTTCCTTTCTGCTTCTTTCTTTCTTCTTTCTTTGTTTCTTCTTGTTCTTTCTTTCTTTCTTTCTTTCTTTCTTTCTTCTTCTTCCTCTCTTTCTGTCTTTCTTCTTCTTCTTCTCCTCCTTCTTCTTCTCTGTCTCTCTGTCTTTCTGTCTGTCTCTTTCTCACTCTCTCAGAAGACAACAAACTTGTTCATTCTTTTGTGTGATTTCTCTCTGTCACTGTCTGTCTGTCTGTCTCCCTCTCTCTTAACCTCCTTGCGAAAGTTTTGGAGGATGGTGGTGTAAAAGATGTGGCTGGAGAGGAAAGACAGGGTGGGTGGGGGGAGGGGGGAAGGAAGGGGATTAGTGAGGAGAGAAAAGAGAGAGAGAGAGAGGAGTATACCACTCTGCACACCATCCACCCTCGTACCAAACCTCCCAAACATCACACCCCCCATCCAAAATTTACAACCCCAAAATAATATCACAACACAGTATACCACTCTGCACCACCATCACACTCCATCATACCAAACCACACCACACCATACCCCATCATACCACGCTAAAATAATACCCAACACAGTATACCACACCATACCACCCTGCACTCCATCACACTCGACACCACACCACCGCCCCGCACCACACACCCCACACCACACCACACCGCACCACACCACACCGCACCACACCACACAACACCACACGCACCACACCACACCACACCACACCACACCCGACCACCAGGTAACAATGTTTTTCTCCGTAAAATACAAACGCACAGACCTTCACAACCATGTTCACAATATTTCACACCACACCAGACCACACCACAGCACATCACACCATACCACATGACCACACCACACCACACCACACCCTCCATCACATCCCTCCCTCACATTCCACACCACACCACACATCCATCACACCACTCACGCTACCACACAGCACACCACATCGCTCTACCACACCCCACACCACTCTACCACCCACATCATTCTCACCACCACAACTGCACTACATCACTACACACACACCACTTCCTTCTACCACACACACCACACCACTCTACCACACCCCACACCACATCACTCTACCACACTCCATCACATCACTCTACCACACACTGCACCACATCACTCTACACCACACCACTCACTCTACCACACCCCACACCACATCACTTACCACCCCACACCACTCACCACACACACTCGAACACACCAACATCACTCTATCACACACCACATCATACACCCACCACACCACATCACTCTAACACACACCTCACCACAGGACCCCCCTCCCCCTCACCCCACACACACCACCCATCACATCATACAACACCACACCACACCGCACCGCACCCCATCACATCAAAAATTTACCAAACGCTGTCTCTGCGCCAAGCACTAAATGCTGGGAGCCCACCCAAAACCCCTGTCGCGACATTTGAGAGTGCCCCAGGGGAGGGAACGTGTCGTTTCCTGTCTGGCACCGACGATGGGGGAACCCCCAGGGGGGGGAACCCCCGGGCCCGGGCCCACGGCAGTCCCCGGGGCTCCGCTTCATTCCTGTAATGGGAAATTCAGCCGACCCCAAGGGCCCCTATCCAGACTGCTTTATTCATTGTAAGGAAGCTATTTCCATGTTTAACGAATTTTTTTTGGGGGGGGGGTGGGGGGGTGATGGGGGTAGGGGTGTGGGGTTGGGATAAGGGGGAAGGGGGGGGGGGGAGGGTTCAAGGTGTACAGTATAATTTTCGTTCTTCTAACACTGGTACCTTCTGGTTCAGGCTATAAAAACCCCATACTTTGTCAGTTATTGATGTAAGCTAAGTGCCAAGGCTTATTCTGAAATGTTGCTATCCCCGTCCCCGTAGTCGCAATGCGGATACTTTACTGGTGTGTGTGTATGTGTGTGTGTGGGGGGGGGGGGGGGGGGGGGCTTGGGGGTGGTGGTGGTGGTAGTGTTAAAAAACGGTCGGAAACGCAAAATCTCACTATTGGTGAGCCTCGGAGCTCTATCCGAGGAACGAGGGAAAAAATGTCGTTAGGCTTTTCAAATGTTTTGTTGAAACAGGTCTTCAGCCATGACAAGCTCTTGGAACAACTTGCAGTATGCTTTAAAGGAGAAGAAAAAACTACATGAAGTCGGACTATGGCTGCCTATATGGCGAGATATTTGAAAGCAGTCATACAAGTAAACTTCTCATCCAGCGTGTTCTTACAGGTCTTGCAGTGATTCCCAGGTGTGATGAGTGAGAGAGAGTGCGTATTCTGGTTGACCCCCTGGGTAATCAAAGCTCGGAAAAGCACAACAAATACAGTGTGTTTGTATGTGTGTGTGTGTGTGTGTGTGTGTGTGTATGTGTGTGTGTATGTGTGTGTGTAAAAGTCAAACTTTTATTTCCAGATGGTACATTGAACAAGCAAAACATTTGCTTTTTTTCTCTCGTCAAGCCATCTATCTAAGAGAAAAAACAACACACAAACAAACAAAAATATCAAACCAAAGGAAAGTATAATGATAAAGATGACGATGGTGACTACGACGACGATGACGATGACGATATCAATAAACAATGACAACTACTACTGCCAGAAATATCAATGGAGACGATGATAATCCGATGAAACTACTAATCAAAAACATTACAGCACATCATGTTTCAATATCCAACACAATGTGTGTGTGTGTGTGTGTTCTAACCTCCCCCCCCCCTTCCGAATAAAAAATCTCAGAAGGATTGTTGATCATTTTCAAGCTGAATTCTATTTTCTTGATGCATAGCAGATTTCTGGAATCAAAATATTTTTGTTTTACGAAAAGGAAGCGGGGGAAAAAGGTAGAAAACAGAGAGACATGAGTAAAAGAGAAACGATAACAAGAAAGGAAGGAAGGACAGACGAGAGAAAGAAAGAAAGAGAGAGAGAGGGGGGGGGGGGGGGAGAAGGGAGGGAGAAAGATAGAGAAAGAGAGAAAGAAAAGAAAGAAAGAAAAAAGAAGACATTTCAAACAAATTTGCACAAGATGAGAGTGTAAAAAAAATCAAAGGTAAAAGAAAGGCAGTTGTACTAGAGAAAGAAAGAAAGAAAGGACGAAAGAAGAAAGAGAGAAAGAAAGGCAGACAGACTGATAAAAGTGTATCAAAAGAAGAAAGTGAAAAATGGTTTAAGAAAGTCAGGGGAAAAAAGGAAAGAATGAATGAATGAACGCGAGAAAAAGAAAACAATAAAAGAAAGAGAAACAAAGAAATTAGAAGCCAACAATCAAACAAACAAATCTTTGTTTCCAGATACATACACATCTTTGTTTCCAAATCTTTGTTTCCAGATACATACAAATCTTTGCTTCCATATACATACACATCTTTGTTTTCATATACATACAAATCTTTGTTTCCATATACATACACATCTTTGTTTCCAAATCTTTGTTTACATATACATACAAATCTTTGTTTCCATATACATACACATCTTTGTTTTCATATACATACAAATCTTTGTTTCCATATACATACACGTCTTTGTTTCCAAATCTTTGTTTCCATATACATACACATCTTTGTTTCCAAATCTTTGTTTCCATATACATACAAATCTTTGTTTCCATATACATACAAATCTTTGTTTCCATATACATACACATCTTTGTTTCCAAATCTTTGTTTACATATACATACACATCTTTGCATATTAAGGTAAAGGTAAAGGTGTCCCATAACCTATAAGGTCGTAGGGGAGCGAGGCGTCAGAGACCTCACTTCTCTAGGGGCCAGCATATTGAGGGCGGCGCTCATCTCCTCTCCCTCGCTGCTTTACCTTCCCTGACCCTAAAGAGGACGGGTACCCATTTACAGCTGGGTGAACT
>CM054142.1:40172102-40174602 GCA_028751875.1 Rapana venosa
GTCCAGTTTTTGCGTTTCTTTAAAGTTCCTTGAAACTGATTTTTCTAGTTGCATGATAATGCGTTACTTTTATGGTTTAGTACCAAACAGTTTCATGACTCTCTCTCCTTATCAGTTTTCTATTACCTGTGCTGTCAGTTTTTCCCCCGTCTAATATCACTTACAGTGACCAGACGTTGAATACTTTTCTTTCTTTTCTTCTTTGTCGAACGCTCAGGCAGTAACGACTGTGGTGTCTGTCACATGAGTGAAAATATATTGCCCTGCCGTTAAGTGCCTGACAAATCAGGCCTAGTGCACATGACTTCGGCATGGGAGAGAATTGCTATTTTATCAGTCTTTCTGGAAAAACGGCAGGAGAATGGACCAAGAAGGCAGAAAAGAAGACAAGAAGGAGGAGAGAAGAAGAAAAGGAACAAGGCAGAAACAAAGAGAGGGTTAGAAAAGAGGGAATTCGTAGCACAGAATTTCCAGAAAGTGGAGATGCTATTTATACTGACAGGATCCCCGACATCCCCATGGGGGGTAGACGTTGAATACAAGAATGAACAAAACCTATAGCAGCAGGAAAGTCTAACATGGGTGTATCATGACTGATGACTGCAAGCAGTGTGAAAAATGGGTGGAGTAACAATTAGTTGGTGATTCCTGTGCTGAATGTTGTAAATCTTTCCATACATGATGTGGTGTCAACCATGTCATTATGATCATTGTGTTGTGTGAAAGTCTCTGGACTGATTATTTCTGCATAATTTTCTTCATCCCCCGACTCTCTGTCCCATAATCACATGAAAGGACTTAAAACCTACTGCATTAAATGCAAAGTTGTACTGAAGTAGTTTCCAAGTCCAGTTTTTCGCGCCACAGTTGGTTTTTATACATGACGTAAATTAAAAACAACAACAACAAACCAAAACGCATGTATCAATAACCCGCGTGACGCACTGTTAAAAGGCTTATTCAGCTTTAACAGCAATACATTTTGTTCATTGCTCTCTCTCTCTCTGTCCGCTAGACCAAAAAAGAACAAAACAACCCAAACAAAACCAACAAAACAAAACAAAACAACCACAAAAAGACACCTAGCTATCGTGGCTTACAATATCTGTGCTTGTGGCAGCTGTTAAACCATGATATGGAATCTATGCCATGATGCCTATTTGGCCTGTAGTGAATTCTTTTTGTTTTTTTCGTCCTAGGTCAATCATTATGTGTTTTCGTGCCAAATTACATTTCCACTGTCCCTTTGTGAATATGCTGAAAAGCTTACCATAATAAACTGTTGTCATTGTCGTTCTAACACAATCGACTTTTCTCATTGTCATTATTGCACGCGCACACGCACGTACACACACAAACACACGAACGTATGCATGTGCATACAAGCACGCACACACACATACACACACGCGCACGCGTGCGTAACTCAAACCCTCAAACCCGCATTGAGAGAGAGAGAGAGAGAGAGAGAGAGAGAGAGAGAAGAGAGATGCAATTGTGATAGTTTTTATTTCCAAAGGTATAAAAGATAAGCACTGACAGGTTTTTACTTTTTTTTTCCAACATCCGGCCTCTTTCGTTGCTTTGTTGGGTTTGATTTTTGTGTTTTGTTTTGTTTCCCTTTTCTGATCTTTATGTGCTGAGAGAAAGAGAGAGAGAGAGAGAGAGAGAGAGAGAGGAGAGATGAGAGAGAGAGAGAGAGCGACAGACAGACAGACAGACAGACTGGCAGAGAGAAGCATACAGATAGACAGAAAGAGACAGAGACCGACATAGAGACAGACAGACAGAGGCATACAGAGAAAGAGAGAGACAGAGACAGAGACAGACAGAAAACCGACTGACAGACCGATAGAGCTAACAGAAGAAAAAAAGATAGAAAGACAGTGAGATAGAGATTCGGAGATGGCGTTAATGTCAGCACAGAGATAGACAGACAGAGATAGACAGACAGACAGACAGAGATAGACAGACAGAGATAGACAGACGGAGATAGACGGAGATAGACAGACAGAGATAGACAGACGGAGATAGACGGAGATAGACAGACAGAGATAGACAGACAGACAGACAGAGATAGACAGAAATAGACAGACAGAGATAGACAGACAGAGAGCTAACACAGAAGACGGACAGAGGTAGACAGACAGAGAGCTAACACAGAACAGAGAGAGAGAGGAGAGAGAGAGAGAGAGAGAGAGAGAGAGAGAGAGAGAGAGAGAGAGAGAGAGAGAGAGAGACAGAGACAGAGACAGAGATTCGGAGATAACGTTAATGTCAGCGAAAGACGGAAGAACAGTCAGACGAACATATAAGCATGTAATAAATATTCACAAAAAGGAAGAAGAAAGGGCGTGGTGGGGGGGGGGGGGGGGGGGGGGGGGTGGGGGGGGGGAGGGGGGGGGGAGGGGGGGGGGGGGAGTAACCGCCAACAAAGCCTGACACACCCTGACAAAACATCCTGAAAAACTATAGAAAAGCAATTGATAAATGTCTTTGA
>CM054142.1:40177102-40182102 GCA_028751875.1 Rapana venosa
TCTTTCTTCCTCCCTTCCCTCCTTTCTTTCTTTCTTTCGTTCGTTCTTTTTTTTCTCTCTTCTTTTTTCTTTTCTTGATAACTTCATTGCTTGCAGGATAGGGGGTGGCAGATTTAATTTACCCTTTCAATTTTTGAATATTTTGCAGCTTTCTTTCTTTCTTTCTGTCTGTCTGTCTGTATCTGTCTGTCTGTCTGTCTGTATCTGTCTGTCTGTCTGTCTGTATCTGTCTGCCTGTCTTTCGGTTGTTCTGTCTTTTTCTCTTTCTTCCCTGATAGTTCAGTTGTTTGCAGGATAAGGATTGACAGATTTAATTTTCCCTTTGATTTCTATATCACTTTTACTTTTTTCCTTTATTTCCTTCATTCCTTCATGTCTGTCTGTCTGTCTGTCTTTCTTTCTTTTCTATCAAGTTTGCTGTGGAAAAGGTGAACACGGGATTTTGTTGTTGTCGTTTAAATTAAATTCCCTTCTCTTTCAAGGACTTAAAAAATATGCACATTTCCCGTTCCCATTCATTCATTCATTCTTTCTTTCTTTCTTTCTTTCTTTTTCTTTTTGTCTGTCTGTCTGTCTGTCTTCCCTTCCATATTTTCTGTCTTTATTTTCTGTCTTCTCTTCCTCCTGTCTTTATTTATTTCTGCCGCCTTTCCTTTCTGCTTTCTTTTTGTATTTGAAAACTTTCCTTTACTTTACAATGGTGGAACGGTTCAAAAAATTGTTTAAAAAACCAGGTTGGTAGCGCAGTTCTATTTTGTCTTTTAAAAATATTTATTCATAGTTTTTGTTGTTGTTCCTTTCATATTTGTATTAGGAATGATTATTATTTTGGTTAGAAATGTCAATGGTTTTGTTGTAGTTCTTAATTTTTTAAAATATCGTTTATCTTTTGTTCCTGAATTAAAACAAAAACTAAAACATTTTGATATCTTTGTCAATTACAAGAAAAGTAGAAAGTTCTTTTTTTCGTTTCGTTAGTTTCCGAACATTTTCATTGAGCAAATTTCATTCATTCATTTATTCATTCATTCATTCATTCCATTCATTCCATTCATTCATTCATTCATTCATTCATTCATTCATTCATTCCATTCATTCATTCATTCATTCCATCTTTCTCTTTCTTCCTGTATGTCTGACTCTCTTGTCTTTATCTTTTTACCTTTTCCTTCTTTCTGTACGACTGTCTGTCTTTCTGTTCTGTTCTGTTCTTTCTTTTCTGATGGTTACGTTGTGCCTAGACGGTACAAGAGGACGGATAACGTAAAATAAGTACGTAATAAGTCTTTCTTTCTTTCCGACTGTCTGTCTTTCCATTTTTGTGTGTGTTCTTTTTCTCTCTTTTCTGAATGCTATGTTGTTGGAAAGGTGAGACATGCTGCTGTAATTGTCCCTTTAAGTTTGGACATGCTTTGTTATCAGTCTCTGTTTTTTATTCTTTGGTTTGTTCTCAGATAGTGCTGAATTTTTAAAAAAAAAATGCAAAGACAGAGCTTGTAGGTTTGGTTTTTTCTTCTACTACTTCTTCGATTTGGTGATGTTTTAATCGTAGACTTGTTTCTTCTTCCTTCTTTCGCATTCTGTGTCTTTTCATTTTTTCTCTCTCGTATTTTTCCTTTCTGTTCATTCATTCATTCATTCATTCATTCAGTCAGTCAGTCAGTCAGTCAGTCAGTCAGTCAGTCAGTCAGTCAGTCATTCTCTCTCTCTCTCCTCCTACCTCCCCTGTGTGTGTGTGTGTGTGTGTGTGTGTGTTGGGGTGCGTGCGTGCATACGTGTGTGTGCGTGGGTGCGGCGCGCGCGCGCGCGCGCGTGTGTGTGTGTGTGTGCGCTTGTTTCTTTCTTTATTTGTTTATTCTTTCTTTTAAGCTTTTTGTCTCGTCTTTCTTTCTTTCTTTCTTTCTTAAGTTTCTTTTTTTTTTTGGGTCCCGTTCATTCACCAACCCATCCATCCATCCATTCACCACCCACCTACCTGTCTATCCATCCATCCACTAACACACGCTATCCAGCCACTCACCCATCTGTCCGACCATCCGTCCATCCATCCACCCATCCACTCTCGCCCCCATCCACCCTTCTCTCCCCCCCCCCCCCTCCCTCCTTCCTTTCTCTTTGTTTGTGTCTGTCTGTCTATCTGTCTCTTTGTTTGTTTGTTTGTTCCTTTCTTCCTTCCTTCCTTTCTTCTTTCTTCCTTTCTTTTTTCCCCCCTCCCTCCCTTCCTTCCTTTCTTTCTTTCTTTCTTCCTCCCTTTCTTCCTTCTTTTATTCATTCCTTCTTCCTTCCCTTTTTCTTTCTTCCTTTTTTTTTTCCCTTCCCTTTCCCTTCCTTTCTTTTCTTTTCTTTCCTTCTTTCTCTCTTTCTTTCCTTCCCTTTTTCCTTCCTTCCTCCTTTTCTATTTTGTTCTCTTTCTCCACTCACTTTTTTTTTTCCTTTTCTTTCGGTCTGTGATAAGGTTGCTGTTTGAAAGGTAGCGGGGGGGGGGGGGGGGGGGGGTGGGGGGGCAGAGAGGAGAGGAAAAAGAGCAGGGGAAAAGGAGGGGAGAGGAGAGGAGGAGGAGAGGAGAGGAGACGAGAGGGAGAGGGGGGCGGGAGAGGAGGGGAGAGGAGAGAGGAGACGAGCGAGGAGAGGAGGAGAAGGAGGAGAGGGGAAAAGAGGAGGGGGGAGAGAGGAGGGGGAATGAGGGGAGAGGGAGCAGGAGGAGAGGGAGGGGGGAGGCAGAGGAGAGGGGAGGAGGGAGAGCAGAGGAGAGAGGAGAGGAGGGAGGGAGAGGAGGAGGAGAGGAGAGGAGAGAGGAGACGAGAGAGGAGAGGAGAGGAGAGAGGAGAGGAGAGAGGAGAGGAGAGAGGAGGGAGAGGAGAGAGGAGAGGAGACGAGAAGGAGGGGAGAGGAGAGAGGAGACGAGAGAGGAGAGGAGAGAGAAGAGGAGAGGAGAGAGGAGAGGGGTGAGAGGAGAGGAGAGAGGAGGAGAGGAGAGGAGAGAGGAGAGCAGAGGAGAGGAGAGGAGGGAGGGAGCAGAGGGGGGAGGGGAGGGGAGGAGAGGAGAGAGGAGAGGAGGGGAGAGAGGAGGGGAGAGAGGAGAGGAGAGGAGGGGAGCAGAGCAGAGCAAGGGAGAGGAGCAGAGAGGAGAGGGGGAGAGGAAGAGGAGAGGGGGGGAGGGAGAGGAGGGAGAAGGGAGAGGAGAGGGAGGAGAGGAGAGAGGAGAGGAGGGGAGAGGGGGAAGGGAGGAGAGGAGAGGGAGAGGAGACGAGAGAGGGAGGAGAGGGGAGAGGAGAGAAGAGAGGAGAGAGGAGAGGAGAGAGGAGAGAGCAGGGAGAGGAAGAGGAGGGAGAGGAGGAGGGAGGAGACGAGAGAGGAGAGGAGAGAGGAGATGAGAGAAGAGAGGGGAGAGGAGGGGGAGGAGAGAGCAGAGGGAGGAGAGAGAAGGGGAAAAAGGGAGAGAGGAGAGGAGATGAGAGGGGGGGAAGCAGAGAGGAGGGGAGAGGAGAGAGGAGAGCAGAGGAGGGAGAGGAGGAGAAAAGGAGAGCAGAGGAGAGAGGAGAGGAGAGGGAGGAGGGGAGAGAGGAGAGGGGGGAAGGAGAGAGGGACGAGAGAGGAGAGGAGAGGAGGAGCGAGCAGAGAGAGGGGGGGAGCAGAGAGGGGGGAGAGGGGGAAGGGGAGGAGAGGGGAGGAGAGGAGAGAGGAGAGAGAGAGGGAGGAGAGGGGGAGGGAGGGAGGAGGAGAGGAGAGGGAGAGGAGAGGAGACGAGAGAGGAGAGGAGAGAGGGGGGAAGAGAAGAGAGGAGAGGAGAGAGGAGGAGCAGGGAGAGGAGAGAGGTGAGGGAGGAGAGAGAGCAGAGGGGCGTGTGAGTTATTTATCTACACCCAGACTTTATGCCCTGCACTGCCGGAGAGAAGGAGAAAGATTTTTAGCACCCCGCCCCACTGAGAGGCAGGAGATAAGCCCCCAAGGGGGAAAAAGCCCGGAGGGGGGAGAGAGAGGGGGGAGGAGGGGGGGGAGAGAGGGGGAAAAGAAAAGGGGGGGGGGGGGGGGGGGAGGGGGGGGGGTGGGTTGGGGGGGGGGCCCCCTTCGGTTGTATTCTGCTAGCTTGATTTATTGATGTAAAGTACTCAGTGCCTGTGTGTGTGTGTTCTCTCTTTCTTTTTTTTTTTTTCTTTCTTTTTTATGGAAATGCGCTTTTACCTCTCTCTTCTCTCTCTCTTCCTTTCTCTCTCTCTCTCTCTCTCTCTCTCTCTCTTCTCTCTCTCTCGTTTCTCCTCTTCTCTTTCTCTTTCTGTTTTCTCTTCTCTTTCTTCTTTTTTTTCTTATCTCTTCTTGCCTCAAATCTTTTTACTAATCTCGAGTTTTTTTTTGGGGTTTTTTTTTTTTTTGTGTGTGTGTGTGGGGGGGGGGGGGGGGGGAGTCGGGAGGAGGGATGGTGGATTTTTTGTTGTTGTCCCTTTTTTTTTGTTTTTGTGTGTGTGATTTTGGGTGTTGTTTAGATGTCTGTATTCTTTTTTGTCAGCGCACTCGCAGTGTGGTGCGTAGGGGATGATGTTTTTTTTTTTTTGTTTGTTGCATGTAGTATGTGTTATGTTGGATGTATTAAGGGGTATGTGTTGTGAGAGAGAGCCGAGACAGGAGAGAGAGAGGAGACAGAGGGGACAGTAAAAAGAGAGAATGTGTGTTTTGCCCGCGCGCATTTACGCGCGGGCCCTGAATGGATTGGAACGATACGATTTCTGCATAACACTTTTATCTCAATCAGAAATGCACCGCTTCGGCTGGAAAAACTGTTTAAAACCCCAGCATCCGAATGTTTTTTTGAACATTTGCAGGACTGGAATTTAAGCTTTAGGCAGAACCCTTGAAAATTGGCAGGAGCCTGGTAGTTGGAGAAATTTGAAGGAGGCTCAGTTTTTTTTTTTTTTGTTGTTTTTTTTACAAACTTTGACAGAGCGTTTTTGAGGAATGTTTTCTGAAAAAAGCACTTTGGGACGGGTTCTGTCGGAAATATTTTG
>CM054142.1:40194602-40214602 GCA_028751875.1 Rapana venosa
CCTCGTTGTTTCTCTCTCTCTCTCTCCCCACCCCCCACAACCACCATGTCTCTCACTGCACCTGTTCAAAATACCATCCAACTTAAACCTGCTGTCACAATGTAGAATGATAGAAGAGGGCCAACTCCAACCAACAAAACAGTCTCCTCTGACTACCCGGTGCTGCCCATACCATACCCACGAACTACTCAGGGACAAACAAGAAATGGAGGAAAAAGACTCCGTCTCTGCCTTCATCCTACCCTGGCATGGAAACAGGCACCCTGAAAAATTGGGGTGCATCTAAGCAATCTGCGAGGGCATGGCGAGTTAGTGAGCCACCTCTAAAGGGGGCGACCCACGAGGCTTACGGACAGTACGTCAGGGTGAAACACATCCCAAACGGATCACCTGTCACCACACATGTCCGTCTCAAGCAGCTTAGAAGTGCATAGATATTTGGGAAGAACCTTCCTGACTGAGAGTCGGATTCAACCTGATTGTTTGGAATGCGTCGTGTTCTATCTCAAACTGACGGCTTGCATAGTACAGCCATTCAACACTTACTTTGAAATGTACGTCCATGTCACAGACGCGAGCGCGTGTGCTTGTAAATGCAAGTGAAGCTTCGAGACTAGCAACGACCTTTAACATACGCATGTTTCAAAGTTTCCAGTGGCGGTTAGTTCTGTCTGTATTGGGAGGTCCTAACCAGCAGGTTCGAACGGTCTGTCTGTACTGCAAGGTTGAAAAGGATAGAATGTATTATTATCTTTATCATTATTTTTTTATCATTAGAAGTAGTTGTAGTAGTAGTCGTCGTCGTAATAGTAGAAGTAGTAGTAGTAGTAGTAGTAGTTGCAGCAGCAGCAGCAGCAGCAGCAGCAGCAGCAGCAGCAGCAGCAGCAGCAGTAGTAGGAGTAGGAGGAGGAGAAGGAGTACCATTCATGCGCCAAAATCTCACCATTGGTAAACCTCAGAGCTCTAGCCGAGGAACGAAAAAAGAAGAAGCAGAAAAAGCAGAAAAAGAAGAAGAGTACGTCCGAAGAAGTAGAGAAAGAAGATGAAGAAGAAGAAGAAGATGATGATGATAATAATGATGATGAAGAAGAAAAAGAAGAATCCGTCTGAATCGTAAGGTCGACCAAGACAGTGTGTCCCTCCCTTTCCCTCCCTTACCTAACCCCCAGTTTGGCAAGCAGCAAAACTGAGCGGCACTGCGCTGCACGGCTCTAACTCTGTCTGCGAGCGGGGTAGGGGGTGGGGTGGGGCGGGGCGGGGTGGGGTGGGGGGTATAAGGGGGTTTGACCAATACAAGACTGGGCGATGTGCATCAAGTTCCGCACTGATGGGCAATTCTCCCGGCAGCGGTGATGCAAAGCCCAGATCAAAGCCCGCCAGGCTGATGACGGCGCATTCCCCCCATGAGGAATCTTGTTTTACAGACCAGTTTACGATGTCTTGCGCATGATTCGATTTTATAACCCGCTTTTGATAGAACGGTGCGCGGCCAGTGTTAAGGCTGCGTCTCATTCCCTGATTGGTGTTGTTGGTGTCGTTGTTGGTGGTGTTGGTGTTGTTGTTGTTGCTATCGTCTGTTGTACATTGACTGATACACGAGTTTCTGATTTGTAAGTATAGTGGGAAGCATTTTTTTGTGTAGTAGCGGATTAAGTAGGTAGATGGTACCACGAAAATTGAAACACAGACAGAGAGCAGGCTGGCTGGTAGGCCGAAAAAATCACACACACACATGCGCATGCAGAGAGAGAGAGAGAGAGAAGAGAGAGAGAGAGAGAGAAGAGAGAGAGAGAGAGAGAGAGAGAGAGAGGAGAGAGACGGAGAGACAGAGACAGAGACAGAGACAGACGCAGCAAATAAAATATAAAAACAAAGCAAAATCATCGGTACAGCATTTTCCAGTAAGACCTATACTTTTAGTGTACCGAACAGTAACCCTAATCATACTGCTGTAAGGCTACACTACCTGGGTTTTCTCCCACCGATGACAAATCCATACACTGAAACAATTCCGCGAATATCCTCTGAAGTCGGAGTATGGCTGCCTCTACGGTAGAGATACTTGAAAATAGCCACACCCGCTAACCTCTCATCCAGCATTTACAGTTTTACAGTGATTTTCAGGTGGGATGAATAGAGTGAGACAAGAGTGCATGTTCTGGGCGACTATCAAGCTGTTAATCTGGGGAACGTCCGCCAGCAGCAACAGTTCCACGAAAGACTTTTAACAAACGATCTAGAAACATAAAAAAGCTAGCATTATTGTATTTCATTTTATGTCATTCTTTTATTTCGAGGAGAATGGAATAAGCACTTGAGTGCTTTTTTACATCCAGTTCTCGTATGAATGCCGTTTTGTAAATCTTATCATCCGTTCCCACTGGCACACAATGGCCTGCTCTTCCGGTTTTAATATAGGGGCAAGATGTTCGGGCGCGCGTTTCGCACACGGGACTCTGTTTACAGTCTCAAAACAAAAGGACTTTGGGGGGGAGGGGGAGTCACACGATGTTAACTCCAGAGGAGAATCTTTTTGGACGAATTTCGAACCCGGTCAGCACATCACGAAGAGCATCACTCTAACCACCAGGCATCCCGACCGCGCCCCGCATGGTGTGTGTTTTGTGTGTTGTATGTGTGTGTGGTTGTGGTGTGGTTGTTGGTGTGTTGTGGGTTTGTGTGTGAGTGAAAGAAATGCTTTCTTTTAGGAATAGGAGAGCTTTGAATGATAAGCATTAAAGTGCTTTTTTTTTTACCCGGTTGTATGCAGTTTTTGTAAATTTTGTCATCCTTCCCTACCGGTACACAAATGGCCTACACTTTTCGAAAAGGGGAAAACAGGTTTCAACGCGTGCACAAGACTTCCTGCGTGGCGCCACGTGCCCCTCGTTAAATACCCCTCACCGAAGGACTTGGAGAGTGGAGTCGGAACTGCTGTTAACTCTAGAGGAAAAAATCCTCTTAAAAACAAAGATTCGAAAACCCGGCCCAGCACATCACGAGGCATCACTCTAACCAACCAAGCAAATCCCGTCCCCCAAAATCCCTGCAAAAGCTGCATGCAAGAACAAGTTGTTTCTAATAAAAAAAAGGGAGACTTTGTGCCAGTAAACGTAAAGCCTAAATGACTCCCCCCCCCCCCCCCCCCCCCCCCCCCCCCCCCCCCCCCAACAACAACAAACAAAAACAAAAAGAAAACCAAAATCTCAAACAAAACAATACAAAAACAAACAAAAACTAGAGAAGAGCGAGAGAGGAAGAGACAGACAAGAGAACAGACAGAGAAGACAGAGAAGAAGACGATAAAAACAGAGGAAAAAAGAAGGAAAAAAAGACAGAAAAGCCTGCACTATCACATGGTTAGAAAGAGAACGGAAAGGAAAAAGGGTCCCAATTTTTGCCCCTTTAATTAAAACCCTTCCCCATTGAATTCTCACCCACGATATCTTGCCTTCTGAAACAACGCAAACGAGCTGTGCACGCCCCGCGCCCCGTGCAAACATACACACACGAGACGAAGGGATACACACACTACACTACGCACGCACACAACCCACCCACACCCACACACGTAACGCAACAACAGACGCGTAACACAACCGCAATAATTATATATAAATAATATATATAATATATATATATATTATATATATATATATTATGTATAAAATATGCAAGGGACAAGACACACACCAACACAACACCCACACACCACACAACACACGACACTACAACACAACCCCAACCCACACCACCCCAACTCACACCACACCAAAAACCACACCCAACACACCCGATACACACAACACACTCACACCACACAACACACTCACACCATAACACACACCCCACACACACACTACACACACAACACAAAAACACACCCACCCACAACACATACACTACAACACACAACACATACACCGCACACACCACACACCACACCACACACACACACACAACGACGAAACCCCCAAAGCCCATAAACCCCTTTTACCTTTTTCCTCTACCATGAAAAAGGGCCAACAAAAAGGAAGGAAGGGAAGACGAGCAATTGCCTAAAACAACAAAAACGTATCGTTTACCACATCTCCCTCCCCCACCCCCCCCCCCCCCCCCCCCCCCCACCCTGAACCACTCCCTCCCAACAAAACTCCTCCTCATCCCTCTTCATCGCAAACTCCCCTCCCTCCCTCCCTCACTCCCTCTCCAATTTTTTCAACTTCCCTGATTTCATCTTTTTTTTTTTTAAGCTTCTGCTTGTTGCTGCAGTAGCAGCAGCAGCAGAAGCAGCAAGAGTAGTAGCAGCAGCAGAAGCAGCAGCAGCAGAAGCAGAAGCAGACAACACATCATTAGATGCATGGCAGTTGTGCATTTCTGCGCAGACCTAAATAAAACTGTTTTGTTTCGCCACATGACGCCACGCTGACAGAGCAAAAGAGGGGAGGAAGGTGATGGTTGGAGAGAGAGAGAGCAGGAGGGAAGAGAGAGAGAGAGAGAGAGAGAGAGAGAGAGAGAGAGAGAGAGAGATGGAGGGAGGTTGAGAGAGAGAGATGATGGCAGGCTGCTTAACCTTCGTCTGTTAAATAGCGAACTATCAGTGTCTTTGTCGGTAGAAGAAGAAACAAAAATAATGATGACGATGATGATGGTAACAGCAATAACAATAGACCGTTGTTCCTCTCTGTCTATCTATCTATCTATCTATCTATCTATCTATCTATCTATCTATCTATCTATCTATCTATCTATCTATCTATCTATCTATCTATCTATCTACCTATCTATTTTAAATATATAGTATTGTCTTAATAATTTCTTCATATATAATTAATATATATATATATATAAAATATATATATATAAATATATAAATATATATTATATATATATAAATTCTTTCAATTCTTTCTTTATTATATATATAATAATAATTTCGGCAAAAGCCGAAATTTTGGGGAATATTTCTTATGCTGGTTGTTATGCTTTCACTTTTGGGGTGGTTATAAATATAATATAAATATATATATATATAAATATATATAATATATGCATACAAAACATCATATGTATTTCTGTCTGCTTGTCTGTGTCCCTCATCATCATGAAATGCATTTCCTACAAAATGTTGAGAATGTGTTGTAGTACGTGAACACTGTCATCTTTTCAATTTATAACCTTTCAAAAGACAAGATATTGTCTATAATTATAAGCGTCTGATGATATATTTTGATCAAATCTGTTTGAAACTTTATTGCAGAAGCACAGAACGTACGACAACCAATAGCTTAACATCAATTAGTTTAATATGTTGTGACACAAGCAAAGAGATGTCTATATTGCAGTAATCTCCAGCGAGGATAATCATAACGAAAATTTCACACAGAATTTGATTGCGTGGTCGAACTTGCATCAGTGAGGTATAGCATTTTAGTGTAGTCTTGCTATCATTGTAGTCGTTGTTGATCGTTTTCTGTGGTTTATTCTTGAAATCTGATTATTTTCTATTCAGGTTGTAGCCAGGTTGACGCCAGAATTGACAGTGCTATCCGTTTCTAAAGAGGTCTCTTCCTTTCATGACGTTAAATGCATCATGCCATTTCTCCTAGCTTCATTTGTAACCACAAAAGAAAGTCACGTGTTACCCCTCCTTGTCAAAAGGTCACCTTGGGCAATGACAATGAAATTGTTCAAAGCGTCTCTTGTCTGACTCTCGGTCTCTCTCTGTGCCTTGGTCTGTCTGCCCCCCTGTCTATTTTTTTGGTAATATTTTTTCAGTTGTATCTCTCTGTCTCTGTCTGTCTTCCTGTCTGTCTGTCTGTCTGCCCCCTCGTCTCTCTCCACCCCCTCCCCATATATATATATATATATATTATATATATATATATATATATATGTATATATATAACTTCTTTATTATCCCCAATGGTTTAAGGCACAATATTTTGTTTGTTGTATATTGGTGTTACTCTTAATAATTATGTTTCCTGGTGTAAAATCTTGCGATGTACATCATTAAACGTTATATGTAACTTTCTCATAAAATGCATCATTGTAGGGAAACTAATCGTTTTTCTGTTACTGTGTGCATTTGTGAGACTCCTTCTGTATTAACTTAACGCGATGTAAACTCTCAAGTTATCGTTTCCAAATTGTGCATTGTGCTGTGCATTCATGTTCTCCTTTTCCAAAAATAAATTATCCGGAAGTCGGAATGCGGCTACGTTAATGGTAATATCTCACCATTGGTGAACCGCGGAGCTCTAGCCGAGGAACGAAAAACAAACCAAACAGATAAACATCCCCCCTCCTTCAGCTATTTCAAGCAAAACAGCCTGAACCTGTTTTAGTATGTAAAGGTAAAGGTAAAGGTAAAGGAGTCCCATAACCTGTAAGGTCGTAGGGGAGCGAGGCGTCAGAGACCTCACTTCTCTAGGGCCAGCATATTGAGGGCGGCGCCCATCTCCTCTCCCTCGCTGCTTTACCTTCACTGACCCTAAAGAGGGCAGGTACCCATTTACAGTTGGGTGAACTGGGGGAACTGTACTGAAGCCAAGGCGCGCAAACGGTCACCCATCCAACTGGTAACCACGCATGGTATGTACATGGTGATGAATGAGAGGATGATTAAGAAGATGGAATTTATGATGACAATGACGACGATGAGAACTTCGGCAATGATGATGAAGATTTGTTCGATTTGTGGTCGGTTCGTTACGATTTGAGTTACTCAAAACACTAAATTACTCTTGCTCAAAACACTAAATTACTCTTGGCAGACCCGTTCACCTTTACGTTTTCAGCGTAGGATGTTTTGATCAGCATTAGAATGCCGCGTTGTTACGTTCATAGTAAAGCTGCCACACAAACGTGACAAAAAATTCAGAATTTTCTTTTCCTCTGTTTCGTAAAATAGTTAATAAATTGCTGGAATAAAACGATTCCAGTTGAACCGCAAACGACCCGAGTTGAAGTGCGTCCAAGGAAGAAACAAACTGGGAGTGATTGGCTCCATGATAATTATTTCAAAAACAAACGCTGATTAGCTCCTAAATGTAAACAAAAAGTTGATTAGTTCTCGTGATCGCAATCACGTGACCTTTTCCAAGATGGCGTATGTTTTCTTTGTCTAGTCAATCGCAGCACCCATTGGCAAAAATTTAGCGAAAGTACAATAGAATCCCGTAAACGTGACAAAAACTTTATCTGCGAAAACTTAGAACGTTTTTGCCCAAATTTTGGGAAAAGAAATGAAACTAGATCAAGAACTTTGATGAGGAAAGTCAATAAAATTGCAAAGGAATTGACCAGCCAGCCACCCAAAACCTATTTCATGTCACAAATTCAAATACACTTGACACTTTTGAATAATCTGAGCACCTTACTGCTTGTTTCATTTAGATAAATTGGATCTGTTACTAGCCCATGTGCTTTTGTGTCAGTTTTGTTTCAAAGTATGTCTTGTGATCAAAAAAGGAAAACAAAAATTGTAAGGCACATGTTTTTCCCAACTTTGTCCATGCTCTCTTTTATTTTCCTGAACACCAAAACAGTATTGAAATTTTTTTGAAAGCATAGAATTTGGGTTAGAAATTTGAAGAGCATATTAAATTTGTACTTTGCCAGAGAAATAAGCTGACTTAACTTGCTTTTCCCTGATTTCGCATCGTGAGTATGCCGAAACTGGCGGAGCCCATCCCTTTCCAGGAAGCAGGGTGCATGCTGGGTATATTCGTGTCATCCTTCTCGCCGACCATAGCTGGCCTGGTTTGTTAAGTAAAGTAGATGGAGTTTGAACTCATGCACAAGATGTTCTGCTTGAGTTTGCACAAGGAACTTTTTTAAATTCTTTTTTTTTCAAACTTTTATTCCGTTTTTTTTTTACATTGCACAGTTATAAAGATATAAAACATATAAACAATTTTTGGAGAGAGAGAGAGAGAGAGAGAGAGAGAGAGAGAGAGAAGAGAGAGAGAGAGCCTGTCAGGTAGACAGACAGACCAAGAGAGACAGAGAGAAGGAGGGACAACCTGGCAGGCAGACAGACTGACCGAGAGGTCTCGAATGGGCACTGATCTCAATACAGGCATGACATGTATGGGTTGCTATACATTCTGTGCACTAAAACAACATCAGGTTTGTCTGTGTTTTTACACATTTCGTACCTGTGTCAATTTCTTTTTTAACAGAAGGCCTCCATTGGAAGGACTGTAGACAACAATGATATTCACAAATGCTGTCTGTTTTGACTACTGTTATCAAACAGAGGTTGATATAGAATCCATCTAATAAAAAACTTGTTATGTGTAAAATTTTTACGAGAAATATATTCCTCAGTTAGATATCTGTGTCTTAATCTGTTAATGAATACATGAAGTACAGGTCTATTACTATTACAATGATAGATGTATTGTTTGGCCAGTACTAGAGTGAAATAAAAATGATCATCTATACTTATATTTCTGTCACATCCGAGTATACCCAGACACTCTGTTATATTCATATTGAACACATTCTGACATTTTCCAGTCATTACTTCAGTAAGTGCCTGCCAAAAACTCTGAACAACTGTGCACTGCCAAAACTCGGGCCTAATTCTGTCTACTGGATCTGTCTGTGGATCGGTGGTCTAGAGGTAACGCGCCTGTCTAGAAAGCGAAAAGTCCGGGTCTGAAGTGTGCGGCGGTTCGTACCCCGTTTGGACCGGAAATTTTTCCCCCATCCATTAGACCATGAGTGGTGGTCTGGGCGCTAGTCTTTCGGATGAGACGATAAACCGAGGTCCCGTGTGTCACACGTAATTATTTAGCGCACGTAAAAAAACCCACGGCAACAAGAGAGTTGTCCCTGGCAAAATTCTTAGAAAAAAGCCACTCTGATAGGGAAACAAATACACTGCAGAAAAAAAAAAAAGGTGAAAGGGTGGCGCAGCGCTAAGTGGCGACGCGTATCCCCGCTCTACCCCGGGAGAGCAGCCCGAATTTCACGGAGAGAAATCTGCCGTGACTTAAAGTGGTATGAAATAAAATCTGAGCGCTTTGATTTGTTGCTTTACAAGATTCAGCGCTATATAAATTCCATACATTATTATTATTATTATTATTATTACTGCTGTATTGCAAAAATTGCAGAAGTCACTGTCAGTCACACCCATCTCTTTCAGTACAACATTGGTTCCGAGGCATCTGTGAATTATTCTAAGATAGAGCCATTTCATTTTAACATCAGAAGTGTTGTGAACATAAAAAAACCCAACAATTTTTCCAGTCATTTTCAACATTTAGTTTTTCGTCCCACTTGGTACTACTTTTTGGGCGATTATTGTTGCTAATAAGCTCCTCGAAAAAGGGTTTGGACTCTTTCAGTACACTGTTCAGCTTCTTAAGAAGAGATGGACCAGAGATCGTTTTGAAATGTTGTAAATCTTATGCATTTTGGACAGACGTATTCTGTGCTTACAAAGAATTCTTTTACGAAGTTCTCTCTAGTGATTCTTGCGAACTGTTAGCAGAACCAGGGGTTTTTTTTTTCAATAAAAGAATACAGACAGGAAACAAGTGTATTGTTACTAAAATATGGATTGATAAAGACATTCACTGCATAGAAAACTTTATACTTGAAAATGGCAATCTTATGTCATATGAACAGTTAAGACTTAGATATGATACGAACATTGATTTTGTTACTTTCAATGGTTATAGATCAGCAATATCAGAATATATAAGAAAAACAAAGGTTGCAATGCAAGAGAATACTTGCTCAGATATGTTTGCCTGTCTTAAGAAGCTGAACAGTGTACTGAAAGACTTTTGTTAAATTCTCGCCCTAGAAACTTTCCGGGAGTGGAGTCAGTACCGATGTCAACTCCAGAGGAAAACATCCCCTCAAACTAGGATGCTATATTTATTTACTTATTTATTCTTTTATATCGAGTATAATGGAATAAGCACTCATGTGCTTTTTTACATCCAGTCCCCGTGTGTATGCGGTTTTGTAAATTTTGTCATCTGTTTCCACCGGCACACAATGGCCTACTCTTCCGAAAAGCGGAACAGGATTTAACGTGTGCGCAAGTTGTTCTGCATGCGTTCGAACACGGGGCCTCGGTTTATAGTCTCATCCGAAGGACTTTGACATTCAGTTCGTTTTTTCTATACCTCTGTGGAGGCTCCAACCCAGTTAATTTCAGATCCCAACAATATGACTTGTAACGCTCTAACCACTAGACTCTCCCGCTCACTCAAAAAGTTATGATCGAAAAAAAAATATACACAGGGACCCAGGAGGGAATAAAGGAGAAAAAAAAGTACCCCCCCCCCCCCCCCCCCCCCCCCCCCCCCTAAAATGTAAGGAGATAGATTGGTTTTTAACGCTCATTTATTAAAGGGGCGATAATGCGGGCCACTTCAAATCGAACCGGAAGCAGGGAAAAAAAAAAAAATGGTTTCCCTATGAAGGAATTTTGGCTACACCCCGGGTTTTAAATTTTGGGGGTTTCAATTGGGATCTTTCCATAAGTGCAGTGAAAAAACTTTTTGGGATTTTCACAGATTTTTTAAAGCATAAATGCTTTCACTGTGCCTTTTTTTTTGGATTGGGGACTAGACAATACCATATCACAAAATTTGGGAAAAACCCCATCAAATGGGGTTTGCCTTTTTCCTAAACGTTGACCCCGCGCAAGCAAATTGCGGTAAGGAATTTACAGACGAAAAGGACTGGGGGGGTAAAAGTTTTTTCTGAAAAAAAAAAAAATTTAAAAACCTACCAAATTTGTTAAAATCACTTATTTTAAAGCCCGACCCGCCCTTTCCAAAAAAAGGGGTTTTTTTTATTTTTTTGTGGATGTTTTAGTGCGTGGGGGTATAATAAAAGTTACTTAGAAAAACAGAAAAAAAAGATTGATTTTTTAATCCCGGGTTGGTAGCCTGTAAAACTTTCATTTCTGTTTTGCAACCCGGGATTTTAAAACGTTTTGCTGGCTTAGTTTTGGGCCGTATCATTGCTGTAAGTATTTTAGAGCATCAAAAAAAATTAAAAATGCTTTTTTTCAGCTACTTCTTTTCCTTTTTTTAATGAAAACCCCTCTAGGCCCTTTTTAAAACCATACAACAATGGGGGAGAAAGTTCGAGCCAACTTCACAAAAACCTGGCACCCCCGAAGGGATGTATATAAGTTTTTAAAAAGTATTTCTGTATCATGAAAAATAATTTTATAAGTTTTGGTCTTTGAAAAGTACATCATAACAATTTTAGGGGGTTTGACCAAATGTCAACAGGGGGATTATACTTTTCCCTCTGTTGGCCCATCACATGCATTTTTTTCATTTTTCAAAATCTTTTTGATTCCAAACCCTTTACTGAGATAAAAAGAATAAATTTTAAAACTGCGGGAAAAGGAGGGGGGGGTGGGGGGGGGGTGTTTACATTTTTGTCTTCTGTAAAAAACTGAAAATGTCATTTGGTGATCTTTTTAAAAAAAAAAAAAAAAAAAATATAAATATATATTGCTTCTTTTCATGGGGTTTTTGCGAGGGTTTTTTTCCTTCACCAACAAATCCCCCACCCCCCCCCCCCCACCCCCCCCCCCCCTACCCCCTTCCTTTCTGCACAGAATGAGGAAGTTTTCCCCAAAATTTTTGGCAAAGAAAAATGGGGTGGATAAAAAAATAAACCCGCAGGGGTGAGGTTGGGGGGGGGAAGGGGAGGGGAAAAAAGGGGGGGGGGAAAGAAGGATGAACAAAAAAGTTGCCTTAGGGTAGTGTAGTTCAAAAAAAAACAATCGGGTTATACCTGTATTTGTTTTTGTATCACCATATGAAATTTGAAAAGATATTATTTTTCCACACATGAAAAGGGGGGGGGGGGGGGGGGGAGAAAATGCGCCGGGGGTGGGAGTAAAACCCCGGGGAAAAATTAATGGCCCCCAATAAGTATTGATAAGTTAAAAAACAAACATGCTGGGGCCCTTTTTTTGATGGGATTTGATAGCCAACTGATTTTCATCAAACCTCCTTATACATGTATTTACAAAGCCCGGGGAAGTTTTTCCATACTGCAAAAGAATAAAATTTTTAAAAGCAAGGGGACCATTTGGGTGGGTTTTTAAACCCTTTTTCATAACATTTTAAACCCCCTTTTTTCTTTTTAAAAATAAAAGATCATTCCCTTTACTCTTAAGTACAGTTTAATTCAAAGAGAGTAACTTACACTTTCGAAAACATTTTTTTTCCACTGGTCCACATTTTAAAAAGGGGATAAAACTAGAAAAATAATAAAATTCAGTTATGAAATGGGTTTTTGAGACACTGAGACTTTGAACGGTGGTCTTTTCCCTTTTTTCATCCGATATTTTTTTGGGGAAAAGGGGTGCTTGAATAAACTAAAACCAGCCTTTGACTGTGAAAAAGGGGAAAAAAATCCAAAAAAAGGGGTTTGGGAAATAAAAAAGGCCCCCTTTTTCCCCTTTATAAAGTAAAATAAAAACTTTTTTTTTATTTTTTTTGGGGTTTTAAAAGTTTTTGGATTTTAACCTGATTTAAATTTTAAAAACAAGTTTGGGAGTGCATTGTGCTCATGGTAGGGGTTCCCCAAAAAACCGCAACAAAAAAAATTTTCCTGTTTTGGGGTGGGGTTAAAAAAAAAACCCAACAAAAAACTGCCTCTTTTTTTGGGTTAGCTTTTGCAAAAAAATTTTCTGTTCCCCAATACATGGGCCCTAGATTCCTGTAAAAAAACAAATGCCCTTTTTTTTTTTACATTTCCTTTGTACTTTGTGATCCAAATAGTATGTTCCCCATTTTTAAAGCACCTTTTAATACGTCCTGGCAAAAGGGTTTGTATCTTCAAAACCCATATTTCAGTGCTAGGGGCTTGAGAACTTTTTGGGGTTATGGCTTGTACTCAGAATTGCCTAAAAGAATAACATCAAGAGAAATATTGCCGGGAAAAAAATTTTCCCAGTCTGTAAACGCAAACCCCCCGGGTTTTAAATTTGGGGGTCAAGTAGTATTTTCTATGGGGAGTGCGATGGAAAAAACTTTTTGGTAAATTTTCACAAAATTTTTTTAAAGCATGAAATATGCCCGTGCATTTGGGTTTTTTGGATTGAGGACTTTAACAAAAACCAGGTACACGAAAAATTTGGAAAAAACCCAACAAATGGGTTTCCCTGTATTCCTACACCGTTAAACCCCGCGCCTTTGCAATTGGCGAAAGGGAAGCTAGCAACGAAAAAGGGATTTGAGGGGGTACATTTTCCCTGAAAAAAAAAAAAAAATTTAAACCCCCTCCCAAAATTTTTTTCAAAATACTGAGTTTTGAGTCAAGGCTAGCCCTTCCCAAAAAGGGTTTTTATTTCTGGGGAAACCCTTTAGTGCGTGCGGTATAATATAAGAGTTACATAGAAAAACAAAGGGAAAAGAGTAAATTTTTTAATACCGGTGTTACCTTTTTGAAGTCCATAAAATTTGTTTACGTCGAAGTGTTTAAAAATTAAAAACGAAAATTTTTACTGATAGACTGATTAAGCCAATTTTTCCCCTTTTTTCTAAAAGGGTATGGGGGATTAATTTTTTTCAGGAAAAATTTAAATTGGGGTTTTTGCCCGCTATTAACCGCCTTTCCTGTTTTTTTATTGTATTGTTTTGGTTTTTAAATTGTATTGAAATTGTAATCCGTTTTGGGCTTCAGTAAGGGCCCGATTTATTTCTCTTTTAATTTGGGGCACTGTTTCCCGGGAAGCGCTTACCAGAAGAACAACCCCAAATCCCTTTTTTTTTTTTTTTTAAACCCTACCCTAAAATTTTAAAAATAAAACCAACCCCCTGTCCAGTTCTGTAGTTGTTTCCCTACGAGAATGAATTTTTTTAAAAACAGAATTAATTTTGTCCAGGAACAGCTAGCTCTCTTGTTGCTGCGAGTTTCCTTACCTGCGCTGAATGCGTGTTGCATACAGAACTTCGCTTTATTGTCCCATTTGAAAGATTAAAACGCAGACCACCACTCTGAATGGAGAAAAAAAGTTGGGGTTCAAACTGGGATCAAACCCGCGACTGCTGTCTTTCTAGCGTGTTATCAACCTCTAGACCACCGTCGCACGAACATCTGAACTGGTCAAGACTGTCCCACAGAGAACAGTACAAGGAGAGAGACGAAGAGATGGACAAGAGAAAACGATGGGAGGGCGACATCAGAGAGTGGACTGGCCAAGACTTGCTATTTATTTAAAAAAAAATTATTCTTTTATTTGGAGGATAAAGGAATAAGCACTCATGTGCTTTTTAATTCAGTCCCCGTATGTATGCAGTTTTGTAAATTTTGTCATCGGTTCCCACCAACACACAATGGCCTACTCTTCCGAAAAGCGGAACGGGTTTAACGTGTGCGCAAAATGTTACGGAAAGCTGAGAACTGCGAGGAGTGGAGGAAGCTGGTTGCAAAATCTTCAGCGGTACTCCAACGGTATACTAGAGTACGGGATAGGCAAGGTAAGGTGAGGTGAGACGAGACCACTGATCCACCTAGTACCTCTTCTCGTTTCTGTGTGCACTAGGTTACACACTATTACAACTTGCAACGCCATCACCTTCACTGCTAGACCCGCCACTATTAATTACTGCCATAATGATCAGTCGTTGCACTACTGCTTAAAAGGTAAAGGAGTCCCATAACCTATGTGGTCGTAGGGGAGCGAGACGTCAGAGACCTGTTTCTCTAAGGGCTTGCATTTTGAGAGCGGCGCCCATCTCCTCTCCCTCGCTGCTTCACCTTCCCTGACCCTAAAGAGGACAGGTACCTATTTACAGCTGTGTGAACTGGGGGACTGTACTTAAGCCAAGGCAAGCAAACGGTCACCTATCCAATTGGCAACCACGCTCGACGCTGCTTAACCTTAGCTTGGGGAAAGCGAGTGCTCTGACCATTGAGCTATCCCGTCACTACTGCTACTACTGCTATAAATGTAGCTGTTGCTACTGCTCAGTGCTGCAGCTAATTCTACCGGACTACTTGTTTTGCTGCTGTTGCTCCTACTACTCGCATTACCGTTGCGGTTGCTACTGTTACTGCCGCTGATTCTGCATCTGTTACTGCTATTGTTGCTGACGGACGCTATAGCCGAGTGGTTAAGACCGTTCGACTTAAATCCCACGGGTCCATGAAGTCGTGGGTTCGAATCTTGGTGGCGGCGTCTTGTGAATTAAGGGTAGGGATTATTACGATCTCCCAGGTCAACTTCAAGCGCAGACTTGCCAGTGCCTTAATTCCCTTCGTGCGTATACACATGCAGAAAATCAAATATTCACATTAAAGATCCCGTCATTGATGACAGTGTTTGGTGGGTTACGGAAACACGAACATACCCAGAATACATTCCCGAAGTCGGAATGCGGCTACCTTCATGATGTGAAAAAACCCCGGACGCATACGCAAAATCTCACCATTGTTGAATCTTAAGAGCTCTAAACGAGGAACAACCCCTCCAAAAAAAAAAAAACCCCAACCCCAAACAAACCAAGAACAAAAAACTATTAAATGAAACTTCACGTGCAAATAGATTTTTTAAATTATTTATTTATTTTTAGATCGAGGATAATGGAATAAGCACTTATGTTCTTTTTACATCCAGTCTCCGTGTGTATGTGGTTTTGTAGATTTTGTCATCCGTTCCCACCGGCATACAATGGCCTACTCTTACGAAAAGCGGTACAGGATTTAACGTGTGCGCAAGATGTTCTGCGTGCGTTCGCACACGGGGTCTCGGTTTATAGTATCATACAATCTATTAATAAATAATAGATCTATTAGCAAGCACACGAACGGTGATGGTGATGCTGATGGCGGTGGTGATAATAATTATTGTGGTGTTTGTTACTATCATCAACATTGTCAAAATGTTATATTGCATCACCAGTAAAATTCGTCATCAAATCATGACTATTATCATTATAATTATTTTATTTTATTTTGTCTTATTTCGCCATATCCTCCTCCTCTTCTTCAACATCATTATCAACGTTGTGTCATCATCATCACCGCTATTTTCATTCCTCAAGGTCTTATTTACTTAATTATTATAAATATCATTTGTACGAAACAGATTTTTCAGCGGCGTAATCATTACACATATCCAGATAGATATTGATAGAAAAAATTATTTGCAACAAAATGGAAATATATTTATTAAAGCCTGATTTGATAAAATTATAGAACTGCTACCACACCATTTCAAAAGTCTCCCACTCCATACCACATACGAAATGATGCTATTGTTTTTGGGTTTGTTAGTTGTTGTTGTTTTTTTTATCTCGCAGCAACAAACTTTTACGTTGCGTATGATAATATTGTGTTGTGTGTGGTGGTGTGTGTGTGATTGAGTACATGGGTGTGTGAGGTGGAGCGAGTGTGTGCGCGAGCGCCTAGATCTAGTACCTAAAAATTGATTGACTGGTTGATTAGGCAATTAAAATAAATTATGATAAACCTCAAAAACAAAACAAAATCAAAACAACAACACGCCCCCCCCCCTCCCCAACTAAAGACACTGACAAACAAAAAGAAAAAAAAAACAACTAAAGCACAAAACAAACAAACAAACAAACCTACAGCAAACAGGAAAAACAGAAGCCCGCAAACCCCCAGAACAAAAGCCATAAGAAAAACAAATCCAGACCAGCATCCAAAAACCAAATCATGTTTTGAAAGAAAAAATATACCGGGAAGTCGAAATAAAAACACGGTTACCTTCAGGTGGGTAAATACGTCGCACACGCAAAATGTCACAAACCATTGGTGAACTTGGAGCTCTAGCAAAAAGATCAACATTGACACAGAAAGCTGGTACACGCAATCACTTACTTTAATTGGCAGTTAGGTTTTATCTCGGGGCGGGGGTGTGGGGGAAGGGGGGTCATTAAATTTTGTTTTTAAATTGTAAGGCCGTTTTTTCAAGCTATCATTCGGATTTTTATTTTTGCTGATCGCTACTAACGACTACAACGAGTCTGATATTTTTGATTGCTTAATTATTGAGCCACTATTAGGGTGATACCTTTGCTGAAGCATCATTGAGAAGCTCTTCTTTCTCAATAACAGCTTTTTTTTTTTTAAACAGTCTACACGCATGGTCACCGCGCAATTATACCGCGCAGCACGTCTACACACACACACAATACACACACACACACACACACACACACACACACACACACACACAAAAAAACACACACACAACACACACACACACACACACCATGTACACACTTGTGCACACTACGCACACACACACACAACTCACACACAAATATTATAGTTTTAACTCTCTGCCAACCCCCAGGACCAATTTCGAAATTTTTTTACCCTGTTATTATTCAAATATCATGATACGATGCGAAAACCCCAATTTCAGAGCCATAAGGAGGATTGGTTTCACTTTTGTATAAAAAATACCCTGACTACTTAGATTATCACCCGATTATTTGTAGAGCAAATTATGTATGTGAAGTAGAATCTTTAGAATACCGTAGAGCTATAATTTTTCTGAGTCAACAGTTTACCTTTAAATGAATTGCATCGTTTGCAAACCGTTACTGATCCATTCTGCTCACAGTGTGAGCCAACAAAACAAATTGAAGATGTTTGTCACTTTTACTTGTATCCCAAAATATGCTGTATTGCGAAGAAAATGTATTCCTCTGGATATTTACAGATTTCCATCGAATCTGAAAGTGCAGCTTCTTTGTATGAACACTAAACCTAGTTTGATGTTTAAAGTTGGATTATTTCTTACTAAATGTTTAGATATCAGAAGTAAGGATGTTCACCTTACATGAAAGTATATGATTAACTGTTGTTCCTATGGGCCATATGGCCTGCAAAAACTGAATTAAAATTATTGTTATTGTTATTATTATTACACTCACACACACACGTACACTTGTGCGCGCATATACGCTTGTGCCTATATTGTGTATAATAAAGGCGAAGATACTCTTCAAAATCAACGAAAACGTGTTCATTGAACGTAATTAATTGCAGCAGAGCAAAAAAAATCTGCCCAAACTTTAAAAAAATCTATGGTTTTCTTTATTTTGCTTGTTTTTTTTGGGGTCGTTCTCGGCTAGAGCTTCCCATGGTTCCACCGAAGGTGATATGTTCGTGTATGCGACCGTTATTTTCCCTACATCACAGGGCCGCCGTTCAGATTTCTAGGATTAATATTTTGTTGAGCAAGATCTCTCGATGAATGAGATTCTCATCTCTTTTTTGTTATGTTTTCTCAATCATGAATGTTTTCTGATGTTTATTTTATATAGACCATTCTTACCACAACAAAAAACCCAACAAAAAACAAACCCAGCCCAAAAACGAATGATAATCAAAGCAAAGCTCCATTAGTAAATTATCTATCTACACTGACCTTGTTTACCCACTTCCAACATTTAAACCAAAAAATTCAATAGTAATGGACTGATTTTGACTGACTATTTTACTAACTCAGAGGTTGATTCACTGGCTTTGTTACCTTATTCTTAGTAGGATGAATGAAAGCGCTTTGATTTGTTTTTTTGTGCAAGATACAGCGCTATATAATAATAATAATAATAATAATGATAAAAAATAATAATAATGGTAATAATAATGGTAATAATAAATGGAATTTATATAGCGCTATATCTTGTAAAAACAAACCAAAGCGCTTATTTTATAAATTCCAGGTATTATTAATATTATTTATATACGTGGTTCATTATTTATTTATATCTCCGAAGTCGGAATGCAGCCACCTTAATTGTGGGTAGAAACAGTGGCATACAAAACAAATCTGTATTGCTGAATCTCGGTGCTCTAGCCGACAAAGGAACACAATTACTTATAGATGGTTTGTTGCTTGGTAATTTGGTCTGGCTTTTAACTTAAAAAAAAAGTTTATTGATAAGGTAGTTGGTTATTCAATCATTTACTGAGTTAATTAGTTTTACTGCAAATTTTCTGTTTGTTTGTTTAGTCCTGCAGAGTTTTTATAGATTGTTCCCTTCTTCGAATCTTTCCATCCAGTACCATCCATCCATCCGTCGTCCGTCCATCCATCCATCCAACCATCCATCCACCAACCATCCATCCTTCCACTCTTTTTTCTTTTAGTAGCGTAATTATTTACCTGCTTACTCACATTCTTGACAAAAACAATGTTAATTAATTATTTGCTTTGTTGTTGCTTTTTGGGTTTTTGCTTTGTTTTTTTGGTGATACTTTTTGAACTCCTTTGGCTCAAAGAACAGAGAATCCTTTCTGTGAAGGGAAAAAAATATTACGTTTTGAAGTTTTGAAAAAAAAAAGGTCTGGCATGCATAGAAAGGGAGATCATTTTCGTGAGAGATGTAATACCTATTTTTTTAATCTCTCCTACTATACATACCGGCTTAGATCTTTTCAATCATTTTCCTATTCTCTGTGAGTCGTTGGGAAGGGGGGGAAGAAAGTTTTTTGAAATTAAGTTTTAAACGCGCACATAGAGCAGAAAATTAATTTCACACAGGCAATACGTTATATTAGTACCTCTCTAACAGTAGTTTCCGAGTTTTCTGCTAACTTTATTACCTGATCGTATTCGTTTAATATCAGGTTCTATTGATTTGTGTATGATTTCGGGTTGTTGTTGGTGTTTTTTGGGGGGGGGGGGATTTAATAAAAATTAAGTGTAGTTGGTTTCTGTTGGGGTTTTTTTTTGGGGGAGGGGTGGGGTAATTTAAAAAAAAAAATGAAGTGTGTTTGCTCAAAGAACCCAAAATTCGTTTCAGAGAGAGCCAAAACACCCAGTCGCTGGTAACGGAAACTAAACGGTACCGAACGGCCACACTGGCACGACAATTTTCCTCCTCTTCTTCCTTCTCTTCTTCTTCTTAACATCACCCAACCTGCGTAAATAACTGCAAATGTGCCGCTATGAGAGTTAATAAATACCTGAGATACTGAGATGTTCAGGGGTCTCCATTTTCAGT
>CM054142.1:40219602-40254602 GCA_028751875.1 Rapana venosa
AGACAGCAGATTAGCAACGTCGGGTGGTCTTTTAGAAAATCTATTCTATTACACTTATTTTGCGCATCTGTATAGGCGGTACAATGGAAAAGATAGTGCTCCTCGTTTTCCAAAGAGTTTTCACATGATGGACATAGTACTTCGTCTGAGACACCTTCCTTTAAGAGCCGTTGTTCATAGGTTGTTTTTTTTTAAGCCACTGACTCTCAATTGGAATCGTATTAGATTATGTGTGTGTGCCAATTTTCTGTAACACATTACACATTTTTCTGCTTGAAAACATATTTTTGAAAGAATGAAACAACCGATATTTACCATTAGCATTCCTGTCAGTTTTCCTTGTAACAAGGAAGAAGTCGATCTTTAAACTCGGAGATGGAACTATATTCGTAACCTACACCTTGATTCAAGCGTACCTTTCCAAAGCCATTTTCAGTTGATTTCTTCTGTACCATTGATACCCAGTTTAAATGACTGGCTTCATTCTGAGACCGAAGCATGTCTGCACAGTCAAAATGTAGTTCTGTAGCTTCATTAATTTTAACCAATACTTAATGCACATTACAGCTGATCTAATTTTTAATGGGTACCTTCCCGTTTCTGCGTACATTAATTTTATTTTATGTATGTAGTGGGATATTCACAAATCTGTTAATCGCATAGGAATGTACTTTTTCCATGTCTTCGATCTGTTCTAATTCCCACATCTGATGCAAAGTACGTAAGGATAGGTTCAATTTGTGTATCGAACAGTTTCGAAAAGAGATTGATATCATTTGTCTTTAATTTCTTTAGAGACCTTAGAATTTCCATGACCCCCTTCCTACCCTTGTTACAAACGTCTGAAGGGGTTTTACGGCCGAGAAGAAATTCAAGTAACTGACGTATACCAATACTTAGGAATGTTCACTACAAAGCTGAGTATCGGTACTGCCCTCTGTGTGTGTGTGTGTGTGTGTGTGTGTGTGTGTGTGTGTGTGTGTGTGTGTGTGTGTGTGTGTGTGTGCGTGCGTGTTTGTCTGTGTTTATTTTTATTTATTTATTTAATTTTATTCTTTTCTTTCGAGGAGAATGGAATAAGCACTCCTGTACTTTTTACATTCAGTCCCCGTGTGTGTGCAGTTTTTGTAAATTTTGTTATCCGTTCCCAAAGGTACATAATGGCCTATTCTTTCGAACAGCGGAATGGGTTTTAACGTGTGCGCAAGATGTTCTGTGTGTATGTGTGTACACACACACACACACACACACACACACACACACACACACACACACACCACACACACACACACACACACACACACACACACACACAGAGGGGGGGGCGTATGTGTGTTTGTTTATTTATTTTTACGACTGGCCATTCTAAGCAGCCAGAAGGTACAGTAAATATTCTACGGAATATAATAAAAACAAAATTTTAACTGATTCTTATTTATGCTTGTTTATTGAGTGACATTGCTTCTTTGTGGAATTGTTGCTGTGGGGTTTTAGCTATCTCCTACTTAGTTGTTTTTTCCCCCACAGATTCATGTATGTGCTTTAAAGGTCTTGTTGGTTTGAAGACTTTTTAAGTCAGAAAGAAAACGTGTAGTAAATACATCGAAATGGTACTGACCATTTAAACGTATTTTTCTATCTGTAGTTTGTACAAGAGTTTTATTTTGAGTGTACTTAAATGGCTGTGTACAAATGACCATATGCTAAACAGTGTATCGGGGGTGGGGGTGGGGGTGGGGGGTGGGGGGGGGTGGGGGGTGGGGGTGGGGGTGGGGGGTAGGGGGTGGGGTGACGTATGTTTTGGCCCAAACGTGGCATTAAGATAACAGGCTGAAATATCAGAAGCAGGATAATCAGTTTGGGAATGATCAGTCTTGTGTATTGTTTTCCTTTGAACTCAGTCTCACTTCCTGGTTGTTTGTCTTTTCCCTTTCTTTTATTTCCTTCCTTCCTTCTCTCTCTTTTTTTAATACTCGCATTCCTTTCTTTCTTTATTTTCTTCTTTCTTTCTTTATTTTCTTTCTTTCTTTCTTTCTTTCTTTCTTTTTCTCTCATTTTATTTCTTTCTTTCGACCCATGCCATAGCCGAGTGGTTAAGACCGCACGACTTCATCCCATGGGTCCATGAAGTCGGAATGCGGCTACCTTCATGGTGGGTAAAACCGGTCGCAAATGCAAAATTTCATAATTGGTAAACCTCTAGACGAGGAACGGGGGGGGGGGGGGGGGGGGGGGGTATTTTCTTTCTTTCTTTCCTTTCTTTCTGTTAATATCTATTTCTTTCAGTTTGTTTTTCTGCCTGTCTTTTTCCTTCTTCTTTTTTTCGGTTTTTTCCCGCGCTTGTTCCCTCTCTCTCTCTCCCATTTTCTTTCTTTGTTTTTGGGGGTGCTTTTTTACATTTTGTAATATTTACTTTTCATCTTTTACTTTTAATTATTTATCATTACAGGCAAAATCTTAAGAAAGATTTTAGGTACCAGCCCATAGGACTGTGTCCATTTACAAGATCAAAGCAATTTCATTTGATTTTGTAAAAGCTGGATTGGAAGTTGTCCAGCTTTGAACTTTATCACAGTAGGGGTTAAAATGTTTAAACTTCTTTTAGAGAAAGAAAATAGGGACGCAAATAAATCTTATGGAACGACAGTATGTGTCTCTGTAATAAGATACTTACTTTATGCAATTTGTCAACATATGAATATCGATGACAAAGTATACATTCTATTAAATATGCTACTGAACTTTGTTTATTAGTGATACTCTTTCCTCTTTCTTCTTCTTCTTCTTCTTCTTCTTTTTTCTTCTTCTTCTTTGTCGAACGCTCAGACAGCAACAACCGTTGTCTGTCATAATTATGAGCGAAAATGCCGTTAAGCGCCTGACAAGTCAGGCCCAGCCCATTCGACTTCGGCGCGAGTCTGTGTTATAAACTGTTTGTTATAAGAGTAACGTCCTAGATTGATATCATGTGAGCAACAAAATGATTAAATCTATTAGATATGGCAGGATTGTCATTATATATCAAAGTTTCCATATTCAGCAAAATATTGAGTAAGTGAATGTGTAAAATGGCCTTGAAATATATTTCATTCTCTTTTCCTAAGTCTCGAAACATAGTATTATAGTATTCTGCGTTGATTCAAAATCTGTTAGAACTTTTAGCCATTAAAAATTCGCAAGGAAAGCTGCGAACTGACATTATATTTGCAATCAATTTTTTGGTGCACTATATCAAGTCACAAGGCACAAAATTCGATTTTTGCTGGATACCATCACATTGCGGACAGTACTAGAATGGAAGACTAGATTCTCTTGCTAAAACAAGGAGCTTCAAAAAGTTTTGATATTAACGAATTGAATATGACTGGTTTAAATATTATCACCAGCTGAAATCAAATCAGTATTGACAAGTTCTGTATACTCTTAACTTCAGAAATTGCATTTTGAAAGTCCTTTTTCCCAATGACATATGCAGACGGTTGTGTATAAATTTCGACTAAATGCTTGGAACACAAAACGCTCCAAAAATGTCAAGTGCTCCTGTTGTCACTCTCTTACAGTCAAGCATCTACTTTTTATTGTCCTATTCTTAAAGAATTGTACACAAAGAATGGAACTGATACCAGTTCATAATATGGGGACGTTCAAAGTATATTTACGAATCTCAGATATATATCTATCTCTCTCTCTCTCTCTCTCTCTCTCTCTCTCTCTCTCTCTCTCTCTTCTCTCTCTATATATATATATATATATATATATATATATATATATATATATATAAAATCAGTTGCTGAGGTCCTATATCATTCAACCGTGGGAAGGTTACTATAGTCTTTCCCAGGACCCTGCATACATACTCCCGTTTCCTTTAATCAATAGTTGTATCATAAATATTGGCTAGTCTAAATCACCTAGTAGTGAATAAACATCAAACCAAGGAGAGAAAAAAAAGCGCATAAAAATTTCTTTACCTATCATCACGATCGCAGCGCTTATGGTCTTTCACCTATCTTCATAAAGACGCACGTATAAATACGTAATAATTTTCTCTCAATATGCGCGTTATATTTACACTCACCACAGCGCTATCGTTCTTTCTTTCAATCACTTGAAAAAAAGGGTTCATAAATCTTTGAGGCTCGCTGCAATAGAACTTTAAACTTGTATGCCAAGTTATTGTCATCAGACACTTTTTGTGTGTGGTAAAAAGCCGCCAAAGATCCAAGATCATAGTTTATTTTAACAAAAACTCAAAGCCTTCAGTGGGGTCTTTTGTGATAACATCCCTTTACAGCAGTCAGCATGTTTGAAGGGGAAAAAACCACCACGACCTCCCGTTTTCAGAAGACCCTTTCCGCTCATAAAATTTGTGGAAAAAGCCTTTCCCATAAAAGCTTCGGTCCTGACTCGCACACGATTCGAAGAACCAACTATTAGGAGAATATGTGCTACAATCTGTTGACTATGTCAAAGCAAGTTGACGACGGCAGCTGGATGGCAATAAAAACGAAAGTCGTTTAGTAATATGAAAATAAAATATTGCCGGGTCTCCCCCTCAAACTTTCTTTGGAGGATTTATCTCCAATTTTGTAGTTATTGCCTTCATAATCCGTTTGATGCTGTACACACACGCCCGCCCACCCGTACACACACACATCTATCTATCTATCTATCTATCTATCTATCTATCTATCTATCTATAACAGAGAGAGAGTCTCTCTCGCTCTCTCTCTATATATACATAAAACACAGACAGAGACAAAGTGTATTATTATATATATATAATATATATTTATATATTATATATATATAATATATATATAAAAATATGTGTGTGTGTGTATGTATGTATATATATAAATATATGTACATATGTGTTTAACACTCAAACACACACACACACACACACACACAACAGAGACAGAGACAGAGAGAGGGGGGGGGGGGAGACAGAGAGAAAGAGAGAGAGAGAACAATGAACACTATGTGTTGTTGAGGCCTCCAGCCCCCAGAATGGGGTCAAACAACGCGTAGGGAAACAAAGCAAAGAGAACAAACTTTATGGCTTCATAAAAAGAGGCAGACAGACAGACAGACAGACAGACAGAGACTTTCTAGTCAACACTGCTAAAGAAAGACAAAACCACTGGCCGAAATATCCAGAAGGCCCTTTTACAGTCTTGCATGTATACCTTTTCTTCTGGTTAGTCTGTGCACGCGCACCCATGCACGCACACACTCACAGACACTCATATATATATATATATATATATATATAACACACTTTTTCACACACACACATACACACACACACACACAACATATATATATATATATATATATATATATATATATATATATATATATATATATATATACATATATATATATATACATACATACATACATATATACATATATAGATAGATAGATTCATACATACATATAGATATATAAACTTTCTCTCACACACACACACTACACTCTCTCTCTCTCTCTTCTCTCTCTCTCTCTCTCTCTCTTTCTCTCTATCTCTCTCTATCTGAATATTTTGATTTAAAGAAAAATTCTAACTAACCCTTTTCTGTGAGGAGCACTTAATACAAACTGAAGCGGAGACATTACTCAATAAAACACTTTTAAAAGAAAAATAATGAAGAAGAAAGTACATTTTCAAACTGCTTGATAGCAACTGCGCTGACGCTTTCAGTGACTATATATACTAGGTTGTTTACCTTCTTTTACGAATGTTCAGACCAGTGACATAAATAGTAGTATATACGCGCGCGCGCGCGCGTGTGTGTATGTGTGTGTGTGCATGTGTGTGTGTGTGTGTGGGAATGTGTGTGTGTGTGTGTGTGTGTGTGTGTGTGAGTGTGTGTGCGCGCGAAGTGTGAGCTTCCAGCATGATTCTTCATTTTGTTTATGTTCTTGCATTAAATTAGCTCCTGTTGATACATGCGTCACTCAGATACATATTCAGCAGTAACTGTTGTATACATTATAAAACAGAATCTTTATAGTAATGGAATTGACTAATATCACAGTGAATACAGCGCAGAATTAACTGCAATTATCAATGTTAATGATATGCACATTAAGCATGAGTAATGTTGAGGCTGTACACTCATACAGGTTAGAAAACAACAACAAACCCCTCTTTGGCTGACCATAAATTCTTCAGGTTAGAAGGCAACTGTTTAAGCCTGTATCCTAATTAATGCAGTACACAAGCATTCAATATCATTCAGTACCTCACCACACTGGCAGTACCTCAGACAGTAAGCAAGCAGGGCGATGGTTGGCAGACAGACACAGGTCCAGACAGACACACACGCCGATTCCTGCCTGGAAGGTTTTTTCAAACTGAACTCATCTCCACTTAGCTACCTCTTGCCTCTGTCTGCACCCTCGTCTCTCTCGCCGCCATCAACCATGCGCATGTGCGAGGTTTCCAGAGACGCAAGGCCCATAACTCTGGCGTGCGATGGCGCTAAGAGCGCCAAGTTGTGATTGGACGCGTTCTTTATCGTGCATGCAAATTGCAACGTCGGCAGCAAAAGTACACAACCAGAAAGGAAAGAGCGGCCATAAAACGGCACGCGTTGAGAGAAGCTTGAGACAGCGGCCCAGCCAGATCAAAGAGAAGCAGGGGGAACAAAAACAGACGCTCTGCAAAACCTGACAACAAACTTCCCATGATGTTGCGTGGCGCCCCGACCCCTCCTCCGAGCCTTACAAACTCCAAAGCCAGGAATAAAACTCGCCACTTTTCCAAACTCGTTGTTTGTTTGTTGTGTGTGTGTTTGTCGATACAAAAAGGACAGGGTGGGCCATCCTAAAATTATTCATGTCCCCCTCACCTCTCTCCATACCACGGCAGATGTCTCGCGCCTTTGACACAATGAAGAACTCGAGGGTGGAGCAGCGCATTTGGGTCTGAGCAAGGGGGGGCTCAAGCATGTGTTAAATCCATTTTAATTCGTGCGATTTCTTTTCCCCTTCCTGCATTTTATGATTCTTTTATATCTGAAAGGATCCTTTCCCATTTTTATGACTTGGCAGATGTGCGGCAGCGTATAAGGAATATTCCTAACGCAGACACAACTAGCTGCATGAGGGTCTGACACTGAAGCGGTACGACTAGGAATAGCAGATGTGACATGCTCCCGTGCTCTAGATATCACTAGACCTCTGATATCTGGAAAACACGTTTGAAGGTCGGAATGGACACTCACAGTGATAGCTTTCTCAGAGCAGGTCTGTTCCATCGTCTTTTTCGCAGTACAGGATGACTCCGGCGAGTCCGTAGCTGAACGGTAGCAGTAGCTGACCAGCAGTGGGCTGAATGCGGGAACGCTCAAGTTGATTGTTGCAAGCACGCTTCGTGGGTACTGGGCCACAAAACATTGCTGCCAGAACCGTGACAGACACCCTGTGGTAGGGATGGTACTGTATTCAGCACCTTTCTTTTCATCACAATAGATCTACATAACAGTAGAATTGGCTCTGAAGTCTCCCATCCCCCCGGACGATCGTAAGAAGAGTGGATGGTCTAGGAAAAAGTGTGTGCAGTTTCTGGAGCAATACAAATCCAGAATGGGGGTGGTCTTAAGATATGTGCAAACAACCTTTTGTAATAAAATATTTTGAATCGATTTCTTTGGCTGAGATTCTTAACGCATAACGCCCCCCCCCCCCCCCCCCCCCCCCACCCCCAACACTTTTTTTAAAAATATGTAGAAATCTTCTTTTTGTTAGGTGTTGAGAGCGTTCTCTACAAAGTCAACCAGGGCCTAAACGGTTTGACCTGTAGAAGAGAGAAGTAAATCAATAAGCTTGCAAGCTGCTGTGTCACGGCCCGTTAGTGCCTTGAATTGCTTACTTGAATGTGGCAGGTTCGAATCCCGTGAAGAGTTACAGTTGGGTAGTTTTTTTCCCGACAATGACCGGCTCCAACCAAAGCTGGGATGTTCCTGGGCTCCACGGCAGGGCTGGATCCACACAGCCGAGCATCATCCACTGCACAGTTGTGATTCTGAGAGTGCAGTGTCGCCCAAGTTACTTGACCAACACTGACGGTATCTGCATTCCTCGGGCCTGATTGCCGTCCGAATATAAAATAAGAATTGCAGAGTACAGCCCTGTCAAGTCAACTTTGGCACAAGCAGCGTCATCATACTACTTTCCTCACCATTGATCATCAGGCACTAAATGACAAATGGTCTCTGATGTGGTAGACCCTGTTGCTCTGACCTCAGTTTCGGTGTCTCATACACTTCTGTACCTGCGGCGAGCTCATGAAACCATGGTCAGAGAGGTTCGTATCGCGCTCGTGATCTGCTGACCCGGGTTCGAATCTCGTTCATGAGGATTTTTCCTCTGGAGTTAACATCAGTGCCGACTCCATTCCCCCTGAAAGTCCTTCGGATGAGACTATAAACCGAGGTCCCGTGTGCAAACGCACGCAGAACATCTTGCACACACGTTGAAACCCGTTCCGCTTTTCGGAAGAGTGGTCCATTGTGTGCCGGTGGGAACGGATGACAAAATTTACATAACTGCATACACACGGGAACTGGGTGTAAAAAAGCACATGAGCGCTTATTCCATTATCCTCGACAGAAAAGAAGAAAAGAATAGAAAAAAGAAAGGAGGCAGAAAAAAAGTAAACGAAGGTGTACGCAGATAAAGAGATAAACGGAGTTTGCTATTTGGTCAACTTTATCTTAAACTTAAACCTGTCCGCCTTTCAGAAGAGTACACCATTTGTGCCTGTGGAAACAGATAACAAGATTTACAAAACTGCATGCACACGGGGACTGGATGTTCAAAAAAGCACACGAGTGTTTCTTCCATTATTCTCGATATAAGAGAATAAAATAAATGAATTAATAGATAGATAAATAAGTTGACAATTAATCAACCAGCTCATCAGACGGTCCCATTTAGATAGAATTAAGATTAATGAAGACATTATCTTGATATGCCAGCTTCATAAATCCTGTTAAAAAGTAGGAAAACACAGTTTATTCATACAAACACACACGCGCACTCACGCACGCACGCACACACGAACGCACACACACACACACACTTTTCAGTGTGTGTGTGTGTGTGTTGCGCTTAGACTGCAGTTTGATACATAGACTAATTTGGTGTAGGTAAATCAAAACATTATTTCCATTTTATTACATAAACCCCAAAACTGTAAACCTGGTCTCTTAACAAACGATTAAGTAATGACATCTTTTACTTTCTGTTTGATGATTTTATTTATTTATAAATAATGACAGCTTTTTCTTTCTGTTTGATTATTTGATTTATTTATGAATAATGACATCTTTTTCTTACTGTTTGATTTATTTATCAGTAATGACATCTTTTGCTTTCTGTTTGATGATATTATGTATTTATAAATAATGACATCTTTTGCTTTCTGTTTGATGATATTATATATTTATAGATAATGACATCTTGTTTGATGATATATATTTATAAATAATGACATCTTTTTCTTTCTGTTTGATGATATTATATATTCATTTTATTAAAAAATTGTTTTTTTATCGAGGATAATGGAATAAGCACTTATGTGCTTTTTTACATCCAGTCCCCGTGTGCGGTTTTGTAAATTCTGGCATCTGTTCCCACCGGCACACAATGGCCTACTCTTACGAAAAGCGGAACAGGATTTAACGTGTGGGCAAGATGTTCTGCGTGCGCTCGCCAACGGGGCCTCGGTTTATAGTCTCAACCGAAGGATGATGACATCTTTTGCTTTCCGTTTGATGATATTATTTATTTATAAATAATGACATCTTTTGCTTTTGGTTTGATGATTTTATTTATTAGTAAATAATGACATCTTTTGCTTTCTGTTTGATGATTTCATTTACTTATAAGTAATGGTATAATTTTCCTTTCTGTTTGATTATTTTGTTTATTTATCTACATACAAATTAATTTGGAATAGTAAACACATTATATACTTAGAAAAAGATAGACAGGCCTGTGAAAGTAGTCCCCTATGGCAAAATAAAAAATTATGACCTACAAGCGATTCCATTTGTTTGCTTTACAAGATTCAGCGCTATATAAATATAATACATTATTATTATTATTGTCATCATTATTATCGTTATTATCATTCTTCTTCTTCTTTTCTTTCCTTTTTATTATTTAATTTGTTTACTTATTTACACTTTAAAAAACATTTTGGTAAACAAAATAATGCAATTTTTCTACCTGTGAAACAGGTGCCTGCTACAAAAGTATAACTGATGAATTACAGTCTTTTGTGGTTCATATTTTCAAATATCTGTTTATCTATCATTTATTATTAATTTTATTTATTTGCCTTGTATTCTAGAGATAATGCTATAGAGCCTAGGGTAATAAAGCCGAACTGACGTCCATCCAGACGTCATTAAAAGCTGACAGATTCTGCCACGTACTGATACTTTCTGCCATGACAGTGTAACGTCAGGTTTCTGCATGTCAGATCAAAGACACTCATAATATCACACTACACATCGGGGCATTGACGTATGCATTTTATATTCATGTATGTACGCAGTCAGGAAGGCAGACATGCATGCAACCACACACACACACACACACACACACACAAACACACACACACACACAAATTTGGTAAGGTCCCTGCCCACCTTGGGAACTGCTTAATACTCAGTTTGACTTGAATCATATTTGGTAAGAGATTTGACAATGTGAATATTCTTGCAGCATTAACAAAAGAATATAAATTCAAAGTACTTTATTCTGATTATCTCAAAATATACCCTGACGGTTTCATTCAAAATACCAACGAGGAAGATGAAGTCGTTATTTTATCATTAAAACTAGATAGATATTTCAACCCGGGAAAATATTTTTCTAACTGCTACATTATTGTTGGCACTGTTACTATGTACTTGACTTCCATAAAGACATTCTCAACATACTTGTGTGTGTTGATTCTTAATTGGTTTTAATGGGTTTGAACAATTCTAATTTTAAAGCAAGAACAAGTGTTATCATTAAAATCAGGTGCTTGGTACATTTTTTATATTAAGAGGTAGAACTTTTACTTTCCATTGGGTTCACTAACACGGTCAAATCTATTCCAATGAATAAGTTGACCAACTTTCAAAATATGGAGCAGGGTATGGAAAAGATCCATGTGATATGAATGTTTCATTGCCTCTACATGAGGGATACATCTGACTAAACTATATGCTGGAAGCATTTTAGAAAGATCAGCCATTCTGGCCTTAGTCTTTATAGTGATTGTACAAACAATATAGTACATTTTCAAACTAGTTTCATGTTTGGCAAAGTCTCTGGTTGGAATAATAGCAGAAGTATGTTATCCCTCATGTACATACAGATTTAAACTAAGTGCCTCCAAGACAAGATTCAAAGGATGTTAACTGTTTTTGTGGTGAACAGTTAACAAATAGTCGTATTCTTTTACTGTGTGCACATTTAAAAGCGCTTTTACCTGATGTATCTAGTTTATCAATGGATCATGCTATATGTGAACCATCGCTGTTGTTGGAGATCGGTTTAGCGTTAATTCGAAGTCCGAAAATTCAGTATTTATTGTACGTTGTAGTGAGTTTTATTCCACAATGTTTCCTAAAATTGCTTTCATTTATTGTTTGATTGTTCTTGTCACTTAAAAAAATTAAGCCTCTTTTGTCTCTCTCCAATTTTGTTTTGTCTTAAATGACTAAAATTGCATAGACGTTAAACTGAAGATATCACATACACACATTTAGGCCTCCATGGTTCCGATTATATATATATATATATATATATATATATATATATATATATATATATATAATATATATATATATATATATATATCTTCAATATAATATATATAATATATACAATATATATAATATAATATATAATATAATATATATAATATATAAAATATATATATATAATATAATATATATAATATATACAATATATAATATATATATCTTCAGTTTAACGTCTATTCACATTTAGTGATTTTAGACGGGTCCTGATTATGCATTGACCCATATGTGCCCCCCCCCCCCCCCCCCCCCATACACGTGCAAATTCATGTTTGTACCATACCCACACCTAGTTCTCTTTGAGAGAGAGAGAGAGAGAGAGAGAGAGAGAGAGAGAGAGAGAGAGAGAGAGAGAGAGAGAGAGAGAAATGCATATGCATGATTTTTTAAATGAGAATTATTAAACAGATTTCAAGGTCAAAATCAAATTGCCATGCAGGCACAAAGCTATGGATAGCGAGTATACAAAGCACCAATTACAGGCAGTCTGCATTTTGATACATGGACTAGTTTTTAGTAACTCAGACCCATGAAACTTGTTCATGTCAAATCATAGCTGATGAAATACGTCCCTTTCCGTTTTATATTTGTTTTCATTCATTTATATCAAGTTATTAATTTTTTACAGGTGAATAGAAACACTTTTATCATCTTAAAAATAGCATAAACCCTTGGAACTGATGTCCATGAAAAAAGCACCATTAATGATGTACTTCTCTTTCTTTTCTTTTTTTTCACACACAGAGCTTTATTATTAAATAGTAGTTCTCTTTCTGTTTCCTAATTTTATTTAGATACTTGCATAAAGAAACCAGTTAGATAAAGGAAAACAAAAATCTATTTGACAATCTTAAATATAATAGAAGCCCATGAAACTAATCCCCTTGACAAAATTTCAAAGGCTAAACTGTTCCCACTGTTCTGTATTTCTATGTATCATTCTTATAAAGAAATTAATCTGATAGAGGCAAAACAAAAACATTTTTACAATCCTAAAGTAGAACCAACCTATGAAAGAAGTCTTTGTGAGAAAATTTCAACTGATCAACTGCTACTTTCTTTTCAATTTATAATTCTATTGACATGTTTAAATTAGTACGGGTGAAATAATAATTTCACCATTCTTAAGATAACACAAACCTGTGAAATAGTCTCCCAAATAAAATTTTACGTGATGGATGATATTCCTTGTTATTTTATTGATTGATTGGTTTATGCTTTCATTTATTCATCACTTTCATAGAGATGATACTACAGGGCCTGGGTGATAAAGCAGAGCTGATGTGCATCTAGAGACGTCATTAAATGCTGACAGATTCTGCCACCTGTTGACGCTTTCTGCCATCACAGTGTAACGTCAGGTTTCTGCATGTCAGATCAAAGACACTCGTAACAACACACTACACCTCGGGGAATTTGCATTTTGCATGCACTCCAGCAAGCAGGCAGGCAGGCAGGCAGGCAGACAGGCAGGCAGGCAGACAGACTTACATACATGCATACACATGTACACACTCATGCTGACACACACACACACACATTTACAGCCACATGTGCCTTAGCATGCATGCAACTAGGTGTGCATATCTCCCTAACACCCCCCTCCCTCCCTGTCACCCCTATCACATACAAGCATGTGTGCATGCACTGGGCACCCAGAGAGAGAGAGAGAGAGAGAGAGAGAGAGAGAGAGAGAGAGAGAGAGAGGAGAGAGAGAGAGAGAGAGAGAGAGAGAGAGAGAGAGAGAGAAGAGAGAATGCATGCACACAAATTGTTTTTTTGTTTAACGGATTCATCACTTTTATTTCTGTTTTATAAATTCACACATTCATTTACATTAAAACTTATTGGGTTAAATTAAAATGAAATCATTCTTATTAACTAACACAAGCAGTTTTGCTATCTTAAGAACAAAAATGAAAACTCTTGAAACTGGTCTTTGCAACAAGATGTTAACCATTGTACTATTTTTGCGTTCTAATTCATAATTTTATTTTCTTCTTCTTATTTGTTGAATGCTCAGACAGCAACTCTTGTTGTTTGTCATATGAGCAACAATTCCTTGCACTCGCTGCCATTAAACACCTGACAAGTCAGGCCCTGTGCATCCGACTTCAACCGGAGAGAGCGTAATCTTTTAAGTCTTTCTGAAAGAAAGGATGGACTAAGAAGATAGACGAGGAGGAGGTGACGGGAAGATTAAGAACATGGCAGAAACAAAGAAAGGGATAGGCAAGAGGGAATTCCTAGCACAGAATTTCCAGAAGGTGGGGACGCTATTTATACTGACAAGCCCCTGGCAACCAACCCCACAGGGAGGGGGGGGGGGAGCATTTTGTGTTTTTCTTTACACAAAGAGCTAATTTATTATAAATTATGCAAACAAGGGCATGTTTACTATCCTGAAATCAATGCAATAGTGTGAAAACTGGTCTCCCTGACAAAACTAATGAATTAACTTCTCTCTACTGCATAATCCCGTTTGTTTGTTTATTTATTTATTTATCCATTTCATAGAGATGATGCTTCGGAGCCTAGGGTGATAAAGCAGAGCTGATGTGCATCTAGAGACGTCATTAAATGCTGACAGATTCTGCCGCGTGCTGATGCTTTCTGCCATCACAGTGTAACGTCAGGTTTCTGCATGTCAGATCAAAGACACTCGTAACAACACACTACACATCGGGGAATTGACGTATGCGTTTTTAAACTCATGCATGCAGTCAGGAAGGCAGACATGCATGGAAGCACATGCATGTATGCATGCATGCATGAAAGCATGCATGCACCCTTTGCAAGAACGCATATCCCCCTCCCCCCTCACGCCATCACATGTGCATACATACATACATACATACATACATACATACATACATACATACATACATACATACAGTTCAATCTCTCTCACACACACACACAGGATGCACTCACATAGTTACGTGCACGAATTGCTGGTTTACATTATTATTATTATTATTATTATTAGTCTAGGAAGCTGGTCCACGTGACAAAACTATAATTGATGAATCACATTCCTCCTTTTTTCATAATTGTTGTCATTTATTTCTTAAAAAAAAGAAAAAAAGAAAAGAAAACAACCGCAAATCATAATTTGGTATTGGTAATTAAAAATAACACAAACCTTTGAAACTGATGTCTGCAAGAACATTTTGAAAATGAATTACCTCTCTTTCTTGTTGTATGATACTATTTGTTTATACACATGAGTTGATTTGGTAAAGACAACTTAAACATTTCTAATGTCCTAACATTACAAACCCATGGTCCTTACGACCAAATCGTAACTGAACTTCTTTCTGTTGTGTGTAATCAGTGCATTATGTGTTTAGTTACTGATCTATTTATCTATATGTTTTATGGATGTAACATTACAGGACACTTAGCACACACAGACCCATCGACCCATCGAGGCAAAAATGCATGCAAGCACACGCAGCCATACTCGCATTTATGCCCGCGAACACGTAGGCATGCATGCACCTACATGTGCGCATCCCCTGCCCCTGAATGCACAGATGTACAAAGTTTACTCTCTCTCTCAAACACGCACACACATACATAAAACACACACACACACACACACACACACACACACACACACACACACACACACACACACACGCACACACACACACACTGTCTCTGACAGAATCTCTCTCTCTCTCTCTCTCTCTCTCTCTCTCTCTCCTCTCTCTCTCTCTCTCTCTCTGTGTCTCAGGGGCATGCAGGCACTCCTGCACTCATGCAAGTGCCTGATTTTTTCCTCCCGGTTTTATTAGAATATATATTTTTAATGTCAATGCCAACATTAATATTTCATGTACAGGTGTAAAAGAACTACAACTAGGGATCATGTATTTTCAAACTAACAAAACAGGGACGAAAATAAACAAGTCGACTGCATTCTGACACAAAAGGAAACTAACCTGGTTTAGGTAAACAAGAAAATCATGTTTTTTTGTCTTAGAAATAATGCAAACCTGTAAAACTAGGTTTTAATGACAAAATTATAACCAATAAATTACTGTTCTTTCTGCCTAATAATTCTATTTACCTATTTACATAAAAATGATTTAGGTAATGGTGCATAGGTACAATGCTGTGTAAAAATGGGGACGGGATAGCTCAGTGGTCAGAGCACTCGCTTTCCCCCCAGCTAAGGTTAAGCAGCATGAGAGTGGTTACAACTTGGATGGGTGACTATTTGCGTGCCTTGGCTACAGTACAGTCCCCCAGTTCACCCAGCTGTAAAATGGGTACCTACCTACCTCTTTAGGGTCAGGGAAGATAAAGCAGGGAGGGAGAGGAGATGGGCGCTGCCCTCAATATGCTGGCCCCTAGAGAAGCTGAGGTCTCTGATGCCTCGCTCCCCTACGACCACATAAATTATGGGACATCTTAACCTTTTACATAGAAAATATCTTTATTATCTTAAAGATAGCTCGTAATACATGAGTGAAATTGGTTTCTGTGGCAATATTACAACTGATGAGTTAGGTGCCTTTGTGTTTCATGTTTTGAAAACTTTAATTTATTCATTTATGTATGTTTCAATATTCATTCATTCATTCATTTATTTCTTTACTTGCATTATTTGTAGACAGATGACATTATAGTGGACAGGGTGATAAAGCTGAACTGATGTGCATCTAGAGACGTCATTAAATGCTGACAGATTCTGCCACGTGCTGATGCTTTCTGCCATCACAGTGTAACGTCAGGTTTTTCTGCATGTCAGATCAAAGACACTCGTAACAGCACACTACACATCGGGGAATTGACGTGTGCATTACACACACACACACACACACACACACACACACACACACACACACACACACACACAACACACACACACACACACACACACACACAACACATATGTGCACGCAGGCAGGAATGCATTTGCACAAACATACGCAGGCATACACATTTATGCTTGGTTACGCATAAGAATGCACAACCACAGGTGTGGGGTCTCCTGCCATACACACAGACTTATGCGTGGAAATACGCCTAGGAAGGCATACACTCAACACAATTTTTTTAAACCACACATATATATTAACACGTGCAAGCCAGCAAAAGGGACAGCGTGTGCGCGCGCGCGCGCGCGCACACACACAACACACACACACACACACACACACACACACACACACACACACACACACACACACACACATACACACACACACACACTGATGTCTGTCCCTTCCTCCCTCTCTCCTCTCTCTTTCTCACTCACCTGAAAGGGCGCGCATGTGTGTGTATGTGTATGTGTGTGTGTGAGTGCCCGGACACACGCATGTGTGTATGTGTGTGCTTACAGGCACGCGTACGTGTGTGTGTGTTTGCACACCCGCGCATGCGTGCGTGTTTTTTTGCACAAACACACACATGCACACGAGGGTGTGCATTTTACAACCCAGACAGCTGAAATGCGTAGAATGCTGATTATTGAGCATAAAACTAGGGAGCCAACGACGTGTGTCTAATCGGGGAATTTTATGATTATGTTAATGCCTTTGCCTTCCCCCACTTTTACTATCCACAGCACGTGCGTAAACGCTTTCACTTTTTTTGCTTTATTCCAAAAGAAAGAAAGAAAAAAAGGAAAGCGAAAAAACATGAAGGAAAAACCGCTCAAATTAATTTATACTGGTTCAAAAAAGTGTGTGTATGCGTGTGCATGCGTGCACCTGTGGGCTCACGAACGCACACCTATGTGTGAGAATTGGTCTTTGCAATTTTTAGGAGCTTCAAAGCACCATAAATCATACAAACTGTTCTAGAACACACACACACACACACACACACACACACCGTGCGAAAAGTTTATTTAGTAAGTATTCATGTTGTAATTCAATATATACTTTACTTTTGGAACGTGGAAAGCTCGTTTATTGCTATAGATAATATACCACCTTCCGAAAAGTCAATTCACAACAATTCCCCCCCCCCCCCTCTCTGTGTCTCTCTGTCTCTGTATGTCGGTCTGTCTGTGTCTCTCTCTGTGTGTCTCTCTGTCTGTCTGTCTGTCTGTCTGTGTCTCTCTGTCTCTCTCTGCGTGTGTGTGTGTCTCTCTATATCTCTGTCTGTCTGTCTGTCTGTGTCTCTCTGTGTCTCTGTCTGTCTCTCTCTCTCTCTCTGCGTGTGTGTATCTCTCTCTCTTTCTCTGTCTGTCTATCTGTCTGTCTGTCTCTTTACTTTTTCTTTATGACATCTCTCTCTCTCTTTTTAGCGTATTCTGTGCGGGAGGAACTCTTTTTCCCCTTTGGAAGCATTTTTCCACCACCAATTTTATGACTGCCCAGTCCTCCTGAGATGCATTCTGTGGAGGGCAAACAAAGTTTCTGCGCCTCAGAAGTCTGTCTTTTTATTTCTTGTTTTGTTGTTGCGTTCCTCAGCTAGAGTTCTGAGGTTCACCACTGGTAAGATTTTTTGCCTTTGCCACCGTTCTTTAATAATAATAATAATGATGATGATAATGATAGTAATAATAATAATAATAATAATAATAATAATAATAATAATAATAATACATGGAATGTATACAGCGCTATACCTTGCAAAAAAAAAAATCAAAGCGCTTTCATTCATCCTAGTCTTTCACATACAGCCAGTTACAATTAATAGGTTTTTTTTAACAAATTCAAATGTAAACGCACACACGCGCGCACAATTAAGGTAGCCGCATTCCAGCTTTGGGAGCGATGTCTAAACACGCCAATGTGCATACAGGTTAAAAAACAAACCAAAACAACAAAATCGTCCGTTCCTACCATCACGAAACAGCCTACTCTTCCGAAAGACGGAACGGGTTTTGAGGTGTGTGCAAGCAAGATGTTCTGTATGCGTTTGCACTCGGGACCTCGGTTTATAGTCTCACGCGAAGGACTTTCACGTGAATAGTGTCGGCACTGATATCAACTCCAGGCGGAAAATCCCCTTGAACCGGGTGCCTGCGTGGTGGCTCGATCCCGGGCCGTCAGATCAGGAGCACACCGCTCTAACCACTAGGCTATGCCGCCCTTCCCTATCAATTAACGTAAAAGCCGTTTATATAGGGGAAGAGTGGAGGAGAGCCCTCAGCCACATTTTCCATTGCCAAAAATCCGGGGCTGGGGTGGGGGTGGGGGAACAAGGTTGGTATCTGACCTCACTGTTCAAGGGGGATATTTTCCCCTTGGAGTTAACATCAGTGCAGTAGACTCCACTCTCCCCTAAAGTCCTTCGGATGAGACTATTATATAAACCGAGGTCCCTGTTTGCGAACGCAAGCAGAACATCTCGCGCACGCGTTAAATCCTGTTCCGCATTTCGTTAAGAGTAGGCCATTGTGTGCCGGTGGGAAACAGATGACGGAATTTACAAAACCGCATACACACGGGGACTGGATGTAAAAGAGCACATAAAAGCTTATTCCATTATCCTCGATATAAAAGAATAACATAAAATTTTTGTTTTAAAAAGATGTAAAAAAGCACATAAGTGCTTATTCCATTATCCTCGATAAACTTTCTTTCCAAAAACCAACAACTGTCTTATGCACTATTATCGTTCTGATATCAACAATATTGTTGGGGATGGGCAGGCGGCCTGAGTGATGATAACAGACACATGTATAAAGCTCCAGACGGACGAACAGACGGACGGACGGAGGGAGGGAGAAGGAAGGCACCACCTTAGATCGTCATCTCCATGGCAACAGGGCAAGCACCACGTGCGCTAGGCGTAGGACGTACAGCCTTGTTCCCCCCCATGGGTCCCCTTTTCCTGGTTTATCTCTCTTGCCTATCTGCCGATGTATGTGTCTGGCTTGTTGGTGTGTGTGTGTGTGTGTGTGTGTGTGTACGCGGGCGCGTGCGTGCGTGCGAGTGTGTTATTCTTTATTCTTCTTCTTTTATTTTGAGACTAATGTAACCTACTTTTCCGAAAAGCGGAACGCGTTTTAACGTGTACACAATATGTTTTGCGTGCGTTCGCTCACGGGACCTAGGTTTGTAGTCTCATCTCCTTGTGTGTGTGTGTGTGTGTGTGTATCTCCCTCTCTGTCTCTTTCTGTCTCTTTCTCTGTCGCTCTGTCGCTCTCTCTGACTCTCTCCCTGTCTCTCTCTCTCTCTGTCTCTCTGTCTCTATCTCTCTATCTCTCTGTCTCTGTCTGTCTCTCCTTGTCACTGTCTCTGTAGCATCTTTTTCTTCACGTTCTTGTATCTCCATATATCTGTCTCTTTTTCTGTCGGCCTGTCTGTCTCTCAACCCTCCTCTGTCTGTCCTACCTCCCTCTCCCTTCTTCCCTCTCCCTTCTTCCCTCCTCTTCCCCCCTTCCACCCCCCTCCCCCCTCTCTCTGTCTCTGTCTCTCTCTCTGTGTTATATTTATCTCTTTGTATCTGTCTACCCCCACCCCTCCTCCTTCACTTTTTGGTTTGTTAACGTTCTGTCCTTATCTCTTTATCTCTCTGTCTGCACATCCCCCCCCCCCCCCCCCCCCCCCCTCCGGTTTCTGTCTCTCTGTCTCTGTCTCTGTCTCTCTGTTTCTGTGTCTCTCTCAGTCTGTCTCTCTGTCTCTGTCTCTGTCTGTCTTGCTCGCTCTTTCTTGGCCTGTTTCGCTGTCAGAGTCTGCCTGTCTCTGTCTCTCTCTCAGTCTGTCTCTGTATCTGTATGTCTCTGTCTCTCTCTTGCTGTCTCTTTCTCTCATCCTGTTTTGCTGTCTCTCTGTGTATATGCCTGTCTCTGTCTCTCTCAGTATGTATGTCTGTCCGTCTGTCTGCCTCTCTCTTGCTCGGTCTCTCTCTCGGTCTGGTTGCTGTCTCTGTGTATGTGCCTGTCTCTGTCTCTCTGTGTATGTGCCTCTGACTCTCTCAGTATGTCTTTTTGTCTGTCTGTCTCTGTGTATGTGCCTGTCTCTGTCTCTCTCAGTATGTCTTTTTGTCTGTCTTTCGGTCTGTTGCTGTGCCTCTCTCTCTCTCTCTCTCTCTCTCCTCTCGGTTGCCAATTTTATGACTTCCTTGTGAGCTCTGTGCTGTCTTTGAAGGTGCCGCTCATCAGCATTTGCCGAGGCGAGAGATCTAGTCATAACATGGAGAAATATGAATACAAGTTCCAGGTTGAAAGGCAGGGAGGCGGGGAGGCGGGGAGGGGAGAAGGGAAGAAGGGTAGAGGGTGTGGTGTGGTTGGGGGTTTGGGGGTGGGGTGGGGTGGTTAGGGGGGTGGGGTAGGGGGGTTACATTTTATTTTATGACCAGCTTCTTCCAGAAGAGAAGGCAGAAAAGCCAACACACAAGAAAAGCAGACGAATGATTTGGATGGTGTGTTTTGTATGTTTGTGTGTATGTTATGCTTTGGTTTGGGTTTTTTGTTATGTTGGTTGGTTTTCTGCCTTTGTGTGTGTAGTGTGTGTGTGTGTGTATGTGTGTGTGTATGTTGTGTATGTATGCGTGCGTGTGTGAAGTGTGTGTATGCGTGCGTGCGCGTGCGTGTGTATGTGTGTGTATATATGTGTGTATGTGTGTGTATGTATGCGCGCGCGTGTGTGTCTGTGTGTGCGCCTTTTTCCGTCTGTTTCTCTGTCTCTCCTTTCCATTTTGTTTAACCCGGTAAAAGAGACATAGGGGACGGGATAGCCTAGTGGTTAGAGCATTGCGCTCGTGATCTGACGGCCCAGGATCGAGCCACCCTCGAGGTGCCCGTCCGAAGGAAGTTTTCCCCTAGAGTTAACATCAGTACAGACTCCACTCCCCGAAAGTCCTTCGGTTGAGACTATATAAACTGAGATCCCGTGTGCAAACACGCGCAGAACATCTTACACGTTAAACACCCGTTCTGCTTTTCGGAAGAGTAGTCATTTCGTGTCGGTAGGAACGGATGACAAAAAATGCATGCGCTCAGGTGTCGCGTTTAGACGCAATCTCCGAAGTCGGAATGCGGCTACTTTGTGGGGAAAAAACAGTCGCATAGGCAAAGTCTCACCAGTGGGGAACCTTCGAGCTCTAGTTGAGGAATGAAAAAGAAAATAGATGAAAAAATAAATCTGCAAAATAACTGGCTTAAATCACCCCTCCCCCACCTCCACCCCCCCAAAAAAACAACAACAACCACACACACAAGAAAAAACCCCATAAAACAAAAACAAAAAGAAAAGTAGAAAATACCTTAATGGATGCATGATAAGGTATTTTTTTTAAAAGTTATTAACCGCTATTTTGTTCTTTGAATTTATCATTCTGTCGGTGTCAGTCAGTCAATCAGTCGGTCAATCGAAAGACCAGTCAGTTAATCAGTGAGTTATGTGATCAACAATTAACCAGTTGTATAAACAATTGTCAATGGGTCAAAAAATCAACTAGTCTTTTATTTGATCGGTTGACCGACCAACCTACATACTCTCTATGCTTGGGGAGTGTGTGTGTGTGTGTGTGTGTGTGCACGCTAGAATATAGATACGTGTGCTATGTCTGGTGTTGAAGATTTTTTTTCTTCTTTTTCAGGTTATCCATCATATCTGCCAGAAAGTCGCCGTATCAAACTGTCCCAAGAATATCAAGACTAAAAGACTAGCCAACGCTATGAAGTACCCCATTTTGTTATGACAAGATCTTCTGTAGGATCACCTAAAAAAAATAAGCTGAAGAAACCACTCAGTCAGAATCTCTGTGATTATCAAGCTAGCTTATAACAAGACTGCTACGCGTGTTCATCCAGACTACAGCCAGTCAAAGTGGAATATCATGCTGTCTGTCAACTTTGTAGACTACAAAAAGGCATTTGATAGCTCTATCAGACTTTCTGGATGGTGCTTTGATATTGTGGAATTTCTCAGAAGTTTGATAAACCTTATTAGAGACCTTATGAAGGAATGCTGAGCAAAAATGGAAATGATAAACAGCTGATAAGAAACATTCATAGTAAAGACGGGAGTAAAACAAGGATGTGTGCTTTCCCCGTATCTGTTACTGCGGATGCTGTTGACTATATCACGAACAAACACAAACATTGGAAAAAAAACATTTGATCCAGTGGTCATTCTGGAGCTAGGTCAAGAGATGGATGCTGCGATTATCTTTCAGTATTACACAACTGCCAGCGTATGCAGGAGCCGTGATTTCCACGTCAGCTCCAGGTAGATTTTGATATTATGGGCAACTAAAAATTTCTCTGTTAAGTATTATTGAGTTGTGAGTTTCGAGTCACTTTCTTACCAACAAGGACAAAAATTCATGACGATGTAGGACCACTGTTGTCTATAGCCTCAGTTTTTAGAACTGCCAACTGTTGTCTATAGCACGAACTCCAGCAGAACAGCAAACTACACTGGAGGACTGTGTTGTCTATAGCACGAACTCCAGCAGAACAGCAAACTACACTGGAGGACTGTGTTGTCTATAGCACGAACTGCAGAAGAGCAAACCACACTGGAGGAGTGTGTTGTCTATAGCATGAACTGCAGAACAGCAAACTACACTGGAGGACTGTGTTGTCTATAGCATGAACTGCAGAACAGCAAACTACACTGGAGGAGTGTGTTGTGTAAGACATGAACTGCAGAACAGCAAACCACACTGGAGGAGTGTGTTGTGTAAGACATGAACTCTAAGACAAGAGGACACACTGGAGGAGTGTGTTGTGTAAGACATGAACTCTAAGACAAGAGGCCACACTTGAGGAGTGTGTTGTGTAAGACATGAACTCTAAGACAAGAGGCCATACTGGAGGATTGTGTTGTGTAAGGCATGAACTCTAAGACAAGAGGCCACACTGGAGGACTGTGTTGTGTAAGGCATGAACTGCAGGACAAGAGGCCACACTGGAGAACTGTGTTGTGTAAGGCATGAACTCTAAGACAAGAGGCCACACTGCAGAACTGTGCTGTCTAAGGCATGAACTCTAAGAAAAGAGGCCACACTGGAGAACTGTGTTGTGTAAGGCATGAACTCTAAGACAAGAGGCCACACTGGAGAACTGTGTTGTGTAAGGCATGAACTCTAAGACAAGAGGCCACACTGGAGGAGTGTGTTGTGTAAGGCATGAACTCTAAGACAAGAGGCCACACTGGAGAACTGTGTTGTGTAAGGCATGAACTCTAAGACAAGAGGCCACACTGGAGGAGTGTGTTGTGTAAGACATGAACTCTAAGACAAGAGGCCACACTGGAGGAGTGTGTTGTGTAAGGCATGAACTCTAAGACAAGAGGCCATACTTGAGGAGTGTGTTGTGTAAGGCATGAACTCTAAGACAAGAGGCCATACTGGAGGATTGTGTTGTGTAAGGCATGAACTCTAAGACAAGAGGCCATACTGGAGGATTGTGTTGTGTAAGGCATGAACTCTAAGACAAGAGGCCACACTGCAGAACTGTGTTGTGTAAGGCATGAACTCTAAGACAAGAGGCCACACTGCAGAACTGTGCCGTATAAGGCATGAACTGTAAGACAAGAAGTTAGAGGACTGTGTTGTGTAAGGCATGAACTCTAAGACAAGAGGCCACACTGCAGAACTGTGCCGTCTAAGGCATGAACTGTAAGACAAGAAGTTAGAGGACTGTGTTGTGTAAGGCATGAACTCTAAGCCAAGAGGCCACACTGGAGGACTGTGTTGTGTAAGGCATGAACTCTAAGCCAAGAGGCCACACTGGAGGACTGTGTTGTGTAAGGCATGAACTCTAAGCCAAGAGGCCACACTGGAGGACTGTGTTGTGTAAGGCATGAACTCTAAGCCAAGAGGCCACACTGGAGGACTGTGTTGTGTAAGGCATGAACTCTAAGCCAAGAGGCCACACTGGAGGACTGTGTTGTGTGGCCGCAGTACCAGCACGCAAATCCCACAGGGGAAGAGCGCTGTCGTCTGTCTGTGGCCTCAATGCCGGGACTGCAGGACTCGCTGGAGGACTACCCTCATCTATGGCCTCAAGTTCCTAGACAGCTGGCCGTAACAAGGTTAGTGCTCCCCTTCACTCATTCAGTTACAACAACAACAGCAGCAACAACAACAGCAACAAAGTAAACCCCAAGAAACCAAACACACCAAACCAAATAAAAACCAACAAGTCGCCCCCCAAAAAAACAACAACAACACCACACCCAAACAAACACCCCAACAACAACAACAACAACAAAAAACAACAATCCCGACAAAAAAACCACAACTCAACAAGCCAACCAAACAAAGACAAAATCAAAACAGAAATAAAGAAAGAAGAGAAAAGAAAAACAGCACAACTCGGTACCAAATAAGTTAATTTTATGTTAAAGTTTTCACAGAGAAGAGAATTATTCTTGATGAAAACAGTACGCATGCTGTCATATTTTTTTAAAAAAGGACATTAAGGAAATAATTCCAGAACACATTGTTTGTATACAATTTAGTATAAAGTGCAGAAAACGCTGTCTAAGACACACTTCTGGTACGTGGCTACAAGGAAAGAGAGTAGAGCACTAAATTTCTCACTTATTGTCCAAATAACAGGAATTGCCTTTTTTCTTCTTCTTGCGGAATCGTTTTATTCAGTTTTGTTGACAACATCTTGACCATAATCTGCAGATATTGCATAGGCAAACACAACAGATGTTGCCAGACGCAAAATTTCCCTTGAAAAATCTGTTACTTAAAATAAAAAAAGTCATGATCGACAATTTCAAATGATACCAAAATGAAAAACGAGCGTCGTAATGGAAATACTTCTACTCCTTTTCCTGGTGATGGTTGTAGTTTTCTTCCAGTCCTTTTCATGCACACGCAGAAACAGGAAGCAGGATAATGTCTGACAATTTTCAAATGAGTATTGTATAGTCATCGCCATTTTCGTCTTCAGAAGCACAAGAAATGTGTATGCAATAGTGCATGCGTGTGTTCCCGTTCCCTCTGTAAGTTGTTCTCAGATAGTTACGGGCTCTCGTGATACTTTCTTCTGTGCTGGTTTACTCTTTGTTGCTGTTGTTGTCTTTGTTGGTGTTTTTTGTTGGTGTTTGTTGGGTTATGTTGCTTTTGTTGTTGTTGTCTTTTTTTAGGAGGGGGGTGGGGGCACAAGCCTTTGTCTTTAAAATGGAAGTATCGCGAAAGACGTGTGTGTGTGTGTGTGTGTGTGGTGTGTGTGTTGAAATGCAAGATTCAAGGGATATAACAAGAAGTGCATTACAGTGAGACGTAGTTACTTCCCTTTGACTGCCGGCGCGCGCGCGCTCTCTCTCTCTCTCTCTCTCTCTCTCTCTCTCTCTCTCTCTCTCTCTCTCGTGCGCCTCTTCGCTGTGGTGTGTGTGTGTGTGTGTGTGTGTGTGTGCGTGTGTGTGTGTGTGCGTGTGTGTGTGTGTGCATGCTCACGTGCGTGCACGCGCGCAGTCGTATGTATGAATGTGTGTTAATGCCCGTGTATGTGCTTGTGTGTGCTCCCGCAGATGAGTTTTCTTTTCTAATCATACTGTAGGCGCTGAGTGATAATACTGTGCTACTCCAATGGGTTATTTATTTTTCTTTTATATCGAGGATAATGGAATAAGCACTTATGTGCTTTTTTACATCCAGTCCCCGTGTGTATGCGGTTTTGTAAATTTTGTCATCCGTTCCCACCGGCACACAATGGCCTACTCTTACGAAAAGCGGAACAGGATTTAACGTGTGCGCAAGATGTTCTGCGTGCGTTCGCACACGGGGCCTCGATTTATAGTCTCATCCGAAAGACTTTTGTGGAGAGTGGAGTCTGCACTAATGTTAACTCCAGGGGAAAATATCCCCTTGAATGGGAATCGAACCCGGGTCGTCAGATTGCGAGCGCAATGTTCTAGCCACTAGGCTATCCCATCCCGTCCCGTCACGTTACGCTTTTGTTGCGACTGCCTGCATTCAAATGCAAGACTGGGCCAACGTATTTATTTGATAGAGACAATGGATAATGCTGTGATTGCGGACATAGACATTGTCATGTTATCTTTCCTACAGCACACAGTTGAGGTAAAACAGTAAAATAGCAATAAAAACACAGCTGTGTTCAGCTTCGGTTCTGCTTTTATGTCAACCATCAGCCAATTTTCGCTTCTATCTGAAGCTTCCTCAGTCATATCAGACCGCTGCTGTTGTAGGAAGGGGACGAGTGACAGTGTTTTGACAAAACTGATAGATCAACAAGTTTGCTATTAAAGTACAAAGAAATCACACGACTGATGGCGTTAGATTTGTACAATACAATACAAAATACAATGGTATACAATACACTACAATACATTACACTACAACGCAATAGAACGCAACACAGTACACTACAGTACATTACAATACAGCGCAGTACAATACAGTACAATGCATAACAATGCAAATATAACATGATGCGACCCAATGCAACACAACACGACACGACACGACACGACTCTACATAACACGACACGACATGACACGACACGACATGACACGACACGACACGACATGACACGACACGACACGACACGACATGACACGACACGACACGACACAACACAAAGCAAAGCAGTGAAGCGCAAAACCACAGCACAATTCAACATAGTACAAGACTGTTATGCATTTTATAAACATAAATTTATTCATCGAACATAGCACAACAATATACAAGGTTGTTTCCCCCTTTATAAATCATAGATTTGTACATGTAAAACAACACAAGGTTTGTATGTACTTTTATCAATTATATTAATTCATTCAACACGACACAACACAGCACATCATGCACAACACAGCACAACATGCACAACACGACACGACACAGCACAATATATAGCACAGCATACCACAGCACGACACACGGTCTTATGCACTTTATAGAGCATCGATTTATTCTTTTAACCCAACACAACACAGCACAACAGCACAATAATAGCACAATACATAGCACACCAAAATACAAGGTCTTGAGCGCTTTATAAATTATAGATTTATTCTTTTAACGCAACACATCACAACATAACACAACACAGCACAACAACAACATGCAGCGCAGCACATCTCTACTTAACACCCCTCCCTAAGGTTTTTACACGCTTTGTATATCATCGATTCATTCCTTCAATCATTCCGCAGCGCAGGTGATCTTTATTTCTGCCCAGTGGGCACATTGTCACCTTGGACAATCTGGCCAAGTGAGTTGCTGACTTCACAGATTGAGATGTTTGGACAGTGGACCAGCAACACACTCAGTGATGAAACCCGATCTTTCGTGGAGCACCACATCACACAGAAATCAATACAGGCACTGGAGGTGTGTGTGTGTGTGTGTGTGTGTGTGTGTGTGTGTGGTGTGCGTGCGTGTGTGTGTGTGGTGGTGTGAGAGTGTGTGTGTGTGGTGGTGGAGAGAGAGAGAGAGGTTGAGATTGTGTGTGTGTATGTATGTATGCGTGTGTGTGTGTGTGTGTGTGTGTGTGTGTGGTGTGTGAGAGAGAGAGAGAGAGAGAGAGAGAGAGAGAGAGAGAGAGAGAGAGAGAAATATTAGAACAAAACACATTTTAAAAGAGGGGTATCTATGTAAACGGTGATAAGTGTAAAAAACAACAACCAACCAACCAAGAAAATTCTGAAGCCGGCAGAGACAACTTTGAACAGAATGTAAAGTGTTAAAACAACAAACTAAAAAAAACCAAACCACACTTCAGTAGTGACCAAAAACTATAAATCCAATAGCACGCCTTTGTCAGGAATAGGATGACGTAGTTCTTAATGTCCCTGAGGGTTTTGTGTGGGGGATATATTGCACAATTTGCAGCTGTGTCGGTCTTTTTGTTGCAATATTTATTGAAACAAGACTGTAGTGAGCAAAACTATGTAGTATTACCATAACCCGAAAAATAAAGAACGCACAGATAATCGCTATCTCCTGTCTTACTGCAAGCTAAATGTGCTGAAAGCTTGTGGTCCAGGTATTGATCAACGCATCATAGAATCTGTTATGATGGATCTTGGAGAGTCAAGTAGACAATTCAACACAATCTAAGTGGCAGTTACTCCAGTTTAACAGCAAGGACGGATTGATTCTTTCCAAAATGTGATTCTTTTCAACTTTTATGCTCTGGCTTCGATTCCCAGCCTTGTCATTTCCTTCCCAGTTTGAGGAGAAAATCGAACACAATGTCAAAGTCCATCGGATGAGACTATAAACCGAGGCCCCGTGCGCGAATACACGCAGAACTTTTTGCACACATGTTAAAACCCCGTTCTGCCTTTCAGAAGAGTAGGCCATTTCGTTCCGGTAGGAACGGATGTCAAAATTTAAAAAACGCATGTACACAGGTGTCGTGTTTAGACACCATCCCCAAAGTCGGAATGCGGCTACCTTAATAATGGGCAACACCGGTCACCTACGCAAAATCTTACCAATGGTGAACATCGGAGCTCTAGCGGAAGAACGAGAAACAAACACACACACACAAATAAAAACAGCAAAAAATCTGAGACACGACAGAACCTATATCTGGGTATTGGAAAGTCAAGTAGATGAGTCAAATCCACGTAAGTGGCAAGTTGATTCAGAATGTCGGTAAGAACAGATTGATTTTCCCCAAAATGGATTTTTGTAAAACCTTTATAAAAGAATGATAACACTGCAGCACCTCATTTTTACACTTTAGAATGGGACCATCAGTGCAGATGTTAGAGTACGAATCTGTTGTACGAAAAAAATACTATCTCTTTCAATGATGGTTTGATCAATATCAAAGTTAACTCCCTGAAGTTTTCAGGAAGGTTAAGGATATGTTATAAGGTACAGAACTGCCGACTTTTTCAAGGATTATAACTTGAAACCTTTCGAAAAGACTCGGTGTGAAAAAGCTGATTATAGAAAGAAAACCAGCTGAAGTTCTCCTTGGCAAACGATGGTCAGATTGTACACTGGTTTTCTGCCAATAGCGTTCACAGTCGTCGACCTTTTTGTGACGTGCTTTAAATACTATTAGTTCTGTACGAAATCGACCAAGAAGGAGAACTGACATTTTCCTTGTGCATTCACGAAGAGGAAGTACGTGACGAAACGCACAGAGCGATGCGTAAAGTTTTACAATGTAGTCATTTCTGGTCATTGTTTTCTGCAGGTATTTGAAGCCTGGAAACCCTGTGTGGACCTCACATCAGTTTAGAGTGAACTAACGCCAACCATGGCTGGGTCAGTGTCACTTCTTTACTGTTTTGGCAACGTTTTAACCTTCTGTCTTGCTCATTTCAGGAAAGATTCAGTGGGATGAGTGCACGTTAGAGTTGCTGTTAAAACTCTTGTAACAGTGTGTTCAAGGATATCTGATTTATATTTTGAACATAAGCAAGACTTGGACCATTAGCATGCTTTTACTCATAGTGGTTCAAAGATGATCTAAACTGAAGAAATTTTTAAAAACTAATTTGGGTGTTGTCTAGTTCATTGCTGCATTCATTCATGTGTAATGATCAACCACTTAATGAAAAACATTACGGGTGATACATAAGCTGGGAAAGTCACGTAGTCAGCTTATAAAGAAGAGGTGAGGAGGAGTGACAGAACCTTGAGGTATTCCTGTTCTGATAGATCTCAGGGCAGACTAACGATTTTTGTGATTTTTTCATGACTTTAGAAGCTTCTGGCACTCAGAAAGTTTTAACAATATCAAGAGACATCATTGAACAAGCCAGTATATCTGTGCTTTCAGTTTTAAAAAAAGGGTCAAACTTGCTATTAAGGGCTTTTTTTTTTTTGCTATCATTTACATCGCAGAGATTTGTAGGAATATCTTCTGTTCGAGTTCATTGACTCGGTGTCAGCGGTGGTGTGGTGTGGTGTGGTGTGGTGTAGTGTGTGTGTGAAAGTCAAAGTCAAATTTCTATGTCCAGAGGGTATGTTGAATAAGCAGTGCAGCTGCTTTTTTTCATCAGGTGGTGGTGGCGGTGTGTGTGTGTGTGTGTGTGAGAGAGAGAGGGAGATAGAGAAAACTCTGAACTCTAGACAGGCTGTGACGCTGACACTGAACATGATTCATTACCACTAACAGTTCTGTCATTTTGGCGAAGGGCACAGTATAATATTGTTCATGGCTTTACAGCTCAATTAGCCAGCACCGCGAAAACCAGTCTGACGTGACGCGATTTTACGTGGATACCATGGGAAACTGTCGAGTCGTCATCTGGTCAGGAATGTAACTGAAACAGTATGAAGGCCTTTGGTACGCAGTTCACCCTAGGAAAAACTGAATCAATCCGTGCATTTTTTTTTTGGTAACAGAATCACATGACTCTCTCTCTCTGTCTGTCTGTCTCTGTCTGTCTGTCTATCTGTCTCTCTCTCTGTTTCTCTCTCTCTGTTCTCTCTCTCTTTTTCTCTTTTTTTTTTTGGGGGGGGGGGGGGGGGCTGTTTTGAAAAGGGTTATTTCCTCTTGCTTCTTCTGTGAGAGTGTATAAGTGTTGGGTTATTATTAAGATGTATCCTTTCGGGCGGGGACTGGATGTAAAAAAGCACATGAGTGCTTATTCATTATCCTCGAAATAAAAGAATTTGTCATTGTCATTGTCTCTCTCTTCTCTGTTTCTCTCTCTTCTCTATCTCTGTCTGTCTCTGTCTGTCTCTGTCTGTCTGTCTGTCTGTCTCTCTGTGAAGAAAGGAGTCTATAGAAATTACGTGACTTAGGTGAAATAGAAATAGCATAGAAAGAGAAAGAAAGAAAGGAAAGATTAGGCATAAAGAAAAGTAAGAAAGATTGGAAAGAGAAACAGGTAGAAAAGAGAGATGGATTAAAAATATTTGATATTAAAATGATACGTTTTATGTTGTGTGATTATAAATTAAGATAGGGAAATATTTTCCCGTCATTAAATAGATTTAAAAAAAAAAAGGTAAAGGTGTCCCATAACCTATGTGGTCGTAGTGGAGCGAGGTGTCAGAGACCTCAGCTTCTCCAGGGGCCAGCATATTGAGGGTGGCGCCTATCACCTCTCCCTCACTGCTTTACCTTCCCTGAACCTAAAGAGGCAGGTGCCCATTAACAAGCTGGGTGAACTGGGGGACTTTACTGAAGCCAAGGCGCGAAAACGGTCACCCATCCTCTTGGTAAGCACGCTCGATGCTGTTTAACATTGGCTTGTGGAAAGCGAGTGCCCTGACCACTGAGCTATCCCGTTTTTACATTTGCTGGATTAAAGTGTGTGTGTTTTCATTGACGGAGCACGATACGAGCTTCAAGCTTATTGTTACTCCGTGTATCCTTATGACTAGTGGTGATGTAGCCTACACATTTTATGAGAACGAAATGCTTAAACCGGATGGATTCAAGTCATAGCCGAGTAGACGGAGAGACATCACAGCATCACAGCGGCAGGCCTGCTACTGCCGCCGCTGGCTTGGTAGACTTGACTTATGCCTCTTGGTTCCTTGGGGAACATAGGGCTGCAACAACACCCCTCCAACGAACTCGGCTTTGGGAGATCCTCTTCAGCTCGGCCCATGTCATTCCGGCTGCCTTCGTTTCTTCATCAACACTTGGTAGACAAAGACAGTTAACTATGCCGTTAACGTGCTCTTGATTCCTCTTGGTGTTCGTTTGAGTGTCTACATGAAGAAAACTGAAACTGTTGCTGAAAGTGTTTGGAAATGATAGGTGAAGACAGACATGGTCACTGTGAATCACTTTGAATACAGAATGTTGCTGCATGGGATCAAAGTGTTCATATGATACATGTGTTTATTATGGTTCATATGGTAAAACAAAAAAATTGTGAAAAGGGAAACGTTTTAGCCCACAAACGTAGAATAACAAAAACAAAATAGGGGAGGAAAGAAATGGAAAAGATGAGGAAGAAAGGAAAAATAAAGAAAGAAAAGGAAAATAATGTCGTGACCAAAAGGCAAGAAAAGAAAGAAAGAAAAAAACACGGCAGGTGGGAAGGATGAGCTGACAGAAAAACAGACGGTAGGAAGAAAGGGTGGAGAAGGATCGAAGGAAAGAAGGAATGAATGAATGCTGGAAGAAGGGTGGATAGAAGGAAAGAAGGAAAGAAAATGGCAAGAAAAGGAGAACAGATGAAGAAAGAAACCCACCCTCTCCCCTTAAGAAAGAGAAAGAAAAGAAAATGCAGATAACAAACCAGTCAACAAATAAGAAAGAAGAGCAGAGAAACAAACACACGCTAAGAAAAACAACAACACACTAACGAAAAGAAAGGACACACACAACAACAACACCACACACACACACACACACACACACACACACACACACACACACACACACACACACACACACACACACACACACACACACACACACACACACACACACACACACAACACACACACACACACACACACACACACAACACACACAACACACAACACCACACACCACAACACACAACACACGACACACACGACACACACACGACACACAGACACAGACACACAGACACACAGACACAGACACACACACAGACACACAACACACAACACACACACACACACACCACACACACACACCACACACCCACCCGCACGCACGCACGCACGCACGCACGCACGCACACCACCACACACACACACACACACACACACACACGGGACGGGACGGGACGGGATAGCCTAGAGGTTAGAAAATTGCGCTCGCAATCTGATGACCCGGGTTCGAATCCCGTTCAAGTGGATATTTTCCCTGGAGTTTACATCCGTGCCGACTCCACTCTCCCCAAAAGTCCTTTGGATGACACTATAAACCGAGGTCCCGTGTGCGAACGCACGCAGAACATCTTGCGCACACGTTAAATCCTGTTCCGTTCCGCTTTTCGTAAGAGTAGGCCATTGTGTGCCGGTGGGAACGGATGACAAAATTTACAAAACCGCATATACACGGGGACTAGGTGTGAAAAAGCACATAAGTGCTTATTCCATTATCCTCGATACAAAAGAATTAAAAAACAACCAAACACACACACACATAGATAGATAGATATCTTCTGACAGACACCAGCAATCTTAGAGTTTGACCCTTGAGTGGGATCAGCTCTCAGACAGACTAATTGGCATCAGTCGATTATTTCGCTAATACTGTCCACCTTCTTATCTCCATTTTCTCTTTCATCTTCTCGCAGACATCGATTATTACTCCAATTTGATATTTTAATGAGAGCGTTTTGGATCTGTTTTCAATATTGTTAAGGGCCATTCATGTCTTTGTTGTTGCTGCTGTAGCGTGATGTGGTGGTGGTGGTGGTGGTGGACAATGTTGATGGTGATGGTGGAAGTAGTGGAAGTAGAAGTAGCAGTAGTAGTGATGGTGGTGGTAGTTGTAGGGTAGTAGTAGTAGTAGCAGCAGCAGCAGCAGCAGCAGCAATGTGACGAATAATTGGGGGAGAGCTGCTCGAATTTCACGCAGAAAAATCTGCCGTGATTTAACGTGGTTTACAAATACAAAATGTGACAACAGAAATAGCAGCAGCAGCAGCAGCATCAGCAGCAGCAGCAGCAGCAGCAGCAGCAGAAGCAGTAGTAGTAGTAGTAGTAGTAGTAGTAGTAGTAGTAGTAATGGCTAAAGTAATTGCAGTGGAGTATTATCCATCGCCGTAGTAGTATCAAAAACAGCAGCAGCAGCAACAACAGCAACGGTAGCAGCAACAATAACAACAACGGCAGAAGCAGCTGCAGTAGCTGCAGTAGCAGCAGTAGTAGTAGTAATAGTACTAGGAGGAGGATAGGAGGATGAGGAGGAACAGAAACAGCAGCAGCAGCAGCAGCAGTAGCAGCGATAGTCACTGAGAAAAGTATATAGAGAAAGCGGTAGCAACGTTGTAGTAACAGTTGTTACAGTCGTAGAGGTTAATGTCAAAGTGTGACCATTGCTGGCAAGGGTGCATAAATCAGTATATAGCGAGTACGCAACGGTTTAAAAAGCGAGCTAGAGGCAGCGAGTTCGAATCCCATCCAATGCCGACCCCCCTCCTCAGAACCACGTCATTTATGTGGGTGCTAGTTTTCCACACAGGACGAGAACCGAGATCTCGTATGTAGCATACATTTAGCTCACGTGAAAGAACCCACAGCAGCCAGAGCCTTCCTGGCAACATTATGCAGGAGAAATTGTTCTCATAGGAAAACAAAATTATCCACGCAGAGAAGAAAATAAATGGGTTGCGCTGCATTGTGGCTACATAATTATTTTCCCTGGAGGGAACAGGTAG
>CM054142.1:40259602-40274602 GCA_028751875.1 Rapana venosa
AATCTTTCGGATGAGGCAATAATCCGAGGTCCCATGCGCAACACGCATTTTTAGCACACGTAAAAGAACCCACGGCAACAAGACAGTTGTCCCTGGCAAAAACCACCGTGACAGAGAAAAACAAGTGCACAGTCATGCAGACAGGAGAAGAAAAAGATAACGTGTGGCGCTGCTCCTGTGGAGAGCAGCCCAAATTTCACGCAGAGAAATCTTCCGTGATTGCAAATGGCATACAATACAATACAATACAATACAGTATATCACAATACAATACAATATATCACATTACAATACAACGTAATATATCACAATGCAATGCAATATATAACAATAAAATACAATATATCACAATATGATACACTACAACGCAATGCAGTGCAATACAAAAGAAAAGAAAACAATTCAATGCAGTGCAAAACAAAACAAAACAATTCAATGCAGTACAATACAAAACAAAACAATACAATACAATGCAGTGCAATAATTATAACACAAAGCAATACAACCCAATATACAATACAATACAATACCTCCGACTTCAGCAGGAACGAACACAACGCCTAGTTTTCCATCATTCACCAAGCAATCCTCCATCCATCCATCCTCTAACCACTCCCCCCCTCCCTCTCCTCTACCCTCCCCCCCCCTCTTAACCAGCCCCCTCTCCCTACCCCCCACCCCCACCGTCCCCTATCCCCAACTGTCACACAACAGAGGCGGAGGGAGGGAGGGAGAGGCGGGGAGACAGACGGGAGCCGAAGAGGTGTGAGGGCACATAATAAAGCGGGGTTGGCAGTGACACCTGAGCAGGTGCAATGAAGATGTCAGGGCGGTGACAGGGCCTGCACAGGTAGCCAGCCTCACGGCCCCGCGGGGGCTGCAGCTATGTCGTCTGTCTGCTGATATGCAAAGCCGCGACTCTCGGGGGCGAAAAGGTCAGGGAGTTGAACTTGAAGCTGTTTGCTTTTGGCGTTTGCTGGGTTTGTTGTAGGTGGTTTGTGTGTGTGGGTTGTGTTGTTAAGGGGACGGGATAGCTCAGTGGTCGGAGCACTCGCTTCCCCCCAGCCAAGTTAAGCAGCGTCGAGCGTGGTTACCACTTGGATGGGTGACCGTTTGCGCGCCTTGGCTTCAGTACAGTTCCCCCAGTTCACCCAGCTGTAAATGGGTACCCGTCCTCTTTAGGGTCAGGGAAGGTAAAGCAGCGAGGGAGAGGAGATGGGCGCCGCCCTCAATATGCTGGCCCTAGAGAAGTTGAGGTCTCTGCGACCTTATAGGTTATGGGACACCTTTACCTTTTTTTTTTAACCTTTTGTTGTGAAAGTGGGGATGGGGGTGGTGGATGGGAGGTTAGATAATTATGTTTGAGCGTGGGAGGAGAGGGTTGGGGAAGCGGCGGAGGAGGGATGGGGGGATGGGGGTTAGATTTTGTGAGGGGTGGGGTTGAGTGTGCGGTATTGTGTGTGTGTGTGTGTGTGTGTGTAGGCGTGTGTATGTGTAGGCGTGTGTATGTGTGTGCGTGGGGGGGAGGGGGGGGGGGCAGAAATAATTTTGAGAGGTGAAGTCGATTGTGTGGGATGGGGAAATCGCGCGCGCGCACGCGCGCGTGAGCGTGTGTGTATTACAAAATAAGATACGCTTGATAACTATACCGCCCTTCAAAAGTTGTTCATATCATCCGACAGCAAACCACAAGTGGCAGACTCACAGCTACAGGAACAGGGAGTTTCTTTCGTTCAACAAATTGAGAGCGAGAGGGATCTGCTTCAAGCTTTCCAGCTGAATGTTTTCGGAACGTACGCACTGCATTTCAACATACTGTTTACTCGCCCAACGTTTTCTTCAACAAACAAACCAATTCATAACTACTTACCATATCCCCTAAGAGGTGGACCGGTGGCTTAGAGGTAATGCGCCTTCCTAGAAATCTAAAAGTGACTGGTTCTATCCTTGTTTGAACCATACACCACCACCACCACCACCTCTCCCTCCATCCGCTAGACCTTATGTGGTGGTCTGGATGCTAGTATTTCAGAGGAGGCAATGAACCGAGGACCCACGTGCAACAAGAGACTTGTCCCTGGCAAAAGTCTGTAGAAAAAGGCCCCTTAGGGAAAAAAGTGTACTCGCAAACTGACTTATTTTTTTATTAAATGGGTGGCGCTGCTCTTGTGGCAACGCGCTTATCCTGGGCAGAGCAGTCGGAAATTCACGTTGGGAAATTTCCTGTGACTGAAAGGGATATACAATGCAATACAACACAGTACAGTACTATACAATACAATACAACACAGTACAGTACTATACAATACAACACAGTACAGTACTATACAATACAACACAGTACTATACAATACAACACAGTACAGTACTATACAATACAACACAGTACTATACAATACAACACAGTACAGTACTATACAATACAACACAGTACTATACAATAAGTACAGTACTATACAATACAATACAACACAGTACAGTGCTATACAATACAACACAGCACTATACAATACAACACAGTACAGTACTATACAATACAACACAGTACAGTACAATACAATACAACGCAGCACAGTACTATACAATACAACACAGTACAGTAGTATACAATACAACGCAGTACAGTACTATACAATACAACACAGTACAGTGCTATACAATACAACACAGTACAGTAGTATACAATACAACGCAGTACAGTACTATACAATACAACGCAGTACAGTGCTATACAATACAACGCAGTACAGTACTGTACAATAGAACGCAGTACAGTACTATACAATACAACGCAGTACAGTACTGTACAATACAACGCAGTACAGTACTGTACAATACAACGCAGTACAGTACTAAATAATGCAACGCTGTACAGTACTATACAATACAACACAGTGCAGTACTATACAATACAACACAGTACAGTACTATACAGTACAACACAGTACAGCACTATACACTACACTACCTACAATACAATACAATACAATACAGTACTATACAAAACAACACAGTACTATACAATGCAACACAGTACAGTACTATACCATACAACACAGTACAGTACAGTACTAAACAATGCAACACAGTACTGTACAATACATCACAGTACAGTAACATACAATGCAACACAGTACAGTACTATACAATACAACGCAGTACAGTACTATACAATACAACACAGTACAGTACTATACAATACAGCACAGTACAGTACTATACATTACAACACAGTACAGCGCTATACAATACAGTACAGTACTATACAAAACAACACAGTACTATGCAATGCAACACAGTACAGTACTATACCATACAACACAGTACAGTACTAAACAATGCAACACAGTACTGTACAATACAACACAGTACAGTATACAATGCAACATAGTACAGTACTATACTATACAACGCAGTACAGTACTATACAATACAACACAGTACAACACAGTACAGTACTATACAATGCAACACAGTACTATACAATGGAACACAGTACAGCACTATACAACACGACACAGTACTGTAGAGTACAATACATACACAGTATATTGTAACGCAACGCAAAGCTACACAGCAGAGCACAGCACAGTACACAACAATACAGTACAGTGCAACACAGTACAGTGCAATACAATACAGTACAATATACTACAATGCACTACAATATACTACAGTACAATACACTACAATGCAGTACAATGCAATGCTCTACACTACACTATACTACACTACACTGCACTGCACTGCACAGCACCACACAGCACTACACAACACTGTACTGCACTACACTACACCACACTACACTACGCTACGCTACACAACACTACGCTACTCTACACTACACTACACGCACGCAGAACATCTTGCGCACACGCTAAGTCCTGTTCCGCTTTTCGTAAGAGTAGGCCATTGTGTGCCGGTGGGAATGATGACAAATTTACAAAACCCGCTATCACACACGTACTTACATTAACAACGCACCAACTCTGGCAACTATAGTCCATTTCCTCGTATAAGATAACATGAATGTAAAATGAAAATTTAAAATACTCACTACACTACACTACTATACATACTAACAACATATCTATCATCTATCCTATACGAATATACTAACTATACATACTACACTACACTACACTGACACTGACCGCACACACTCATCACACTCACTACATACACTGACTACACTACACACACTAACTACACTTACACTACACTACACCACACTACACCATCCACACCCACCATAACCCTACCCTCCAACTACACTGCACTACACTACACTACACTACACACACTACACATTACAACCACACCACACTACACCACACCACACTACACGCACTACACTACACTACCACTACTAATCACTACACTACACACACACACACACCTACACACTACACCACACCACACTACACACACCACACTACACATACACTACACTACACTACACTACAACTACACCACACCACACCCACACACCACACACATACAACACCACACCACACACTACACTACACTACACTACACCACACCACCACACCACACCACACACACACACTAACACTACACCTACCACACTACACCACACACACCAACCACACCAACCACACCACCACCAACACCACACTACATACACTACACCACACACCACACCACACCACAACCACACTACACTACACCCACACACCCACACCACACCACACCTACACTACACTACACCTACACCACACCACACCCACACCTACATACAACACCACACACACACCACACCACAACTACACTACACTACACACACCACACCACACAACACAACACTACACCACACTACACACACCACACTACACACTACACTACAACACACTACACACTACACACCACATAACACAGTGGCTATCCCAGGTGTCAGGCTGTGGCAGGGGAGGCGTGTTGCTCAGGTGTTGCTGAGGGAATCGGAAAACAAGAGGGATGGGAAAAACAGAGGGCGATACCTAAACAGGCAGCAGAGTGGAGGGATCTGTTCAGGGGATTCACAGGGGATAACACAGGGCTGTGGTTCAGGGGATTCACAGGGGATAACACAGGGCTGTGGTTAGGGGTGGGAAGATTAGTGTAGGGGGATGCTGATAGCGTGATGAGGAGGGGGATGTGGAATTCAAACCCTTGTTTATAAAGAGTGTGTGTACGTGTATGTGCGTTTGGATGTCAAGACTGTGTTACTTTGTAGTCTGTAATGATAGCGTTGATGCAATCTCTGTCTGTTTCTGTCTATGTCTGTCTATCTCTGTGTGTGTGTGTGTGTCTGTGTGTCTGTCTGTGTCTGTGTGTCTGTCTCTCCTCTTCCTCTCTCTCTTTCTCTCTCTCTCTCTCTCTCTCTCTCTCTCTCTCTCTCTCTCTCTCTCTCTCTCTCTCTCTCTCTCTCTCTGTGTCTCTCTCTCTGTGACTTCCCTTGCTTGGCTGCCAGCAAGACGCTCTCTCCTGCAGTGTGTTGAGATGTTTTTTTCTTCTTCTTCTGTTTTCACGTGTGCTGACTTTCAAAATGTCAATTACTACAGGGCTCCCAGAAATGTTAGAGTAGTGCCTGCGAAACTCTGCTTTACGAGAAATGGCGCTTTCAGCATTCAAAGTAGATAACAGAGAAGATAAAACTGTGGTCGTGCTCAGAATGGGCAGTAAAACTACCGGCTACACCTCTGTCCCTCCACTTCGTTTAGGAGGAAGGATCCCTCTCAAGTTAGCAGAGACAGAAGAGCAGAAACACACATAAGTAACCCAGTTGAAAAAGCGAACAGCGCGATGCAATCTCTCTCTCAGGTTTGTTTCTACCCCACTCACCCAAGTTTGTTTTATGCTGTTGACCCATTTGAAGGTGAGATTGCCATGGAGACTCCAGTTTGTGATATCAGTGTACTTAAAAAATAATTATCAATGCAGTCAGCAAATTAACACTAGACAACAACATGAGATACAAAAAGTTGCCGAATCATACGATGATGCAGTTGTTGTTGTTGTCTTCGATTTTACGTCTGTTCACTCAGTGATATTAGACAGGGTGAGGGGGGGGGGGGGGGGAGGGGGGAGAGGGGGAATGCATGGGAGTTGAGGTGGTGGTAGATGTCCTACTGAAATGTGTACAAGGGAAATATAGTTTACACAGGCAAAAAATAAACTTCACAAAGCAAGAAGGAAACCAGTTAAAAACAAAAAAACAAACACCCCCCCAAAAAACCCCAAAACACCCAACAAAACCAACCTATAAACTTAATGAGGCTATAACAAATTTCCTATAGGACTGTGCCAGAGACCTTTTGCAATATTAAATACCAAATTCATGTTATTGAATATACTGCTGAGGGAGTTTTCAGAAAACTGGGGTAAAAAAGCTTTTGTGTGCTTGCATTCAAATATTATATGAGTATTAGTGATATTCTCACCACACAGACATTTACTTTTTCTACTGAATTTGGTAATGAATGCATTAAGTCACGATGATGCAGTGAGTGACCAATTGGGGGGGTGAAGGTGGAAATGGATTAAATGACTCTGAGTATGACTATAATGACGTGAATAAGGCAATGGATTATTATGTCTGTGACAGCGTGAATGAGATAACAGATGACGTCTGTAATGATGTGAATGAGGTGAACAACTCTGATTCTGAAGTGGGTGCAGAGTGTGCAGAAAATGCTGATATTGGGGCATAGTGTGGGGAGTGTATTGATGATGTATCGAGCGTTTCCAGTGAAAGAGAGCCTGGAATTACTTGTCGAGACATTGTTGAATATATTCGGCCGTTGATGAACGACAAGAAACAGTACAGTTCAGATAAAACCACAGCTGCGCAAGGAGAAAATCTTGACAGGGATTGTCGTAATTCATGATTTCACTTGTGTTGCACATAATACATAATTATGTGTGATTGTGTGTGGGAGAATATGTAATTTTACTTAAAAAGTAAAAGCGTCGATCATTTATAAAACCATGATATGGATTCCATGGCATGAAGTTCATTTGGCTGTTTATTATTAATATGTTGTTGTTTATCTAAAGTCTGCGTTTTGTGCCCTGTCCCTCCCCCACTGTCCCCTTGTAAATGGGGGTAAATACTTATTACAATAAACAGTTGTCATTCTCTCTCTCCCTCTCTCTCTTGTCTTTTCTGTGTATCTATCTGACCGTCTCTTTTTTACACACACATGCACGCGCGCGCACGCGCACTCTCGCACATATACATACACACACACGCGCGCACACACACACACATACACACATACACACATAATTATATAAACACACACGCGCACGCGCGCATGCACATAGAGAGAGAGAGAGAGAGAGAGAGAGAGAGAGAGAGAGAGAGAGGGGAAGAGACAGAGACAGAGACAGAGAGACAGAGAGAGACTGATTGACTGTCTTTACTAGCTGACTGGCTAACATACAAATCAACAAACACACTAGAAAGTCAGCTAGCTAACCAACCAATCAACCAACCAACCATCTAACCAACCAACCAATCAACCAACCAACCAACCAACCCACTAACCATCCAACCAACCAATCAACCAACCAATCAACCAACTAACCCACTACCCAGCCAACCGCACTTCAATAAAAACAAAACGATCCCAAGCTTCCCCACTGGCTGATAGATAGATAGAGAGATAGATAGATGGCATCAAGTGAGCAGTTCCTACAGTGTTCCGGAGATGACACACAGTTTCTGAATAAGGAAGGATGTGGGTCCTGAAGGGCCTCACTCCACATTCAGGATGTGGTCATTTCTGATCTCTAGTGTCCATTTTTGTCCTCCCATAATATTCGTGAATTTGTGTTTCCCTGGACTTCCGGCTCGGGCGCGCGCGTCATCAAGTGCTTCCTACCAAGTTTGAAGTGTTCGCGTACGCAGATGAGGAAGACATGGGCTAAAAAAAATATATACGTGATAGGATTTTTGCGTTTCCCTAAAGTTCGAGGTCAGACAAGTGCTTCCTTAAGTGCTTCACACCAATTTGAATGTGTGCGTGGCCGTAGAGAAGGAAGAAATGGGCAAAGCAGAAAAAATAGTGGATAGATTGAACCACTGTCAGTTGATCCGTTAGTTTGGTCAGTTGTTTGATTAAAACTGATCATCCTTTGTTTCCATTTGTTAAATTACGTAAGAAGTATAATTATGCGCTAGTTAAGAACAGTATGTGAGATGTTAGTCGACTTGCTGTTAAAAAGACTGTGAAGTTGTCCCTCAGCAAAGTGGGTGTATGTTTCCTGACGGGATTATTATGATAATGCTTAGTTGCTGTCTTGTCAAACATCGCGCTTGGCTTTTTTTGTGGGCTTTGTTGTTGTTGTTGTTGTGGTTTTTTTCTTCTCTTTTTGTTGACGCCATCTTTCGTCAATAAAAGTTCTGTTAAAACCAGAGAGAGAGAGAGAGAGGGGGGTGGGGAGAGAGAGAGAGAGAGAGAGAGGGGGGGTGGGGAGAGAGAGAGAGAGAGAGAGAGAGAGAGGAGAGAGAGAGAGAGAGAGAGAGAGAGCGAGTGACAGACAGACAGACAGACAGAGACAGACAGGCAGACAGATTAACCCCTTTAACGTCTGAGATAAAGGAATTTAACAAGCGAAAAGAGAGGAGAGAGAGAGAGAGAGGAGAGGACAGAGAGAGAGAGAGAGAGAGAGACAGACAGACAGACAGACAGACAGAAACAGACAGACAGACAGAGACAGACAGACAGACAGACACAGACAGTCAGCTTTAACCGCTGTGTACATTTCTCTCAAGCTAAGAGCACTCCTCCTACACTGATCAAACTTTAATAATTCTAGAGACTCCTCACGGGCAAGGCTTTTTTTCTGTCTGTTGAAGCCAGTCCCCAGTATATTATAATCATAGGAATGTGTTTGCTAGGGAAAGCGATGGCTGTAAAGGGGTCGGTCAGTCCTGTAGAGCAAAGAAGCATTCGACGCTGATCGTGACTTACGCCGAGAGAAGCTTATAATGGCTATCGGTTATCTTGACCCCGCTGACACAAGTCTCCACCAACTGGTCCATTTTCGGACTGAACATAACACCAGAGCCAGAGATACCCCTAGCTGACGGCAACTAAGAAGTCCCACTGCGAATTTAATCGATAACAGTTGGGACAAAGTGATTGTCGTCGACAATCGGATTTTAAACAGAAGTTGCGCCACAGGCTTTGGCGGCAAGGGGCTGATCTGAGAGTGTAGTTCAGGAAGTAGTTCGTGAAGGGAACGGGATAGCCTGGTGGTTAGAGTGATTCGCTCGTGATCTGCTGACCCGGGTTCGAATCTCGTTCAATAGGTTTTTTTCCGCTGGAATTAACATCAGTGCCGATTCCACTCCTCCCAAAAGTCCTTCGGATGAGACTGTTTAACCGAGGTCCTGTGTGTGAACGCACGCAGAACATCTTGCGCACACGTTAAAACCCGTTCCGCTTTTCGGAAGAGTAGGCCATTGTGTGCCGGTGGGAACGGATGACAAAACTTACAAAAATGCATGCACACAGGGTCTGGATGTAAAAAAAAAAAGCACATGAGTGCTTATACCATTATCCTCGAAATAAAAGAATAAGAAAAGAATAAGACTAAGTGAGTAGGATTGAAGTACAGTCTCGAAGGAATAAAGAGAGACAAGTCGAAGATGTGATGTGATGTGTGTGTGTGTGTGTGTGTGTGTGTGTAGAGTTACGTGTGTGACCCAAACAAAAAAGCAGAAGATGACATCTTGTATGTTTGAAGAGGCTGCTTGGCTGTGATAGACTGACAAAGAATGTCCGAGTAATTGTTAGAATAATGAGCATGTCTTGAACATGACCCGAAACAAACAGACAAGACAAGTGTGTAGTTAAGTTCTTTTGAAGATTTACATCTATACGCACGCACACACCTAATATCACGTACAGCGAAAAGACGTTAAATTGAAGAACGAACGAACGAACGAACCAACCCGCGCGCGCGCACACACACACACACACACACACACACAACACAAAACACACACACACACTACCACCGCCCACACGCACGAACGCACGCACACGCGCGCACGCGCGCGCGCGAGACACAGTTATTCGCTGCGTATTTACTTTTTCTACGTTTCACCTTAAGACACACACTTTCTCTGTCTCTGCCTCTCTCTCTCTCTCTCTGTCTCTCTCTGTGTCTGTCTGTGTGTGTGTGTCTCTCTCTGTCTCTCACTCTGTCTCTCCTATTTCCTCTCTGTCTGTGTCTCTGACTCTCTCTCTTCACCCCCCCCCCTCCCCCCCCCCCCCCCCCCCCCCCCCCCCCCCTCCCCCTGGTCCATATCTCTTCCATTCTTCTCTTCCTTCAATCCTATCGGATACACAGCAGCCAGAGGGCAGACCAGACATTACGGAGCCCAGAGTGTGACCCCACATAATGATTATCACATAGATGTGTAGCAGCAGCACTGTGACCACCATCACCAGGTACAGTAGTGGACTGGGTAGACACCGCCGAGGCTCGCTCGTCTGTCTGGCAGTGTCACTGGGTACATGCACGCTTCACCTTCGCCTGTCCCCTAGTCCCGTGGACCGTGGGGGGCACCAATGAAGATTTTTGCAACCAGCTTCCTCCACTCCTCGCCGTTCTCCTGCTTTCCGTAACAAATCGTTCCACTCAAGGCTGCCAGTCCACTCTCTGATGTTGTCTTCCCATCGTTTTTCTCTGCCTGCCTCTTCGTCTCCCTCCTTGTATTTGCAAGAGATTAAATCCTATGATAAATTACAATGTTCTTAACAGAGGAGGAATTAAAGACTTTAGCTAGTCCTTCCGAGAGTCATACAGTACTTCTTGTATATAATTTATTTTTTTCATAAACATCTGGTCATTCTCTTCTCTACACAATCACCCAAGAATGGGCAATCTTCTTCTTCGAACGCTCAGACAGCAACTATTGTTGTCTGTCATATGAGCGAAAATGCGTTACACTGCCGTTAAGCGCCTGACAGATCAGGACCAGCGCATCCGACTTGAGAGAGAATTGTTATCTTTTAAGTTTTTCTGAAGAAAAGGCAGGAGAATGGACCAAGAAGTCAGAAAATAGACAAGAAGGAGGTGACAGGAAGGAAAGGAACAAGGCTGAACGAAAGAGAGGGATAGAAAAGAGGGAATTCCCAGTATAGAATTTCCAGAAGGTGGGGATGCTATTTATACTGACAGGCTCCTGGCATCCCCACGATGGAACTGGACAATCAAATCAAGCAACTGATGGCGGACTGTAATGGGATCTAGAATGGTGCCATGTTACATTAGGAGAATGTTGGATTTTCCAAGCATTTAATTGTAATTAAAATATGTTGTTTCCTTCCTTGGCTAAAACTCCAAGGTTCACCAATGGTGAGTTTTTTTGCGTATGCGATCATTCCCACCCCCACCTTCCACCATTTGGGTAGCCACATTCCGACTTCGGGAATAGTGTCTAAACACCACACCTGTGTGCATGCGTTTAAAAAAAAATTGTAACCAGTTCCTACCAGCATGAAATGGCCTACTTTTTCGAAAGGCGGAATGGGTTTTGAACGTGTGCGCAAGATGATATTCGTGCATTCGCACATGGGGCTCCGGTTTATATTCTCTCATCCGAAGGACTTTGACGTTCAGTTCTACTTTATCGTCAAACTGGGAAGAAAGAGCAAGGCTGGGAATCGAACCCAGAATCTCACGGCGTTCTTGTTAGGTGAACATCTTAACCGTCCTGCCACCTTGGTTCTTATTATAATACCTAAATTTCGTTTAGAAAAATAACGTTCAGCGAATTTTTATTATTCTTAAGAATGCTTAGTATTCTGTACATTTTGCCTTACTTTAAACATTACAATATCGAAATTTTGCTCACAATAAATATTTTAAAGCGTTTGTTTATGAATTCAGAATATTTGTCGCTGGTTAACTTCGATTTTGTTTTTTCATAACACGACAAAGGAAAATGAAAAGGAGGAAATGTTGAACCTAATATGAACAGGTACACCAAGAGACCTGTCAGAGGTCAGTGGCATGCACTTGCTTGCCCCGTGTGTTGTCACTGAGTACATACAGGTCACCAGGTAGAGACATAAGTTATCTCTATAGGCCAGGTGCCATTAAACTATAAAGTAGCGATTATGGATTGTGAAGAAAGAATTGCTGAAATAAAGAGAGAGGGTGAGGGGTGGGGGGGCCATGACAGACAGGCCTAAGAGAGGGAGAGAGAGAGGGAGGGTGGAGAGGGAGAGAGAGAGGGAGGGAGGAGGGCAGAGAGAAACACAGAGAGACAGAGAGAGACAGAGACAGACAGGCAGAGAGAGACAGACAGAGAGACAGAGAGATAGAAAGAGACAGAGACAGACATACATACATACAGAGACAAACAGAGAGAGAGAGAAACAATGGCTTAACCATTCTTGTCCTAGAGGAAAGTGAGACATTACAGCAGACAAGCGATAAGCCCCCAGGGGTAAAAAAACCCAAACACACAGGCCTAAAGAGGTGTCAGGTCACCCAGAAAAGGTGTAAAGTCACCTCCAGAGGTGTTTGGTGACATCAGCAGGTTTTTAGGGTCACCTTAACCGGCGTTAAAACGCCAGGTCACCTCAGCAGGTGTCAGGTCACCTCAACAGGTGTCGGATCGATCGCCTCAAGAGGTGAAAAGTTGACCTCAGAAGGTGCTACAGGTCACTTCAACAGGTGTGGAGCCACATCAGCTGGTATCAGGTCACAGCGGTACAGGCCAGTGTTGTATGGTATTGTATTGTATTGTATTGTACGGTATTGTATGGTATTGTATTGTATGGTATTGTATTGTATGGTATTGTATTGTATGGTATTGTATTGTATTGTATTGTATGGTGTTGAATGGTATTGTATGGTATTGTATTGTATGGTGTTGTATTGTATGGTATTGTATGGTATTGTATTGTATTGTATTGTATGGTATTGTATGTATGGTATTGTTTTGGGTATGGTATTGTATGGTATTGTATGGTATTGTACGTATTGTTGGTATTGTATGGTATTGTATTGTATTGTATGGTAGTGTATGGTAGGTATGGTATGTATGGTATGTATGGTATTGTATGGTATTTGTATGGTATTGTATGGTTTTGTATTGTATTGTATGGTATTGTTGGTATTGTATGGTATTGTATGGTATTGTATGGTATTGTATTGTATTGTATGGTATTGTATGGTATTGTATGTGTATTGGTACGGTATTGTATGGTATTGTATTATGTATTGTATGGTATTGTATGGTATGGTATTGTATGGTATTGTATGGTATTGTACGGTATTGTATGGTATTGTATGGTATTGTATGGTATTGTATTGTATTGTATTGTATTGTATGGTATTGTATTGTATTGGACATCACTTTCAGCCATGGCAAATTTCTGTGCATGGAATCCGGGCTGTTCTTCCCAGGGGGAGAGCGTGTCGCCACAAAACCGGCGCCACCCACTGTTTTGGTCCCTGTCTGTATGTGTATTAAGTTTTGTTTTCTTATAACAGTAGTCTTTTTAAAAAATATTTTACTCCTTCACAGCTTTGCCAGGGGACAACTCTCTTTATTGCTGTGGGTCCTTTTACATGCATTAAAAGCATGTTGCACACAGGACCTTGTTTTATCCCCTCATCTTAAAGACTAGCGCTCCGACCATTGTATTGTGTTGTATCGTGTTGTATTGTGTTGCATTGTATTGTGTTGTATCGTGTTGATTTGTGTTGCATTGTATTGTGTTGTATCGTGTTGTATTGTGTTATTTGTTTGTGTTGTATCGTGTGTACTGTGTTGCTTTGTATTGTGTTGTATCATGCTGTATTGTGTTGTATCATGTTGTATTGTATTGCATTGTATTGTATTGTTTTGTATTGTATTGTGTTGTATCGTGTTGTATGTGTTGTATTGTATTGTGTTGTATCGTGTTGTATGTGTTGCATGTGTTGTATCGTGTTGTATTGTGTTGCATTGTGTTCTGTGGTCTTGTATTCTGTATACCACTTCTAAGTCACAGCAAATTTCTCTGTGTGAAATTCTAGCAGCTCTTCCTGGTGCGAGTGTGTCGCCGCAAGTGCAGCGCCACACAGTTTTTTTCCTTTTCCTATCTGCATGTGTATTAATTTTGTTTCCCTATCAAAGTGGGTAGGTCTTTTTTCTACAGAATTTTGCTAACGACATCTTCTTGTTGCTGTGGGTTCTTTTACACACGCTGAATGCATGTTGCACACGGCTAGAGCTCCGAGGTTCACCAATGGTGAATTTTTGCGTATGCGACGTTTTTGCCCACCATGAAGGTAGCCGCATTCCGACTTCGGGGATGTACTCTGGTTAGGTTCGTGTTTCCGTAGCCCATCAAACGCTGACATGAGTTACGCGGATATTTACGTACATATTTTGATCTTCTACATGTGTATATACACAGAGTGAATTCAGGCACTGGCAGGTCTGCACTTGAAGTCGACCCGAGAGATGGTAAAAATCCCTACCCTTAATTCGCCAGACTTCGCCTAGAATCGAACTCACGACTTCATGGACTGCATAGGATAGAAGTCGAACGGTCTTAACCACTCAGCTATAGCGTCCGTCGGACACTGAGGATGATAGAGGGCTGTGGTTAGTGGTGTGAGGGTTGAGGGGTGTAGACATGATATAATGGATGCTTTGCATGGGGACTTTTTAAACCACGTAACAGGCGTGATTGGTGTAATCGTAGTTATTGTGCATGTACGGTGCCGGTGTAATCTGTGTGTGTGTGTGTGTGTGTGTGTGTGTGTGTGCTTTGTTTTTGTTGTGTCTTTTGTGTGTTGTTTGTTTGTGTATCTCTCTCTGTTTCTCTGTCATGCTCCATCTCTTTTTTATTTTCTATTTTCCTCGATCTCATTTTTTCTTACTGCATTATTATACACATCCACCACCTACTCACATCACCCCCCTCTACTTTCTTCACACACACATCACTACACTACACACACACACACACACAC
>CM054142.1:40282102-40284602 GCA_028751875.1 Rapana venosa
GAGCTCCAGTCCATCACCCTCACCGATCCCTCAGATTCCGAATCCTTTGGGGCGTCTTCGAAGCTTTGTCAACCACCTTTCTCCAGTCCTCTCGTCTCTCAGCCACCCTCAGGGTGTCTAGTCTCTCAGCTCCATGTCTGTCCACTCTCGAATGTTGTCCTCCCATCTCTTCCTTTGTCTGCCTCTTCTTCTTCCTCCCATCACTGTGCCTTGTAGGATTGTTTTAGCAAGACCAGAGGAGCGTGTGACATGACCAAGCCACTTCAGTTTTCGTTGTCTGACGAGTGTTTGAAGGTCAGTATAGGGCCCGATTTCATTGCGGATGCGTCTCTTGACTTCTTCATTGGTGATGTGGTCTTTGTACGAGATGCCTAAGAGTCTTCGGAAGCATCTCCAGCCAAGGAACGAAAAAAGAAACCCAACAAAACAATCCCCAAACGAAACATACTTCCTCAGTCTGCTATCTATGTCAGACGGACGCTATAGCGGAGTGATTAAGGACCATTCGACTTCTATATCATGGGTCCATGAAGCCATGGGTTCGGAGCTCGGATACGTCTGGTGAATTAAGGGTGGGTTTTTTTTTAACGATCTCTGAGATCAATTTCAAGAGCAGACCTGCCATTGCCTGAATTCTCTTCGTGTATATACATATGCAGAAGATCGAATATGCAGGTTAAAGATGAACTAATTCATATGTAAGCGTACGGTGGGTTACGGAAACACGAACGTACCCAACATATACCCCTGAAGTTGGAATGCGGCTACCGTCGTGGCGGGAGGTAGAAAACGGTCGCATACGCAGAAATCTATCCATTGGTGAACCGCGGAGCTGTAGCCGAGGAACGGGGGAAAAACACACGATAACACTTAACTTGCAACGAACTGGATCTGACACACACACACCACACAACACACACACACACACAACACACACACACACAAACCACACAACCACAACAACACAACACACACACACACACACACACACACACACACACACACACACACACACACACACTTACAACACACACACACACGTTTGAAAACCAAAGTTGAAGAAAGAAAGAAAGAAAAAAAACATGGCAAGAAGATCGATAACTGACAGATTCAAGTCACGGGCGATGGAAACTCTCTGACTTTCTGATATTTATTACATGGCATTTTGAGAGAGAGAGAGAGAGAGAGAGAGAGAGAGAGAGAGAGAGAGAGAGAGAGAGAGAGAGAGAGAGAGAGAGAGAGAGAGAGAGAGAAGAGAGAGAAGAAGGAGAAGGAGGAGGATTATACTGTACCAAAGATAAGGAGTAATTGGCCAGTTACTGTTGCTCTCCAGCTTTGTGGAGTGCGTTTGACATTTTGCGACTGAAGTATCCAGAATTGGAAACTTTGGCTCCATTGGCTACATTACGGAGTTCCAGTGATGACATTCTTACATTGGCTTTCCGCGCGCGCAGACACACGCACACATATGCATTTCTACGTGCGTGCTTGCGTGTGTACCTGAGTGCTTTCTCTCGTTCTCTCTCTCTCATTCACACACACACACACACACACACACACCACACACCACACACACACACACACACACACAACACACACACACACGACACACACACACACACGAACTACAACACACACACACGAAACACACACACACACGAACAGACACACACACACACAAACAACACACACAACGAACAGCACACACAAACACACCGAACAGACACACACATACGACACACGATACACACACGACACAACACACACACACAACACACACACACACACGCTCGCACACACGCAGGCACACACGCAGATATGCACACCCATACACAGACACACAGTGCATAGGCGTTTGTACACACGGGATATGCACGCATGCAACGCCGCCCCCCCCCCCCCCCCACACACACACACACGCACGCACAGACACACGCTCAACGTAATATATCCCAGTGTCTACAAATAAACAGAATTTTGCTGACTCAGTCAAGTCATTGTCCTGTGATTCGTTAAGGGGGTGACACACGAAACTTCCCGATTGTACGGCCGGAACAGTCAGGGAGAAACAGATTCTACAGGGATCGTCTGATACTACAAACACAGGTCTCAAGCGGCTTGAGATATGGGATTCAACCTTACCCTATAGGTCATGTTCTTTTTTCAAACGGATGGCTCGCATGTTTATCAACCATTCAGGGACATACGGCAGCTGAGAAAAGCAACTGGTTTCAGACCCGGGGTCAGGTATTAATAGTAGTAGTAGTAGTAGTAGCCCAGATCAGACTTTGGACATGAAGCACGTCATCAGCCCTGCAGGAGAAAAGTAGTCAGCCTGTGATGACAGTAATGAAGGGACAAAGACGAGCATTGTTTGGCAGAGGGACGACTACAACGGAATGTAGGCCAGGCAGTCGCCGAGGGTCTGGTGTGGAGTGGAGTGGATTGGAGTGGATTGGAGTGGAGTGGAAATCGGGTCATGAACTGCCTGCCTGCCGTA
>CM054142.1:40289602-40342102 GCA_028751875.1 Rapana venosa
CACAGCTCATCTGGGCTTTCCCTAAGAGACTGTTGCCCAGGGGATGCGTTTGTCTCCCCTTTTCCCGACTCCATGCAAAGCCAACTACCTCCCAGACAAACATGTGCACCATTTAGGAGTGATGCTAGCAGGGACTGCATACAGCTGTGTTTCTATGTTGCAATATTCTTTCAGTGAATGCGATTGGTAGCACTAGGTCGTCTGTGCCAATCAGAAGCATTGAAGCTGTGAAAGAGTTGTGTGCTGCATGTGTGTGTAGCAGAGGATCACAGCCCAAAGTGTGGAGAGGAGGAGGACTGGGTCGCAGCTAGCATGCTAAAAGCCTGACACCAGTGATGTGTGATCTGAGTGTTGAGTCTTCTCCTGCTGCAGGACTGTTATTGATCATACCACAGCTTTGTCTTTCTGTGTGTCTGTCTCCGTCTCTCTCTGTGTCTCTGTTTCTGTCTGTGTGTCTATCTCTCTGTCTGTCTGTCTCTGTCTGTATGTCTGTCTCTGTCTCTGTCTGTGTTTCTGTCTGTTTGTCTCTGTTTGTATATCTCTCTCTGTCTCTGTCTCTCTCTCTTGAACTTATCCAAGCTGCATAATGTTGAAACAGTTTTAAAACGTCCAAAATGTTTTCTTTTCATCTGAAACGTTTAATCAGTCTGATTCTTATTGTATTGATAGAAAAACAACGAATATGTATCAACATGTGTCCCACTCTTGGTTTCTTTGTATAGTTCAACTTTAAGGGAAAAAAGACATTCGGAAATAGCTGATTCTTGTCAGCATTCTGAATTTCTCCCTCCCCTTCCCTCACACACACACATGCATGCGCGCATGCACGTACAGTGTTTGGGTGCATCATTTGTCCGCTTCTACAATTCCAGATTTTGTTGCATTTCTACCCCCCCCCCCCCCCCCCTCCCCCCTACATACTTTCTCCTACCATGTGTAAATTGAATCAGCAGAAACTGATGAGGAAAAACAGCCAAGCTCATCACCAACTTCAGTTAGTTTTTCTTTGCCCACAGTGACATCACCATGCTGCACAAGCAACATGCTTCCGGCCAGTCCACAAACAGGCAGCCAGTGTTAGTTCACACAGCAACGCTCCATCCACCTCTCTCTCTCTCTCTCTCTCTGCCTTCCATCTGACAGCAAGTAATGGCAGCCCTCTTGCCAACAGACAGCCTCTCCATAAAACTGCTCTGGTGCTCACACTGGCATCTGCTCCATCGCCTGGTGACTTCCACAGCTCATCTGGGCTTTCCCCTAAGTGACTGTTGCCCAGGGGATGCATTTGTCTCCCCTTTCCCCACTCCATGCATGTTTCTTTACCTCCAGGACAAACTTGTGCACTGTTTAGGAGCGATGCTAGCAGGGACTGCATACAGCTGTGTTTCTATGTTGCAGTATTCTTTTAGTGAATGGGATTGGTAGCACTAGGTCGTCTGTGCCAATCAGAAACATGGAAGCTGTGAAAGAGTTGTGTGCTGCATGTGCGAGTAGCGGAGGATCACAGCCCAAAGTGTGGAGAGGAGGAGGACTGGGTCACAGCTAGCATGCTAAAAGCCTGACACCAGGGATGTGTGATCTGAGTGTTGAGTCTTCTCCTGCTGCAGGACTGTTTGTTATTGATCATATCACAGCTCTGTCTTTCTGTGTTTCTGTCTCCGTCTCTCTCTCTCTGTCTCTGTTTCTGTCTGTGTGTCTATCTCTCTGTCTGTCTGTCTCTGTCTGTATGTATGTCTGTCTCTGTATCTGTATCTGTCCCTGTCTCTCTCTTGAACTTATCCAAGCTGCATAATGTTGAAACAGTTTTAAAATGTCCAAAATGTTTTCTTTTTATCTGAAATGTTAAATCAGTGTGATTCTCATTGTATTGATAGAAAACAACGAATATGTATCAAAATATTCCCATTCTTGGTTTCTTTGTATAGTTCAACTTTAAGGGGGGAAAAAGAGACATTCGGAAATAGCTGATTCTTGTCAGCATTCTGCGTTTATCCCCTTCCCTCTCACTCACACATATGCATGCGCGCATGCAAGACAGTGTTTGGGTGCATCATTTTGTCCCCTTCTACAATTCCAGCTTTTTTTGCATTCCTAACACCCCCACCCCTTTACATACTTTCTCCTACCATGTGTAAATTGAATCAGCAGAAACTGATGAGGGAAAACAGCCAAGCTCATCACCAACTTCAGTTAGTTTTTCTTTGCCCACAGTGACATCACCATGCTGCACAAGCAACATGCTTCCGGCCAGTCCACAAACAGGCAGCCAGTGTTAGTTCACACAGCAACGCTCCATCCACCCCTCTCTCTGTCTGCCTCCCATCTGACAGCAAGTAATGGCAGCCCTCTTGCCAATAGACAGCCTCTCCATAAAACTGCTCTGGTGCTCACACTGGCATCTGCTCCATCGCCTGGTGACTTCCACAGCTCACCTGGGCTTTCCCCTAAGTGACTGTTGCCCAGGGGATGCATATGTCTCCTCTTTTCCCACACTCCATGCATGTTTCTTTACCTCCAGGACAAACTTGTGCACTGTTTATGAGTGATACTAGCAGGGACTGCATGTAGCTGTTTCTATGTTGCAATATTCTTTCAGTAAATGGGATTGGTAGCACTAGGTCGTTTGTACCAATCAGAAACATGGAAGCTTTGAAACAGTTGCGTGCTGCATGTGTGTGTAGCGGAGGATCACAGCCCAAAGTGTGGAGAGGAGGAAGACTGGGTCACAGCTAGCATGCTAAAAGCCTGACACCAGTGATGTGTGATCTGAGTGTTGAGTCTTCTCCTGCTGCAGGACTGTTTGTTATTGATCATATAACAGCTCTGTCTTTCTGTGTTTCTGTCTCCATCTCTCTCTCTCTCTCTGTGTCTCTGTTTCTGTCTGTGTGTCTATCTCTCTGTCTGTCTGTCTCTGTCTGTATGTATGTCTGTCTCTGTCTCTCTCTCTCTCTTGAACTTATCCAAGCTGCATAATGACGAAACAGTTTTAAAACGTCCAAAATGTTTTCTTTTTATCTGAAACGTTAAATCAGTCTGATTCTCATTGTATTGATAGAAAACTACGAATATGTATCAAAATATTCCCATTCTTGGTTTCATTGTATAGTTCAACTTTAAGGGGAAAAAAGAGACACTCGGAAATAGCTGATTCTTGTCAGCATTCTGCATTTCTCCCTCTCCCTCCTCCCCCCCCCCCCCCCACACACACACACATATGCATGCGCGCATGCACGTACAGTGTTTGGGTGCATCATTTGTCGGCTTCTACAATTCCAGCTTTTGTTGCATTCCTAACCCCCCCTCCCTTCCTACATACTTTCTCCTACCATGTGTAAATTGAATCAGCAGAAACTGATGAGGGAAAACAGCCAAGCTCATCCCCAACTTCAGTTAGTTTTTCTTTGCCCACAGTGACATCACCATGCTGCACAAGCAACATGCTTCCAGCCAGTCCACAATCAGGCAGCCAGTGTTAGTTCACACAGCAACGCTCCATCCACCTCTCTCTCTCTCTCTCTCTCTCTCTCTCTCTCTCTGTCTGCCTCCCATCTGACAGCAAGTAATGGCACCCCTCTTGCCAACAGACACCCTCTAAAAACTGCTTGGGTCAAAACTGGCATCTGTCCACGCCTGGTGACTTCCACAGCTCACTGGGTTTTCCCCCTAAGTCTGTTCCCCAGGGATGCTTTGTCCCCCCTTTCCCCTCCATGCATTTTTCCCTTTCCTCCAGGAAAAAATTTGGGCATGTTTATGAGTGATACTAGCAGGGATGCATGTAGCTTTTTCATGTTGCAAAATTTTTCAGTAAAGGGGTTTGGTACATAGGTCGTTTGTCCCAACAAAAACATGGAAGCTTTAAAACAGTTGCGGCTGCATGTGTGTGTAGCGGGGGAAAACACCCCAAAGTGGGGGAAGGGGGAAGACGGGTCACAGCGGCAGCAAAAAGCCTGACCCAGTGATGTGTGATCTGAGTTTTGAGTCTTCCCCTGTGCAGGACTGTTTGTTTTTAAATCATAAACGCTCTGTCTTTCTGTGTTTCTGTCTCCATCTCTCTTTCTCTCTCTTTCTTTTCTTCTTTGTCTATCCTTTCTCTTTTTGTCTGTCTTGTCGGTATGTAGTCTGTCTTGTCTCTCTTCTCTCTTGAACTTATCCAAGCGCTAATGTCGAAACATTTTTAAAAAAGTCCAAAAGTTTTCTTTTTATCTAAAATTTAAATCAGTCTGATTTCATTGTATTGATGAAAACTCAATATGTATCAAATATTCCCCATTCGGGTTTTTTTTTGTATATTTTCAACTTTAAAGGGGGAAAAAAGAGACACTCAAAATAGCTGATTCTTGTCAGCTTTTGGGCATTTCCCCCCTCCCTCCTCCCCCCCCCCCCCCCACACAACAATGCATGCGCGCATGCACGTCGGGTTTTTGGTGCCCTTGTCCCCTTCTAAAATTCCGCTTTTGTTGCTTCCACAAAACCCCCCCCCCCCCCCCCCCCCCCCCCCCCCCCCCCCCCCCCCTACATATTTTCTCAAACCTGTGTAAATTGAATCAGCAGAAACTGATGAGGGAAAACAGCCAAGCTCATCCCCAACTTCAGTTAGTTTTTCTTTGCCCACAGTGACATCACCATGCTGCACAAGCAACATGCTTCCGGCCAGTCCACAAACAGGCAGCCAGTGTTAGTTCACACAGCAACGCTCCATCCACCTCTCTCTCTGTCTGCCTCCCATCTGACAGCAAGTAATGGCAGCCCTCTTGCCAACAGACAGCCTCTCCATAAAACTGCTCTGGTGCTCACACTGGCATCTGCTCCATCGCCTGGTGACTTCCACAGCTCACCTGGGCTTTCCCCTAAGTGACTGTTGCCCAGGGGATGCATATGTCTCCTCTTTTCCCCACCTCCATGCATGTTTCCTTACCTCCAGGACAAATTGTGCACCGTTTAGGAGCGATGCTAGCAGGAGTTGCATGTAGCTGTGTCTGAAAACTTCCTCACTGGTCAAAACTGTTTGTAGAAGGGTGTCTGCACCATTGAAAAAGCAATACAATTTCCGTGCAGTTGTCTGCTGTGTATGTTTTGCATTTGAGCACCAGGAAAAGAGTATGGGTAGACAGAGGGATGGGTAACATAATGGTAAAAGCTTCAGGCCAGTTATGTGTCATCTGAATGGTGGGTCTTCTGGTGATGAGCATGAGCTGTTGTTGATCAAATAAAAGTATTGTCTGTCTGTCTGTCTGCCTTCTCTATCCCTCTCTGTCTTTGTTTTGTTGCTCTCTCTGTCCTTCTGTCTCTCTTGCCCTGTTTTCATCATCATCATCATCATCATCATCATCATCATCATCATCATCATCATCACATCATCATCATCATCATCATCATCATCACCAACATCTCTCTCTCTCTCCCACTCTCACTCAATTTTGTTTGGGCGGCACATAGTTAGAAAATAATCAATGTAGGACAGTCCCCATTTATTCTCTTAAACAAGTAAAACATTGAATCATTCTTATTTCTTACGCTTAGATATTACACAGTAAGTCTGAATTAAATGTTATGGGTTTTTTTTCTGGTCTTTTATGGATAGGTTTGTACTTTTTCTTCTTTTTTGTTAAAAAATACTAGCCATCTTTAGTTTTTCTCACAAGCAGCTGTGCTTAAAAATTGGGTTGACTGTGTCTACAACCTATCCACCCCCCACCCACACACACACAGGAGAGAGATTTATCTATTCATATTTTTATTCTTTTATTTTGAGGATAATGGAACAAGCACTCGTATGCCTATATGCATGCTGTCCTCTTGTGCATGTGGCTTTGCAAATTTTGTCACCTGTTCCCACCAGCACTCTATGGCCTACTCTTCTGAAAGGCGGAACATGTTTTAACACATGCTAGAGAGAGAGAGAGAGAGAGAGAGAGGAGAGAGAGAGACAGACAGACAGACAGATAGACAGACAACAGACAGACATACAACAGACAGACGTCAGTGATCTGTAATGCTAACTTAAAAGGACGAATACAAACAGAAAAGTAAAACCACCACTCATAAAAGAAGTCTTGACTGAAAATTGTTTCATTAATATTAAAACGTTGTAAATAACAGTGATTGTTGTATTTCTTGTGGAGAGAAAGATACACAGATACTGTTTCCATTGAACTTTAAAATGACATGAAATATTAACTTAGGAAAGACGCACAAATACTGTTTCCTCTGAACTTTAAAATAATATGAAATATTGACAATTTGGGGAAAGTTTAAGAGGGAGAGATGGGGATGGAGAGAGAGAGGGAGAGGGAGAAGGAGAGGGGAGAGAGGGAGAGGGAGAAGGAGAGGGGAGAGAGAGAGAGAGATCAATAACAGTCCTGCAGCAGGAGAAGACTCAACACTCAGATCACACATCCCTGGTGTCAGGCTTTTAGCATGCTAGCTGTGAACCTGTCCTCCTCCTCTCCACACTTTGGGCTGTGATCCTCTGCTACACACACATGCAGCACACAACTCTACCAAAGCTTGAATGTTTCTGATTGGCACAGACGACCTAGTACTACCAATCCCATTCACTAAAAGAATATTGCAACATAGAAACACAGCTGTATGCAGTCCCTGCAAGCATCACTCCTAAATGGTGCACAAGTTTGTCTGGGAGGTAGTTTGCTGTGCATGGAGTGGGAAAAGGGGAAGACAAATGCATCCCCTGGGCAACAGTCACTTAGGGGAAAGCCCAGATGAGCTGTGGAAGTCACCAGGCAATGGAGCAGATGCCAGTGTGAGCACCAGAGCAGTTTTATGGAGAGGCTGTCTGTTGGCAAGAGGGCTGCCATTACTTGCTGTCAGATGGGAGGCAGACACAGAGAGAGGTGGATGGAGCGTTGCTGTGTGAACTAACACTGGCTGCCTGATTGTGGACTGGCCGGAAGCATGTCGCTTGTGCATGGTGATGTCACTGTGGTGAAGAAAAACTGCCTGTTTCCGGGAAGTTGTTAACATTAGTGTAGATGAGCTTTCCCTTTATTTTTTTGTCCCAGGTTGCTTTTGTTTAATTTGTTTTGAAGGTGTGACAAGCATAGTAGTGAGATGGATGAAAGAGAGAGATAACCAATAACGTTAATAATAACGACATTTTTATTTCCCTTAAGCTGATAAGTTCATACAGCAAAGAAATGTCGCTTCACAACGCAATTACATGATATGGAAACCAGGAAATTGATCTTCATAATGTACAGCCATACACACGAAACTCCTTACTGCCCAGATTTGTTACCACATTCTCAGCCTTTCTTGTTTCAAGTCTCTGCCATACACACTGTCAGCCAAGGTAAAACTAGAAGACATCACGAGGAGTTGCTAAATCCCGTGAGGTACGTGCTAAGGTCTCCCTGTGTAGCCTGTCCTGGATTCACTTTCCTTTCGCAAACAGACGAGTTTGACACGTTCTTCTTTTAACATGTTTTTGTCTTTGCTTTTTGACGAACCAGTACACGCATTCTGAATCAGTGTCTGATTTGCCTGCGTATTGGATTACAATGTCATCAGACTCGCATGTCACAAAATCTTTACCATCTGAATGATGGAGGAGAGTTTTTCTGAAGTTTTTATTTCTTTGGCTGTCTCTCAGTCTTTTCTGGACAGATCTGTCAGTCAGAGTAGCAACGTATCTTGTGATAATCCGTGTGTCAAATCCACCAACAATAATTATTATCAATCCTCGGTTGATATTCTCAAGCTGTACAACACACACACACACACACACACACATCAGCGCGCGGTCAGACACACCTGGGGGCTCCATATCAAACGATGATGGCAACACAACTGATGTTTTGTTGTTGCTATCGTGTATGTGTACTGTTGGCATGTCTATTTCATGCCTATCTGCGCATACTGCACTCAGCTGTTCCACACCACTGTCAGGCAAACAGGAGGCACTGAAGATACAGTCACTGTCACACACACCACCTGTCTGCTTCTCTTTATGTAATAAAAGAGAGAGAGAGATGATGATGATGATGATGATGATGATGATGATGATGATCATGATGCGCACTGCAGAGATGGCAGTGTGTAATTTTAAGCTACAATTCTTTTTTTCAGCAAAACAGTTATCCATTATACCAATGTCTGAGTATATTTGCTTTTACAAAAATAATAATGTCAAAACACATGATTCGATTTTCAAAATTCATGTTGTATTCTTTCCAATGACGAAGCATGAATGTTGAGTCTTGGTAGATGTTACCACACAGGCATTTCCACTACACGAGCAGGCAAACCAGGTGGCAGAATGATGCACCCAAAAGTCATTTAACAACATTTGAATACTTTTCCTTTTGTGTGTAAACACATTATATACTTGTGATAAACTGCACAGAGATTCAGGACCGTCATTTTCTTTTGTTTCTCTTGCTCATTCAGTCTTTCTATTTTTTCATTTTTTTTTTTTCCCTCGGCTAGAGCTCTAAGGTTCACCAACGGTGGGATATGCGACCGTTTTTCCCCGCCGTGAAGGTAGCCGCATTCTTACTTCGGGGATGTATACTGGGTATGTTTGTGTTTGTGTAGGCCACTGAACGTTGACACAAACTACGGGATCTTTAACGCGCATATTTGATCTTCTGCATGTGCATATACGCGAAGGGAATCAAGGTACTAGCAGGTCTAGGAACTGGGAGATTGTAAAAAAAAAAAAATCCCCATCTTTAATTCACCAGATGCCGCCGAGATTCGAACCCACGACTTCATGGAGCCATGGGATTGAAGTCGAACGGTTTTAACCACTCAGCTATAGCACCCGTCATCCCGTCTTTCTGATTTGGAATATAAGTCTAGTAAAACATAATATAGCCTTGGGGTTCAGACTATAAGGAACTGTCAGTGAACAAGGTTTTATGACCCATTCCGGCATAGACGTCTGATGCCTGTGTGTAAATCACATTTCCATTCCCGCATGTTTGGGATCAGTGTGGGAGTCGGTAAATCTTTTCTTGCCAGAATTATCGCAGAAGGTAAGTTTGAAATAAGCATTTTCAAATTTTTTGTGTTGTTCATTGTCGGCTGATTCCCTCTTTTCAGTCGGCGACTTGCTTGTTTCGCAGCCCTATCGGCAGTTTCTGCAACTTTTGTTTTACATCCATCTTTTTGTCATTGTGCTGTACTGTCTTCTGCGCGAACACTGTTCTTCGTCTCCTTTATAATAATATGTATTTATTACTTTGACTATACAGTTTTCTCCTCCCCCACCTCCCCTCTTCACCTGCCGCTCTACCCCCCCCCCCCCCCCCCCCCCCCTTCCTTTCGACATCTGTCTCTGTTTTCTTACCCATCCCTCTCTATATCTCTGTTTGTCTCTGTATGTCTGCCTGTCTTCCTGTCTGTATGTCTGTTTCTGTCTGTCTGTCCGTCCGTCTGTCTGTCTCTTTGTCTCTGTCTGTCTGCCTGCCTATCTGTCCGTCTGTCTCTGTCTGTCTCTGTCTGTCTGTCTCTCCCCCCCCTCCCCCGTTCTACTCCTCGCGCGCTCGTGTGTATGCGAGTGTGCGCGCGTATTTGTGTGCGTGTGTGTTACGATAGCATCTGAGAGTAAAAACTACCTTTTAAAAAAAGTCTTCAATTACCCATTTGTGTGACGGGACATGAAACTTAATTCCCTGCAATGTCTAAGCCCAGTAAGGCGGGCATGATTGCATGGCCCCTTTTTTGGGCCATTTCTGCTCTAGGAGCTCCAAAGAAATTTAAATCGTAAAACCATTTAATGCCATTCTTATATAATTAGAACGGTGACAGATGAACGATTAAGTTGGGTTGGTTTTTTTGAGTTACAAAGAATGGCATATCTCAACAGAAATGTTTGACGGGAAATTGCTCGTTTTGATCTGATCACTAAATTGGTTAAACACTGAAGGAGTAAATGACAGTATAGAAAAGAAATGGAGGGTAGGGAAACTAATAACAAAGAAGTGAATGTTGGCATCAAGTAAAGATAGCATTATGGGCCAAAAAATAAATCATTACAAAACGCAAAAATAGAAAAGGCAAAATTGTTCATAGTTTTTTTTCCTGAAATGGTGAACTTTAAAATAAAAGAAGAATAAAAACGAACAGAAATTAAAAGGAAAAAAATCCGATTTTATACAGTGTGTGGAAATGTTAGATTTCACCTGAAACACAGCTTTCACTGATTGGCAGTGCTGAATTTTTATCAAATTAAAAACATGCAGGCAAGGTTTGAGCCTCTATAACCAACTCGGTGCATCAAGTGCTTCAGACTTGTTCCTCCGCTTGTTTATTTAGTTGAGTGAATATGTACCTACTTCACATATCGCTGGCAACTTGTCCGAATAGTCAGCTGGTCATTTAATTTTATCAGGTTTATTTGCTAAAATTAATCAAAATCGTGGTATTTCAAAAGTATCCCGGTTTCTGGTGAAAGTGTTAGTTTCATTTTCAATGTCGTGAAAGAAAAGAAGATACACAATGACATTTAAAAAAAAATGTTCTGATGCTGACTCCACTCCCCTGAAAGTCCTTTATATCAGATGACAAACCGAGATCCCCGCGTGTGAACATAACTCTGCAGAACAACTTGAGCACGCGCAATAACACCATCCATCCAGCTTTGGTAGGAGAGTAGACCAGGTATGGCTGTGTAGCGTGGATGCCATGAACATGCCCAGCATGCATCCTGCTACCTGGAGAGGGATGGACTCCGCCGGGTTTAGGTTGCCCACGACATACTGCCTGGATCGGTGTTCTAGAGATAACGCATCTGCCTGAAAAGCGAAAAGTCCGGGTTCGATCCCCGTTTGTGGCCGAAGCTTTCCCCCCATCCACTAGGCCCTGAGTGGTGGTCTGGGTGCTAGTCTTTTGGATGAGACGGTAAACCGATGTCCCGTGTGCAACACGCATTAAGCGCACGTAAGTGAACCCACGGCAACGTCAAAGTTGTCCATGGCAAAATAATGTAGAAAATAGAACCACTCTGATAGGGGAACAAACATGCCGACAGGAAAAGAAAAATGGTGGGTGGCACTGCTCTTGTGGCAACCCGCTCTCCCCAGGGGGTAGGGGGGGTAGCAGCCTGAATTTAATGCAGAGAGATCTACTTTGACTTGAAGGGGTATGCGATACAACACAAAACAATACATCACAATGCAAAACAATGCAATACAGCACAACACAATACAATAAAACGCAATACAATACAATACAACACAACACAATACAATACAACGCAACACAGCACGATACGATACAACACAAGACAACAGCACAGCACAATACAAGTCAGTGCATGGTTGAACAACTCCCGCACGGAAGGAAGTAAGGGGAACAACCAGGTCAAAGTCAAACCATGGGCGTGGTGGTAGATCAGATAAACAACAACAACAACAACAGCAACCCCAAAAACCACCCAATCACGTAGGCACGGAAATGACCAAAGATACAAACATGACTGTTACCAATCTAAACTGAACACCACGCAGTATCTCACAGTTTTAGCCTGTTCCGGATATGACGCGACGATGACAGTTAACTATTGTTTCGTATTGTTAAGAAACAAACTATATGAAGCGAAGATGAGGGTTAACTATTGTTTCGTATTGTTAAGAAACAAACTATATGAAGCGAAGATGACGGTTAACTGTTGTTTCGTATTGTTAAGAAACAAACTACAGACAATCACTGACTCCCCCCCAACTCACAGGGCCAACTGCATTCTTCGAGAAGTGGAAACCTCTTAACCCTGAGGACCTCAAGTGCATTCATTGTCTGTGTGTCCGTCTTCGCGATTCGATTGTTTATATAGATTATGTGGCAGCTAGGACCTCAAAGTCCCCTCTCAGGGGAAGGCGCCACAAAAGGTCACATGCTTTTCGACAAGAGAGCGATTTGCGTTAGATAGGATGGAGAATCAGTTACTGTTGTTTAGTGCGTCTTGGTTTAGTCTAAGCTTGGTTTTGGTAATTGTTGATTTTTTTTTTCAGTGGGTTTCCGGTTGTGTCAATATAATTATCATTGTGTAGAACTGCTTTCTCTGATGTTGCAGTTGATCTGGTGAAACTGTCAAAAAGAGTCTTCTTCCCTTTCCTGTTTTCCACTCTGTCCCTCTGCTCCACCCTTCCTTATTTTCTGTCTTTGTCTCTGTATCTGTTTCTGTCTTTCTGTCTTTCTTTCTTCTCTTCTCTCTCTCTCTCTCTCTCTCTCTCTCTCTCTCTCTCTCTCTCTCTCTCTCTCTCCTCTCTCTCTCTCTCTCTCTCCTTCACGATGTCTAATGATAACATTTTCAGTGTAACAGTATCTTTTTTAATGCCTTTATTCACCGATTTGTGTGACAGGAAATTACACTTAATTCCATTTCCATTCGGAGTCCAAAAAAATAGAAAAACAAATATAGGGCTGTTGTTTGTGGCGCAGAAAATATCCGTGAACGAAGTGTGTGGGTGGTTTGTTTTCTCTATCCTTCAATATTGAATGCGTCTCATCGTATATACTTTTTTCTTACTTACTTTCTTTCTTTCCCTCTTCATTCATTTCTTTCTGTTTTAAATGATCGCGCTTAAGACGCGTGCTCAGCAAAACATTTCGAAATGCAAATACCCCCCATATTGTGTTTCGTAATTTTTGCTCGCTTTTGCTAGTAGATAGACTGTAGGTATGGGTATAAATGATCGCGATTTTCCCATAGCATATTCTTATAGGTCACATACTGTTTGTTATAGCCTGTTTGATGGGGACGCGTCTCGGCAAACATATCTGCTTGATGGTCTTCACTATACTTTTTACTGGCCTAGAGACCGTTCACCCATATACAAAACGAAAGGTCGTGGGTTTGAATCCCCGTTTCAACCTAAACTTTTCACCAGTCCACTAAACATGGAGTGGTGGTCTGGGTGCTAGTCTTTGTAACGAGACGATAAACCCAGTTTTCGTGTGCAGCGTACATTTGGTGCATGTAAAAGGACCCCCGGTATGAGAGTTGTTCCTGGCAACATTCTGCCCCCGAAAAGCCACCCACGTGGGGAAAACAAATATAGGCCTACATGCAGACAGAAATTTTTTTTCATTTTTAAAAATGGGTGCACTTGTTTTATAGTGATGTGCTCTTCGTTATAGAGTGCAGCTCAATTTTGATGTAGAGAGACCTGCCGTGACTGAAAGTGGTACACAGTATTACATGCATGGTGTGGTCTAATCATGAATGGTATACAATGCAACATGGCGTGGGCTCACCAGCCGCCATGGCACAGTGGTTAGTGCCTTGGATTTCTGACTGGAAGATCACGGGTTCAAATCCCTAAAGAGTCATAGTAATTTTTCAGACTCTGACCGGCTCCTACCCAGAGTGAGTGTGCTGTGGGCTCAGTGGGAAGACTGGATCAGACAGTCGAGCTTCATCTACTTTACGGATGTGAGTTTGAGAGTGTTGCCCAAATTACCTGACCAGCATTGCAGGTGTTTGTATCTCTCGGGCCCGGTTGACGCCGGGATATAACTATGATGATAGTAAACGCAGAATACAACCCTGTCAAGAAGTCTCAAAGCATATGCACTTCCACAGCAGCATCACTACGTCATCCTCATTAACATTGATCATCATGCAATAAATAAAAAAAGCCTCTGAAGCGGTGGTCCCCAGTTGCTCTGGTCTCATGGTGACCTCAGATTTGGTTTCCCCATACACTTCTGTACCTGTGCTTGTGTCAAAGCCTTTGGGGCTGGAGGTTGACGGAGGACGGTCGTTGGAAGGATATTGTTGTGGTTACCACCTCGGGTAGGCAGCTCACTCAGTCTGGCTCAGCGACTGAGCTAATACTGTCGTTAGTAGGGGGCTTTGTAGGTGGTGTTCTGCGTATGTTAGCTCAGAACCGGTGGCCCAGCAGCAGAGCAGGACCCTCTGGCTGGTGGCCCCACGGCGGCCTGATATTGTTGTGCTCCCTGAGGACTTCCGACCCTGAGGACGAGACGTAACGGATCTGGGTTTGGCTTTGGCGGGGAGATTGAGATGAGCGGGGTGGGAACAGCAAGACAGGGACGTCGCAGAAGATGAGGCAGCAACAACAACAAAAAAAGATAAGATAAGGGGGTTTTCTCATGAGGCTGTAAGCCTGATGCAAACTGGTCTACTAAGAAAACCAGGATTTAGCACAAAACAGACTTTGACCCAAACGTAAAACCACTGGGGCCACTTCACGATGATGGTGTGCATTCCGCAGTCTTGTGACCATTGTCAGTCAAGCCAGCAGGGATTTCCATCTTGGTGGGTGACATCACGTCTTGTGATTGTTATGTTGTGTGTGTGTGTGTGTGAGTGCGTGCACGCGCGCGCACGTGTGCACTACGCCTTGCCTATTCCTGTTGCTGATGACTTGACGGCTGTTACATGTTACATTCCAGTGTGGAAATAGTTTAAGATGCTCGTTGCATGTGTAAACCTCAACTGGCTAAACTAAGGGGGTAAAGGCCTGGAGTCATGGGGTTTTCAGTGGTACTTATGATCAAGTGCAAGCATGCGGATGTTCGAGTTGGAGCATACTGGTGCATAACACACGCAAAGACAGATAAACACCTATACATACAGACATACAGACACAGGTACACACAGTCACAGACGGACAGACAGACATATACACATACATATTATACATACATACACACACATCTCTCTTCACACAAACACACACACACATCTATCTATCTATCTATCTCTCTCTTTCCACTTACACACCACCACCACCACCACACAGAGAGAGAGAGAGAGAGAGAGAGAGAGAGAGAGGGAGAGAGAGAGAGAGAGAGGGAAGAGAGGAGGAGAGAGAGAGGGAGGGAGAGAGTTAGTTATTCTTTTATTTCGAGGATAATGGAATAAGCACTCATGTGCTTATTTACATCTAGTCCCCGTGTGTATGCAGTTTTGTAAATTTTGTCATCCGTTCTCACCGGCACACAATGACCTACTCTTCCGAAAAGCGGAACGGGTTTTAGCGTGTGCGCAAGATGTTCTGCGTGCGTTTGCACACGGGGCCTCGGTTTATAGTCTCAGCCGAAGGATTTTTGAGGGTAGTGGAGTCGGCACTGATGTTAACTCTTGAGGAAGAATTCTCTTTAACGGGCATCAAACCCGGGTCAGCAGATCACGAACACATCACCTAACAACCACCAGGCTATCCCGCCCTCGAAAGAGAGAGAGGGTGGGGATGGGGGGCACAGACAGACAGACAGACAGACAGACAGATAGACAGACAGACAGACAGACATACGAGACAGGCAGACACACACACAGACACACACACAATCAGACAAATAGACAGTTGCTTGTATCAAATGTCCAATGGACATAGTCACCAATTGTCACCCATACCTATTACATTACTTCTAATATGTTTAGTCATAATTGACTTTATGCCTTTTTTATTGTTTCAAATTACTCATTCTGAACTAGAGATAATAATAATAATGTATGGAATTTATATAGCGCTGAATCTTGTAAAATAAACAAATCAAAGCGCTTGCATTCAAATCATTCACACGCATGCAACCATCCACAAATATCAAGATAAACAAATATCAAATTTATATACACAACACACTTACGTGGGGATGGTGGAGGTGAAGGTAGCTATTGAAAAGTAGGAACAGATAACAGGGGAAGATCTCAAGTAGAGTATAAGGCTAGATTTGAAAGAATCAAATGAAGGCATTTGGATGAACGTTGTCTCTCTCTCTCTGTGTCTCTGTCTGTCTGTCTCTCTATCTCTCTTTCCCCCATCTCCCCTCCTCTCTTCCCCCTCTTCTCTCTGCCATACTTTTGTCTGTCCTTCCCCCCTCCCCCCTCTCTCTCTCTTTTTCTCTGTATCCACTCCCTCCCTTTCTCTCAGTCTGCTCTTTCTATGCACATCCCCTGTTTGTTCCCCCTGTCTCCCCTTGTATGTCTTTCTACATCCCCTGTCTTTCTCCCTCCTTCCCATTTTTCTCCTGCCCCTTTCTCTGTCTCTTTGACTCTGTGTCTGTCTGTCTCTCCGTCCGTCTGTCTAACCCTTTTTTCCTCCCACTTCTCTGTTCCTTTCTGTCTTTGTCTGTCTATCCACTTTAGGGTATCCACTTTCTCTGTCATGTCCAGAGGAAAATTACAATTCCCCAAGTAGATCTATCTTCTCGAAACAATGAATGCCCAGTCTCTTACTTCTTGTACTTTCCTTGTCTATGTGTCTCTCTCTTTATCTTGGTCGTTCACAGTCTGAGGGAACCATCACTCTCGAATTTCTCTGGTGCTCAGCCTCTGCAACAATCTTCTCCTCCTCCCCTGCTGCCATCAAAGTCTCTCATTTTCTACAACAAGAAGGGGGACGGGGTGGACTGGATGACAGAGGGCTTTTATGGCTGAGTTCCATTGAAGAAGGAAACTCAATGATCACGCAGTAACTGAAGAGACTGAGAGATTTAATGGAAAGGTCGGGGCACTCTGGTTTGCCACTCAGTGAGTAATTAAGTGTCATCAGAACTGTTTGCAGTCTGTCCCTCTCTTGTTTGTCCCTGGTGTGGGTTCCCAGTCCCAGATAGTCGACTAATTACCATGGTTGCTAAGGTCTTGTTGATGGAAATTATGGGAGGAGTAAGATCTGCTATGGTGTTTCACATTCTTAGCATCCCCTAAACAAAATACTCACCCCACCCTTAGAATATTAAAAATTAAAGATTTATCTTGCCCCATTTTTTTTCTGCTGAATGGAGTGCCATCTTGACTAATGTGCTAGTGGTATTTAAAGAGAATGATACCTGCTGATTATGTTCATAGTTTGGAAAAAGATGGGAGTGTAACTGTATGGCAATGTTCATGGTCATCGTGTGAGATGACACAGCTCAGTGATGACTGAGTCACTGAAGATCACATACAGTGTTTGTCATTCTGTTGCATGGTTGATGATTATGTAGAGTCATCTGAGCAAAAGTTTATACTTGAGCAACAGTCATTACCAGAGTTATGTGGTAAATGGTACAGGAGGCACAATGTTTTTTTTCTTCTACTTTTACGTGGTATTGAGCTGAATGTTAATGTGTTCAGTGCCTAAAACTTAATGTAAACCAGAAATTTTATAGGATGATTGTTTTGTGTCTGCATTGCATTTTATTGTATAGTGTTTATATTCAGAACAGATTTCTTAGCATGAACTGTGATAATTATGCTGTCTTTGATATGGTTTAGCATGTGCACTGGTTTGCTTATGAGAGTAGAATATTCTTTTCTGTATAGATTACACAAAGACAACTTGTTTGTTTTGCTAGATTCCTTATGTGCACTGTAGTACTTTGCATGCACAATCTCAGTTCATCATTTCATCTGAAAAAAAACTAGCTTAGAAGCCCAACTTTGTACCACATTCAAACAGGAAGCCAGATTTGAGCAGTAACAAACCCACCATGAAAAATCAAAAGAGATGAAAATAAACAACCAAACATAAGCAAACAAACAAAGAGAAAAATAAATGAAAAAACCCTTTGAAGTGGGTTTTAAAACCACAAAAATCAGAATAAAAAAAAGACAATAGACAGACTGGATTTTACACACAAAAAATCCATGAAAAAAATAACAGCAAATGGTCAGCCATTTGATAAAATTGGTGTAACAAGAATCACTAGAAACAGTTATGTTGTTTCAGAAAATTAGCGTGGGAAGAAGTTCCACTGGATGAATGTCTGCTTTTAGTAAATTAGCGAGTTCCACAAAATGCTGTCTACTATAGAGTACTGACCTGGTATTTTTACCACAGGCTGGTTCACAAAAAAGTCAGCTAAAGTTTGAGCCAAGTAGTCTGTAAGTAGAGTTAGTTAGCTTGGTAAGAGTTACATAAAGCCAGGTGGGTGGCCATCTGGCAAAGAAAGAACAAATTGCCTACATAGATTGGTTGACTGGAAAGAATTACACTATGGAGTAAAAGGCTATTTTGCTAAGTTCACATGCTTGGCAGAGTATTATTTAGTATAACAGCATCAATGTATCTCTATGACTCTGATTCTCTCTATCAATGTTTGTTATCTCCACCCACTTTCCCCTCCCTACCCTTCTCTTCCAGTCTCTGTCTGTCTGTCTCTGTCTCTATTTCATGATATTTACTTCCTATGTCTAGTCCAGCAAAAAGGATCACAATTGCTGAATAGATCTTGTTCTTGCAGCAAAGAATACCCTGTCTTTTACCCCCATATTATACTTCAACATCTGTACTTCAGACCACACGGCAATACACTTCTATATCTATACTTCATACCACACCTTTTTACAACTTTTTTTGGTTTTTGCTTCTCTTTCACTCTTTTGTCCAAAGCATGTCTGGGTGTGAGTGTGCACATAATAATAATAATAATAATGTATGGAATTTATATAGCGCTGAATCTTGTAAAGCAACAAATCAAAGCGCTCAGATTTTATTTCATACCACTTTAAGTCACGACAGATTTCTCTCCGTGAAATTCGGGCTGCTCTCCCCGGGGAGAGCGGGAGAACGCGTCGCCACTTAGCGACTGCGCCCCCTTTCACCCTTTTTTTTTTTTTTTTTCTGCAGCTGTATTTGTTCCCTATCAGAGTGGCTTTTTCTAAGAATTTGCCAGGGACAACTCTCTTGTTGCGTGGGTTTTTTTACGTGCGCTAAATAATTACGTGTAACACACGGGACCTCGGTTTATCGTCTCATCCGAAAGACTAGCGCCCAGACCACCACTCATGGTCTAATGGATGGGGGAAAAATTTCCGGTCCAAACGGGGTACGAATCGCCGCACACTTCAGACCCGGACTTTTCGCTTTCTAGACAGGCGCGTTACCTCTAGACCACCGATCCACCATGTGTGCATGTGCCCAAGTGTGTGCCTGCTTGCTTATTTGCAGGCATGTGTGTATGTGCCTGTGAGCATGTGCACACTCATGTGCCTGTACATGTTGTCTTTTACCCTTTTTACTTGTCTATGCCCCTCTTTCTTGATCTTGGTGCCTCAAGGTCTGATGGAATCCTTGCTCTTATGTTTCTCTAGCACTCTACAACAGTCTCCTCCTCTTGCTGCCATCAAAGTCTCTCGTTTTCTACAACACGAAGGGGGACGGGGTGAACTGGATGACAGAGGGCTTTTATCACTGAGTTCCATTGAAGAAGGAAACTCAATGATCACGCAGTAACTGAAGAGACTGAGAGATTTAATTGAAAGGTCGGGGCACTCTGCATGGCCACTCAGGGAGTAATTAAGTGTCATCAGAACTGTTTGCAGTCTGTCCCTCTCTTGTTTGTCCCTGGTGTGGGTTCCCAGACCCAGCCAGCCAACTAATTACCATGGCTGCTAATGTCTTGTTGATGAAAACCATCGGAAGAGTGAACTTTGCTGTGGTGTCAGGCATTCTCATAGTCCTGTTCTGAGTTATACCCCCACCTCTTGAATGTTAAACATGGTTTGTTTGTGTTTGTTTGTTGTTGGGTTTTGTTTTTTTAAAGAAAAGATTGATTCATATGTAGTGTCATCTCAGCAATGTCTACCAGCTTTAAGCAACATGTATAATCAATGTTAAGTCACCACTGACACATGCCCAGGATACTCAATTTCCATCTGTGAATGACTGTGCTTTTGGTTATGTTTTCCTATTGCATTTTATTGTTTAGTGTTTATATTTATAATAGATTTCTCTACATGAACATTCGAGTTGCTCTTCTTCGAAGAGCTGACTAATTTGTTGCTTTGAACTCAAAAACATATGCTAAAATGAGTTGCAGGGATGGGATAGCTCAGTAGTCAGAGTTGAACAGCAGTGAGTCTGGTTACCAAGTGGATGAGTAACTGTTTGCACACCTTGGCTTCAGTACAGTCGGCCAGTTCACAAAGCTGTAAATGGGCACCTGCTGTCTTTAGGGAAAGGAAAGGCAAAGCAGCAAGGGAGAGGAGATGGGTGTCAATCTCAATATGCTAGCCCCTAGAGAAGCTGAGATCTATGATACCTTGTTGCTCCACAACAAGTGCATGGATTATGGGAACACCTTTACCTTTATCCTTCAAAGTGCGTTGCACACATAATTTGGAATTATGGAAGACTTGCACCCAGGCCACCTCCCAAGATTGCCAGAGTAAGGGTGAAAATCTAGCCTGGAGACCAGATTTACACTGGAAGCCAGATTTGAACCACGCACCTCTTGCTTCCTCATTGGATGTGTCAATTTCTGGATTAAAAAACAGCCCACTATCACTGAAAAAATCTCCAACAAGCAAGCAGTTGTTTTTTTTGTTCTAATGCAAATACACAAATTAACACAGAGACAACCTGAATACACAAGAAGACCTATTGCAAAATGGTTAGTTTACCATGCAAAATAAAAAAATAATAGAACTTACTGTCTGCTAATTTCACATTATGTACATAGTAAGAAGTGGTTTGCAATTTCATGAAATTAGTGTAACAAAAACCTACAAGAAATACGCCTGGTAAGAAAATCCACTGAACAGATGCCTACTATTAGTAAATTAGTCGAGTAGGAATTACCATAAAATGGCTGTCTACTATGGAGCATTGACCTGGTTAAAATTACCATAGGCTTGTTCTCTGTTTCACAGAGCTAGTTCAGCAAAAGTTTCCGTCTAGTACTCTGGAAGTTGAGCTGTATGGACTTGGATTCTGTTTAAGTCAAAGTGTTTAGCTTGGTAAGAGTTACAGCATGGTTGCCGACCATTTTATTCGTAAAAGAATAATTAGCATACGTAGATTGGTTGTTTGGAAAGAACTATAGGACATAGTAAAAGGCTATTTTGCTAAGTTCACATGTTTGTCAGAGTGGGCTTTTTTTGTGGGTTTTTTCACCTGTTCATAGGCTAAAGCTTCAAGGTTCACAGATGGTGAGTTTTTGCCTATGCAACCGTTTTTAATCCATTTAGTTAGCTGCATTCCGACTTTGGGGATGGCGTCTAAACACGACACATGTGTGCATGCGGTGTTTTTTTAATTGTGATCTGTTCCTACCATCACAAAATGGTCTACTCTTCTGAAAAGCGGAACAGGTTTTTAACACGTGCACAAGTTGTTCTGCCTCATTTTCACACAGGGCCTCAGTTTATAGTCTCATCCGAAGGACTTTGACATTCATTTTGATTTTCTCGTCAAACTTGGAAGTAAAGGCAAGGCTGGAAATCGAACCCAGAACCTCACGGTTTACTTGTTGGACAAGTGAGCCTCTTAACATCCTGCCACATTCCTTCTTATCAGAGTGTTTGCATTGTATTCTACTGTGCTGCATTGAGTTGTTTTTGTAGAGTGTTGTATATTGTTTCTATATTCATAGCAAGTTTTTCAGCGTAAGAAATGAACTGTTGTCCATAGGAAAAGCAGGTTACCATTCCTTTCATTCTGTCAGGTTTTCTTGGCTGTTTCTGTTTTGTTTATGGTTATGTGTTAATATGGAGTTTTCTTCTGTAGAATGCGAAGGACAACTTTTCGTGACCATAAGTTCACATTTTACATGCACTTAATGCTTTTTACACAGGGATTTTCGTTGACGTTGTCATCTGAAAGAATGGCACCCAAACCACCTTTCAGGGTTAAGCGGGGGAAAAAAATCCTGGCTTCTTATCAATGTTGAATACTATATTGGATTTTTCATAAAAGAAGCGCGATAAACTTGATAATATTAAAATCAAAGTGTTCCAGATAAGCTGTTAACTTAAAAATAGAATGTGCTGAGTTGTTCATGGGTATTAATTTACATAAAGTTGCATCATTATATCTATCTATCTATCTATCAATCTATCTATCTATCTATCTATCTATCTATCTATCTATCTATCTATCTATCTATCTATCTATCTATCTATCTATCTATCTATCTGTCTGTCTGTCTGTCTGTCTGTCTGTCTGTCCGTTAGTCTCCGTCCGTCCGTCCGTCGTCCGTCTTCGTCATCCATCTATCTATCTATCTATCTATCTATCTATCTATCTATCTATCTATCTATCTATCTATCTATCTATCTATCTCTCTCTCTCTCTCTCTTATATATATATATATATATATATATATATATATATATGGGAGTAGAGTGTGGAGTTGTGTGGGGTGTGTGTGTGTGTGTGCGTGATACACTTTGAGCCAATATCATGGAGTATGAGCCATGCAAAAGTGATTTATTATCATTATTGTCATCATCATCATCATAATGATCGTCATAATCATAAGACTAAATGTTTACAGTTAATTAATTTCTGTCTCATGAAATGTGGTCTATCCATGAATTTCCGGCCTTGCGCGTATATGTTGAATATATCTCGTATTTAGTGAGTGTGATATAAGCTGTAAGCTTTTTGATTATCCATGGAATGCTTTGTGCTGTTCAAGTATGTTGTCTTTTATAAAGAAAACACATCATCTAAAACACAAGACTTGAACTATATATTGAACAGTTAGTTTTGGAAATTGAAGCTATATTCTCCTTCTTCTTCTTCTTCATCAAACACTCATACAGCAACTATTGTTGTCTGTTATATGAGAGAAAACACGTCACACTGCCGTAAAGCGCCTGGCAGGTCAGGCCCAGCACATACGACTTTGGCATGGGAGAGAATGGACCAAGAAGGCAGAAGATAGACAAGAAGGAGGTGACAGAAAGAAAAGGGACAAGGCGGAAACAAAGAGAGTGATAGAAAAGAGGAAATTTCATTCACAGAATTTCCAGAATGTGGGGATGCTATTTATACTGACAGGCCCCTGGCATCCTCATGGAGGAATTGAAGCTACATGAATTACAGCAAAGTAGTCAGCTAATACACAGCTTTGGAGGTCACAAGGGGAAGTTATTCATTTTTGCCCTTAGTTTAAACAAATTCATAGTCATAAAAATTAACAGAGAACGTGGTTATAGTATTCAGGAATTTAGCATAACTAACTGGGGTCACGTTCCCTTCCTTGGGCGATTGCCTTTGCTCAGTTTGTTAAAAAAGAAAAAGAAAAAGAGGATGCCTTAAAACCATACAACACGAAAAACAGACCTTGAAACGCCCATTCATTGTGGCTAGGGTTTTGCTAATGGAGGTTTGAATTGTCACTCCCTGGATGAAAGTCTTTGTTCAGCACCCACCCACTAAAAAAGAATCACTGTCAATGTTTATGCATTAAAAAGTAGGTTACAGTTGCACTCATGCTTAATTAAGTACACGCACAAACTTACACCTGAATACATGCACATGTGCTTGCATGCTCATGCGTGTACATGCACACACATACACAAACTCTCATAACACACATACACAAACTCTCCTCTCTCACACACATACAAACATGCACACACACGAGCACACACACACATACACAAACTCTCTCTCTCACAAATGCACACTGGCACACACACATGCCACGCACACACACACACACACACACACACGCACACACACACACACACACACACACATTTGCACATGCCTTCCTGACCAACAAAATGGTTAAGTCCTTCATAACTGAGCAGTACCATCCCTGGGTGACTCAGCCAGTGTTTTGTGTGAAACATGAGCTGACTGCTCTCTGCTATCAACCAGGCCATTAACCTGGGCAATGGGTACTGCGCTGGGTTCAGTCACACACAGAGAGAGGGGACTCATCAAGCCAGACTTAATTAAAAGCTGGTGGATGGGTGGGTAAAGCTTTGGGTCCTTGGAATGAGAAAGTGACAGTAGTGGTAGGGATGGGGGTGGGTGGGATGTTGAGGGTGGAAGGAGGAAAGGGATATATGAATGGGTGTATCTGATTTCACTGGAAAAAGCCAAGTGGGGCTGGCTGGTGTTGTTTGTGTAGCAGAGTAGAGGTTGGTTGTATGTAAGATCAGGTCAGGCTGAACAATGTATTGTGTAAATGGTGGGTGCATGCATGCATGTGTTTTGTGTGTTGTGTATGTGCATGTGTGTGCATGTGTGTGTGTGCATGTGTGCGTCTGTGCTTGTGTGCATGCATGCACATGTGTGTGTGTCTGTTTGTCTGTTTGTGTGTGTCTGTGTGTGTGTTTGTGTCTGTGTGCATGTGTCTGGTATGTCTGTGTATTAGCGAAGAATCTTCAGTACATTTGTTGACAGGGGTGGGTATATATGTGTGCCTTTATGCAGTTACCAAATGCTGCATGTTAGATATGCTTTAACAGTCTCCCTACAGATCTACTTACATACCTGCATGCTTACCTTGTCTCAGCCAAGTGTTAGGCGTGTTTTAGCTTGCCTCTACCAGTTTACGTATTACCTGTGTATCCTTATGCTATAGCACTATGTCATATCTCTTTTCTGAGCTGCCTCTTATCTGTCCTATTCTACATGTAGTCATTGTAAGCAGTTGAATTTATGCAGTGAGTCATAGGCATTGAATTGTACAATTGTCAAAGCATGATTATGAACATAGTCATGGAAGTTCACATGCTTATATATTATGCAAGCATGAATCATTTTCTTTACTCTCTCTCTCACACACACGGATGGGCACGCACGCACTCACCACACACCGCACACACACACACACACCTCTCTCCTTTTCCTCTCCTTATCATAAACACATACACACTCATGTATGCACACACACAAACACACACTGCACACACTGCATGAATATATGTAAAACTGTAGATGACAACGATGACTACTACTACTACTACTACTACTACTACTACTACTACTACTACTACTACTACTACTACTACTACTACTACTACTACTACTACTACTACTACTACTACACACAAACACATGCATGCACGCATACACACATGCACACAAATACACACACATACACTTGCTCTCTCTCTGTGTCTCTCTCTCCCTCACACATGCACAATCTCTCTTCCTCTCACCATCACACACACATACACATACACACCACCACTGCCACCACACACACCATACACATACATACATACATACATACATACATACATACATACATACATAACAACAAATCACTAAATGTCAAAAATCACTCAATGGGAATAGACGTTAAACTGAAATATCACATACAACCACAAGCACACACACACACACACAACCACACACACACACACACACACACACACACACACACACACACACCAACACACACCTCTCTCTCTCTCTCTCTCACTCACTCGCTCACTACCACCCACACACTCACACACCACCTTCTTAACTGAAATGCTTTCTGCCAGTCTAATAATTATTTGTTCATAACTGAACAGCACCATCCCTGAGATGAGTGCCTTAGCTACTGTTTGTGTGAAACATGACCAGATTGCTGACTGCTATCAACCAGGCCATTAACCTGGGCAATGGGTAGGCCGACTGTGCTGGGTTCACTCACACAGAGGGAGGGGCTCATCAAGCCAGACTTAATTAAAAACCCCTGGGTGGGTCAGGCTTAGGGTCCCTGGAATGAGAAAGTGACCATGGTTTGGGAGGGAGAGAGGGGTGAGGGTTATGATGGAGGAGGATGGGGAGGTAGAGCGTAATTAATGTGTGTATCTGTTTTCACTGGAGGACTGAATGGTGCTGGCTGGTTTTGTTTGTTGTGTAATAAGCAATATTGAGATTGGTTGCAAGATCAGTTTTAGCTGAATGATAGTGGAAGAGAACCTACATTAGGTTGGTGGTGTGTGCAAGCAGCATGTGTATGCATTTATGTGCACGTGTATGATGTGAGGTGATGTGTTGTGTTTGTGTGTGTGTGCATGTGTGTGTGAGCACGTGTGCATGTATGCGTGCGTGCATGTGTGTGTGTATGTGTGTGTGTGAAGGAGAGAGAAAGAGAGAGAGAGAACAGTCAAGTCAACTTTTTATTTCCAGATGGTACATTGAATAAGCAATGCATTTGCTTTTTTCATCAAGCCATCTATCTAAGAACAAATTTCTTAATGATGATATTGAAGTACTACATTATAACAACCTTTACCAATAGACTGTACCAATAGAAAAGAAGAAAACCAATAAAACACTACACGGTAAAATACAAAATACATACACACGCACACACACAGACACACACATACACACCACAACTACCAACACACACACACACACAATACACACACACAGCATGTGCATTCATGTGTCCACATAAGTGCATGCAGTGTGTGCAGTGTGTGCTTGTGTGTGTGCATACAGGAGTATGTGTGTGTTTGTGAGAAGGAGAGAGAAAGACTGTGTGTGAGTGAGTGAATGAGTGTGTGTGTATGGGGGGATGGGATAGCATGATGGGTAGAGCATTGCACATTGCACTCGTGATCTGCTGACCCAGGATTGAATCGTGTCAAGGGGATTTTCCCCCCTGAATCTAACATTACTGCTGACTCAACTCCCCCCAAAAGTTCTTCAGACAAGACTATAAACCTACGTCTGTGCGTGGATGCATGCAGAACATCTTGCTCACATGTTACAACCTGTTCTGCTTTTTAGAAGAGTAGGCCATTGTGTGCCGGTAGGAATGGATAACAACATTTACAAAAACTGCATACACACTGGGACTGGATGTAAAAATGCACACAAGTGCTTATTCCATTATCCTCGAAATAAAAAAAAAAGAAATATAAAACACACAAACAGACACCACACAACCCCCCAAAAAACCCCCACACATATGCACGCACACACATCCCCATCCCCTCCCACTTTGTTTTGTATGCGTTCAGCTACGTGGTGCTTGCACACACACACAGTCATTACACCAGCAGTTCCTATACATACTGCCATCACTCAGCTCAGTATAACCTGATCTTGCAACTGATCTCTATTCTGCACATTACATAACAAAACAAAACCAGGGAGCACCATTCAGCCTCTCTGGTGAAATCAGATACACCTATTCATTCACCCCCCCCCCCCCCCCTCCCTTCTCTTCATCCTCCTTCCGATTTCATCGCCCATCTCCTCATCCACCACTTCTACCACCTTTATCCCCACTTCATTCCAGGGACCCAAAGCTTTACCCACCCACGAGCTTTTAATTAAGTCTGGCTTGATGAGTCCCCTCACTCTGTGTGCATGAACCCAGCTCAGTACCCATTGCCCAGGTTAATGGCCTGGTTGATTTGCAGTGAGCAATCTGCTCATGTTTCACACAATCATGGACTGAGTCATCAGGATGTTACTGCTGGGCTATGAGCAAAATAATGTTATTATTAACCTGGTTGGCAGAAGCCGTTTCTTTTGACAATAAGGAAGGTAGTGTGCATGTACACAAACACAGACATGCGCACATGCACGCACACACACACTGCACGTGCACATGTGCACACACTCATGCGTGCATACATATGTACACACACATATGCACACACGCATGCATACACGTGCTCGCAAACATTTGTGTATACATGCACAGACACAGACACATTACACAAAAACAGATACACACACACACAGACACATAATTATATTCTCTTTTTTCTCTCTCTTTTATTTTCTTTAGATAGATGGCTTGACGAAAAAAAGCAAATACACTGCTTATTCAATGTACCATCTGAAAATCAAAGTTTGACTTTCACACACACACACACACACACACACACACACACACACACACACACACACACACACACACACACACACACACACACACACTCTCTCTCTCTCTCTCTCTCTCTCTCTCTCTCTCTCTCTCTCCACCACCACCACCACCACCACCACCACCACCACCACCCACCACGACCACCACACTCCCCCCCCCCCCCCTTTAACCCCTCCCCCCCTCCCCAACCAACTAAGCACACAAACCACCACTAATCACACCATGATGAAAACTAGCCAGTGTCTTCCAGTCCAAGGGGTATGTAGAGATAAACATCTCAGTTGTTTGGAGCTTCTACCACACACACACACCACACACCACACACAAACACAGCATGCACCTCAGTCTCCCCCCATGTACTCTCTGCTAGCCTAGCCTACCCCTTCCTCAGAAAGGACAGCATTCTCATCAGCATTCCTCGGGGGTAAAGCTCGCAGGGACAACTTGTAACCAATCTGCACCGGAGCAGCAACAACATCTGCAAGTAGTTGCCCCCATGCCTGTAAGGACCCTGCTCTCTAGGTGCACTGTTCGCTGCTTCAGGCACACGGAATTTCGGAAATTCGACAATTCTTGCTGGGTCATACATAAACCCTGGTGTGAGCCTGCCTACCAGATAAGAATGCTTTTTGTATAATAAGTGCGACCAGTTCATTTTTTGTGGAGAGGGTGGAGAGTACGCATTGCTAATGTTAATTGTTAGTTTTGTTTGAACTTAGTCAGATTTTGTGTGTGTGTTTTTTCTCTTTTTTTGCATACAAGCAAGTCCGTGGTTTCCTTAACATGAGTGGAAGCTCTTGTCAGAAATGAATTATGTTTGATAGTTAATGTATTTACAATGATTTGTATTTTACATGAGTCACAAAGTCTGTGGGTTCCTTACATAAGAGGAAACTCTTACCAGAAATAGATTCTATTTAATAGTTTATGTATTTACAATGATTTTTTAAATTTTATTTTACATGAATCAAACATTCTGTATTATGATATGCTACTTGTCATGTATGCGTAGAGCAGTAAGTCAGGAAAACAAAATGCTTCCTAAGCTGCACGTGTATTTAAATGCAGAAGAAGGCGTGACAAATTATGGTACTAGAACACACAAACCGGGCTATATGATATCACATCACACCACACCATACCACATCATAATATATACCACACCACACCATACCACATCATAATATATACCACACTACACCATACCACATCATAATATATACCACACTACACCATACCACATCATAATATATACCACACTACACCATACCACATCATAATATATACAACACTACACCATTCCACATCATAATATATACCACACTACACCATACCACACCACACCATGCTGCGCCGTATCATACCACAAAAGGCATGCTTCATTTTTACCATTGATAGATAGACCACACCCCACCACACCTCAACACGCCATACCACGACAAAGCACATCTACCACACCACACCACTTCGCACCACAATAAATCATACTACACCATACCACACTATACCACACCACATCACATCATACTGCACCGCATTCCACCCTACCCTGCCACACCACACATAAACCATGCATCATTCTACCGCACCTCACTACACCATACCACACCATACCACACCACACCTTAATACACGGGAACGGATGACAAATCATACAAAACTGCATACACATGGGGACTGGATGTAAAAAAAAACCCACATGAGCGCTTATTCCATTATCATCGAAATAGAAGAATAACTAACTAACTAAATAAAATACACCCAAAAAAACCATACCGCACCACAACACAACATCCCCACCCCACTCCATCCACTCCACCACGTCCCACCCCACCATACCCTACCCCACCCCACTCCACCCCACCCCACCACACCCTACCCTACCCCACCCCACCACCCCAAGGACCTTGTGAACTAAGCTGTAGACATGAAAAATAGCAGTCCTAAGTGACAGCAAAAGGCAGATGATGCAGCAGCGACAGGCAGCCGTGTTGATGTCAATGGAAGAAGCGAGTGTCTGCCCGTTGCTGACACGAGTACCACGCATTCCCCTGCTGTGTGTGTGTGCATTCCCAGGCGATTGAGTTTTCCTTGTGAAGCATTCCCAAGATGATCCTTGGAGGGAGGGGAATCCTCCCTCTCTCCCTCCCTCCTCCCTCTAACTTTTCCCTTGCCCTTGCTCACACCGTGGTCATGGTTTACTGTTACTGTGTTTCTTCTGATTTATGTTGTATTGTGTTTTATTGTAGTATAGTTTAGTGTCGTGTAGTGTAGTGTAGTGTAGTGTCGTGTCGTGTCGTGTCGTGTAGTGTATTTTAGAGTCGCAGCTGGTTTGTTTGCGTGAGATTCGGGGTGTTCTCTTCTCGTGGAGTATACGTCGCCACAAGAGTATCACCAATGATCTTTTGTTTTTCTCTTTCTGTAGGTGTATTTAGTTTTCTGTGAGGATGGCCTTTTCTGTCTCTGTCTGTCTGTCTTTAGCTTTCTATCACTTGACCTGCCTGTATAACTATTCACACAGAGTGGGAAAGAGAGAGAGAGAGAGAGAGAGAGAGAGAGAGAGAGAGAGAGAGAGAGAGAGAGAGAGCCAGTCAGCCTGCCAGCCAGCCAGCCAGCCAGACAGAGAATGCGTATATTATGTGCTGGGTACACTTACATAATCCTCCCTGTCTTCGCTGCCTTTGAGCCTTTTTTGAGTAGTTTTATCACTCGACTCTTGACATACCACACAAAGCTGTGTAGTAAGCCATGCAATGACAAAGCACTCAACAACGTCCCTCCTGCACTTTGCGTGTAGCAAGATTTATCTGTGTGTGTGTGTGTGTGTGTGTGTGTGATGCATCAAAAAGGTTGTAGAGTTTGAGAGAAGGTGGAATGGCGAGCCACATTGAATGCAATGGGCCTTTGCTATCCATTGTTCTTTTCGTGAATCGGCAGAAGCTGGTGTAGGCCAACAATGAAGTATTGTTATACTTTGGAGTGTTACATTGAGATTGTCTTCATCCATGAAAAGCTCTTAGTTTGAAAACAGCGTACTCTCCAATGGAGGATAAACAATCCCCTGATGTCGGAGTATGACTACCTGAATGGCGAGATACTTGAAAACAGCCATACATGCAGATTTCTCATTCAGTGTGTACTTAGTGTATCACAGTGAGACAGAGTGCATACTCCGGGTGACCCTCAAGGTGATAAGCTGTACAGTACAACCCACCTCCAACCTCTCTGCACTACAGCCTGATAATGGAAAATGATCTTGTACAAAAGTTTTGAGTTGAACATTTTGAACCTAAAAAAAGAAGAAAATTAACAACCCCCAAACCAGAAGTAATAATCATAACACAAAAGTAAGTTTGTCAAAACAAAGAACAGTGTCATTTGTAAAACATGACTGATGACAGAGAATGCAAAAAAAAAAAGGGATGGGTATACACATACAGAGCTATAAATTTAATGGGACATAAACAGATTTTTAAAATAAAGTAATGAGACGTAAAATGCTACTAAAATAATGGGGCTAAAAGATACTAAAATAACTGGACGTAAAAAGATACTAAAATCAAATTATGTAATAAGAAACTTAACACAACACTGCAAAGATGCAAAGACACTTGAATGCAAAGAAAATACAAAATACAAAGAAACTTAACATATTGCAAAAACGCATCAATCATCACATGCAAGAAAACAACCCAGCAAAACCTGTTCCACATTGGTATTATGTCAGCCCTGTTATCAGTGGACCCCAACAAATCTAAACAAGCCAAAGACCACCGGTCAGGCCTTGATGCAGTAATCCTCTCTCTGATGGTCAAGTGAGACTGGTCAGGCTTCCCTCTTTCTCTCTTCCCGGGCTCTCAGAGAATGATGATGGATGGACAGCTAATAAAATCGCCATCACCAGTTCCTCTCCCTGCATGCCAGGCTGATTGTTGTTTCCCCCTTCCCCCTACTATCGCCAGTCCAGTCCCTCTCCTCCCTGCCTGACTGCTAAGTTGATCCCTCCTGTCTATCCCCTAACTCCAATTCTCTCTCCCATGTTGGTTATCACCCCGCTCCCTCCTCCCCCTCCCCCTTCCCCTGTGTTTTTCTTCCAGATCAGCTCTCTCTCTCTCTCCCATGTTGGTTATGGTTGTCATGGTAATGCCATTCAGCTGTACATAAAGGAAATTTCGCGGGCAATAGAATGATTAGGACGGGGAGGAAGTGCACATAGTAGAGAGAGAAGTCTTGTCTTCTGATAGCTGACATAGTTTTGTTGTGCATGTTGATAGGGGGGGGTCCTCGTTTTTGTGTGCAGTTCCCTTCTTCTTTGATTTAACGTCTTTTCCCGTTAAACAGTGATATTAGACAAAGTGTGTGTGTGTGTTTGTGTGTGTGCGTGTGTGTGTAGTGTGTGTGTGTGTGTGTGTGTGTGTGTGTGTGCGTATGTGTGTGTGTGCGTGTATGTGTGTGTGTGTGTGTGTGTGTGCGAGTGTGTTTGTGTGTGTGCGTGCGCGCGTGCGTGTGTTGATTGCAGTTCTCTTTGTTTGCCTTTGTTTCTGTTCTGCTCTGTTATGATCATCTCCCTTCTGGGGCAGAGGATTGAAGAAGAACAAGAACGAGAAGAAAAAGATCATTAATTGTATTGTCGTGGAAGGCTAGAAGGCTTGCAAGACAGACACAAAGTAAACAGATGTGGAAAGGAAAAAGTCACCGAAGATATATGAGTATGCGATAAAAACAAACAACCACTCCACCCCCCCCCCCCCCCCCCCCCCAACTTCGGGTGAGCGTTGGGTTGTTTTATCCTGTGATTACCTTACCATTGGAGATACAGAGACAGACAGAGAGAGCTCTGAACTCTGAAATAGTTTAATAGTACGTGGGTCTTGGGTCACAATGCATCAAAAGGGAGTGTGTGTGTGTGTGTTGTTGTTGTTGTTGCTGTTGCATCGATTTTACATCTGTTCACTCTAATTGTGTGTGTGTGTGTGTTTGTGTGTGTGTGTGTGGAGAGAGAGAGAGGGGGGGGGGGTAGCAACAAACAAGAGCAGAGATTTCACGTATACAATATTGAATCAGCATTAAATTCGCACCTCTCTGTCCGTATCATAGGGTTTTAACTCAGCACCTCTGTGCACTTAACCAGTTCCGTGTCAATCACCTGACACCAATATGTCTGTAACTGAAAAAAGCACTGAGAAACATCCCGAGAGTAGTGATCATGTGCCTCGAATCTGCTACGAGTGTTCATAGTTGAAGAAAGCAACACAATCTTTCTCATGAACAAACAATTAATGACAAATACAGCCTGCAGTGCTGATAAAGACATTACACCAGACCAACAACTCATTAGGATTATGGCACACTGCATGGTTTAGAAGAATTTGGTATTAAAAAAAAAGGTAAAGGTTTTCCATAACCTATAAGGTCGCAGGGGAGCGAGGCGTCAGAAACCTCACTTCTCTAGGGGCCAGCATACTGAGGGCGGCGCCCAACTCCTCTCCCTCGCTGCTTTACCTTCCCTGACCCTAAAAGGGCAGGTACCCATTTACAGCTGGGTGAACTGAGGGAACTGTACTGAAGCCAAGGCGCGCAAACGGTCACCCATCCAAGTGGTAACCACCCTCGACGCTGCTTAACTTGGCTTGGGGGAAAGCGAGTACTCCGACCACTGAGCTATCCCGTCCCCAAGTCGGTATTACGTTTATGAATAACAGTGGTTCCTATGTTAAATTCAAAGTTACTACAGTTGTTGATAAACGTTGAAAGGACACAACCATAACTGGATATCATACCTCATTTACAGTGATTTTACAACATTATACAGCAACACACACACGCAGAGTTACAATGTGACAGCAGAAAGGACATATTATTGCAATACAAAGCAGTGGAGTTGATGCCAATTAAAGAGGTGGGGTGTTAGCTTGTTGCTGACACGAGTACCGCACATTCCCCTACTGTGTGTGCATTCCGAGGCGATTGAGTTTTTCCTTGTAACACATTCCCAAGATGATCTGAGAGAGCAGGAGATGGACAGATTGTGTGCAAGAATTCGACAAAACACTGTTCTCCCTCCCCCCCCCCCCCCCCCCCCCCCACCCCCACCCCCACCACCAGCTCTCTCTCTCTGTTCTCTGGGGTTTTTTTTGTTTCGCTTTCTTGTGTATTTCCTTGTTTTGTATTCAGTTTTTATAACTTAACATGTATACCTTCTTTTGACGTGTTCTGCCTTTATAAGATACAAATGATCTCTCTCTCTCTCTCTCTCTCTCTCTCTCTCTCTCTCTCTCTCTCTCTCTCTCTCCTCTCCATCTTCTCGTCTCTCTCATCTCTCTCTTTATTTGAAATGATCATTTGCCATTTTTTAATGAAAATCCCTATTCAGGGCAAGACCGAATGAAAGCAAGCATACTCAACTGTGACCGTTCAAAATAAAGATATCTCTCTTAACAACATGGAGAAACTGTGGTACCATGAATGACAGTATATCCATTTAGAACAATGGTATGGAATCTATGTCATGAAGACTATTTGGGCTGTCATTAATTAATTATGCTTTTCATTGATACTATATTTTGTGCCCAGTTCCCATCCTACTGTCACCTTGAAAATGGGCATTGACGCCTTTCACAATAAACTATTGTCATTATCTCTCTCTCACTCCCCCCCCCCCCTCTCTCTCTCTCTCTCTCTCTCCTCTCTCTCTCTCTCTCTCCTCAGTTGAGCCATATCAATCATGTTTTTGTTTGATATTTCAAGATTGCCAATTAGATGCTGGAGAAGCTCATTCTGGTCATTTCAAGTTCATATTTCTGAACAATTTGACATCACGCAGTGTTTGCCAAAGCAAATTTTGATTAGATCTCGTTTTTCTCCTTCCATAGAAACCACTTTTGTTAACTCTCTCTGTCTGGTCTGTGCATAGCATGCGATGTGTGTGTGTGTGTATGTGTGTGTGTGTGTGTGTGTGTTAAAGCGAGAAAGAAAGAAAGAAAGAAAGTGAGAGAGAGAGAGGGGGGCCTTATATGTACTAAGTTGCCTATAAATTTTACAAATCACAGAAAATCTCTCTCCCTCTCTCTCTCTCTTTCTCTGTGCATACGCATGCAGTGTGTGTGTTGGTGTGTGTGTGTGTGTGTGTGTGTGTGTGTGTGTGTGTGTGTGTGTGTGTGTGTGTGTGTGTGTATGAGAGAGTTATGCATATATGTATGTATGTCTGTGTCTGTGTCTGTGCATGCAAGTATGTGTGTGTGTTTGTGTGTGTGCGCGCGCATATGCGCGTGCGTGTAAGGCTGCGAATTTGCACACATGTGAAAGAATACATGGATGCTTTGAATCGCTCTAAACTGAGCCGTACCCAACAGTTTTTGGTCTGATATTTGAAAATTGCCAATTAGATGCTGAAGAAGCTCATCACATTAGCTCATTATTCTGGTCATGTTCAAGTTCATCCCTGAACATCCTGACATCACGCAGTGTTTGTCAAAGCAATTAGTGTTTGATTTGACCCGTTTTTTTTATCTCCTTTCCATAGAAACGACGCATTGTTCTGAGACAAAGAACATCCTCTCTCTCTCTCTCTCTCTCTCTCTCTCTCTCTCTCTCTCTCTCTCTCTCTCTCTCTCTCTCTCTCTCTCTCTCTCTCTCTCTCTCTCTCTCTCTCTCTCTCTCTGAATCGAGGCCCCGTGAGCGAACGCATGCATGACACCTTGCGCACACGTTAAAACCCGTTCCGCTTTTTGGAAGAGTAGGCCATTGTGTGCCGGTGGGAATGGATGACAACATTTACAAAACTGTATACACAGGGACTGGATGAAAAAAAAAGCACATGAGTGCTTATTCCATTATCCTCGAAATAAAGAATGAAATCTCTCTCTCTCTCTCTCTCTCTCTCTCTCTTCTCTCTCTCTCTCTCTCTCTCTCTCTCTCTCTCTCTCTCTCTCTCTGTGCTAAAAGTAATGAAACTGATGTTGGCCCTATTTTATTTCTTTTTATTCTTTTTTTTTTTATACCATTTTAAGTCACGAGATTTCTCTGCGTGAAATTTGGGCTGCTCTCCCCGGGGAGAGCGCGTCGCCACAAGGGCAGCGCCACCCTTTTTTTCTTTTGGTCTGCAACTGTATTTGTTTCCCTATCAGAGTGGCTTTTTTCTAAGAATTTTGCTAGGGACAACTCTCTTAATGCCGTGGGTTCCTTTACGTGCGCTGAAAAGTTTGTGTAACACACGGGACCTCGGTTTATCGTCTCATCTGGAAGACTAGCGCCCAGACCACCACTCATGGTCTAATGGATGGGGAAAAATTTCGGGCCCAAACGGGATACGAACCACCGCACACACCCGACCCGGACTTTTCGCATTCTAGACAGGCGCGTTACCTCTAGACCACCAATCCATCTCGGAATGCGGCTACTTAAGTGGTGGGCAAAATGGTTCCACCAAAATCTCACCATTGGTGAACCTTGGAGGCCTAGCTGAGGAACGAGAAAAAAAAACCCACCCACAAACCAACACCACAAAACCTGATGTTGCCCCATTCTTGTGCTGCAAGTGCTAAGATGATGATTACTACAAGGGTTTGGATGACTGCAGTACTTATTATTGTAGTCATTACATTGCTGTTGCTGCAGCTACTCATATTGATAATGATGATAATAAAGTTGATTATGACGTTGATCATCGAACATATTTAGCAGTATTTTTTTGTCAGTGTTTCTCTCCTGCCACATTTGCATTTGAGTTGCAGAAATGCTTTGAACTACAGTTTCTGAATCAGGTAGGGGAAAGGATGAAAATGGCTTGGATACTGGCATACCCTGATTTGTTTATAGTTACATCTTCATTCACGTTTATTCTTTATGTCACTAGGATCTCTTGAGTTGAAGTTACTTTGCCAGATAACAAAGGTCAGATCAGAGCACTGCACATACAGCAAGTGTCAAACTCCACCAGGACTGTTTTCACCCCTGTCAAAGCAGGCATGGATTGTCTGCCTTTGAGGCACACTGACCTTCTAGATGTAAGAGCTCTGCATTTTAAATCTGGTCTCTTCCCGAAATCAGAATGCAGCTACCTCAATGGTTGCATATGCAAAAATTTCACCAATGGTGAATCTCGTATCTTTAGCCGAGGAACAAAAAAATGTCTGGTATAAGGTAAGATATTCCATCCCCATTAAAAAGCAACAAAAAACCCAAACCAGTGTAGATGATCTGTGTACCAGTCGTTGGAATGAGGTGATATTCTGGTATCACGTTTATTGTGTATAAAAAAGACTTCTTTCTAAAATGTTTTGAGGAACAAACTGTTTTCATAGTAAACATGTGCTATGACAAACATGCAAATATGCTTGTTCACAAGAAAGAAAAATGAGATAGGAAAATTTCCCAAGAAAGAGCAGTAGGCGTTTCATACAGGAAAATCATGTTGTGACCATGAAGTTAAGAGAAATTTACCGTGACTGAACATGGTAGGTACACAATTACACAATAGTCAAACTAGTGGTCTAAATGGAAATGCGAGAGAGCAGGTGTCGGGGGGGGGGGGGGGGGGAGAAAATGGAAAACTTACCATGCCAGTCAAAGTAGATTACAGACAGGCAAGGATTCCAGAAACCGTAATCCCGCGAAACGACCTGTGTCTGGAGAAGAAGGTAGAGGAGAGGAAACAGGGGACATACGGTTCAATTCCACGGCGGTGACTGTAGGGAGGGGAGGTGGTACGTACGTGAGCAGACTGAGAGAAGGTGTGGCCGTGAGCAGTTGATCCACTGAGGGGCAGTAAATTGCCGGCACTGCTGACGTCTGCCCAGCCTCAGTGGACACTTGTCTTCCTTGGCTGCAGAAAGCAACTGGTGTTGTTTATGCCTTTTGTGTGTGTCGTGGGGTGGAGGAGGAAGGGAGGAAGGAAGGTCTTCCTATCCAGCTTTCTTTGTCTGTTTGTAACCTTTCTCGTTTTCCAGTCTGATTATCTGCCTTTTTCAGGGCTCTTCTGTTACCTGCATTGTCATTCAGTGGTCATCTTAATTCTTATTCCTTCTTCTTCTTCTTGGTCTTCTTGTTCTTCTTCTTCTTGGTATTTGTTTTTATTCTTCTTGTTCTTGTTCTTGCTCTTCTTGTTCTTGTTCTTGTTATTGTTGTTGTTGTTGTTGTTGTTCTTCTTGTTCTTCTTCTTCTTCTTCTTCTTCTTCTGCTCCTCCTCCTCCTCCTCCTCCTCCTCCTTCGCCATCGTCGTCGTCGTCGTCGTCATCATCATCATAATCATCATCATCATTTTCTTCTTCGTCGTCGTCGTCGTCGTCGTCGTCGTCGTCGTCGTCGTCGTGTCTCATCATCATCATCATCATCATCATCATCATCTTCATCATCATATCATTCTTCTTCTTCTTCTTTTCTCTTCTTCTTCTTCTTTTCTTCTTCTTCTTTCTTCTTTCTTCTTCTTTCTTCTTCTTCTTCTTCAACATCATCTGCTACTACCACCACAGCCACCACCACCACTATTACTACTGCTACTGCTATTGCTATTACGACTACTACTACCACTACTTCTGTAACTGCCACCACTCCTACTGCTTTTTCTCCTTCTGTCTTCTTTTCAATTCTGGTTGAGTGATGAAAGGGGAACACTGTCTTTTTCTGTCTGTTTGTCTATTCTCTCTCCCTTCCTTTGTGCTCCCCACCCCCTCTCTCTCCCACACTCTTTCTCCCCCATTCTCTCTCTATGTCTCTCTCTGTGTCTCTGTCTCTCTCTCTCTCCATCTCTCCCTTTCTCTCTCTCTCTCATGGAAAGAAACACACATTTTCCTTGACCAAAGCAGCTGGGTTCTTCAGTGTATTATTTCAGTCTGCACAGAAGTGGAAGAGGAGACCCCCAAGAGAACCCTGTCCTTGTTTTGGCTCGTCGTCTGCAATGTCCATTGGTCACGTTTTCGGCACGCGTTGCAAACTTTCTTTTCGTTTTTCTTTGCCCTGTGTGCTTATTTTCTATTCCCTCAAGACACTTCATTGTCATTTTCAGCTCGCTTTTCTTTCATTTGAGAAAGTGTGTGTTTTGAATTTGCATGTCCTGTGATGATAGTCGTTTTGGAAAAGTTTATCTTGTGATCAGATCAAAGTTTTGCTTCTGGTGCTAGAACAGTACTTGAGAGAACAGGGGGATGAAAGATGTTGTTATGCTGTTGCATGTGAGCATCACACTCAGCTGTCGGCGTTTGCGGTTTAAGTATTATCTATCTATCTATCTATCTATCTATCTATCTATCTATCTATCTATCTATCTATCTATCTATCTATCTATCTATCTATCTATCTATCTATCTATCTTTCTACTATCTATCTATCTATCTATCTATCTTTCTTTCTTTCTATCTATCTATCTATCTATCTATCTATCTATCTATCTATCTATCTCTCTATCTAGCCATCTATCTATCTCTCTCTCTCTCTGTCTGTATGTCTGTCTGTCTGTCTAACTATCTATCAATCTATCTATCAATCAATCAATCTATCTATCAATCTATATATCAATCTATATATCAATCTATCAATCTCTCAATCTATCTATCTGTCTATCTAGCTATCTCTATCGCTATCTCTCTCTCACACACACAACACAAACACAACACACACAACACAGACACAGACACATACAGACAAAGACACACATACATACACACACACACATTAAAATCAAGCTTTACTTTGCCATCAATTGTGAGAGAAAGCTTCATTTCAGCTACTTTGTTTCCACAACGGTTGATTCCTTTACTGCATTTGCCAACTTGCTTGTCATGTGGTATGAAGTATAATGACTCGATGTGACAGAACCCTAACAGCAAACCTATGAGATTGGGTCAGGGGCTTTTGGGGAGGGGGGGATCCAAATAGGAGTGAGAGAGAGAAACAGACAGAGAGAGAGATTGATTGATTAACTGATTGATTTATTGATTGATTCATGCATTCATTCATTCATTTTTATTTTCAGAAGGTGAAGGAGTAAGCATGACAATTGTTTCTTTTTTTTACATCCAGCCTTGTATAACAGTACAAGGAGAGACAGACACACAGACACACAGACAGACAGAGAGACAGAGACAGAGAGGCAGAGACAGAGAGGCAGAGACAGAGAGGCAGAGACAGAGAGGCAGAGACAGAGAGGCAGAGACAGAGAGGCAGAGACAGAGAGGCAGAGACAGAGACAGAGAGAGAGAGAAATGCTCGCCCACACACTTTGGAAACAACAGACCCCTCATCCCACAAACTATCTAAGGATTCGCTCCAATCTTGTCCACAATCCCAAGTCAGACAGTGGATTAAAAATCACGGAATTCTTGCAGCTAAACACCCTCACCTCAGGGACAGAAAAACACACACACAAAAACTGCACACACAGCAAAGCAGACTTTACATCAGCGAGGAGAGGAAGAGGGAGGGGGAGGAGATTGAGGCAGTCATGCAATCTGCCCATTTCCCTGCGGCCACGGGCCATCCCAGTGCAGCCAGCACTCGTGTAGATCATGCTGGCGTGTGCAAAGAGTTAATTGTGGGTCTGCAGACATCTGTGGACTCTTGCCACTCCAGCGTTAGGTTCTGGATCAAGTAGGTGCCTTCTGAAGAGAACTATTCAGAGAAATCTGTGGTCATTTTAAAACAATCTAGAGGTATGGAAAAGGTACCGTGTGATCGTTTTGAATTGTAGTAAGGAATGATGTCATGTTGTCATGAGAAAGTTAGGAAGGATCATTATTAAAGGATGGTGTTGGTTCTTCCAGTGTTGACCCTGTGCATATAATGACAATAATAACAATAATGTTGCTACTACTACTACTACTACTACTACTACTACTACTACTACTACTACTACTACTACTACTACTACTACTACTACTACTACTACATCATCATCATCATCATCATCATCATCATCATCATCATGAAATTTATATAGTGCTGAATCTTGTAAAGTGCACAAATCAAAGTGCTTGCATTCAAAATATTCACATGCCTGCAACCGTTTACAAAAGATTAACATATATTATATTCTGGTTGGAAGGCTAACAGATGTTAAGAAAAAGAATGACAGAGCAAAATTTCTTTTTGGAAAAAAATCTTTTAACAAAATCAAACCTACCAAATTTGCATAAAATCACATATATTTTGAGCCAGAACCTAGTGCTTCACCAAAATGTTGTGTGGTTGTTTTTTTAACCCACCCCCCAAAAAACAACAAAAGAACACACAGTCCAAAAAAGCCTTATTGTTTCTGGAAGTAATGGCAAATGCTGTATTTGTGATTATATGAAAAAAAGGAAAGAAATGGGCAAATATACACTGTGGAGTATAACCTGTATTACATCAGTGAAGAGAGGAAGAGGGAGACGGGGGGGAGATTGAGGTAGTCATGCAATCTGCCCATTTTCCTGCGGCCACAGGCCATCCCAGTGCAGCCAGCACTCGTGTACATCATCATGCTGGCGTATGCAAAAAGTTAATTGTGGGTCTGCAGACATCTGTGGACTCTTGCCACTTGCATTGTCAGAACATGGTTTGTTTGTCAGTGGTGTGTGTATGTGTGTGCGTGTGTGCGTGTGTGTATGTGTGAGTATGTGAGTGTGTATGTGAATGCACAGGCACGCACGCACGCAAGTGTGTGTGTTTGTGTGTGTGTGTGTGTGTTTGTGAAAGAGACAGGGAAGGGACTCAATCCAGTTGTCTTTTTAGTGCATTACTACAGACAGACAGACAGACAGAGACAGAGAGAGAGCACTTCTATGGCTAGTGAGCTTTCTTCTGGGCAGTATCTAATGATTATTTGCTCTTGCCCACCATTCAAGTCAGACAAAAGAAAAAACTAAAATCAGCAGATTCCTCAAAGGACTTTCCTTAAGTCAAGAACAGAAAACTGCACAGACAGTATTGGCCACACTCCAGCGTTAGCTTCTGGGTCAAGTGGGTGCCTTCTATAGAGAACTATTCAGAGAAATCTTTGGTCTTTGTAAAACGTTCTAAAGGTATGGAGAAGGTATGGTGTGATGGGTTTTGAATTTGAGTAAATAGAATGTCATGTTGTGATGAGAAAGTTAAAAAGGATCATTATTAAAGGATGGTGTTGGTTCTTCCAGTGTTGACCCTGTGCATATAATGACAATACTACTACTACTACTACTACTACTACTACTACTATACTACTACTACTACTACTACTTCTTCTTCTTCTATTCTTATACTACTACTACTACTACTACTACTACTACTACTACTACTACTACTACTACTACTACATCATCATCATGAAATTTATATAGTGCTGAATCTTGTAAAGTGCACAAATTAAAGTTCTTGCATTCAAAATATTCACATGCGTGCAACCGTTTACAAAAGATTAACATATATTATATTCTGGTTGGAAGGCTAGCAGATGCTAAGAAAAAGAATGACAGAGCACAATTTCTTTTTGGAAAAAAAACTTTTAACAAAATCAAACCTACCAAATTTGCATAAAATCACATATATTTTGAGCCAGAACCTAGTGCTTCACCAAAATGTGTGGTTGTTTTTTTAGCCCACCCCCCAAAAAAACAACAAAAGAACACACAGTCCAAAAAAGCCTTATTGTTTCTGGAAGTAATGGCAAATGCTGTATTTGTGATTATATGAAAAAAGGAAAGAAATGGGCAAATATACACTGTGGAGTATAACCTGTATTACATCAGTGAGGAGAGGAAGAGGAAGAGGGAGAGGGGAAGGGAGGAGATTGAGGCAGTCATGCAATCTGCCCATTTTCCTGCGGCCACAGGCCATCCCAGTGCATCCAGCACTCGTGTACATCATGCTGGCGTGTGCAAAGAGTTAATTGTGGGTATGCAGACAACTGTAGACTCTTGCCACTTGCATTGTCAGAACATGGTTTGCTTGTCAGTGGTGTGTAGGTGTGTGTTTGTGTGTGTGTGTGTGTGTGTGTGAGAGAGAGTGAGAGAGGTGAGTGATGTGAGAGAGAGAGAGAGAGAGAGAGAGAGGGATTGTATGTTAAGTGTGTGTGTCAGTATTGTATGTATCATTTATCTATGCTTTTGTTTCGAGGATAATAGAATAAACCCTTATGTGCTGGGGTTTTTTAAAAATCCATTCCCCGTGTGCATGGACGTGAATTCGTAAATTTTGTCATCCATTCCCACTCTTCCTAAAGGAGGAACCAGTTTTAGTGCGTGCCCGAGGTGTTCTGCATGTGTTTGCATACACAGGGGACCTCAGTTTATAGTCTCATCCAAAGGATGTGTGTGTGTTTATTGGAGAAAAAGAGGTGTATGTGTCAGAGAGAGAGAGAGAGAGAGAGAGAGAAGAGAGAGAGAGAGAGAGAGAGAGAGAGAGAGAGAGACAGACAGACAGACAGACAGACAGACAGACAGACAGACAGACAGAGACAGAGAACGGTTTATTGTCCATTAAGCATTGGAGCTACATAAACAAGGGGGATATTGTTAACATCAATTTTACATAAATATTATCAGTAGATTTCATTTACATTCATGAGAGAGAGAGGGGGTGGGAGGGAGAGGGAGAGAGAGAGAGAGAGAGAGGGAGAGAGAGAGAGAATATGACGATGATTTATTGTTCATTAAGCATTGGAGCCATATAAAGAAGGGAGATAATGTTAACATCAATTATACATAAACATTATTAGATTTCAGTTACATTCATGAGAGAGAGAGAGAGAGGGGAGAGAGAGAGAGAGAGAGAGAGAGAGAGAGAGAGAGAGAGAGAGAGAGAGAGAGAGAGAGAGAGAGAGAGAGAGAGAGATTGATTGAACTGCCTTCGTTCAACGTATTATCGTTTTCGGAATGTTTGTACAGAAAATGATGGTTCCTAGATACAGCTGCATAGCTTTTATTATAAAAACACATGAGTATTTGTGTAAACAGTATATTCATTTCTGTTTGCTTGGCGCTGTTTATGTATATCTTTTTGTCACTTTTATAAATGATTGCCTGTTGCGGCAAATAATCATGTGTTTATTTTTGGAGTCGTTGTTGTTGTTCTCTCTCTCTCTCTCTCTCTCTCTCTCTTCTCTCTGTCTCTGTTTGTCTGTGTCTGTGTCTGTTTGTCTGTCTCACTCTCTATATCTTCCTCCCTCTCTCAGTGCCTCTCTGTCTGTCTGTCTCTCTCGCTCTCTCTTTCTCTCTCTGTGTCTGTGTCTCTGTCTGTCTGTCTGTCTGTCTGTCTGTCTCTCTCTCTCTCGCTTCTCTCTCTCTCTCTCTCTCTCTCTCTCTCTCTCTCTTCTTCTCTCTTCTCTCTGTGTCCTGTCTGAGTTTGTATCTTTTTGCATGCATCTCGTTCCTTAAACAAGGCAGTTTAATAGAAGCAAGCTAATTTTCTTGTGTGAAAAGACATGCATATAGTTATATTCATTTACGCTCATGATTAATTGTTCTCTGTTCATATATTGTAATAGAATTAATCTGATGATTACTTTCTTGCGCAAAGACTGTTTTTAGATTTTTTTCTGTTGTGGAATGATTTTGTTACTCTCTTTCTTGCGGGGAATGGTACGAAACGGTAAAGAGTTTTGGACTAGTTTGCATTTTCTCTTTCAAGTTCATATTCAAACATTTCATTACCTCATAGACAGAGAAACTCATGCGGTTCACAAGCCATACATTTCTCTCTTTCGATGTGGATAGGTTTTTCTTGATTGACAGGTCAACAATATTGTTCATCTACTTTATGTGCGTTGAGAAAAAAAAAAGGTGAATACCTTGTGCGTTGACAATGTTGTTTCTGCATAGTTGTTTTGCTGTCCTGACAGTTTTGAACTTCACATTTTCAGCAATAAATAACAAACAAACAAACAGCGAATGCTAATAAGTAAAACAAACCACAAAAAACCCGTACTTATCCCTATTCCGTTATATTGGGTTTGAAGGATTGCACTTTGGAAAATGTATTCCATTACTGCAAGCATTTGAAAACTTTTTCTTGTAGAATGTTTCCTCTTTTTTGTTTAACAGATGCTTTTTTGGTTTGAAAAGAATATTTTTTACAAACCCACACATAATTACACGAAACAATGCACTACCACGAGCAACAACGACCTTAGAGTTGTTATAATGCTATCACACAGAAATGTTTCCCGAAGTGGGAATGTGGCTACCTTAATGGGGGACAAACACTGTTGCACATTCAAAAATCTCATTATTGGTGAACCTCGAAGAACGAAACAAAACCCCCCAAAACGAAACAACAAAAACAGCAAAAAACAAACAAACAAAAACAAAAACCAAACCCATAGAAACAATGTTGGAAGTAAATGGAAAAACAGCATGACCATTTCACCCCCCCCCCCCCCCCCCTCCAAAAAACCACCACCACAACAACAACAAACAAAAACAACAACAAAACAAAACAACAACAAAACAAAAAACAAAACAAAAAACAAAACAACAACAACGACAACAAAACCGAAGCACCCCCCCCCCCCCCCTCCCCCCAAAAAAATGAAGTAAGAACACTTAAAATGTTGCCAAAGTTGATTTTGTCAGAATACAGATGTATTCTGATGTTACAAAAACCGCGATCACTGACTGCATCATAATGTTCGAGAAAGATCCGTACTTCACCGACTCTTTGAGTGTCGTCCTCGACTCCTTTGGAATCAGACAATGATGATGGATGGACGGCAAATGAAATCACCATCGCCATTTCTCAGACCCTCAGGATAGCAGGCTGACTGCTCCCCCTGTTGCCAGCCCTCCTGTCCTTGCGTGACAGCAAAGCTGCTCTGGGGCTGTCTGTATGCCTCCCCCCATCCCCCCATGCCTCCAGTCATTATCCCATCCTCCTACTGTCTTCCACTGTTGTCATGGAGGTGGTTCTGCAACGCACAGTGAATGATTAGCACATTTTGAGACAGACAAGACAATGGAGGCATGTGACAGACCAAACGAGTTTATTCAGAGTAATCTTTGGTCGTTTCAAAATACTTTGAAGGTATACAAATACGTACTGTGTGATTGTTTGAGGATTTTGGAAAAAGACTGATGGCATGTCGTCATGACAAAGTTAGACAGGATCATTACTAAAGGATGGTTTGCCAGACCTCATTATGATAGAAAGATAGTTCGTCTTTTAAATGCTTCATAAAAAGTAGACAACTAACTGTCTAAAATGGTTTCGATCGTTTATGACAAGAATAGTATAAACTTAAACTGACAAGGATTTGCAAAATGCCTATTCGGTGTAAAACTGTGCTCTTAAGGTCCCTCAATTGACGGTGGACAATATGGGACAAAATGAACTTAGTCATCCTCGGTTCTTCTCATAGCGAGAGAGAGAGACAGAAGAGAGAGAGAGAAACAGAGACAGCGACAGACAGACAGACAGACAGATAGACAGATAGACAGACAGAGCTGCATTCTGGAATGTAGGCAGGCATTCAAGCAGACACTGAAAAAAGATCAACATTCAGATTAAAACAAACACGCCAACATACATACAGACAGACAGACAGACAACAACACTAACTTTCTTCATCACACTTTAAAAGTTGTTAACTTGTTTAAATGGACATGCAATCAGTGTAAAAAAGAAAGAAAAGAATGAAAAAAACAAGAAAAGTTACGAAGAAGAAAGTGATCAAATGCTTATGGAATCATGTTGCAGAGATTTGTTTATTTACTGTGTGTGTGTGTGTGTGTGTGTGTGTGTGTGTGTGTGTGTGTGTGTGTGTGTGGTTGTGTTGTGTGTGTTGCGTGGTGCATGTGTGTGCATTTGTGTGTGTAACAATAACATATATATATATATATATATATATATATATATATATATATATATATATATATATATATATATATATATATATATATATATATATATATATACATCATACATACATACATACATACATACATACATACATAATATACTCATACCACACACACACATACATAAGTATGTATGTATGTATATGTATTGTGTGTGTGAGAGATGATGAGAGCGACGAGCGATATCAGAAATGAGAGAGAGAGATCAAAAACTAGAAATAATAGATACAGTAGACAGACAGTCACACAGTAACACTAACATTAACACACACACACGCACACACACACACACACACACACACAGGTAGCCTCCAAACGGATTGCAGTCAGGTGTTTTCATAAAGTGTTATTTCAATCTGCACGGCGTCGATGACGACACACACGCGTGAATGGCTCCTCAAGTTTTTGGGCCCTCCTTCTCTAATGTAATTTGTTGACGTTCACAGCCTTTATTTCGATTCTCTTTCCCTTCCTTTTCTCCCGTTTGTGTATTTATTTATCTTCAGGGACAATGTCCTTTTGCTATTTTGTTAGATTTTTCCCCTCTGTTAATGTGATAGAGTTTGAACGTTGAATTCGTCAGTTCTGCTAGCTGGGTTTTTTGTGCTCTGTAATCAAATCGCGTTTGGAAAAGTAAAATGGAAGTTTTTTGGCTGCTGGAGTGATGAGCTGATAAAAAGAAAACAATTGTGCGTGGCTGCGCTTCTTGTGCGTGACAGGATGATTCGGTTATTCGCATTGGGCGCGTATGTGATTGCGCGTGTATGCCCGAACATAATATACAGGATACAGAGAAAGCACATACACCCGCACACAGACAGCCACAGAGACAGACAGGCAGACAGACAGACACACACACACACAGTAGAAACTGACACCTTTTCACATGTGTACGTCAGCACGGAAGATCCTGAAAAAAACATACAAAAGATCAACAAAGTATGTATGTAAAGGATATTTCATTGTCTGTTAACTCTTTTATATCATTTACTACAGCGTATTTGATAAGCTATGAAACGTAAGAGTGTGCGTAATCTTTGAAAGTCAGATATTGGGAAAATTCGCAAAATCCACATCCCCCCCAAAATTCTTAGTAAACTGTGTCTCAAAAGGTACTGGCTTTTACATTTATAAGTATATGTTACAGTTGCACAAAAGTAATCAATTCAAATAATGAGATCAGAGGACAAAGTGAGATCTAGAAATGATTTCTGAAGTTCTAGCTTCTGCATCAATGAGATCAAAGGACAAAGTGAGATCTAGAAATGATTTCTGAAGTTCTAGCTTCTGCATCAGACCCAACTGTGGCTCACATGGTATCACTCTTTGTATTGTCTCTCAGTTTGGTTGGGTTCTGAATAACAAGTTTTAAAAACCCCACTTAGGTAGAGATGGTGGATGAGACTCACTGGTTACACTCACTGCCAGTGTGATAACTCACCAAAATCAAATATTTGACAGCTACAACACAAGTTTTAAGGACGGGTATGGGAGAACTTGAATTTAAACTTGCAACTGTAGTGTGGCAGTCTGTCACTCTATCAGCTAATGTTTGCAGGCAAACACCTCTTTCTGTCATCATGTAAGACTAAACATGGTATCAGTCACCAAAAGGTCTCCTGGCTATCTTGACCTCTGCCTGGAGCAGTGGCCACAGGATTACAGGTCAGGCAAGGCTTCACAGCGAGGACAGTCATCTGAGACCTTCAGACCCCAAGTTGCACACACAGCAATACTGGCTGTTCACCAGCGGGGAGGATGGACTGGGGGAGGAAGGCGGCAGATCCCTGACTGTCATGCAAGGAACCCATTCTTTGCCCCGGCCAGACAGCCACGAACTCATGGAGTCCTTGTTAGTGGCGTGCACAGATTAATTAGGCATGTGCAGAGGGGGTGACCTCCAGATCTTTTTTACATTCATTTTTATTGATTTAGTCTTTTATTTTGATATAATGGAATAAGCACTCACGTGCTTTTCTACATTCAGTCCCCGTGTGTATGCAGTTTTGTCAAGTTTGTCATCCATTTCCACCAGCACACAATGGCTTACTCTTCCAAACAGTGGAACAGGAGTTGACAAGTGTGCAAGATTTCCAGAGGAAAAATTCTCTTGAATGAGATTTGAACCCGGGTCAACAGATCACGAGTGCAATGCTCATCCCTCTAACCACCATGAAGCATGTGTTGTCTATGTGGATTTATTATTTGATATATTGACATATACAAACAAAAAAAGAAAGAAAAAACGAAAGAAAGAAACAAAAAAAGAATGAAACAAACAAAATGAGTCCATCCCATCAACTTTATTTCAAATTCTTAAACAAATATTTTAAGTTAAAGGTTTTATACAGTTCATATGTCATGCTGCCAGTCGTACGCATTTTTACACATAAACTCGCAGCAACCTCCAACACACTCAGGCTATCTCTGCACTCAACCAGAGGCCACACAATATTAAGTTTCCTCTCCATCTACAAAGGGATTTATTTACTATAATTATGTCCGATTAATTTCATAGGTAAAAGCACAATTAATTTTATCATACCAATATCATATATTCAAGGATTGGTGAATAACTTCACCATTGTTCAATAATCCAGTCAGAAGATGATACAGGAGCAGCCTCCTATATCCTTTTGAGGCATGATCACCACATCATTCATTCACAAATGAAACTGTTCATAGTTACTTACTTCTTACTTCTTTCTCAATGGGTTATCCTCTGCTACTGTAGATGATTCAAGACTATCCAGTTACTTCTGGGTGGAAGATTATTCTTGTTAACGTATTCATCTGAAGGGAAATGGCCTGTAATCCTGTGACAAGACAACAGGGCCATGTAAGTAAAAGAATTAAAGTAATTTTATATTCCAGTTTGGTACTCACCCAGTATTTCCAATGAGTGTCCTTGCCTTGAAGGTCACCCTATCATGTTATTAGTTACACTTTCCATCACAATCATCTCATTTCCATCCATAGTTTTTACCGTCTTTTACTACTTCTTTTTATTTATTTATTTATTCTTCTTTTTGGTTTTCTTTACTTTTTTTTCACTTCTTATTTCTTTCCTTAGTTTCCCTCATAGGTTTAACTTGACAAGTTCAAGTTTCAGTACACAATTATGACTTATTACCTCTCCATCCCTACAGCCTGGCTGAACAGGAAAATTCGTTCCTCAGATCCCAGACCTGCCCTGGCCAAAGGCAAAAGTGTTGAAGTTTTGTTTTGACTTTACAATGTTAACTTTGGTGAGAGCTATTTATCTCTTCTAGCCAATAACTATCAAGTAGTGATCAGAGGATACAGGCCATCCTATCTAGTGAGTTACAATCACATCTGCAACCCTGCTACATAATTAAGGAAAAGGCCCTAACCTTCACTTAGAAAAGTTATACCTGCAGTAACAATAATAACCTTGGTCACTTTTCACAAAAAACAAATATGCACACAACCCCACCATCCAAACATGTGCATGATTCAACATTTGCGCATGTGAAATCATATTTATTATAGATGCTTCACCAGTACATGGCTAAAAACACAATCGGCAGAGAGTGAGAGAGAGAGAGTGTGAGAGAGAGAGAGAGAGAGAGAGAGAGAGAGAGAGAGAGAGAGAGAGAGAGAAAACATTAATTTTTCTCTTTGAAATGATGATTACATGACTAGTGTTAACTTTGTGATAGGTCAATATTAATTCTGCTTTGTGCTTTGCTAATCTACTCGGAAAATAACATGCATCTTGTTTCATTACTACATTATGACTGTTTTAGGAACCTATCCGCCAAATGAAAATAATGCAGAAGTGTAACAAAGTACCCATAGATGACTTTCAAACAAAAACAGTAACTCCATCACTCATCCTACCACAACAGTTTCCATCTCCATCCATCTACCCCTAGTCATGACCAGAATGCAAATGCATGAAAATTGGTGTCTGGACAGACATCTGAGAAACCTTCTCTCAGTCAGTCAGTGGATCAAGAATTAGTGAGGACTCCAGAAGACTATAATCCTATAAAATAGCCCAGTGTCTGGGAATGGAAGAAGCGGAAAAAGGACAGGGGACATAGGGTTGAATTCCACTGCGGTGACTGTGGGAGGGGAGGTGGTACGTGAGCAGACTGAGAGAAAGGTGTGGCCGTGAGCAGTTGATCCACTGAGGGGCAGTAAATTGCCGGCACTGCTGACGTCTGCCCGGCCTCAGTGGACTCTGTCTTCCTTGGCTGCAGAAAGCAACTGGTGTTGTTTATGGCTGCATGTTTCAGACAAGAATAAGAAAGGGAACAGGTGTTTAGAATCAGGAGGAAGACAGTTGCGAAAGCACTATAAGTTCTCTGTCTTTATGGTTTGTTGTCCATCTGTTTGTCTGTCTCTGTCACTCTCTGTCTGTCTGTCTCTTTCTCTGTCTCTGTCTCTGTCTCTCTCTCTTCAAATGTAAAAGGGCTAGGATATAGTTATTTCGGATCCTTCAAGTAGAACACATCATCTATCTGTGTGTGTGTGTGTGTGCTTTTGAAAAACATTTGACTATTGAAATTTTGTTTCATAGATTTGGTCTGCAGCATACCATGTTTGTAATATCTGTTTGTTTAAACTATTGATTGTTTATCATTGGTTGCATAACTGTGTAAGATTAGGTTGAATGTGTAGTTCCATTTATTATTATTATTATTATTATTATTATTATCATTATTATTATTATTATTATTATTTTTACTTGCAGATTTTAATAATTGGTTGAATCTAATTAATCAACCTCAAAAATTCTCTGTAAAAATTGAAGTTTTGTACTGTTTTACCATACTTGTTCAGTGTAGAAAAAGCATTTTTTAAAACCTGGAGGAAACTACAGCAAAGGAAATAAGAGTTTCTGTTGCAGAGATGTTAAAGTTGTTTGGGAGGGACTGTGAGAAACACAACACACACAAACACGTGCGTGCACACACACACACGCACGCACGCAAGTACGCATGCATGCAGGCACAGAGAGTGAGAGAGAGAGAGACAGACAGACAGACAGAGACAAAGACAGACAGAGACAAAGACAGAGAGAGAGAGAGAGGGAGAGAGAGAGAGAGAGAGAGAGAGAGAGAGAGATATTGAAAAAGAAACATAGATTGAGTGTGAGGGTAATAGGCATGAGAGCAGGCATGCATAGGGACAGACAGACAGGCAGACAGACAGACAGACAACAGAAAATCAATTAAGTTATCTTCCTTAATCAGACTTGCAGAGTGTCCTCCTATACTAACAGAACGTGCAACCAGTTTAGAGAAAGAGGTGAAACATAACAGGAACAGAAAGAACAGGTAAACAACCAGCAGAAAAGAGGAAACCGAACAAACCTAGATGACATGAAGACTCTGGCTTTTTTTTAAAAGGGGAAATGCGAGTAAGAGTGGGTATAGACACATAAATAAGATGAAAGAACGAATATCTGTTCAGGTTTATCTCTGCAGCCAAATAATTCTATTTGTATGAGGCACAGTTTTAAAAGTGCATGCACAATCATTTTGATGTACAAAAATAAAAGTGTTTAAGGCCCCGCATGTATGTGTATATGTGTGTATGTGAGGGAGAGAGAGAGAGATAGATAGAGAGAACGATAGATGATAGATAGATAGATAGATAGATAGATGAGAGAGAGAGAGAGAGAGAGAGAGAGGAGAGAGAGAGAGAGAGAGAGAGAGAGAGAGAGAGAGAGAGAGAGAGAGAGAGAAATAGGTACGCTCTTAATTCGAAGTAAAGTTTTTTCCATGAAGTGTTCTTTCAATCTGCACCACGTAGACAATGACACCCACGTGAGTGGCTCTTTAATTGTGTGCTTGACATTGAAATGCACTTTGTTCACGCCCAGAGCACTTCTTCATCTGTTTATTGCCCTGCCAGCGTATTTATTATCTACCCTGTGGAGCAACACTTTATTGCCGTGCTCAGGACATTTCCAGACCTTGATGTGACGACAGAGTAAGATGCTGTATTTACAAGTCCTCCTGACCATTTTTGTTGTTCTCTTTTAACCCTATAATGAAATCGCGTTTCAAAGAGACATAAAAATACAGTTTAGCCTTTGGAGCTGTCAAATCAGCTGATGAAGGAAAACAAGCTGTATAATTATGTTTGCAGACTTGTGTATAACAGGATTTGATTAAACACGTTTAAAGCATAATTATGTGATTACACATGCATGATT
>CM054142.1:40347102-40354602 GCA_028751875.1 Rapana venosa
ACAAACAGGTTATTACCTAAATGTATCTGTCTCTTCTTTCGCAAGACTAAAAACTAAATCTGTCAGCGAAAATCTCACGCCACCCTCTACCTTTTGCCTGGGGGGCAGCTGTCAGATTAATAGTCAGGCAAGAGCAATCATCCTGATACCTTTGGGACCAAGGTTGCACACACAGCAATACTGGCTTTTTATCAGCAGGGGGTATTGACTGAGGAAGAAGGCGCCATGTCCCTGACTGTCATGCAATCAGCCCATCCTTCTTCCACCCACAGAATCATGATGCAAATTCATGCGGTCCTTGTTACTGGCATACACTGATTGGTTGTGGATGTTCAGTGACACAGCCACTTTAAACTCTTGTTGTATATTGTTTAAGCATGTTTTTCATGTCAATGAGAAATCTAATTTATTGCAGTTAAAAAAAGTTTTTGTTTTAGATTTTGAAGCAAATATTTTTCTACGTGGATTTGGGGGGTACCTTACTTTATTAAGCTTTACCAGTGTGTGGATAAAAACAGAGAGCATGGTGGGGTGGGTGGGTGGGGTGAGGGGGGTGGGGTGAGGGAGAGAGAGAGAGAGAGGGGAGAGAGAGAGAGAGAGAGAGAGAGAGAGAGAGAGAGAGAGAGAGAGAGAGAGAGAGAGAGCGAGAGAAGCAGGCACACATTTTCTTTATGAAATGACAATTTGTTTATTTCTTATTGTATGAAGTCATTACAAATCTTGTTTGGTGTGAATTGTTCTACATGAAAATGACACAATTAAATTTTTTTTTCCTTAACCATGAATATTTTAAGAAACCCGAAAAGCCCAGTGAAAACAATGCAGAAATGTAACAAAACATAATTATGTCACTTTCAAACACAGTTGAAGACTCCATCACACGCCCTACAATGACAGTTTCCATCTCCATCCACCTACTTCCAGACACTGACCAGAATGGAAATGCACGAAAAAGGCTGTCTGGACAGACATCTAAGAAATCCTGACTTACTCACTCACCCAGCGGGTGGATTACGAACAGTGAGGACTCCAGAAGTGGAGACTATAATCCTATAAAATGGCCCAGTGTCTGGGAATGGAAGAAGCGGGAAAAGGACAGGGGACATAGGGTTGGATTCCGCTGCGGTGACTGTGGGAGGGGAGGTGGTACGTGAGCAGACTGAGAGAAAGGTGTGGCCGTGAGCAGTTGATCCACTGAGGGGCAGTAAATTGCCGGCACTGCTGACGTCTGCCCAGCCTCAGTGGACAGTGTTTTTGTTGCTACAGGAACTTAGCTCCTGTTGTTTATAGGTGCTTTACCATGCAACTGTTGTCTCCTGTCTGTCTGTCTGTCTGTCTGCCTGTCTGCCTGCCTGTCTGTCTGTCTGTCTGTCCATAGCTTTCTTTCTCTGTTTGTCTGTCTCTCCATCCTTCCTCTCACCTGTCTTTCTCGTATATCCTTGTGTTGTTGTTGTTCTGTTTTCTTTTTGCTTTTCCCTTTCCTGATTTTATTTGGTGTTATGATGATGATGATGATGATGATGATGATGATGATGATGATGATGATGATGATGATGATGATGATGATGATGATCATCATCATCATCATCATCATCATCATCATCATCATCATCATCATCATCATCATCATCATCACTATCATCATTATCATCATCACCTACATCATCACCTACATCATCATCATCATCATCATCACCTACACCATCATCAGGATCATCATCACCTGCATCATCACCACCTGCATCATCATCATCATCATCATCATCATCATCATCATCATCATCATCATCATCATCATCATCATCATCATCATCATCACACTATGGTTATTATTGTCAACCTTGTCATTATCTTTATCCTCATCGTCATCGTCGTCGTCGTCGTCATCATCATCATCATCATCATCATCATCATCATCATCATCATCATCATCAATCATCATCAGGAACATTTTGGATTAAAAAAAAATATCTTCCTACATTGTTACTGTTTAGCTTACACTCATTGAGTAATTTTAGTTTAGAACAGAAACCAGTTGAAATAAGAAAAAAACAACATATTGATGTGTTGTGTGACTTGTTTTTGATTGATTCCTTCTCTGTCTTTTCTGACAGATGTGATCTGACTACAGCAGCAGGGAGATTCAGTGGCCAAGGAGGTAAGTGGATTCTAGGCTGAGTGATTTCCATTGTTTGTTTCCTCGTTTCTTTCTTTCTTTCTTTCTTTCTACCTTCCCTTCTTTTCCTTTTTGTTCTTTTAGTTTTTTGTTCTTTGTGGTGTTTTTTGTTTGTGTTCTTGATCTTGTTTCGTTTTTCTTCTTCTGTGAGTAACAAATTCCACGTAGCTCTATGAAATATATGTTGAGAGTTGAAAGCTAGAGTACAAGCTCTTGATTGCCTTTGATCTCTACTTTTTTTAATTTGATTTTTGTTAGAAAATGTTATCTCACTTCTTTCTATGTCTTGAACTTCATTTCACTTTGATCATGAACCAACTGCATGTCCATGATTACGGAGCAGGTTCCAAGCTTTTTAGTTGGAGTCTTGGTGGAAGAAAGGAATGGTAGATACATGGGGGTGGGAGGAGGGGAAAGGAAGCTGCATGCCATGGTTTTTTAAAATACTTTTGAAGAGGTTTGCAGATTTGTAACATGCATTTCCTTATAAAAAGCACAAACAGATAAAATTACAGAAAAAAATGAATGAACAAACATTGGGTAAGTTGGCTGTAAAAATCAAGAATAATTGCTCGTGAATAGGGTATAAGGGAGTGTGGGGGGTGGGGGGGTGGGAGGGGGTTGCAGGTAAATTTATGAAAAAGATATTCCTCCATTAATACGATTTAAAATGATTCAGATAAAACTGGAGAAAAAAATCTAACACCTGATACATAAAAATGGTGTCTGAAATGAGTTATTAGCAAAAGATTAATAACCTTGGGGAAAGAGTATTCTTCCCTCAGGAGGGAAGTCGGAGAAAGGGAGAGAACTGAAATAAAACCCAAACAAATTTCATCCAACATCAGCCTTGGGCCACAATTCAAAAGTAAAGTGGGAGGTGGGAGGAATGTAAGTGTATGTATGGCATTTGCTCAGCATTTCATATAAAGCAAAAAATATACAATTGACAATGGCAAATCTGCTTCTACACTGAAAGGAATGGTTATCTTTTACATACTCGATCTTTTTCTTCGAACAGGATGGAATAAGAACTTTGCTAGCTGCACTGAGCGATGTTTACTATGTGCCTGAAGAAGAAGAGAAGAGAGAGGGAGAGGGAGAGAGAGAGAGAGAGAGAGAGAGAGAGAGAGGCATATGGTATAATCTATCTATCTATCTATCTATCTATCTATCTATCTATCTATCTATCTATCTATCTATCTGTCTGTCTGTCTGTCTATCTATCTATTTATCATCTATCTATCTATCTATCTATCTATCTATCTAATCTATCTATCTATCTATCTATCTATTCTATCTAATCTATCTATCTATCTATCTCTGTCTGTCTTCTGTCTGTCTGTCTGTCTGTCTATCTATCTATCTATATCTGCGTGCATGTATGTATGTGTGTGCGCGCGCGTGCGTGCGTGCGCGCGCCTGCCTGCCTGTTTGTGTGCGTGCATGCACCTGTGTTTTTAGACTAACATCATTGGCTTTGGGTTGTTTTTTTAAATATGTGTTGGTTCTCTTTTTTTTTCCCATCTTCCTGATGATTTAGACTGTTTCCGTCTTGTTATTTTTGTTTGAATGCTTTCTGCAGCTGAACAAATACCCCTGGCTGCTTATTATTCTGCACTAATGATTTTTGTTCAGCTGTTTGTTTCTTTCGCTGTTATTTATTGTTCATTTTGCAATCCTTCATTCTGCTTGCCCGGGTCTGTGTATTATTTTCTCTCAAATATGCTGTCATTGTTTTTTGTTCTTTTGTCCCTGTAATTCCTTTTTTCCCCTTTCTTGTGTGTGCGTGTTATTTAGGTGGGAGGTTTCCTCTTTTTGTGTTTGTGTGTGCATTTTTTTTTCTCTGAATATTGTAAATGCCTGTTATTAACTTCGGAATCTGTATTTACATTCTAGCTTTTTTAAAGCCGCATTTGACGTGCAGTTTCGATGAAAAAAGAGATATGCAAGCAGAAAGCCAATATGTATGGAAATAGTGTCGATATGTAATGTGTTCTTTATCTCCTTTTTGTTTTGTGCCCCTCCTTTTCTTAGCCAGCCATAAATTTCTGCTTTTTATTGGAAAATTTTGTGGAGATATTGCCAGTGCAGCAGTGTTGATTTGATTGTTTTCGCAAATCTGTCATGAGTAGAAAATAGTATGGAATGATACTGAGCTCTGGTTGTTCTGTGGGTTTACTGGCGTTTAGATGAAGCAGGATGTCTTGATTGATTGGGCAGATAAAACTTATCATTTACTAATTACAATGCCTTTGTGGATCGTGGTTTTATCACTGCTGAGAAGGAAACGGCCTGTGTACACTACTTTCTTATCCCCCATGTATCTGTATAGGGTTTGTGGAAGCTCGATTACATTATGCGGGAAGCTCTTCTCCTGTAATGAAGTTTTTGGGCATGACGTTTTGGGAAATGTGCAGTATATATTCAGTAACATGGTTTACAGAAGATTAACATTGTCTCAGATAGGGCTGACAATGTCCGGTATATTCAGTCAAGCAGCTTATAAGAATGAACATTGCCTTAGATAGGACTGATTGATTGCTTTTATAACTCTTCCTATAAAATATGAACATTGTCTTAGATAGGGCTGATTGATTGCTTTTATAAACTCTTCCTATAAAGAATGAACATTGTCTTAGATAGGGCTGATTGATTGCTTTTATAAACTCTTCCTAGAAATAATTATGTTCATGGTGCTTTTTTATATCCTGTATTGTAGCAAATCATGAGCAAGTGCTGATCAATGGTTAGTTAGTGTATTTTCTTTCTCTGTACAACGAACATGGATAATTATATTGTTGTTGTTGTGCGTTCCCCAGCTTAACACTCTGGTGGTCACCCAGAATCAGAATGTGCACTCTGACTCACTCGTCCTACCTGGGAATCACCGTGAGACTGAAAGTTACACACCGAATGGGAAGTTTGCGTGTATGACTGTTTTTGAGTACCTCGCCATATAGGCAGCTAAATTCCGAATTCAGAGGATTATTTCTCCTTTAAAGGGGAGTGCAGGTTGTTATGTTAAGAGCTTGGCATGGCTAAAGACAATCTCAACACAACGTTTTACAACATAACAACATTTTAGTGTAGGCCTTGGCAGTTAGCTGACATCAATAACTGACGCAGCTTTTGGCCTGGGCCAGAGTTGATATTACAAAAAAGATTAGCTATTTCAATGCCAAATTTTGCTCCCAAAATAAAAATAAAAAAGAAAGAAGAGATTAAGCGACTTTTTTTCATCGATTTCTTCTTCGTCGTCGTCGTCGTCAAACGCTCAGACAGCAACGATTGTTTTTGTCATAGAGCAAAAATGCGTTGCGCTGCCGTTAAACGCCTGACAAGTCAGGCCCAGCACATCCGACTTCGGCGTGACTGATTTTAAGAAGGCTATACTTGAAAAAATACTTTCTCATATATATTATGCTTCTTCAAAATGCTCGGATGACACAAGTTGTATGGCGAGCTGAAAGTTGTTCAATACATGATTGCTGTTTGTTCAGTAAATGACATTTCGAAATATTTTAGTTCCCCTCTTTCCCTCTTCTCTCTCTGTCTCTGTCTCTTTCTCTCTCTTGTCTTTCTGTCTGTCTGTCTCTCTCTGTCTCTCTGTCTGTTTGTATGTCTCTTTTTATGTCTCTCTCCTTCAAGTGAGACTACATAAACTGAGGCCCTGTGTGCAAGCGCACACAGAACAACTAGCGCACACGTTAAAACCTGTTCCGTCTTTTGGAAGAGTAGGTCATTGGTGCCCGTGGGAATGGATGACACGATGTACAAAACCGCATGCACACGGCGACTGGATGTAAAGAAACATATTAGTGCTTATTCTATTATCCTCGAAATAAAAGAATGAATGAATAAATGTCTCTCTCTCTATCTATCTATCTCTCTATCTATCTATCTATCTATCTATCTATCTATCTATCTATCTATCTATCTATCTATCTATCTATCTATCTATCTATCTATCTATCTATCTATCTATCTCTCTTCCTCTCTCTCTATCTCTCTCTTCTCTATCTATCCATCTATCTATCTATCCACCTATCTATCTATCTATCTATCTATCCATCTATCCATCTATCCATCTAACTATCCATCCATCTATCCATCTATCCATCTTTCTATCTATCTATATATCTATATATCCATCTATCTATCCATCTATCTACCTATCTATCTATCTATCTTTCTATCTATCTATCTATCCATCTATCTATCCATCTATCTATCCATCTATCTATCCATCTCACCATCTATCCATCCATCCATCTATCTATCCATCTGTTTATCTATCTATCTATCTATCTATCTATCTATCTATCTATCTATCTATCTATTTATCTATCTATCTATCTATCTCATTCTCTAAGTCAGCAAAGCTTCACAAGGTTTTGTTCATGATTATTGTCGTACATGAATTGGCACTTTCTGATGTCCATGTCGATGTGAATGCTCATCTTGTTTCAAGCATCACCTCACATCCCCAGCCTATGTATTGTGGCCCAAGGCTGATGTACATTAAAATTCAGAGTTGCGAGTTCTGTCTCTGTCTCTGTCTCTCTGTCTGTTTCTCTGTCTCTCTCTCTCTCGTGCTCTCTCTCTCTCTCTCTCTCTCTCTCTCTCTCTCTCTCTCTCTCTCTCTCTCTCTCTTCTCTCTCCTCTCTCTTTCTCTCTGTATATTCGTTATGGTAATAATATGTTTTTAACACATATGTCAAATGCCCACTCTGTATACCCATCATTCTTTTGTATTGTAGCCTAAGAGTGATGTACAGTAAAACTCTGAACTCTCTCTCTCTCTCTCTCCCTCCCCCACCCCCCTTCCATTTCAAGTGCTGGTAAAATCCGTGTCCTTTTGCCGGGCTCTCAGAGAAATGATGATGGATGGACAGCTAATAAAATCGCCGTCACCAGTTCCTCTCCCTGCATGCCAGGCTGATTGTTGTTTCCCCCTTCCCCCTACTATCGCCAGTATTGTTCTTTCCTCCCTCCTCCCCTTGCCTGCCTGATAAGCTGATATCTACCCCCTACCCCCCCCCCCTCCCCCCCCCCCACCGACCCCCCCCCCCCTCCCAATCATACACACTTTTGCATTTATCTTCATCATTCCTGTACTGAATCGTCCTGGTGGACACATCCTTGTGCTCCCTCTCCCTCCCCAGAGGGAAGTTCGTGGATCAGGCAATGATTAGGACGGTATGGGTTGTGGCAGGTAGAGGGGGGAAAGGATCTTTTTTTTCTTTCTGGCATCTGACATAATCTTCCAGGATTTGGTGATGTGATTACTTCTGCCTGTGTCCACGGCATTGTGTGCTTCC
>CM054142.1:40359602-40374602 GCA_028751875.1 Rapana venosa
TTGCCGGCACTGCTGACGTCTGCCCAGCCTCAGTGGACACTGTCTTCCTTGGCTGCAGAAAGCAACTGGTGTTGTTTATGCCTTTTGTGTGTGTCTTGGGGGGCATCTTTACAGGGTGGTTGAGTCTCTGTGTGTGTCTCTGTCTGTTGCTTTGTGTCTGTGTTCGAGTCTCTTTCTGCTTCTCTTTACTTATGTGAAAACACAAGTAAAAAATGTGCGTATGTGTTTGTGTGTGTGTGTGTGCGCGCGCGCGCGCGCGCATGTGTGTGCATATGTGAGCATAAACAGAGACAGTCAAAGAGAAAGGGAAACAGCGAGAGGGAAAGAGAAGAGAGAGAAGAGAGAGAGAGAGAGAGAGAGAGAGAGAGAGAGAGAGAGAGAGAGAGAGAGAGAGAGAGAGAGAGAGAGAATCTTTCTCCTGTTTCTTTCCCAATCCCTTTCATCCTCTTCACATTATGCACTACCATCTTTTCCTTTTTTTTTTTTAAAGAAACGTTTATATACATACACACAGACAGACAGACAGACAGACAGACAGACAGACAGACAGACACACACACACACACACACACACAACACACACACACACACACACACACACACACACACACACACACACACACACACAACACAGAGAAGATAGACACAGAGACAAAGACGGAAAGACCGCAGACAGACAGAGAGAGAAAGACACACAGACAGACAGAGCAGACAGAGACAGACAGAGAGACAGAGAGAGAGAGTGATAGACAGACAGACAGAGACAGGGGAGGGGGAGAGAGGGAGGAGGTAAGGGCTTACTTAATCTGAATCAAGATCGCGTGTCTTCATTAAATGTTTTTCCAGCTAGCACCTTGTGGAAGGCAGTGTGCGTGTGAGAGAGGCAGGCCTCTGTTTTTCCATGTCATTGGAAATGTAATTTAGTCACATCTTGCGCTGGTTGTCTGTTCTTTCTTTGTTTGGGGCTTTCCTCCTGGTCTTATTGACTCGGCCTTTTTAAGATCGGGGCATCATTGCTTTATTGTCATTTTGCATGAAACTGTCTCTAATCTGGCCAGTCTTTTTTTGATATTACCTAAGCAATTTGTTTTCATAACCTGGTTTGAAAGAGTTTGGTTATTATATAGGCCATGCACACACGCTCGCGCGCGCTCGAGCACACACACGCACGCACCCACGCACACGCATACACACACGCACACACATTCACTCACACACACACGCGCGCACACATAATTATACACACGGAGTGTTAGAAACATAGTCATACACGCAGACACACTGACACAGATAGGCAGGCAGGCAGGCAGGCACAAACACACATACACACACCATAAAAAGGTTAATATGATATGTATTTAAAATCTTTACGCTCAAGGAGAGAGACAAATACAAGGACTGAGGAGAGAGAGAGAGAGAGAGAGAGAGAGAGAGAGAGAGAGAGAGAAGAGAGAGAGAGAGAGAGAGAACTCTGTAAAATTAAATTACACACTGTAAAAGAAGCACATCCGTTACTTATGATCCATATATATTTACTGACGTAATTATGTTGCATGGAAATTTGTCAGAAGGAAAATACAGAGAAAGATACGTGTACACCTTACTTCACCCTGCCCCCCTCCCTCTCCCCCCTTCCCCCAAGAAAACAGAAAGAATGAATAAAAATAGAAAGGGCACAGGCCGCCATGGCGCTGTGGTTAGCACCATGGGTTACGTACTGGAAGGTCGCAGGTTCGAATCCCCAAAGAGTCTTAGGGATTTTTGTTTTACTCCGGCCGGCTCCTACCCAGTGTGACTTTACTATGGGCTCCTTGGGAAGACTGGGACCACACTGTCGAGCTTCATCCACTTTACGGATACGATTTTGAGAGTGTTGCTTAAATTACCTGACCAACACTGCAGATGTCTGTGTCTCTAGGGCCCGGTTGACGCCGGGATATATTACAGCAGGAAGCGTAGAGTTCAGCCCTGTCAAGTAGTCTCCAAACACATACACTTCCATAGCAGTGTCATGACATCATCCTCATCGTCATTGATTATCATGCCATAAAAGAAATTTGCCTCTGATTCGGTGGTCCCTCTTGCTCTGGTCTCATGGTGGCTTCAGTTTCGGTTTCCCCATAATATTCTGTGCCATTGCTAGATACAGTCAAACGGAGGAAACTGAAATGGTTTGGCCACACAACAAGGCATAACAGCCTGTCAAAGACAGTCCTGCAGGGAATGGTGGAAGGAGCAAGGAGGCAGGGACGACCACGCAAAAGCTGGATATCCAACATCAAGGAGTGGACCGGCCTCACTGTACCAAACCTCCTGAAAGCAGCCCAGGACAGAACCATTGGGCGGTCCACTTGCAGCGTCCGTGCGGGTACCCCAACGGTCGTCCCGACCAAGGGATGAGTGATGAATGATGAGTGGTGAGTTTGTGTCAGAGCCTTCGGGGTTGGAGGTTCACGGGAGTAGGTCGTTGTGGGGGATGTGGGGGTGGGGTGGGGGGGACGTTGTGAAGGTCACCACCCCAGGTGGGTGTCTCTTTCAGTCTGGCTCAGCGACTGAGCTGTTGCTGCTGCGTATGTTAGCTCAGAACTTGCACCACTGAACACCACCAAAGTGACCCAGCCACAGTGCAGGGCCCCACTGGCTGGTCGCCACACGGCGGTTTGACATTGATGGGCTGGCTCCCTGTGGACTTCTGATCCTATGTTAGCTCAGAACTTGCACCACTGAACACCACCGAAGTGACCCAACAACAGTGCAGGGCCCCACTGGATGGTCGCCACACGGCGGTTTGACATTGATGGGCTCCTTGTGGACTTCTGATCCCGGGGATGTGGCATGAGGAATCTGGACAAGGCTGGGGCGGAGAGCTTGATGAGCCGCGTGGGAACAGATGAGGCTGCAAAACCCAAATTTTTAACAATGAAAAAAGCAATGCATTTTCTAAAAGGAGCCGATGACTTAACTCTTAAAATCTGTCTAAAAAGAACACTTCAGGAAAAAGATGTGTTGCCAGTCTTGAAGCCATTCTAAGCCACCGTCAATGTCATCGCCCGCTGACTGATGTACCTGTGTCTGGTTTTACAATCGGGTTCTGTACATTATAGCCGGAAAGATTCTGAGGTGGCTCAAACATCAAACACAAAGTTTTACGTCCTTTCCTTGTTGAAAAAAAGGGTTGTTATTTGGAGAACTATTTGCGGCTGAAAGTAGCTGAAAGCAGAAGAGTTTAATGGGGAAGTTGACAGCTGAGGGACTACACGAGCGAAGGGGGTGGAAATAACCCCCAGGCTCTGCGGAACAGATTAGCGATGCAACCCACTTTAGTTGTGTTCTTTGTTTTTACATTCAAGAACAAAATCGTCCATAACTCGAACATACACGCATGCAAGCAAGCAAGCGCCAGCACGCACATACTCATGCACGCAAACACGCTCCCCTCCCCATACACACATACACAGCAGGCGTGCTTGCATGCACACACATGCGTACACACATGTACACTGATATACTCATACACATACACTTACGCACACGCACACACATTCGCACACACACACACACACACATACACACACACACGATGTCCTAAATTAATTTGTAAAACCATTTTTACCTACATTTTCTGAACAGTCTCTGGAAAATATATTTTAAAATTCAAAGTTAGCCCTTGCCATTGCTAGATGTTTATTGCATAGTCCACTCGATTATTTATTGTAGTTACATTATTGTTATTTCATTTTTCTACGTTGTTGAGTTTTAAGTTTTGCTCCTGTTTAAGAGTATTATCATTACCTTTCTAGGTGTGTTGTTGGGTTTTGTTGTTGTTGTTATTATTATTTCTTTTTTCTAAAAACCAACCAACCAAACAAACAAACAAACACCCAACACGGATGCTATTTCTTAATCCTTTCTCCTTCCACTCCTTCTTCTCCCTTCTTTAAACTCCTTTACACTTTCTACTTCCCTCGTCTAATATCACTTAGAGTGAACAGACGTTAAATTGAAGACAACAACAACAACAACAACGATGTCCTAAAATATTTCTCTTGGCTTTCCAGCCTTGTGCCTTAAATCAGACACTGGACCAAAAGACAGCAGACTATTCAAGACGACTGACTGTCCACGTCTCACTGGAGAGAAACCACACAAAAAAATTCCCAACACCAAAAAAAACAAAACAGAAAAATAAAAGAGAAGACAAGACACCCTGCAGTGATAGCGATGCTGGCCTGGCATTCTGTGGAGAAAAGAAGAGAAACTGACAGGCGCAGGCAGGCAGGCAGGCAATGGGCTCATTTCCCCGTGAGACTGGCCACCCCAGTACAGCATTCAGAGAGATGTGTAGATCAGGCTGGTGCCTGCAGAAAAATCATCATCATCATCATCATCATCATCAGCAGCAGCAGCAGCAGCAGCAGCAGCAGCAGCAGCAGCAGCAGCAGCAGCAGCAGCAGCAGCAGCAGCATCATTCTTCCTCTTTTTATCATCATCATTGTTCCTCTTCTTATCATCATCATTCTTCCTCTTCTTATCATCATCATAGTCGTCGTCGTCGTCGTCGTCGTCACCATCATCATCATCATCATCATCATCATCATCATCATCATCATCATCATCTTACCAGGATAATGGAATTTTTATTTTATTTTATACCATTTGAAGTCACGGCAGATTTCTCTGCGTGAAGTTCGGGCTGCTCTCCCCGGGGAGAGCGCGTCGCCACAAGAGCAGCGCCACCCTTTATGTTGTTGTTTCTTTCTTTTCCTGTCTGCAAGTGCATTTGTCTCCCTATCACAGTGGATTTTTTCTACAGGATTTTTCCAGGGACAACTCTCTTGTTGCGTGGGTTCTTTTACGTGCGTTAAATAATTATGTGTAACGCACGGGACCTCGGTTTATCGTCTCATCCGAAAGACTAGCACCCACGCCACCACTCATGGTCTAGTGGATGAGGGAAATGTTTCGGACCCAAAAGGGATCGAATCACTGCACACTTCCGACCCAGACTTTTCGCTTTCTAGGCAGGTGCGTTACCTCTAGACCACCGATCTATAAGCACTCGTGTCCGGTTTTTTTCACATCCAGTCCCCATGCGGATTGTGTGTGTGTGTGCAACAATAACAATAACAATAATAACAATAATTTTAATTCAGTTTTTGCAGGCCATATGGCCCATAGGAACAACAGTTAATCATATACTTTCATGTAAGGTGAACATCCTTACTTCTGATATCTAAACATTTAGTAAGAAATAATCCAACTTTAAACATCAAACTAGGTTTAGTGTTCATACAAAGAAGCTGCACTTTCAGATTCGATAGAAATCTGTAATAATACAGAGGAATACATTTTCTTCGCAATACAGCATATTTGGGGCATACAAGTAAAAAGTGGCAAACATCTTCAATTTGTTGGCCATCACACTGAGAGCAGAATGGATCAGTAATCGGTTTGCCATAACGTGAAATTCCATTTAAAGGTAATCTGTTTGACCTCAGTAAACATATAGCTCTACGGTATTCTAAAGATTCTACTTCACATACATAATTTGCTCTACAAATAATCGGGTGATAATCTAAGTAGTCAGGGTATGCTGATAGAGAGTGATGCCATTTTTGTTGGTACACATCTTGTATTCGTATTTGGAATTCTTTCATGAAGGATGAAGAATTACCACAATTTTGCATTGTCCAAACATAACCAAATCCGTGGGTGCATAAAATCTTTCTAACATGTGTTACCCAATTTATTCTCCCTGCTTCATCCTGTCTACACAACATATTGTAGCATTGTCTGGGATATCTTTGATCAGGCATATCCAAAATTTTTAGCCAATATTTGATTACTCTGGTAACAGTGTCAACAAAAATGGGATATCTACCACAATCGCCAAGGCAAATATTATTTTTAACATCTCTGCCAACCCCCAGGACCATTTTGCAAATTTTTACCTGTATTTTTTCAATATCATGATACTGCTGAAAACCCCAAATTTCAGAACCATAGAGCAGGATTGGTTTCACTTTTGTATCAAAAATACTAAAAACTGTAGATGCTGGAAGATTCTTTAACCTGAAGTACAATCTTTTGATACCAGCAACAGCCTTCAATGCTTTTCCATGTGTGTGTGTGTGTGTGTGTGTGTGTGTGTGTGTGTGTGTGTGTGTGTGTGTGTGTGTGTGTGTGAGTGTGTGTATGTGTGTGTGTGTGTGTGCGTGTGGTCGTGCTGTGCGTCTTCTCATGCTATGTATGTGCGCGCTTGCACCGCGTGTACACTTATGTCTGCGCGTGGGCGGGCATGTGTGCATTCTCTTGCTGGGCATTGCATGCCCGCCCCCGTTGAACTGGAGTGCTGGCTTTTGCAGCTGAAATAATACATACATACAGCCTTGGCTGCTGCTGCTGCTGCTGCTGCTTGTTTTTGCCCCCACAATTTCCCTCTGTCCTTTCTTTCTTCTTCACTTTTTGGAGTTTTCATTTTGGTTTTGGTTTTTCCCATCCTGTCTTTTTGTGTGTGTCTGCTTCTCTCTGTCTTTCTCTGTCTCTCTCTGTCTGTCTCTCTCTCTGTCTCTGTCTCTGTCTCTCTCTCTCTCTCTCTCTCTCTCTCCCTCCCTCTCTCTTTCTTTCTCTCTTTCTCTCTTTCTCTCTCTCTTTCTCTCCCCCTCTCTCTCTCTCTCTTTTTCTCTCCCCCCTCTCTCTCTCCCCTCTCTCTCTCTTTCTCTGTCTCTCTCTCTCCCCCTCTCTCTCTCTTTCTTTCTCTCCCCCCTTCTCTCTCTCTCTCTCTCTCTCTCTCTCTCTCTCTCTCTCTCTCTCTCTCTCTCTCTCTCTTCCTTTTCTCTTTTATTTGTCCCGTTCCTTCCTTTCTTCCTTTTCTTTCTTTCTCTTTGCGGGTTTATATTTTTGGCACTGGCTTAATGTTGTTTTGATTGTTTTGGGGTGGGTTGTTTTTTTTTTTTGGGGGGGGGGGGGGTGGAGGGGAGGGAAAGGGGGAGGGGGGAGTTGGTTGGTTTTGGATTATTTGGTTTTGTTCTTGATCGCTGGAACTTTGATATTTGTTTCTTCTCTCGGCTGGGATTGTGTTGTTATTCGAGGGTGTGGGTTTTTATTATGTGTTTATGTTATTTATTTATTTTAATTTATTTTTTTATTCTTTTATATCGAGGATAATGGAATAAGGGGCTTATGTGCTTTTTTTTTTTTTACATCTAGTCCCCGTGTGTATGCGGTTTTGTAAATTCTGTCATCTGTTCTCACCGGCACACAATGGCTTACTCTCACGAAAAACGGAACAGGTTTTAACGTGTGCGCGAGATGTTCTGCGTGCGTTCGCACACGGGGCCTCGGTTTATAGTCTCATTCGATGTGTGTGTGTGTGTGTGTGTGTGTGTGTGTGTGTGTGTGTGTGTGTGTGTGTGTGTGTGTGTGTGTGGTGTGTGTGACTGATTTATTTATTCTTTAATTTCGAGGATAATGGAATTAGCACTCATGAGCTTTTTTACATCCAGTGCCCGTGTGTATGCAGTTTTGTATAGTTTTGTCATCCGTTTTCGCTGGCACACAGTAGCCTAATCTTCCAAAAAGCGGAACGTGTGTGTATGTGTCTGTATGTGGCTCTGTATTACTCTGTGCGTGTGTGCGCGTACGTGTGTATCTGTGTGTGTGAGGGAAAGATAAAGAAAGAAAGATAGAGACACAGAGAGAACGACATAATGTGCGTGCGTATGCACGCATGTGTGAGCGTACGTCTGTGTATGTATGCGTGGCTGCGTATGCGCCTCTGTATGTATGCATATAATTATGTGTGTGTGCGCGTGCATGTGGGTGCACGTGCGTGCGTCTTTGTGTGTGCACGCGCATGTGAGTATGTGTATGTGCTTGTGTGTATGCGCGCGCGCATACTTGAACGCACCTGTGAGCATGTGTGCATGCATGCATACGTCTATCTGTCTGTCGGTCTGTCTGTCTGTCTATATACTGTAGCGCCCACCCTGGTTGTTCTCTTTTGCTGTGTGTGTGTGTACAAGCCCTTGTTGAGCCTCATGGACGTTTCTCTATCAGAAATAACAGACCCTGGCTTCTGCTTAGTTTCCTCTAGCAGTTATCCTCTATGTGTCTGCCTTTGGATTTTCTTCTGTCATTTGTTTTCGTTTTTTCGATTTTTTTCTTTGGGGGGGGGGGGGGGGGGGGGAGGTATTTTTGTGGGTTTAACGTTCAGTTTGCTCCACTGATTTTTTGGGGTTGCTGTTTGTGTGTCTTTATATTGAGTTGTTGTCCACGATTTTGTTGCTGTTTTTGGGGGGGGGGGTAAATAGATTTTTTTTTTAGTTTTTTGCCTGTTTGATGTTTGTCTTGCTTTGTTTTGTGTGTTTTTCTGCTGGGGACTTCTGACTTTGTGAGGGTTTTTGTTTCTGGTACGGGTGTTCTGAATCCGTAGGGATTGATAGTAGACTTTCTGGTGTATGTGTGAGTGTGAACGTGCGTGCGTGTGTGGGTGCATGCGTGTGTGTGTATGCGTGTCTGTGCGTGCGTGTGTGGGTACCTGCGTGTGTGGGTACCTGCGTGTGTGTGTGTGTGTGTCTGTGTGGTGTGTGTGTGTGTTGTATGTGGTGTGTGTGTGTGTGTGTTGTGTGTGTGTGTGTGGTGTGTGTGTGTGTGTGTGTGGTGTGTGTGTGTGTGTCTGTGTGTGTCTGTGTGTGTCTGTGTGTGTGTGTGTGTGTTAGTGTTCGTGGTCAGGCTGGTTGTTCTCTTTTGCTGTGTATACATACCCTTGATGAACCGATATGGATGATGTTTCTGTAACTGAAATAACAGACGTCTGGCTTCTGCTTATTTTGCTCTGACAGTTATCTTCTTTGCTTCTGGCTTTGCGTTGTCTTCTTTTTTTATATATTATTTTTTGTGTTGTTTTGTTGTTGACTTTTTATTCTTTTGGTGGTTGTTTTTTTTTGGTTTTGCTTATTGTCCAGTTTTTCACATAGATTTTTTTGGCTCCAACAATTATCTTCATTGTTTATGGCTTTGGATTTTTTTTTCGTTTGTTTTTTTGTTTGTTTGTTTGCTTAATGTCCAGTTTGTCATAGTGATTTTTTTTTTTTACTCTAACAATTATCTTCCTTGTTTCTGGTTTTTTATAGTTTGTTTCTTTTAATTTTCTGTTGTTGTTAGTGTCTTTGTTTTAGCTTGCCGTCCGCTTGGACACATGTATTTCTTTTTGCCTTCACACCTGTTTAACTGGACGCTTAAATTAACAACAATATATTTCGGGGGTGGTTTTTTGTGTGTTGCTTTGTTTTTGTGCGTTTTCTGCTTGAGTGTTAGACATTTTGAATGGGTTTGTTTCATGTACAAGTGTTCTGAATTCTTAAGAATTTGAAGTAGGGTGCATGTGTGTGTGTGTGTGGGGGGGGGGGGGGGGGGGAGAAGGGGTGGGGGGTGGGGGGAGGGGTGCGTGTATTAGTGCGTGGGTGCTTGCGTGTGTGGGTGCATGCGTGTGTGGGTGCATGCGTGTGTGGGTGTCTGCGTGTGTGGGTGCGTACGCGCGTGCGTGTGTGTGTGTGTCTGTGTGTCTGGATATCTGTGTGTATGTTAGTGTGTGTGTGTTTGTATGTGTGTGCGAACGAGCGTGCATGCGTGCGCGCGCGCGCGTGTGTGTGTGTGTGTGTGTGTGTGTGTGTGTGTGTGTGTGTGAGTGTGCGTGCGCGCGCGCGCGCTCGTGCTCACACTGGTTCTTCTCTTTTGCTGTGTTTACATACCCTTGTTGAACTGACATGGATTCTTTTTTCTTGTTGTCAGTGAAATAACAGACCCCAGGTTGCTGCTTATTTTCCTCTATCAATTACTTTCTTTTTGTTTTTCATTCTGGCTTTAGGCTCTTTCTTGTTTGGATTTGTGGTTGTGTGTTTGGGTTTTTTTTGCTTTGCTTGGTTTGTTTGGGGGTTTTTTTGGGGATGGGGGCGGGGGTGGGGGGGTGTGAGGGGGGGCATGTTCTTTGTTCGCTTGTGTCCTTTTTGCTAACAGTCCTGTTTGCCACTTTGAATTTTTTACCTTTTACGTCTGCTTCATATGTTTTGTTGGTTTCTTGTTTTGTTGAGGTGTTTTTTTTTTTTCTTGTCAATCTTCTCCTCTTCGTTTTGATACTTGCCTTGCTCTGCTTTGTATGTGTGTGTGGGGGAGGGTGGGGGGGGGGGGGGGGGGGTTGGGATTTAGACATCGCGAATGTTTTTGTTTCAGGTACGGGTGTTTCTTTATCCTTGGGATTGGAATAGGTTTTGCGGTGCGTGTTCTCTCTCTTTCTCTCTTTCTCTCTCTCTCTCTCTCACTCCCTCTCTCTCCCTTTCTTTGTCTCTGTCTCTCTCTCTCTGTATCTCTGTGTGTACCTATCTCTCGCTCTCTCTCTTTCTCCATATAATCTATCTATCTATCTATCTATCTATCTATCTATCTATCTATCTATCTATCTATCTATCTATCTATCTATCTATCTATCTATCTATCTATCTATCTATCCATCTATCTATCTATCTATCTATCTATCTATCCATCTACCTATCTATCTATCTATCTATCTATCTATCCATCTACCTATCTACCTATCTATCCATCTACCTATCTATCTATCTATCTATCTATCTATCTATCTATCTATCTATCTATCTATCTATCTATATCTCTCTCTCTATATATATATGTGTGTGTGTGTGGTTCGTGCGGGTTTGGGTGTGCATGCGCGTGTGCGCGCGCAAGCGTCTGTATGTCTGTGTAATACACGGAGAGAGAGAGAGAGAGGGAGAGAGAGAGAGAGAGGAGAGAGGAGAGGAGAGAGGAGGAGAGAGAGAGAGGGAGGAAGGGAGGGGGGAGGAGAGGAGAGGGGGAGGAAGGAGGAGGAAAGGGTATTTGGTGTGTGTGTCTGGTAGTATGTGTATGTGTGTGTGGGGTGTGTGTGGTGGGGGGGGGGGGGGGGGGGGGGGGGGGGGGGTCGTACGTGCTCGTGTGATGATGATAGGATGCCGGGAAGCTGGTGTCCTCTTTAGGGCTTAGCATGCTGAAGGGGTCTGCCTGGTTTCCGTCGTACTGCTTTAAAGGGGGAAGAAAAGGAGAGAAAGAAAAGAAAGAGAAAGAGAGAGAAAGAGAAAGAAAAGAAAGAGAAAGAGAGAGAAAGAAAAGAAAAGAAAGAGAGAGAAAGAAAACTGCTATTTTCAGCGATTATGGAACCCAGCCGTACGCTCGCTGATAATTATGTGCGAGAGGGGTTTTTATGCCGGTTTTTTTCCCTGGCTTCGTCAGCCGTACTACGTGTTCGGGCAGCGACCTTTTTTTTCTGTTTTCTGTTTGTCTCCACTTTTTGACACGTACTTGTTTGAAGGGGTGACAAGTCTTTAACTGGGCATGTTTGGGGACAAGAGGTTTAATTAAGGCTGGGCGGGTGCGGTTGTGATGATGATGTGGGAGATGGGTGTATTATTATATCCTGCACTTTGAAGGTGCTTGGCAGAGCAAAGATTCAAACCCCGGCCTCGTGGATTCTTGGGTTGTTGAAGGGTGAAAAGTTCTCATCACTCGAGCCATCCATCGCTCCTGAACATTGCCTGCATGATCATCCTTCTTTCTATCATTATCATTGTCATCAGAAGCGCTGGTGTCGTCCACGTCGTCATCATTATCTTCGCTGTTGTCTGCCTCTCTTGTTGAGCATGATTTTGGCTAATTCTCGCGACAATTATTTGTTTGTCTCTCTTTGTCGGTTTGCCCCCTCTCTCTCTCTCTCTCTCTCTTTTCTCTCTCTCTCTCTCTCTCTCTCTCTCTCTCTCTCTCTCTCTCTCTCTCTCTCTCTCTCTCTCTGCCTGTCATTTTTCTGTCTGCTTGCCTGTCTGTCTGTCTGTCTGCCTGTCTGTCTGTCTGTCTCTCTGTTTGTGTTGGCACTCTGTTTTCTTCTTCCTCCTCGCCCCGTCTTTCTTATTCTCCTACTTTTTCTCTATCTCTTTCTCTTCTCCTCCCTTTCCACTTTCACCCCTCCCTCTATCTCTGCGAGCCTTGTGTGTGTGTGTTTGCGTGTGTGTGTGATTTTGCGTGCGTGTGTGTGCGTGCGTGCGTGCGTGCGTGGTTATTGTTTTTCTCAGGTTTTTTGTTCTCAATTTTTTTTTCGGGGCTTGTTTCTGTTTAATCCTTTGTTTTCTTTTGATTTAGCAACCTGTCGTTTTCTTTTACTTTCTTTTGCGCGTGTTTTGGTTTCATCGTACCGATGATTATTATTCTCCAGAGACTTTTGCGTGTGTACTGGAAGCTTTGTTTCGTTTTGTTATTGGCGTTGGGCGTTCCCCAACCTGACATGGTAGAGTTCAGCTAGAATACGCACTCCTGCCTCACTCATCCCACGGGGAAATCACTGAAGTCGAAATGACACAGTGGATGACACGCTACCCCCGCGGACATGCCCGCGATCTGTTTTCAGTATAAATGGCATCCTCATCTTCTGGAAATTCTGTGCCAGATTTTTTCCCCCTTTTCTGTCACTCTCTTTGTTTTTGTCTTTTTCTCTCTATCCTCTCTCATTGCCTATTGTCTGCCTTCCCAAACCATCCTCCTGCCTTGTTTTGTTTCCAAGCAAGTCTGACATTTGTTTGTTCTTGTTCAGACGTTGTATGACATTTTGCTTGTGTTGTTTTGTTCTGATGACCAGGGAAACCTGTCTCTGTCTGTCTCTGTCTGTCTGTCTCTGTCTCTGTCTCTGTTTCTGTCTCTGTCTTCTCTCTCTCTCTCTCTCTCTCTCTCTCTCCTCTCTCTCTCTCTCTCTCTTTCTGTGTGTCTCTCTCTATCTGAATGTAAAAAAAGCACATGAGTGCTTATTCATTATCCACGAAATAAAAGAATTTGTCACTGTCATTGCCATTGTCTCTCTCTTCTTCTTCTTCTTCTTCTTCTTCTTCTTCTTCTTCTTCTTCTTCTCTCTCTCTCTCTCTCTCTCTCTCTCTCTCTCTCTCTCTCTCTCTCTCTCTCTCTCTCTCTCTCTCTTCTCTCTCTCTCTCTCTCTCTCTCTCTCTCTCTTGCTTTACTTTGTTTTTTGTTGCTGTTTTTCCTGTCTTTTGATTTTTTTGTATGTGGTTGTTTATTGTTTTTGTTTTGTTGTTGTTGTTGGTTTTTTTTTTTTTGGGGGGGGGTTCTTTTACTGTGTGAGTGTATGGGTATTGGGTTTACTTTATTATGATATGATGTATCCCTAAGGGCGGGGACTGAATGTAAAAGAGCACATGGCTGCTTACTCATTAACCTCGAAATCAAAGAATCTGTCACTCTCTCTCTCTCTCTCTCTCTCTCTCTCTCTCTCTCTCTCTCTCTCTCTCTCTCTCTCTTCTCTCTCTCTCTCTTTCTCTCCCCCCCCCCCCCCCCCTATCTCTCTCTTCCCCTTCTCCTTCCCACCCTATGTAACCACTGGAATGGTCACAGGATGTCCAATACTACAGTGTTATTTGCTCATACAGATTCTTTTATGTTTGTTTTATTACTTTGAAGCGATTGTTAACCACCGATTCTTTTCTGAACCTTTCTTTTGTAACTGGGGGGATGATGAACTAAGTGATTCAGCTGGCGTCTTCATCACAGCCTGGTTTTTATCAGCCTCAAAGAATGAAATAATTCAGCTACGTTATCCCGTTTGGGCCCGAAACTTTCCCTCCATCCATTAGTAGACCATGAGTGGTGGTCTGGGCGCTAGTCTTTCGGATGAGACGATAAACCGAGGTCCCGTGTGTTGCACAAAATTATTCAGCGCACGTAAAAGAACCCACGGCAACAAGGGAGTTGTCCCTGGCAAAAATTCTTAGAAAAAAGCCACTCTGATAGGAAAACAAATACAGATGCAGACCAAAAAAATTTTTAAAAATAAAAAAGAATGGGTGGCGCTGCTCTTTTGGCGACGCGCTCTCCCCAGGGAGAGCAGCCCGAATTTCACGCAGAGAAATCTCGTGACTAAAAGTGGTATAAATAAAATCAATAAATTCAATGTGTTTTTTTCCCCGATGGACGGTTTTGAATATTTTAAGGGATTAGGAGGTGTTGGTTTTGAACTTTAAATGAATGTTACTGGAGTCACTGAAACTAAACTGAACGAGGTGACAGCCCTGCTATGGCTTTCGCTGTCGGTAGGGCTGTAAACAACATAAGCCACTCTGATACGAAACAAATACAGTTGCAGACAAGGAAAGAGAGGAAAAAAATAATGGGTAGTGCTGCTCTTGTGGCGAAGCGCTATCCCCCGAATTTCACGCAGAAAAATCTGTCATGACTCACAGTGGTATGCAATACAATACAATAAAAGACAGGATGAGAAGTGTGCGCGTATGGCTGTTCTTTAAGTACCTCACCGTATAGGCAACCATACTCCGACTTCAGAGGATTTTTTTCCCCTTTTGAATAGAGGGTCTAGGTTATGCTAAGAGCATGGCGTGGGTGAAGACAACATCGCCATAACATTTCAAAGCATAAGAACATAATTATTATCACTGTAGGCCTTGGTACTTTACTAATATTGAATAACTTAGCGTTCGATTTTGTTCCCTGGGTGAGTTGTTTGGGTTTGGTTTCTGTTCAGATTCTCTAATGCTTCTTTCATTCCCCATTCGTTTGACATCAGTTTTGTTTTGTTCTGTGCTTTCAAATGCATTTTTCTAGATAAAAAGACATGCACGGAACCTCAACCTCCTTCAAGGGGATTTTTTCCTCTGGAGTTAACATCAGTGCCGACTCCACTCCCCCGACAAAGTCCCTCGGATGAGTCTATATAAACCGAGGTCCCGTGTCGGAACGCAAGCAAGAACATCTTGCGCACACGTTAAAACCTGTTCCGCTTTTCGTCAGAGTAGGCCATTGTGTGCCTGTGAGAAAGTATAACAAAATTTAGAAAACAGCATACACACGGGGACTGGATGTAAGAAAAAGCACATGAGTGCTTGCTTATTCCATTATCCTAGAAATTAAAGAAGAATAGTTTGGTTTTTTTAATCCCGG
>CM054142.1:40377102-40394602 GCA_028751875.1 Rapana venosa
CCCTCACGTGCATTGCAGTCACCTGTTTTCCATTATAACAAAACCAGCTATTCTCGATGACAACATATAAACAGCCGACATTCAACCAGGGATGTAGGTATATATATATATGGACCCCTGAGTATAGATGCAAGCAGAGAGCCTGCCAGGTGGGACAAGACAGGGAAGATGGGGGGATGGGGGAGGGGGCAAGAGAGAGAGAGAGAGAGAGAGAGAGAGAGAGAGAGAGAGAGAGAGAGAGAGAAGAGAGAGAGAGAGGAGAGAGAGAGAGAGAGAGAGAGAGAATGAGAATCAGAACTGTAGTTTCCAGCTGGTCGCGACAATGACAGAGCAGCCAGCTATCAGGCAGCAGCATACAGATTCTGGGGGATGAGGCTAGGCAGCTGTCGGGTCACCACGACGCTGTTGTTGTCGTGCCGTACCGCTGTCAGATGAGCACGCTTGCTGCTGTTAGTAGATTGTATGTATGGTGTTGGTTGTTATTGGGCGTTTCCCAGTTTAACACTCCTGTGGGGGGGAGGGTGTGCAGGGGGTGGAGGTGGGGTTTTGAGAGAAGGGGAGAGAGAGAGGGAGAGAAAGAGAGAGAGAGAGAGAGAGAGAGAGAGAGAGAGAGAGAGAGAGAGAGAGAGAGAGAGAGAGAGAAGAGAGAGAGAGAGAGAGAGAGAGAGAGAGAGAGAGAAGGAACGAATGAATAAATGTTGATACACAAGGATACAGGTTCTAGGCCAAACTTAGTCTTACAATCTATCCTTGTAAACATTCATCCATCAACATAATCAAGAAAATAAATCTGCTGTTAGGTATTCTGAGAGAGAGAGAGAGAGAGAGAGAGAGAGAGAGAGAGAGAGAGAGAGAGAGAGAGAGAGAATAATTATACACTCTGTCTCACTTTATCACATCTCGAAACCACTGTGGAACCGTAAGGACATGTTGGATGAATTTTGTTGTTGTTTTTTAATACCTTGTCATCCAGGCTGCCATATTCTGACTTCAGAGTATTTTCCCCTTTATTGAAGATTAGAGGATACCATGCTGAGATCTTGTCATGGATGAAGACAGTCTCAACATAACGATTGAAAGTATAACCACAAAATGAATATATATGCACTCTCTCACTTATCACAAATGGAAATCACTGCCAGATCGAAAGTACACACTGGATGAGACGTTTGCGTGTATGGCTGTTTTGCAAGTCCCTTGCCATATTTTTTTTTCTCCTTTATTGACGAGTACAGGCTATTGTGCCAAGAGCTTGTTACGAATGAAAACAATCACAACAAAAAACATTTCAAAGCTTAACGACTATGAATGTAGGCGTGGAACTTTACTGACATCAACAACTGACAAAACTTCTAGGGCTGGGTTGAAACTCAAAGCAGTACAGCATTGTAATGTAGCACTTGGCACATTCCTTACATCAGTAACTGACGAAGCTTTCGGGACGGGCCGTGAATTACCAGTATGTAAAACTACCGTAGGGGACGGGATAGCTCAGTGGTCAGAGCACCCGCCTTCTCCCCAGCCAAGGTTAAGCAGCGTCCAGCGTGGTTACCACTTGGATGGGTGACCGTTTGCGCGCCTTGGTTTCAGTACAGTCTCCCAGTTCACCCAGCTTTAAGTGGGTACCTGCCCTCTTTAGGGTCAGGGAGGGTAAAGCAGCGAGGGAGAGGAGATGGGCGCCGCCCTCAATATGCTGGCCCCCTAGAGAAGTTGAGGTCTCTGACGCCTCGCTCCCTTACCACCACATGAGTTATGGGACACCTTTACCTTTATTACTGCCGTGCCTGTAAGTGTAAGCCTGCGTTTCCATGATGTGGACCAAGCTGTGCTGCAAGCAGAGGGAAAGCAAGAGCAGGGAGGCTTATGCTGTAGTTCAGCTCTGCACTTCCAGCCAGATTCAGGGTGAAGTGGTTTCAGGTCGGCCAGATAGTGTTTACAGGTGTGATGATGCAGATAATGTTTACAGGTGTGATGATGCAGATAGTGTCTACAGGTGTGATGATGCAGATAGTGATTACAGGTGTGATGATGCAGATAGTGTCTACAGGTGTGATGATGCAGATAGTGTTTACAGGTGTGATGATGCAGATAGTGTCTACAGGTGTGATGATGCAGATAGTGTTTACAGGTGTGATGATGCAGATAGTGTTTACAGGTGTGATGATGTGCTGCTATTAGCATTGTCAGCTTCAGGCACGCGCACGTGTGCGGGCTGAGGGCTTGAGAGAGAGAGGGAGAGAGAGAGAGAGAGAGAGAGAGAGAGAGAGAGAGAGAGAGAGAGAGAGAGAGAGAGAGAGACAGAGACAGAGACAGAGAGAGAGAGAGAGTTGTTGCTGTTGTATTCAATTTAACGTCAGTTCTCTCTCAGTGATATTAGAGGAGGGTTGTGGAAAATGTATTTTATTTATACCACTTTAAGTCACGAGATTTCTCTGCGTGAAATTCGGGCTGCTCTCCCCGGGGAGACCGCGTCGCCACAGAGCAGCGCCACCTTTTTTTGTTTGCAACTGTATTTGTTTCCCCATCAGAGTGGCTTTTTTAAAAAGAATTTTGCCAGGGACAACTCTCTTGTTGCCATGGGTTCTTTTACGTGCGTTAAAAATTTTGTGTAACACGTGGGACCTCGGTGTATGTAGGGGCTGGGGGGGGGGGGTAATATTTGGGAGAGAGGGAGAGAGTGTGTGTATGTGCGTGTGCGTGTGCATGCGTGTGCGCATGTGTGTGTGCACACGCATGCGTGTGTGTATGTGCGCGCGCGCGTACGCATGCGTGTGTGTGTGTGTCTCTGTGTGCTGCTGTTTTCAAGCTGGTCACACAAGCAAGACCCAAGTACACACAGCAAACGTCAAGACAAGTACAGCCCGGAGCCAAAGAGGATTAGCTCCGACACAAAGCTGTCAGGTCACGAGACACAGTCACTGTTGTCAATACTGTCAATACTGTCTCGCTTCATACTGTTGCCTCCTGACACACCACGTTGTTGTCTCGCCATTATTTCCCTCTTCTGCACGTATGTCTGTGTCCCTTCTGTGCGTGTGGCGATAGCTTGCTTGCTTGCCCATAGTGGAGAAGCTAACAGAAAATTAGGGTTTTCGTTTGTAAGTTCAGTGGTATACATGGTAGCATCGCTAAAAAGAAAATGTCATCTGAGCGCTTTGATTTGTTGCTTTACAAGATTCAGCGCTATATAAATTCCATACATTATTATTATTATTATTATTATTATTATTATTATTATTATTATTATTATTATTATTATTATTATTATTATTATTATTATTATTATTATTATTATTATTCAGTGTCTGCAGTGTTGATGAGTGCGGGACGGGATAGCTCAGTGGTCGGAGCACTCGCTTTCCCCCCAGCCAAGGCTAAGCAGCAACGAGCGTGGTTACCACTTGGATGTGTGACCGTTTGTTGGCTTCAGTACAGTTCTCCCAGTTCACCCAGCTGTAAATGGGTACCTGCTCTCTTTAGGGTCAGGGAGGGTAACGCAGCGAGGGAGAGGAGATGGGCGCCGCCCTCAATATGCTGGCCCCTTAAGAAGTGAAGTCTCTGATGCCTCGCTCCCCTACGACCTTATAGGTAAAGGTTTTTTAAAAATTTTGTGTCACGTACTCTTTGGGGGGGGGGGGGGGGTTTTTGGGGGGGGGGGGGGGGGGGGGGGGGGGGTGGGGGGGGGGGGGGGGGGGGGGGGGGGGGGGGGGGGGGGGGGGGTGGGGGGGGGGGGGGGGGGGGGGGGGTGGGGGGGGGGGGGGGGGGGGGGGGGGGGGGGGGGGGGGGGGGGGGGGGGCCGGGGGTTTTTTGGGGGTTGAAAGGGGTTTTTTTGGGGGGGGGTTTTTGGGGGGGGGGGTTTGGGGGGGGGGGGGGCCGGGGGGGGGGAAAGGTGCATGTAAAAAAAAATGTTTTTACGCGGTTTTTAAAAAAAATTTAAAAATTTCATTTTTATTATATTTTTTTTTAAAATTATTATTTTTTTAATTTTATTTTATTATTATATTTTTTTAATTATTTTTTTTTTTTGGGGGGGGGGGGGGGGGGGGGGGGGGGGGGGGTGGGGGGGGGGGGGGTTTTTGGGGGGGGGGGGGGGGGGGGGGGGGGGGGGGGGGGGTTTTGGGGGGAGGGGGGGGGGGGGGGGGGGGGGGGGGGTTTGGGGGGGGGGGGGGGGGGGGGGGGGAAAAGGGGGGGGGGGGGGGGGGGGGGGGGGGGGGGGGGGGGGGGGGGGGGGGGGGGGGGGGGGGGGGGGGGGGGGGGTGGGGGGGGGGGGGGGGGGGGGGGGGGGGGGGGGGGGGGGGGGGGGGGGGGGGGGGGGGGTTTTGGGGGGGGGGGGGGGGGGGGGGGGGGGGGGGGGGGGGGGGGGGGGGGGGGGGGGGGGGGGGGGGGGGGGGGGGGGGGGGGGAAAAGAATTTGCTTTTCTCACCACTCCCCGGGTTTTTGGTTTTTTATTTCCCACGGCCACAACCTACTTTTGGGGAAACGGGGTTTTAACGTGTGCGAAAGTTTTATGCGTCATTCCCCCGGGGGGGAATTTTAAAATTTTTTAGGATTTTGGGGGGAAAATTCCAAAATTTTTTTGGTGTGTGTGGTTTTTGTGTGTGTGTGTTGTGTGTGTGGTTTTTTGGGGTGTGTGTGGTGGGGTGGGGTTTTGGGTTGTGATTTTGGGTATTTTTTTTTAAAAAAAAAAAAAAAAATTTTTAAATTTTTGGGTTTTTGCCAATGTGTGTGTGTGTGTGTGTGTGTGTGTGTGTGTTTTAATGTGGGTTGGGTGTGTGTGGGTGGGGGTGGGTGTGTTTGTGGCGTGCGTCGGTGTGCGCATGTGTGTGTTAAAATTTTTTAATTTCAATTTATTTTTTATCGGGATAATGGAATAAGATTTTATGTGTTTTTTTTTCCCCCCCAATTTGGTTTTTAATTCTGTCATCTGTTCCCCCCCGGACACAATGGCCCTCTTACGAAAAGGGGAAACAGGATTAAACGTGTAAAGGTCTGGTGTTTTCGCCAGGGGCCTGGGTTTTTTGTTCTCCAAGGACTTTTGGGGAAGTGGAGTCTGCAGATTTTAACTCCAGGGGAGAACCCCCTTTGAACGGGAATCGAACCCGGGTCGTCAGTTTCGGGGTTTTAAAACAGGTATCCCCCCCCCAGTGATGTGCGTGTGTGTCCCAAAAACACTCGCACATGCGTGTGACGCGGTATGCGTATGCTGGTGTGCATAATTTTGTGTATGTGGTTGGTGTGTTTGTTGTTTGGTAACTGGGCCTGACACAGACACAGGGACAACATAGCCCAAGCAGACAGTATGTTCAGCTCCAGCCATTTTGTCCCCAAGCGTGGGTGGGTCACGACATGCACGACCGACCCCGACATGACACGAACGACACGCCCCGACACGACACGACACGACACGAAACCACGAAACAACACGACACACACTGCACGACCACCGAAACGAAACCCACGATACGACACACCACACACGAACGCACGACACGACGACAGACCGACGACACGACACGACACCACGACCCCCCGACACGACACGACACTAGCGGCACGAACGACATGCCCTGCCGTGTGGTTTTAGTTAAGCTGAAAAGTCCAGGATGAGCGCGTGGTGCAAGCTGCTCACACAAGTGTGGCCCCAACGAAGCTGTTGGAATAGAGGGCAAGCAAATAACTGAAAAAGTGTCTGTGGTTCATTGTGGCCGGCATCATTCAGTTGTGAGGTGGCTTAGATTTTAGTGTGTGCACTGTCAATGAGGACGTACAGTGGCTGAGATGTCAACTAAGATGACAACTCAGCCACTGTACGTCATTCTTAGCTTTGCCCGCAGATCTGGGGTTTTTTGTTTTTTTAAATTTTTTAATTTTAGGGGAAAAGGAATAAAGCATCATGTGCTTTTTTGTTACACCGTCCCGTTTGTTGCCTTCTGTAATTTTGTCTCCGTTCCCCCGGGCCCCAATGGCCTTTCGCTTTCCAAAAAGCGGAACGGGTTTTAAAAGTGTGCGCAAGATTTTCTGCGAGTTCGCACACGGGACTCGGTTTTTTATCTCTCCGAAGGGCTTTGGGGAGTGTTGTTTGTGTGGTGTGTGTGGTGGTGTGTTTTGTGTGTTGTGGTGGTTGGACACCGCGGCGTGCGTGCGTGTGTGTATGAGGAGGGGGGAGTTACTGCTCTAAGCCACTTTTTATTGATGATAAAACCTTTTCCCCTATCTTCTCCGTTAAACCCTTCACCCCCCTGTCCTGCCTTCTGACTTTTGTTTCTGTGCCCCCAAAAAACGGCTAAATGTTTAATCTGAAAATCAATGCCCCGGGGGTTTTCTTCGATTCGGGTTTAGATAACTTTTTAAATGGATAAGCCCTTTTTTTGTGGGTTTTGTCAGAGCAGATTTTTCTGTGGAATCTCTGCCCCGGTGGGGTTGTTGGGTCATACAGTGGGATTCTTTTTTTGGGTTTGTTTGGTTTTGTTTGTTCCTCGGCTAGAGAGAGCCCGGGATGCCAATTGTCAGATTTTTCGTATGCGAGTGTTTTTTTTCCCCTATTAAAAGGGACCTGATTCCGATTCGAAGGGAAAGGGGCTAAAAACAACACACTGCCTGTGTCCATGTGTGTCTTTTTTTAAATTTTTTAAATTTTTTGGTTTCCACCGGCACGAAGGGGACACTCTTCCAAGGTAGGGCCCTTTGTGCCGGTGGGAACAGTACAAAAATTTTCAAAACCCTACAGGGGGGACTGGATGTAAAAAAAAACACGTAAGTGTTTTTCCATTATCATCGATATAAAAAAAAAAAAAATAGAAAAAAGAAAAGGCGGAACGGGTTTTTTAAACCGTGTGCAAGATGTCCCAGCGTGCGTTTCCACACTGGGCCCTCGGTTTTATGTGTCAGCCGAAGGACTTTTGGGTAGTGGGAAGGTCAGTGAAGGTTGTTAACCAGATAAAAAAAAAAATTTTAAAAGGGGCAAAGGTGTCCCCTAACCAATGGGGTTTCATAGGTGAGGCGAGGCATCAAGACCTCAACTTTCTCGAGGGTCCAGCATATGAGGCGCTCCCATCTCCTCTCCCTCACTTGCTTAGCCTTCCCTGACCCTAAAGAGCAGTTAACCTTACAAGCTGGGTGAACTGGGGGAACTGTACTAAAGCCAAGGCCGCGCAGACGGTCGGTCAACCCATCCACTTGGTAACCACGCTGTCCTAACCTATAGCTGGAGGAAGCGAGTGGCTCTGACCACTGGCCTATCCCCGTCCCCACTCAGGTAACATTTCCTAAAACCGTAACCTCCGTGTGGCTTCTGAATCTGGGCCCTTCACAATCACGAGCACTATTGCTATATCCCCCAAGTGTGCTGGCACTCTTGTTTCGCATGTGTTTCCCTCCCTTCTGTCCTGCCCCTTTTTATTTTCATGTTCAAGTCAAATTTTATTTCCAGATGAACATTGAATAAGGCATGAATTTGCTTTTTTTCTCACGACCGTGTGTGTTGCCGTGTGTGTGCGTGCGTTGTGTGTGTGCGTGCGAGCGCGCGCGCCTGCGTGCCGTGCGTTTTTTGCGCGCGCGTGTGTGTAAGTGTGTGTGTGTATGTGTGTGTCACTTTGCTTCCACCATCCACCTCCCTTTGTGTGTGTCTTTCTCTTTGCTTTTCTTTCTGCAATCTTTCTTAAATCCTTCATTTACTCCCCCTCGTATCTTCTTTCTGTGCTCATTCTCGCCTTGTTTTTTTCCGTTTCTGTACTTTTTCTCTCTTCTTTTTTTCCCTTTTCTATCTCTTTGTCTTTCTATCTCCTTTTAATCGCCTTTCATTCATTGCTTCTCTTTGTGTTTTTTCTTCCCTCAAAATAACCGTGTGTGTGTTTTTCCCCTATGTTTTGTTTCTTTCCCTGGTGTTCTAATAGGAAAACAGCTGGAAGCTCCTCCCGTTTTGGAAAGTGTGGTAGAGTCTATTCCGAGAGTTCAGTCAGTTCACAGTGTCCATTATCTTTGTTGCGTTGTTGTAGTGTTGGTCCAATCAATGGTGCTCCTATGTCTGCAGTTGGTGAGGAGAGAGAGAGAGGAGAGAGAGAGAGGGAGAAAAGAGAGAGAGGGAGAGAGAGAGAGAAATGAAGATTAGAGAAGGAGAGAGAGAGAGAGAGATAGAGAGAAGAGAGAGAGAGAGAGAGCAAGAGAGAGAGAGAGAGAAGGAGGAAGAAGGTGTGGAGAGATGTTGGTTTCCTGCTGTCTGAGTGTGTGTTTATGGCTGGTGTTTGTCCATGACATCCCTGATGGGCAAATGAGAGGAGTGATTAGAGGAGTTGGTGTGGTGTTATGTGTGTGTGTGTGTGTGTGTGAATCAAGGATCCAGATATGTGGTTGTTTGGTTTTGTATGGATGTGTGCATTTTGGTGTTTATTATGCAAAAGTCTGGTATGTCTGCAAACCCTTATATTAGGTTACATCACCAATGTGGTGCATATGCAAGAACACACACAGCACACACACACGCACGCCACGACACACACATACCATACCACCCACGCGCACACACAACGCCGCGCGCAAACTTACACAATACACGCACGCAAGAACTTACTATAGGCCCATTTGATCCCTATGGGGACAATATGATGAATTCATAAAAACAATATTAATTGTAATATCAGTAATTTTTTGATTATCCGAAAAAAAAATCTCAATATTGCAATTTGACACAGAGATTGTAAATGCAGTCAGAGCACACACACACACACACACACACACACAACAAACACCACACACACACAACACACACACACACACACCCACACACACACACACACACACACACACACACACACAACACACACACATAACACACCACACTAAGTTACCCACTTGAAACCCCACTTTAAACATACATTCCATTTTCCCTTCGACTCCCCTAATCCCCGCCCTCCCCTACCCCCTCCCCCCCCCTCCCCCCCCCCCCGCCACCACACCTTTTTTTTTCCTTTAATAATTTATAAAGGAGTGGCTTGCGACAGTTGTGGCAATGTCTGATAGCACGGAACTTTGGATTGGCAGTTTATCACATAGGTGTTTTTTTCTTTTCAGCGTGTTATTGTTTTTTCTTCTCATGTTCTGCATTCCTAACTTATCCTTAGTTTGATTTTCGGGGTGTTTTTGGCCTGGATTTTTCTTCTTCACAGCTGGTTCTGATTTTGACTCCCTCTTTTGTTCTTTCTTGGTCTGTTTGTCCTTCATTTTTACTTTGCTTTGAGTTCATTGCACTTGTCTCTCGTCTTCTTTTTTGTAGTAATTTTCCTTCTGATTAAAAAAAAAAAAAATATTGGGTGGTGTGAATCATGGTGTTTCCCTTTTCAATCATTTCTTTCTCTCATCGTTTTTTTATTCTTAAATGTTATTGAATCATCCCGTCATCTTTAAAAAAAAATTTATATATATATTTTTTACTCTTCTTTCTGTTCCGCAGTGTTCCTTTCCATTTTCCACTTTCTTTAATGTGGTGTGTATGTGTGCGTACCTGGTCTGCGCGTGGTGTGAGAGTGATGAGTGAGTGATGTTGTGTGTGTTTCTTTTGCATAGTTTCTCGCAACTTTATTTTTCTTTGCTTTTTCTCTTGTTTTTTTCTTTGTTGTCCCCCCCCCCCCCCCCCCCCCCACCTCCTCATCTTCTTGTACTTAATCCTCCTCTTGTCTTTTTGTGTTTTTCCTACCTTCTCTTTCCTTTAACTTTCTTTTTTTTTTCCTTTTCTTCTTTTTGTTTTGTTGATTCATCCTTATCTCCCTTCTTTTTGCCTCTTCATTTGTTTTACTGGCCTCGTTATCCCTTTCTTTCTTTCTTTCAATTTTTTGTCATTACATCACTCTCTATTCCATTCTTTTCCACTCCAATGGGGATGCAGGGGGCCTGTCCATTAATAAATAACATCCCCACCTTTTCTGGAAATTCTGTGCTAGAAATTTCCTCTTTTCTATCGCTCCCTTTGTTTCTGCCTTGTTCCATTTCTTCCTGTCGCCTCCTTCTTGTCTGTTTTCTGCCTTCTTGGTCCATTCTCCTGCAGTTTTCAGAAAGACTTAAAAAGATAACACTTCCTCTTATGACGAAGACCGGGATTGCGTTGGCCTACTTGTCAGGCCGCTTAAGGCCCCGTGACACAATTTGCATCATATAACGACAAACAATAGTGGCTGTCTGAACGAAAAGATATTCTTTTTTTTTTTCTCTTACGGTTTCTTCAGATGAGAATAGATCATCCTTGAAGGCTTACCTCCCATTGGAAGCCTGTTGTAGACTCATGTCAGTCTGAGGAGTTCAGCAGTTCTACTGTCATTATCTTTGTTGTTGTTTGTTTTTTTGTTGTTCAAAGCAATTGGCCGCTTCGGTGAGGTTTGTGAGGATGTGGTGGGGGGGGGGGGGGGGGGGGGGGGGGGGGGGGGGGGGGGGGGGGGGGGGGGGTGGGGGGGGGGGGGGGGGGGGGGGGGGGGGGGGGGGGGGGGGGGGAAGAAGATGTGGAGAGATGAGGTTCCTGCTGTCAGTGTGATGTTTATGTATATATAAAAAAATTATATTATTATAATAATAAAATGGCTTTCATTCATGACCTGCCTGCATTGGAAGAAAATGACAGGGGGTGATTGGTGAGAGAGTAGAGAAAGATAGGAAGGACCGCGTGAGATGAGTGGTAGAACGAGTGAGTGTGTGTGTGTGTGTGTGCGTGGCGTGGGAATCCAATCAAGCGTAAGTGGTTAAAATAGAGGTTGTGCGGATAATTAATGTAATTTTTGTGTATGCATGTTATCATCCCTTTGCACATAAGGTTATTATAGGCGAGGGAGGGTTGGGGGGGGGGGAGGGGGGGTGGGGGGGGGTGGGTGGGGGGTGGGGGGGGGGGGGGTGGGGGGGGGGGGGGGGGGGGGGCAACCTAGCTTTGTCTGCCAAAACAAGCACGTAGTTGCAAGTGTGTGCGCACATCCACTAGTAAAACATTTCATGCACACGTAGAGGCAAAACCGCGCGGTGCACACACACACAGAAACATATGCACCACGATACAGACACACAACACACGCGCGCCCGCGCCGCACATACAAACACACAAACACACCACACACACTACAAGCACACACAACACACTACAACACACACAGAACACCAACACAAACACAACACACACATAACACAAACACACACAAACACTTTGCAAGGGGGTATACATTAAGTTTACTCTAAAAAAAATCCCTGCTTGATAAGATATATTTACCGTGACCCCTCACCCTACTAAAATATACCCCTCCCCCCCCCCCCCCCACCCCCCTTTATTTAAAAGTGTAAAGGAAGTAAATAATTGATGCTAACCACAGTTGTGTGGCATGTCTGTTAGCACAAGCGTCTGCGAATTGGTAGTTATTAAGATGAAGTGTTTTCTCCTTTCTGTTTGTTTTTCCATTTCTGGCTTTTTTTGCTTTCCTTCTTTGTCTATTTGGGGTGTGTTCTTCTTTTTCCTACTTAATTATTTTTTCTTTATTTTACCTTTTCCCTTTCTTCTTATGTGTCTGGTTTGTTGGTTGTTGGTTAGTGTTGTTGTTCTTTTCTCTTTTCTGTATCTCTCCGAGTTTCGATCGTCACTCCTGTTACTTTCTATCCTTCTGTTTTCCTCCCCAATCATTTTCCTATGTCCTTTCTTCTTTCCCCTCCGTTAATTTTATTGCTAGCTACATTTTCCTTTAGAGTTTTTATTTTTCGCACTCGTAGTTTTGCCATGTGTTCCTCATTTCTATCTTTCCCTCCTCTTTCCTTTATTTCGTTCACGTTGGTTTTTTTTTTTTTTTTTTTTTGGGTGTGCTTTGTGCTTCTTTCCCTGACTTCTCATTTTTCCCTCTCCCCCCCCCCCCCCCCCTCCCTCCCCCCCTCCCCTCTCCCTCTCTCTCTCCCATCCCTATTCTCTCCTCTCTCTCCCTCCGTCCCTCTCTTTTTTGCCTTTCTTTTTTTTCCTTCTTCACCCACCTTATTCATCAAGCCCTTCTTTCCTACTTCTCTCTCACAATAGTCTTCGATCTTCCTTTGTACCATTTCTAATCTTTGTTTTTCACCATCTTTTCTTCTCCCTTTTTCTTTTCTTGTTGCATTTAAACAAATTGTTAGGGAGTGTTATTCAGGTGTTTTTTGTTTTGTTGCGTTTTTTTGTTTTTGCTTTTTCGTTCGTTTTTCTTTTTCTTTTTTGTTGTTGAGATCTGTTTATACGTTTATGTCTCTTTTTCTGTCTATCTGGGGGATTGGATGAGGGTAAAAAGCACATGAGTGCTTATTCCATTATCCTCGAAATAAAAAAGTAAAATAAAATAAATAAAATAAAATATCTCTCTCCATACGTGTGCTCTCTCTCTCTCTCTGTCTCCTATCTTTTGAGCGCTTTGATTTGTTGCTTTACAAGATTTAGCGCTATATAAATTCCATACATTATTATTATTATTATTATTATTATTATTCTTCTCTCTCTCTCTCTCTCTCTCTCTCTCTCTCTCTCTCTTTCCTCTCTCTCTCTCTCTCTCTCTCTCTCTCTCTCTCTCTCTCTCTCTCTCTCTCTCTTCTCTCTCTCTCTCTCTCCCTCTCTCACACACATACACATTCACACACACACATTCACACACACACACACACACACACATACAACCACACCCTTCATCATTTTCCGGGTTTCCCTACCCCCCCCCCCCCCCCCCCCACCCCCCACTCATTGTTTTCCTCGCTTATTCCATTCCACTACATTGTTTTCCTTCTTTGTTGTCGTAATTGTTTTAACTTGATTTTCCTTTTTTTTGGTTTTCTTTATTGTTAATTTTTTCTTGATTAAAAAAAAATTATCTGCATTTTTTTCTCTTTCTTGCAGACTTTTTCTATTGTAGTTTCTTCCTGTCTTTCTTTTTGGACGGAGGTTGAGGGGGTTAAGGGAGAGGGGAGGGGGTAGAGAAGAGTAATATATCTGTTATTGGGTGGTGGTTTTTTTTTCGTTTTGCTGTATTTCTCCCCCCCCCCCCCCCCCCCCCCCCCCCCCACTCCCATTCTTTTCTGCGTTGCTTTTTCTTTATGTATGCATTCATTCAGTCCATATGTCAGTCAGCCACTCAGGTTTCTTTTTCTTTTTCTATCTTTCTTTCTTATTTTCTTTCTTTCTTTCTTTCTTTCTGTAAGTCTTTATCCTTTAAGTCTCTCTTTCTTTCTGTATGTCTTTCTTTCTGTATGCCTTTCTTTCTTTCTTTCTGTCTGTCTTTCTTTCTGGAAATCTTTCTTTCTTTCTGTAAGTATTTGTTTTCTTCTTTCTGTCTGTCGGTTTGTCTTTCGTTTTATTTTTCCTTTTTTTTCTGCCTATCTATCTGTTTGCCCGTCTGTCTTGTCTATCTTTGTTTGTTCCTACCTTATTTTACACCTCCCTACCTCCCTTCCTCTCTCCCTCCCTCCCTCCATTCTCTCTCATTCTTTCTTTTTGGCTGTCTGTTTTTCTATCTATCTATATTTGTTTATTATATTCCCCCTCTCTCTCTCCCTCTCCCACTCCCTCTCCTCCCCCACTCCAATTTTTCCGTATTGTATTGTGGCTAAAGGCCGATGTACAAGAAAACTACTTCAAACCATTCTCTCTCTGTATCTCTTTCTCTCTCTGTCTCTCTGTTTCTGACTCTGTCTATCTGTCTGCCTCTCTGTCTCTCACTCTATCTCTCGTTCTCATCCCCCCCCCCTCTCTTTCCCTCCCCCCCCCCCCCTCCCCTCTCTCTCTCTCTCTCTTCCTCTCTCTCTCTCTCTGTCTCTCCCTCTCTTTCTTTCTCTCTCCCTTTCTTTCTCTCTCTCTCTCTCTCTCTCTCTCTCTCTCTCTCTCTCTCTCTCTTCTCTCTCCTCTCTCTCTCTCTCTCTCTCTCTCTCTCTCTCTCTCTCTCTGCTTGAAAGTATGAGTACTGAGTGCATTTTTAAATGTGACCCCATGGGCGGCGACTGGATGTAAAAAAGAACATGAATACCTATTCATTATCCTGGAAAAAAAGAATTTGTTTCTATTACTTACAATGTGTAGATGTTCCTTTTATGACTTTATTGGCTTTTCCCCCCTCTTTATTATGAGAGTGTATGGGTATTGCTCTTATTTTATTACCATGACATTCAATTTGCATGAACATAATTAAAAAGTGTTTGTGTTGATCGTGTGCTATGTGAGTATTACATATTTAGTATTATCCCTGAAACACCCCCCCCCCCTCCCCCCCCCCACACACACACACTCAAACACACACACACACACACACACACACACGCGCGCGCGCTCAAACACACACACACACACACACACACACACACACACACACACACACACACACACACACACACACACACACACATACTCACTCACTCACCCACCCATATTCTCTCCCTAAACGACTGTATAGTTTTTAATTTCTTCTTGATTTGTTTCTTGTTTTTATTGTGTGGATGTATGGGTATTAAATTTATTTCATTATCATGACATATAATTTGAAACGAGTATAATCTAAAATGAGTGTTGATGGGATCGCATACTGTTTTGGGATTTATATATTGGATATTATCTCTGAAATACACACACACACACTCTCTGTCTCTGTCTCTCTCTCTCTCACCTTTTATCGTCCTGCTTATAGTCATAGTATATCCTGATGAAGGATTCATATTTTTATATTTTCAATACTTTATTGGACTTGCCTCTGTACTTAAGTTTTAATGAGTGCCCTATTTCAATATCTTATAATTATGTGTAACAAGTATGTGTACCATTTGACAATGTGTAGATGTTTATCTTTATGACTTATTAAGTTTGGTTGTGTTATTTTTCTTGGCTTTGTTGTTGCTCTTGTTCTTGCTGTTGTTGTTTGTCTGTTTTTCTCTTTTTTATCATCTTTTGTTGGTTTGGTTTTTCCTTCTCTTTTGTTTGTTTGTTTGTTTTGGTTAGGGTTTTTTGGGGGGTGGGGGTAGGGGTGGGGTATTCTTAGGATTTTCTTTTAATTGCTTGCTTTTGGGGGGGGGGGGGTTGTTGGGGGGGAGCTGTATTGAAAAGGGTTATTTCCCTTGTTTTTATTGCGAGACTGTATAAGTATTGGGTTATTATTATTAAGATGTATCCCTAACGGGCGGGGACTGGATGTAAAAAAGCACATGTGTGCTTATTCATTATCCTCGAAATAAAAGAATTTGTCATTGTCATTCTCTCTCTCTCTCTCTCTCTCTCTCTCTCTCTCTCTCTCTCTCTCTCTCTCTCTCTCTCTCTCTCTCTCTCTCTCTCTCTCTCTCTCTCTCTCTCTCTCTTTCTTTCTTTCTCTCTTTCTCTCTCCCTTTCTCTCTCCCCCCCTCTCCCCTCCCTTTCCTCCGTTCCTTTCATCTTGTTTCTTTCTGTCTTACTCCCAGAACAGAATGGAAAAGCATTGAAAGCAGTGGACCAGCGCAGTGCACTACGTACACACTAGCTAGTATAGTATAGTATAGTATAGTATAGTACAGTATAGCATAGTATAGTATAGCATAGTATAGTATAGTATAGCACAGTATAGTATAGTATAGCATAGCACAGTATAGTATAGTATAGCACAGTATAGTATAGTATAGTATAGCACAGTATAGTATAATATAGCACAGTACAATATAGTATAGTATAGTATAGCATAGCATAGCATAGCATAGCATAGCATAGCATAGTATAGTAAAGTATAGTATAGTATAGCATAGCATAGCATAGTATAGTATAGTATAGTATAGTATAGTATAGTATAGTATAGTATAGTATAGTATAGTATAGTATAGTATAGTATAGTATAGTAATAGTATAGTATAGTATAGTATAGTATAGTATAGTATAGTACAGTACAGTACAGTACAGTACAGTATAGTATAGTATAGTATAGTACAGTATAGTATAGTATAGTATAGTGTAGTATAGTATAGTATAGTACAGTATAGTACAGTATAGCATAGTATAGTATAGTATAGTATAGTACAGTATAGTACAGTATAGCATAGTATAGTATAGTTCAGTGCAGTTCAGCTCAGCAGGTTCACCTTGGCTCTCTGCCTTTTGTTCTTGTTGCCCTGTGTTGCGTCTGCTTGCCGTAAAGACCGGGAACAGAATCAGAGATGGGAGAGTGACAGAGAGAGAGAGAGAGAGAGTGACAGAGAGAGAGAGAGAGAGAGAGAGAGAGAGAGAGAGAGAGAGAGAGAGAGAGAGGTTAGGCAGGGAGAAGGAGGGGCAGGGAAGGGAGAGAGATGGAGGGAGGGAGAGAGAAAGAGGGAGGGAGGGGCGGGAGGGAAGGGGATAGAGAGAGGGATAGAGGGGGGAAAAGAGGGGGAGGGAGGGGGAGAGAGAGGGGGAGAGAGAGAGGGGAGGAAGAGAGAGAGAGGTGGGAGAGAGAGAGAGAGGGAGAGAGAGAGGGGGAAGAGAGAGAGAGGGGGGGGGAGAGAGATGGGGGGGGGGGAGGGAAAAGGGAAAGAGAGAGAGAGAGAGAGAGAGAGAGGAGGAAGATGGGGAGAGGAGGGGCAGGAGGGAAGGGAGGAGAGAGACACACACACAGACAAAGCGAGAGAGAGAGAGAGAGAGAGAGACAGAGAGAGAGAGAGACAGACAGACAGACAGACAGACAGACAGACAGACAGAATTGAGATGAAATAAATCTTTATTTCTCAAGGGTAACAGAATAAGCATACTTTTTTTTTTAAAATCCGGCCCGTACCCTGATTAAGGACTATCAACAAAACAAGGAGAGAGATATATATAGAGGGAGAGAGGGAGAGAGAGAGATTGGGGGGGGGGGGGAGATGGGGGGGGGGGGGAAGGAAGGGAGGGAGGTAGGGGATGAAAGCTGTACTGCACCACGTGTGTTTCTTTGTCTTTTAAAAGCTTGGGCGGATGAGAGGAAAATGAGAGAGCGAGAAAGAGAGATTGAGAGCGTGCGGGGATAATTTGGGGTTTTGTGGTTGTTGGTTGTTGTTTCTTTTTGTTGTTGGTTTTTTTTAAGCAAACAAGGATATAGGCTGATAAGGCCCGCGCTGTAGGTAAATACAGGTGCACGTGTACAGCTTGTATGCGCGTGCGCGCGTGCGTGCACACATACACATAAACACACAGACGGACACACACCCACACACACACACACTCACACACACACACACACACACACACACACACACACACACACACACACACACACTGACTCTTACAAGCACAAACGCACGCACGTGTGTGTATATTTGAGAGAGACAGACAGAGACAGAGAGGCAGAGGCAGACAGACAGACCGACAGACAGGGGTGAGAGGGGGTGGGAGAGACATAGAGAGGGGGAGAGAGAAAAACAGAGAGAGTGGAGAGAGAGGGGGGAAGAGAGAGTTAAGGGTGGTCTCTCTTTTAGAGCTGAGTTAGATTGCTAACTCCAAGTTCTCTTTCTCTTTAAACTCTCTGCGTCTGTCTGTCTTTCTATCTGTCTGTCTGTGTTTATGTATCTGTCTGTCTGTCTGTCT
>CM054142.1:40404602-40419602 GCA_028751875.1 Rapana venosa
AACGGATGCCATGCGTGTACTAACATATTTTCCTCCTTTGGAAGCAGAGGGTGGGAATGTCCATTTTATCTCTCTGCCTGTTCGGGGTTTTTTGGTGGTTTTAAAAAAAAAAGACCTATGAAGATAGTAGTAGTGTGTGTGTGTGTGGGGGGGGGGGGGGGGGGGGGGGTGAGACAGAGATAGAGACAAAGAGAGACATAGAGAGACAACATTAATAGATACAGAAAGAGATACTATAGACAATTTATTAAAAAAAGAATAAAGCGTGTTTTGAAGAGAGAGAGAGAGAGAGAGATAGGAGAGAGAGGAGGAGAGAGAGGAGAGAGAGAGAGAGAGAGAAGGACAGACAGACAGACACACAGACACACAGACAGACACACAGACAGAGACAACACGCAGACAGAGATATAGAGAGGGACAGACACGACAAACAGGCAGGCAGGCAGGCTGACAGGGGGGAGACAGGCAGACACAGACATACAAAAACAGATTTTCTTTTTCCTTTTTTAATCTCCAAAGATCGGCTTCTGGCTGATGAATCACCCACTACACCTCTCCCACCCTGAAACTAAACTACACTGAACCTCTCCTCACCACCCTCACCTCACCTCACCTCGCCTCACCCCACCTTTCAATAGCTTTCTCTGTCTTGACTTCACTCGGGGTTGGTTCATTCATCAGAAGCAGACGTTTTGGAGGAGAGCCAGAGTGGAAACCACGTCACGATGCACGCGGAATGTGCCAGAGTCCAGCAGCTCTTTTACCTTTCAACCTGAAGCTGTCATAATTCTTGTTTGTTTGTTGTTTTTTTTTTTTATATTCATTTTATTCTTTTATTTCGAGGATAACGGAATAAGCATTGGTGGTCTAGAGGTAACGCGCCTGTCTAGAAAGCGAAAAGTCCGGGTCGGAAGTGTGCGTGGTTCGAATCCTGTTTGGACCCGAAACTCTCCCGGAGAGAGCAGCCCGAATTCCACGCAGAGAAATCTGCCTGACTTGAAGTGGTATAAATAAATAAATAAGCGGGCATGTGCCTTTCCACATCTAGTCTAATATCACTGGGTGTGAACAGGCGTTAAATTGAAGACAACAACAACAACAACATCTAGTCCCCGTGGGTATGCAGTTCTGTACATTTTGTCATCCGTTTCCACCGACTCACAATGACCTACTCTTCCCAAAAGCGGGACGGGTTTTAACGTGTGCGCAAGATGTTCTGCGTGCGTTCGCGCACGGGGCCTCGGTTTATAGTCTCATCCGAAGGACTTTTGGGGAGGGTAGCGAGGAGGGAGTGGAGTCGGCACTGATGTTAACTCCAGAATTTAAAAAACAACTCTTGAACGAGATTTGAACCCGGGTCAGCAGCTCACGAACGCATCACTCTAACCACCAGGCTATCCCGTCACGGAAGGGAGCGGAGGAGGTTTGCAGTTCAAATCTGTTCCTGGCACCAGATTGGTTCTTCTTCCCATTTGTGAAGGGGCTGGTCTGTTTTTGGGGTTGAGATGATGAATTAAAATGATGCGCGCGTGTAGCGTGTTCACAGGTGACGGAAAGAACTGGCTGTAACCCTAGATTGATTACTCCCTTGGAGGGTTATGTTGGAATAATCGCTCTCGCAGACAAGCAAGAATGTATATTTATGCACATATGCCGGGTGAAAAAAAAAGAGTTACAACACGAGGCAAAACCTTCCGTGACTTACTTGTGGTTATCTTTCATTATAATAGAGAACTCCCTCCTCCCCCCTCCCCCCCCTTCCGCCCTGTGCCCGTGGGAATGCAGGGGGACCCGTCAGTATAAATAGCGTCCCCACCTTCTGGAAATTGTGCGCTAGGAATTCCCTCTTTTCCATGCCTCTTTTTGTTTCGGTCTTGTTCTTTTTCTTCCTCTCCCACCTCCTTCTCGTCTATTTCTGTCTTCTTGATCCATTCTTCTGCCTTTTTTTTTTCAAGAAAAGACTTAAAAGATAACAGTTCTCTCCTACGCCGAAAGGATGCGCTGGGCCTGACTTGTCAGGGGCTTTTCAGCAGCGCGACGCATTTTCGGTCATATGACAGACAACAATTGTTGCTGTCTGAGCGCTCGATGAAGAAAAGAAAAAGAAGAAGAAGGATGAGGAGGAGGAGATGAAGAAGAAAGAAGAAGAAGAAGAAAGAAGAAGAAGAAGAAGAGAACACTTTGAAGTAAATCGTCTCCCTCGATTGATTTGCCATTCCAGAAATTAGTTGCCTTTGAATGTTTATTCTATTCTTGAGCCCTTGACTGTTGAGCCTTGCAAAGGCGGCAGTTTTCTCTATAATTATTCCTGCTAAATATTGTTTCTGAAGAGTAGGTAATTAACTTTTGCAAGCACAAGTATAATGATAACCAGGCACAGACAGTTACAGTGAATCCTTGTTGTTTGGGGGTCACAAACTGGGTAACACATTATACCACCCAGGTAGAGTTGTACGGAATATTTGTAGAGAAATCCATCGTAAACGTACAATACAGGTATACACTTTAAAGCTTTGCGCGTTTCGTGCAGTAATCGAGATCATGTCTATGATCTAAACTGTTTCTCCTTATGTCTTTGTTTTATGTTCATATCCTTCCCAGTTTAGATTGACATGGGTTAAGAAGTCACAGGTTGTCACGACGAACAAGGTTTGTACTCAAGGAATCTGGCTGTTGGTTTTATCTCATTTTATGTGTCGTTTATGTGGTTTCTCCCGCAACGCGGTGATGTCTTGGCCTGACTCGTATGGTTGGCCGGGGCGTTGATACGAGGAGCGACAGTAGAGTTGGTTTTATACCCGGTTTTCATCTGTGTGTAGTTTTAATTTGAGAGTTAGAAGCGTTACGAGGTGACAGTCCTGATATGGCCTCCTGTGGTCGGCAGGGCTTTAAACAACAAGAGTGGATTGGAATGGGTTGACGTGAATTAGAGAATGAATTCGTTCCATTAAATAGTCTCAGTGACTAAAAAATCCTATCATTTTATGACCCAAACAGTACTTTTTCCATGTCACTTTTACTTCAACATACTAGACATCATTACACCAGCACACTCTATGGTATATGTGTGCCTCACTTTAACACACACTTTGTGAATGCCCATTACTTCAACATAGTGTTTGGTTCTAGACCATCACTCAACACACACTATAGGTATACATCAGCACTTCAACACACACTATAGATATACATCAGCACTTCCACACACACTATAGATATACATCAGCACTTCAACACACAGTATAGATATACATCATCACACCAACACACGCTATACATATACATCAGCACTTCAACACACAATATAGGTATACATCAGCACTTCAACACACAATAGATACACATCAGCACTTCAACACACACTATAGATATACATCAGCACTTCAACACACAATATAGGTATACATCAGCACTTCAACACACAATATATACACATCAGCACTTCAACACACACTATGGATATACATCATTACTTCAACACACACTATAGATATACATCAGCACTTCAACACACACTATAGATATACATCAGCACTTCAACACACTCTATAGATATACATCAACACTTCAACACACACTATAGATATACATCAGCTCTTCAACACACACTATAGATATACATCAGCACTTCAACACACACTATAGATATACATCAGCACTTCAACACACACTATAGATATACATCAGCACTTCAACACACTCTATAGATATACATCAACACTTCAACACACACTATAGATATACATCAGCACTTCAACACACACTATAGATATACATCAGCACTTCAACACACACTATAGATATACATCAGCACTTCAACACACACTATAGATATACATCAGCACTTCAACACACTCTATAGATATACATCAACACTTCAACACACACTATAGATATACATCAGCACTTCAACACACAATATAGATATACTTCATTACTTCAACACACACTATATACATCAGCACTTCAACACACACTATAGATATACATCATCACTTCAACACACACTATAGATATACATCATCACTTCAACCACACACACACACACTATAGGTATACATCATCACTTCAACACACACTATATACATCATCACTTCAACACACACACACACTATAGATATACATCATCACTTCAACACACACACTATAGATATCCATCATCACTTCAACACACACTATATACATCATCACTTCAACACACACACACACACTATAGATATACATCATCACTTCAACACACACACTATCATCATCACTTAACATAGGTTACATATCACTTCACAACACACACATAGATATACATCATCAGCTTCACACACACACTCTATAGATTATCATCAGCACTTCAACACACCACTATAGATATACATCAACTTCAACACACCTATAGGTATACATCGATGTATCATACTTCAACACCAGCACATTACAAAGTGTTGCCATCATTGCACATTATTTGTTTCCTTTGTTATGTTGCGTACTCTTTTCCTACACTTTCTGACAGTGAGTATACACATACACGCACACACACATACGCACAGACACCACTCTCTCTCTCACACACACAAACACTCGCACACACACAAAACACACATCACATCAAACCACCACCTCTACGACACCACACACACACACACTACACCACCACACCACACCACATCCACACACACACACACACCACTCACACACACACATACACCCACCACACACACACACCACTCACCTCACCACACACTACAAACACACACACACACACACACACACACACACACACACACACACACACACACACACACACACACACACACAAGGTCTTTGTCTGTCACATCACGTCTTTATCAGTGTTGCAGCCTCCCTGCCTCCCTGCCTGCCTTACTGCCTGCTGCTATCAGCCAGACCAGGCCTTACCTCTCTGTATCTGTGAAGATGTTTCGGAACACCGATTTCTTTTCTCTCCTGTACACAGACAGATAAGCTGTGGTGCTGAAGGAAGACAACAGCTGTTTAGTTAGCGTTTCTGTTGGTGTGTGTGTGTGTGTGTTGGGGGGGGGGGGGATATGTGTGTGAGTGTGTGTGTGTGTGTGTGTGTGTGGTTGGGTGGGGGTTATGTGTGTGTGTGAGGGGGGTGGGTGTGGTGTGGGTGGGTGTACTGGGTGGTGTCGTGTGTGTGTGTGTGAGTGTGCGTGGTTTGTGTGAGTGTGTGTGCGAGTGCAAGCATTTATTTATTTATTTTGTTATTTCGAGAATAATGGAACAAGTAGTCACGTGGATGTTGTTGTGGTTGTTTTTTTTACATCCAGTACCCTTGTGCATGCAGTTTTTTTGCCATCCGCTCCCATGGGCTCACGATGGCCTACTCTTCTGAAAAGCAGAACAGGTTTTACTTAATGTGTGCACAAGATGTTCTGCGTGCAAGTATGTACATGAATGAATGTGTGCCTATGTATGTGTTGGTATGTATGACGCGCGCGCGTGTGTGTGTGGTGTGTGTATGTGTGTGTGTGTGTGTGGTGTGTATGGGGTGTGTGTGTGTGTGTGGACGCGTACACGCATGCGTGTGTGCATTGCTGGTATGCACCTGCCCTGATGATACACTTGAAGATTAGCTCAGATAAAGGGAGACAGAAGAGATTGGGGTGTGACGGAGTGCCGTACATAGCAGATAGTGATGAGAGAGAGAGAGAGAGAGAGGAGAGAGAGAGAGAGAGAGAGAGAGAGGAAGAGAGAGGAGAGAGAGAGAGAGAGAGAGAGAGAGAGAGAGAGAGAAAGAGGAAGAATGAAGAGGCACAGATGAGGCACGCAATCACGATGCACGGTTAACTGCTACATCTGTGTGTGTGTGTGTGCTGTTGTTGTGTGTGTGGTGTGTGTGTGTGTGTGTGTGTGTGTGTGTGTGTGTGTGTGTGTGTGTGTGGGAGAGAATAATCTGCAATTTGAAAAATGAAGGGCTAGAAGAAGAAGCAGAGGTTTTTTGTGTAGGGGGTAAAGACTTAATAGATCAGTTGTGAACGTGTAGAGACATTGCAGAGGTATTCACAGACTTGCTGTTGAGAATGGTTTAAGTTCTTTGTCTCTGTCTGTCTGTTAGTCTCTGTCTCTGTCTGTCTGTCTGTCTGTCTATCACTTTGTCTATATCTGTGTGTGTCTCTCCCCACCCCCTCCCTCTCTCTCTCCTCACCGTCCCTCCCTCCCTCTCTCTCTCTCTCTACGTCTCTCCCACCCCACCCCCTCTCTCTGTCTCCCTCTCTTCCTCTCTCTGTCTCCCTTTCTCTCTCCCTCTCTCTGTCTCTGTCTGTCTGTCTGTCTGTCTCTGTTTGTTTCTCTGCCTCTGTCTCATTTAATCGGCTCTCACACACAAACACACAAACGCACGCGCGTGCACACACACAGCACAACACAACACATACGCACGCATACACACATACACACATGAAAGAAAAAATTAATGGGCGGGGAAGAAGTAGTAGAGAGGTTCCCCGCTACTGATGATTACAAGGCTTTGAAAGCAGCCCCAGGAATATCAAATCTACCTTGTGCCCTGTGATATAACGTCACACGGAAGTGGGCCATTATGGCCGCACACCGGTGTTAAAAAATTACTCTTTTCCTTCTGTTTTTCTATGTGACTCTTTATTCATACCGCACGTACTAAGGCATCCACAGAAATGAAAACCACTTTTTTTGTGAAAGACTAGCTTCTGACTCAAAACTCATGTGATTTTGAACAAATTTGGTAGGTTTGAAATTTTTTAATTTTTCAGCAAGCACTGTACCCCCTCAGTCCTTTGTCGTCTGCTACCTTCCTTACCGCAATATGCATGCGCGGGGTCAACGCTGTAGGAATACAGGCAAACCTCATTTGATGGTTATTTCCAACTTTCTCGTGACCACCTGGTATTGCTCTATGTCCTCAATTCCAAAAACAAGTGCACAGTCCATTTTTTTCATGCTTAAAAAATCTGTGAAAATCACCATTTTTTCCCCACTTGCACTCTATAGAAGATACTACATACCCCCAAATTAATACCATGTGTAGCCTATTGCCCCTAGGAAGGACGGGGCAACTCTCTGGTTACACAGAACGGTTAGATTCTGGCACTTCTGGCTACATATAAGAGTAAGCAAAAGCCAGTTTTTCTTCTATTTTCATATTTAACTCTCGCATTCGCACTGCACGTACATGAAATCCACAGAATGCACGTGCATCCACAGAAATTTTTTTAAAAAACACTTTTTGGTGAAAGACTAGCCCCCTGACTCAAAACTCAGGACAATATGAAAAATTTGGTAGGTTTGAACTTTTTAAAACAAATTTCAGCAAACGCTGTATACCCTCAGTCTTTGTCATCTGCTAGCTTCCTAACCGCATTATTCATACGCGGGGTCAACACTGTAGGAATACAAGCAGTCGTCATTTTGTTGATCATTTCCAACTTTCTTGTGACTACCTGGTACTGCTCCATGTCCTCAATCCCAAAAAACAAATACATAGTACATTTTTTTTCAAGCTTTAAGAAGTCTGTGAAAATCACCAAAAAAATTTCCAACTTCCACTCTACAGAAGATACTACATGACCCGCCAGCTAATACATGTATGTAACCTACACCCTTGCCTTTAGCATCGTGGTTAAATGGTATCATCTTCTTTAGAGTGCTAGTCGGGGCAAAAGGGCTGATTTTTTCCACATACTTTTTGAAACTATGAAAAAATGCTCTGTCTTTGAATTGAGGACATAGGGCGATACCAGGTAGTCATGAGGAAGTTGGAAATGATCATCAAAGTGAGGATTGCTGACGTTCCTACAGTGTTGACCCCGCGCATGCCTATTGTGGTTAGGCAGCTATCAAGGTGACTAAAGACTGAGGGGTTGCAGTGCTTGCTGAACACTAAAATAAAAATTCAAACCTACAAATTGTTTTTAAAATTACACGAGTTTTGAGTCAGAGTCAAGAAGTTGGATTGTTTTTTCTTTTTATTTCCGTAAATACTTTTGTATGGTGGCAAAATGCAAGGTGATATAGGAAAACAGAGGGAAAAAGGGCAAAATTTATAGGTGGTGTGTAGCCATAGCTTTCATTCATGCTGAATGTAGTCTTGTCGACCACAAAGGCCGTATCAAGATCAGTTCCCCGTCCCTCTCCTTTCTCTTCACCTCTTAGAAAAGATACCAGTGGTTATTTGATGTCGCTTTTTTTTTTTCTAAAGTGTTAATGTTTGTTGTGGTGTTACTTCTTTTTCCCCTCTCTCTTGGCTGCTTTACCTGTATCTGTCTGTCTGTCTGTCTGTCTTCCTCATTTGTCTTTCTCTGACACTAGTTTTTTCCTAAGTCTGTATCTGTCTCGCCCTGTCTGTCAGCTCTCTGTGTCTGGTCACCTTCTCTCTCTCTCTCCCTCTCTCCCTCCTCCCCCTCCCTCCCCCCCCCCCCCTCTCTCTCTCTCTCTCTTTGTCTCTGTGTTGTTTCTCTGTCTGTGTCTGTCTGTCTGTGTCTGTTTGTCCAGAAGCTGCCTCTTTCTTCTCTCATCTGCCTGTCTATCTAGTTATCTTCCCTGTTGGTGAAGTTAATGATGTTCTCACTCAACTATATAAGCCCATAACCATGCCCAAAGCCTTTTTTGTTTGTTTGTTTTGTTCTTTCTTGCCTTTATTAGCAGCGTCCTGTTGTGTGAAAAATACCCTTCACTGCAGTCTGGCCTCACTCTCTGCTTTGTCTTTATAGGTTATCTTTCCGTGCTGAACCGCCCTCAGGTGTGGTAAAGATGTCCTTAATTCCTGCCACTGTTAGGTGGGCTGTGAGAATGGAATACATCTAAGGCAAAGCACTGTCGTAAACAAGGTGTGAAGCCTTATCTGCAGGGTAAAAAACCGCAAAAAACTAATGAAAACACGGCCGAACAGATAAGTTATAAAAGGTTTGCAGCTTTTTTTTTCTTTTTTTATTTATTTATTAAGGAAGCTGTTCTTGATTTAAGAGGAAGGTTTGTGTGGGTAAGAGGTTTTGCAGAGAAAAAAATCTAAGGTGTATGTGTGTTGTGTGTGTGTGTGTTGGGGGGAGGGGGGCATATGTGTGAGTGTGTGTGTTTGTGTTTGCGTGCGTGAATGTGTGTGTGTGAGTGAATGTGTGTGCCTGTACATGCGTGCACGCGCAAGTGTGTACTCTTTCGTGTCTGTGTATGTGTGTGCTTATGTGTCTGCACGCAGTCGGCTGTTCGTAGTGATGACTCACGCGCCAATGAAGAATTAAACGTGTTTTTATGCCTCAACTGTTTTGTCTAATCAAACTACAACTAGCGACAACTTGCAGACGACTTAAGCCCCCACCAAATAAACCATGTCTGCTATGGCAGAAGACAGGAGGCGGAGCAGACTATCTGCCCCTCACGAACAATCAGATGATGTAACTGCAGCTGTCCCAGTGTCTGGCATTTTATGCATCGGTTTCAGAGAGTTGATTTCTGCACCTGCTTGGTGGTAAAGAAAGATTGCTGTGAATGTTTAGATCTTACGTGTTAACTGAAGAACAAACAAGGCGAGAGGCAGCTACACGTCTAGAGGCACTCCTGGGGTACTCGTTATCGTTTTCTTGTATTATGTTCGTAGTCATTGTGGATTTACCTGTATTAAATAGGCGCTTTGTGCTCCCAGTGAGGCATCTTTGGCCCTGTTGGCACAATAAACATTGATGAAATCAGAGCATATTATTTACTGTTTAAAATAATTTTTTTATATTTGGTTGTAGTACGACCATAATTACTGAAGTATGATTTCGCCAAAGACCTTCTTGTAACACTTTTAAATCTGGCCTCAAGACATATTTGTTTCAAACCTAAGAATTTCCTCTCCTGTTTCATTTCATAGCTATCCCTGGTTTTTAACAGCCAAAGATTCCATTACCTTGCCAAAGTGTATAACCTGTGTGTGTGTGTGTGTGTGTGTGTGTGTGTGTGTGTGTGTGCATTTGGACTTGTTAGAACTATTACTTGCTATTGCTTGCATGACTGTGTAAGAATGAGTTGAGTGCAAGCGCTTTGATTTGTCTGTGCAAGATACAGCGCTATATAAGTTCCATTTATTATTATTATTATTATTATTATTATTTGAGAGTTTGGTTTTTCTACCCTCTTAGTCCTGTGTTTATTAAAAGGAAATATTACATTCACTAGCTAAAGAAGATACTGTGAAACATTCACCAGATATTTTTTAATTGGGATGTACAAGATCAGTGCACTATTGGAAAATCATATATGTACGCAATTTGAATGTAAAAAATAAAATGATACAATGTCTAAGATACAATTTACATTTTCCCCCCATATATCCTGTTTAAACTCCTGGAAAACTAAATGTTCCCAGAAATGAACATACACGTGTTAATCTACTTTCTTTTGAATGCAGTTTTTTTTTCTCAATATAAAATCTTCAATTTTTTTTTAAAAAATTCTTTGCATTTAAAAAAAATCTAAATTGAAACTTGGGCCTAAGAAACCTGCAATCTTTCAAAGACCAGAAACACCTGATTTAGTTAGTTCTTTCTAGGTCTCTCAGACCCCAACCCCCACCCGGCTATAGCTGATATCACCAAATATGAATAGACTGTAAGAAAAATAACCCAAAAAATTGAAACGGTAACCACAACAAAAAGAACAGTATCAATAGTCCTGCATGTAGGTAAATGGTAGTTATATATAAAGAATACGATTCACAACAAGAATAGTACTTATAACCCTCCATGCTGGCAAATGGGAATTATCTGAAGAATACGATTATATATATATATTTTTTTTTAAACCAACCTTTTCCGTACGATGAAACCTAAAGTACGATGAAACCTAAAGTACGATGAAACCTAAAGTCTCTCACTTCTGCCCACAAGTGAGTCAAGGAGGGTGACGCCGCACTGGAACGCTGCACTGTGTGGCCCATTTTCTGCAGGAGCTGTGCTGTGTTGTCCTGTGCTGTGTTGTACTGTGCTGTGCTGTGCTGTGCTGTGCTGTGCTGTGCTGTGCCTGTGCATTTCAGTCACGTTGTCCTGCAGACTCCGAGGACTGACTGACTTCTCTCCTCTCTCTCTCTCTCTCTCTCTCTCTCTCTCTCTCTCTCTCTCTCTCTCTCTCTCTCTCTCTCTCTCTCTCTCTCTCTCTCTCTCTCTTTCTTAAGTTCAGTTTATAATATGTCTTTTCTAATCAATGGTTTTTACAAGATTGTATTCCTACATTGGTGTATGTGTTGGTTTGTGTGTATGTGTGTGTGTGGTGGGGGGGGGGGGGGGGGGGGTGTTGTGTGTGTGTATATGTGATTTTTTGGGAAGCTAGCTATCTTGGACTGTTCATACCACTTTGAAATGTATTTTTCTTGTGTCTTTTGAGATAATTATACGTATCAATGTGCCTGTCAGTATTGTAATTGCCATTCATGGGATGATTGAAGTGTTCTTGACTTGACTCTCTCTTTCTGTCTGTCTGTCTCTGTCTCTCCCTGTCTGTCTCTCTCTGTGTCTGCCTTTCTCTCTCTCTCTCTCCACCCTGCTTTTCTTTTGATGCGTTTGAATTGTTTATCCTTCTGTTAGCAGACGATGTTATTTTATTATCAGAAACAATAATTGGTTTGCAAACACAACTTAACAACTTGCAACGTGCTGCTACCTCACTGCAGTTAAAAGTAAACATGAAGAAAAGTAATATTATTGTATTTAGAAAGGGGGGATACTTAGGGGCAAGGGAAAGATGGACTTTCGATAGGGAAATAATGCCGGTAGTTAATGCTTATAAGTATCTAGGAATATTCTTTACTACTCGACTGAGTTTTGTGTCTGCATGTAAAGATCTCGCCAGCAGGGCAAAAAACTCACTGTTATGTATAATGAAAAGATTACCTACATTAAACAATTCGTCCTTGAAATTATTTCTTAAAATTTTTGATTCACGAGTCCAGCCTGTTGTACAGTATGGCTCTGAGCTGTGGGGGTTAAACAAAGCAGCACTCTGCTGTGAATCTGTTCATTTGTTTGCCTTGAAAAAGTTCTTAGCTGTAGAAAGGCGTACACCAAATGATCTGGTGTACGGTGAAACTGGTAGATTTCCTTTATATATAAATTCTGCAGTCCAATGCATACGTTACTGGATTAAGATTCTGCAGATGGAAGACAGTCGAATACCTTTTAAAGCCTACAAAATGTTGTTTGAATTAGATGTAAGGGGTAAAATAAACTGGGTAACTGATGTGCGCATATGTCTATGTGAATATGGCTTTGGTGATGTATGGTTAAACCAGGGCGTTGGAAATACAGATGTATTCATAAAAACTTTTCGTCAGCGCTTAGTAGATTGTAGATGGCAAAAATGGAATGATCATATTCAGAATAGCGAAAGATTTAATCTGTATAGGACTTTTTGTAGTAGTCATGAAATGAAGCCGCATTTAACCTCTAGCATGGAGAGATATATGAAAATTATAGTGACAAGATTTAGAATGGGCGTATCAAATCTGGCAACCCATCACAATAGGTATAAGCCATATGATCCCACTAAGTTAATTTGTCCTTTATGTGGATGGGAGAAAGACGATGAAGTACATTTTGTTTTATGTTGCCCTGCCTTAAATAGACTTAGACAGCGGTTTATCCCAGTGAAATATTATCAACAACCATGTATGTTCAAGCTAAGTTTGCTGATGGCATCTACAAGGCATCTACAAGGCATACTGATGTTTGGAATTTTTCTCTTTTTCTGCATAAAGCATTTAAGCTTCGAGATACTGCAACGTCATAGATGATTGCTGTTCAACATGTTGTTAATTGTGACTGATGCATTGTTTTTTTTTGTTATGTTCTTTTATCGAGTGTTATTGTACTTCTTTTCTTTTCACCAACCCCTTCATGAAGGGCGGTGGCCTAAACATGAATAAATAATCCGAATCCGAATCCGAATCCGAATCTCTCCACCCTGCTACTATACCTGCAGGCATCACTGCTAAACTCCGTTGCCCTCTGCCTGACTGAAAACAAGAAGCAGCAGCAGCAGCTTAGTGTTTCTGCAATGCAGTGTCATTGGTATTGCTGTCGTGTGTCTTCCGCAAAGCAGTAATTTCTTGGAGAGAGAGGGGGAGGGGGGGGGAAGACAAGAGAAGGAAAGGGAAGAGGAGAGAAGGGAAGGTGAGGAGAGGGAAGAGGAGGAGGGGAGGAGAAAAGAGGAGGAGAGAGGAGGAGGGGAGGAGAAGGAGGAGGAGAGAGGGAGAGAGCATGCAGGAAGGAAGATAGGAAGGGTATACAGACCATTGCACTTTATCAAGATCTTAACAAGAGTTCAATACATCCTGCAGAGAGGGGAGAGAGAGAGAGAGAGAGAGAGAAGAGAGAGAGAGAGTAGAGAGAGAGAGAGAGAGAGAGAGAAAAGAGACAGACAGACAGACAGACAGACAGACAGAGACAGAGATAGACAGAGAACAATGAACGAACAATGAACGAACAATGAACAATATTTATTGCTATTTAGCAATCAAGCCATATAGCGCTGCGGCGCGGTAACAAATGATATCGAACGCGACGCGATTACAGTGACATGGAAACCATGTCAGTAATGGTATGTACATCTAGATCTGATACATTATTGTCGGTGTCTCAGTTTTCAAAACAGCCTTTCCTTTTCCAGTCTGCAGCCAGCGAAGTCAGCCCATGTAAAACCGGATCAGGTCCCGAAAAAGATGTAATTCCCGTTCAGCACGTGCCACTGTATCTGCGTGTTGTGTGTTAGGACGCTGCTTCCCTTTACGAAGTCTGGCAAGCCTGACACTTTCTTCTGGCAACATGTTTCTGTCTTCTTGCTTGATATACCAGAACACACACTTAGATTCCTCGCCAGTATCTCCATTACAAGAATATTTTAGGGCGATGTCATACGATTCACACATCAGAATAGTTTGATTGCCTGAATCTTCAACTACAACCTTTCGAAACTGTGTTTCTTTTGCTGTCAGAGTGGACACATACTCTTTCACAATACCAGTATGAAAACCCTCAACTGTGCAGTCAACTGTTTGTTCTTCGTCCACATCAGACAACTCAGGAGACACACCGATCTTACTGTCTGTTGCTGGTTCACACGGCAAATCAAGTGAATCTAGTGTGGCTAAGACATTCACTGCACTGTCAACACACAGCTCTGTGTACATGCCGGCTTGTTTTGATTCTGCATCCACTCTCTCACGATGCAGGGAGTCACTGTCAGACAACACCGGCTCTTCCAAAACACTGTCCTTGTCACACTGACGACTTGCCTGTCTTTCTTGATGTTGTCTGCTTCTTTGGACGTCACGACGGATTTGGGAAGGGCACTTCTTGCGAAAATACTGAACTCGCGAATTAGGGTTCAGCACTGGGTCCGCCATTTCTGTTGACACTGACTTGTCAGCTGGCTTCAGTCGCAAGACGAAGACAACGCTGCCGCTCTCCCCCGCGACTTTCCAGCTCGATACGACGTTGTCGATCAGCAGGGCATTTAAAGTTGTTACTACAGTTGCTGGAAGGCCAGTAACTGACCTTTTGAAGCTTAAATGCAAAAATTTGCAGCAGCTTACTAACAGCACGCCCTTTCAGTTCTCCGACAGAGACAGAGACGGAAACAGAGAGAGACAGCGAGAGACAGAGATAGAGATACAGAAACAGAGACAAAGAAAGAGAGACAGAGAGAGACAGAGACAGAGACAGACAGGCAGACAGACAGACAGAGAGGTGATGATGATGATGATGATGATGATAATGATGATAATGATGACGATGATGAGAACAACGATGATTGTAACCAATCTTTGGCGATACAGTTTCAGTTTGTTTTTAATCGTTAAAACTTAAGATCATGCCTCTTCACAAAAACAAGAAACAAACCAAGAAATAAAAGGGTGCAAAACAAAATAGCAATACAAAACTGTTAAAAGACACTCATTTGTGGCTGATCAGATGACAAATTAAACTGCGATGAAGGAGGGTGCAATTTCTCCAGAGCAAGAAG
>CM054142.1:40422102-40439602 GCA_028751875.1 Rapana venosa
GTTAAAACGCAGAAAGGAGGACGTGGGGCGTGAAAAGAGTGATGTGGAAAAAGATCTGTTAGCTTTACCCATGATATGAGCTGGGCAATATTGAAAATCTAATAGCTTGCATGATATTCTTTCTGTTTTCCTTTGGAGTCAGATGTCTGCCCTGATATTGGGATGGAAATGAGACAAACAAAATTTATATGTTAGTAGTGCTGGTGAAGATTTGGGAAAAGAGAAACAAAGAAGATGGTGTTGGCAGATTTTTAGATTTGTAAAAGATGAATGATTTGGTAGAGATGTATATGAGCATGACAGGATATGGATGAGGGGTTCAAGGGCAGTTTCTGGAAAAAATAACTTCATTAGTATAGAAGTTCTGTGTGATTTTTGAAAGAATGCTATCCTAAACTTTTTTTTCAATGTTACGAAAAATATGTTTTCATTTTTTGGAGTTCTAATTGTGATGTATTACATACAACCTGATAGACCTGTTCTGAATGATGTTAGAATTATAGTCATAAGATTTGCGACTTTTTACATAAGCCTGTTTTTAATTATGCAAAAACAGTCTCATAGGTATAATACACATTTTTATTTTAAAGTTTTGAACATCCAAAACCTTGAGAAATGAAGAAAGCCCCAGTTTTGTTGTATGGTTATGTTTGTTGCAAAATCCAGCTCTTGAAACAAGTAATTTTTCTCTATTTGAATTATCTTTTAGGTAAAAATGGGAACATTTTTGTGATCAGAGTTTTGTATATTCTCAGCAATAAAAATGTATCAACATCTGTATTCTTTAATATTCCATTTCGAAGCATGGAAACAGAGGACAGGACTGTACGGTTTTTGCATGTTGATTCATTATGTCTCGTTTATGTGCTAACATTACAGTCTTTATACATATTTTTGACTCAGGTCTTTTGCGCTAGAAGGATGATTCTGCCAGCAGAAGTATTAATCACAGACATCTTTTTATACAGTCTCCTGCAGTGGAACAAAAATCACTTGGAGCAAACTTTGCTCATTCAACCTTGGGTTTATTGCTGATCTTGTTGGCACTTAGTTGCTGGTGTGGACATGAAAGAGCGTTATATTTCTTACCAGCAGTACGTAGTTTACAGCAGAACCTCTAGTAACTTCCACTCCAGGTGCTGAGCTGTGTAGGGTAAAGTTATGGGGAATAAAAAGGGCCATTATCATGAAACCCCAAGAGAGTGATGTGAGTATCAAGCTACAACACTCCATGATCATAGGAGAGGGTTAAGTGGGGGGAAACAGCAAGAAAAGAATGAAGAGAAGGAAAGAAAGGAGAATTGAGAAGAGGAGGGAGAAAAAGAATTGTGAGAAAAAAGGTGAATTTAAGTGTAACTTTTCAGATTCGATTACCCTTGCGTCATTACTGAAACAAAAAAATGTTGTTTTCATATCTAGACCGTCTAAAATTCAGCATTAAAGGGAAGAAATGGGGGAAGAGAGGAAGAGAGAGAGACAGAGAGAGAGACAGAGATAGAGAGAGAGAGCTGTGGAAAGAGATAATTAATACCTGTTTTGAACTTTATATGCATGTAAGCATGCTTTACTTTAACTTCTTGCTCTGTGAAAGTTGGTGTATTCTGATTGCCTGACATTGTCTGTCTGTATGCTTGTTTCACCTAGTCCAATTTCTCTGCATATCTGCATGTGTGCCTTTTGTTGTTGTTTGTTCTTTCGATTTAACAGCACTAAGAGTGATATTAGAGGAAGGGAGACAGATAGGGAGAAATGTAGGAATAAAGGATATGCTTATGTGTGACTGAAAATTTTTGTCACTTGTAGTGTGTGTGTGTTATCTGTGTGCATGTGCACACATATGTGTATGCATGAGCATGCGTGCATGCATGTGTTGTTGTTGTTGTTGTCTTCAATTTAACGTCTGTTCACTCTTAGTGTGCACATTTGTGTGTGTGTGTGTGTGCATGCTTACATGAGCACTTGTGCATATGTATTTTTACAAGCAGTTACACTGAATTCTATAAAGGAAACAACAACCATCCATTCACAAATATGCTCCAAAGTCAACAATATTCATAGGGTGGTCATGGTTAGTTGATGGTACAATCCCTAAATCAGATAGCTTCGCAGGGATTATATACAATCAAATCAATCAATCATTCACACATTGCAAATAACCAATGAATGTTTAGAAATCCAACTTCCTTTCATTGCATCACACCACTCTGCACGACAGAAACATGCAAACCACTTCTGCTGCAAAAGTAAAGGGAGAAGTTAAAGAAGTGTCAAATGGACATTGAAACGAGAGGAGTAGGGAAACAAGAAGAAAGATGCTTCACACACCCTAACATTAACTCTCTGCATGTTTAGGTGTTTTTTTTATTTCTACAGGCAGAGAGACACAGAGAGAGAGAGAGTGTGTGTGTGAGAGAGAGTGTGTGAGAGACAGACAGACAGACAGACAGACAGACAGACAGAGAGAGAGGTTGTGATTATTGTTGGTGGTGTGATAAAACTGCCAGGGGGGTTGTGGGTTAAGAGAGGTGCTGTTAGAACATGGAAAGGAGGGAAGGCAAGTAGGGAGAGTTGTGTGGAAAGAGACCGCTTAGCTTTGCCCATGATAAATGAGCTGTGCACTACTGGAAATGCAATAGCTCCCATGATGGTCTTTCTTTTTTCCATCTCACCTAAAATGCTATGCTGATATCAGAATGGAAATGAAATGCAAAAGTCATATTCTGGGACTGGTGATAATTCAGGAAAAAGGAAACAAAGGTAGCACTCTTGTAAGAATTTTATATGTGTAAAAAAGGAAGGATTTGGTAGAAAGAGATATGTGGTAGGGCAGGGGATGAAATAATGGGTTGAAGAGCAACTATCTGAAAAATTACTCTTTTAATATTAAAGTATTGTATATTTTCTAAATGCAAATTTCTGTTAGCCTTTTGTTTAATGTTTTGAAAATGCTAACAAATCTTTATCCACTTGTGTGTGTGTGGTGTGTGTGTGTGTGTGTGTGTGTGTGTGTGTGTGTGTGTGTGTGTGTGTGTGTGTTCTACTTGTGATATATTACAACCTAGGTGACTTACTATAGATAACATTAGACTTATCATCATAAATTTACAGCACTCGGAAACGGAAACAGTATCACCATCCATTCACACATTGCAGGTAATGAATGAATGCTTATAAATCCAGCTGCCTTTCATTTCACCACACCACTCTGCATGGCAGGAACATGCAAACCACTTCTGCTGCAAAAATACAGAGAGAAGTGTCAAATGGACATGGAAATGAGAGGATTAGGGAAGCAAGAAGAAAGACCCTTCACACACCCTAACATTAACTCTCTGCATGTTTAGGTTTCTTATTATTCCCACAGGCAGAGAGAGAGAGTGAGAGAGAGAGAGAGACAGAGACAGAGACAGAGATAGAGGGAGACAGGGAGAGACAGGGAGAGAGAGGGGCTGTGATTGTTGTTGGTGTGATAAAACTGCCAGGGGGTTTGTGGGTTGGGAGAGGTGCTGTTAGAACAGTGAAAGAGGGGAAGGGGGAGTGGAGAGTTGTGTGAAAAGAGGTCAGTTAGCTTCGCCCATGATATGTATGAGCTGTGCAATATTGGGAAATCTGACAACTCGCATGATATCCTTTATTTTCTCTCTCTCTCAAGTACTGATATTGGAATCAAAATGAGACACAAGACATAATGTAGGGAGGGTGATGAATAAGAAGAGAGAGAGAGAGAGAGAGAGAGAGAGAGAGAGAGAGAGAGAGAGAGAGAGAGAGAGAGAGAGAGAGAGAGAGAGAGAGAGAGAGAGAGAGAGAAAAAAAAAAATATACATAAAAGATTTTAAGTGATGTAGTATGACTAGAACTTGAGCAATGGGTTGAACAGGAATTGTCTGAACAATTACTATTACTATATTGATATACAAGTATTGCATACTTTCCAAACACAGACATTTATAAACTCTTTTTTCTAGTTCTATGGAAATACGCCAACACAACATTATTTGTTATGTGTTCAGTCTATAATACCTTACAGCGTAGGTGACTTATTACAGATAATATCAAAATCATCATTTTCATCATAAGTTTACATGCAACCCTGAAAAAGGAAACAGCATTACCATGTATTCACATCTTGCAGATGTCCCTGAAGTCAGAATGCAACTACTTAATAGTGGGTGAAAATGATTGCATATGCAAAATCTCATCATCATTGGTGAACCCCAGCACTCTAGCAAGGAAGGGGAAAAATAGCAGGTCACTCTAGCCAGGGAAGGGGAAAAATAGCAGGTCACTCTAGCCAGGGAAGGGGAAAAATAGCAGGTCACTCTAGCCAGGGAAGGGGAAAAATAGCAGGTCACTCTAGCCAGGGAAGGGGAAAAATAGCAGGTCACTCTAGCCAGGGAAGGGGAAAAATAGCAGGTCACTCTAGCCAGGGAAGGGGAAAAATAGCAGGTAATGAATGACTCCTTTCCATGACGCCACACGATTTCTGTGACAGGAACATGCAAACCAGTAATGGTGCTGAAGCAGGGAGTGAAGTTAGAGAAGTGTTGAATGGAAATTTTTAAAAAAATGAGAGGAGTATGGAGGTGAGAAGAAAGACACTCAACACATAAAAACATGAACCATGCATGTTGGGTTTTGTTGTTGTTGTTGTTGTTGTTGTTATTATTATTATTATTATTATTATTATTCCCCCAGGCAGTGAAAGGCTGTGATGTTGCTGTAGTTGTAAAACTGTCCGGGCGATTGTTGGTTGAGAGAGGTGATGTTAGAACATGGGAAGGAAGGGAGGTGAGTAGAGAGAGAGCTGTGTGGGAAGAGATTGGTTACTTTTGCCCATGATATGAGCTGTGTAATATTGGAAATCTAATAGCTCGCATAGTATTCTTTCTTTTTCCATCTCAAGTAAAATGTCTGTGCCGATATTGGAATGGTAATGAGACAGAAAAGACATGATCTAGGACTGGTGATAAATGAGGAAAATAGGAATGACGAATGTGTTTCTGAAGATTTAGAACTGCTACAAATGAATGACTTAGTAGAAATACATGGGTATACATGCATTTTCACATAAATGGTATGGCAGGGTATGAAATGATCAATTGAAGAGCAATTATCTTCACAAAAACTACATTAATCAATGGATAATTCTCAAATGATTAATGATTAAGCCCTTTTTCAAAGATATGGAAATCTGCTAACACCTATCTTTTTTTGTCAGGTTTTGTGAATTAAACAGGGTTAATGTATTCTGAATAACATAAGATTTGTCATTTAAGAAATTGTTACCTTGTGTATCAAGCTGTTTGTGATTATAGAAAACCGGTCCAGTAAGTGTTTCTGATAAAATTTTTGAACATCCCAAGTATTGAAAAGTAGGAGAGACCCCACTGTTTTTGCTTTGATTTGTTTTTGGCTTTGTATCTTTGTGGTGATGTCTCCTTCTTACAAGTAAGTCTACTAGATTCATAATTATTAGTTTGGGGACAGGATAGCCTGGTTGGTTAGAGCGTTGCGCATTGTGCTCATGATCTGCTGACCTGGGTTCCAACCTCCTTGAAGGGGATATTTCCCCCCTAAGTTAACATCAGTGCCGACTTCGCTGACTCCCCACCCCCCCCCCCCCAAAACAAAAGAAAAAAAAAAAAAGAAAAAAAAAAAGAAAGAAAGTCCTTTGGATGAGACTATAAACCGAGGTCCAGGCACTCAGAACATCTTGCACACACGTTAAAACCTGTTCCGCTTTTCGGAAGAGCAGGCCATTGTGTGCCAGTGGGTACAGATGACAAAATTTACAAAACTGCATACACACGGGGACTGGATGTAAAAAAAAAAGCACATGAGTGCTTATTCCATTATCCTCGAAATAAAAATGAATAAATAAATAACTTTGTTATGTCAGACTTGCAAATATTGTGTTATTAATGTCAGCTTGTATGTCTTTACTCACAATGGAAGAACGTGTTTTCATTTTGGGTATTAGGTTTTCAGACAATCCTATTTTCTTTTTATTCTGAAGCATCAAAGGGAAGAATTAGACTGTATACCTTTTGCATATGTGGTTCATTTTGTCTGTTTCACGAGTTAATGTTAACAGTGATTATGAGACTGACGCTCTACCTAATGCGCTATGGAGGCACTAAATGCTAACAGTCATTACATTCATCTTTGACTGAGGTTTTTTTTATAGCCCATGTTAATCACAGACATCTTTTATAGAACCTTCTAAAAAAAAACAACCTTCCCAGCAAACTTTGCTCATTCAACCTTGACTTTATCGCTGATCTTGTTCGCGTTGATTTCTCAGTGCGCACATGAAAGGCCACGAAAATTCGTGCCAGCAGCGTGTCTGTACATTACAGAAGTACATACATATAGTATCAGCCCCCTCAAAGAGCTGTGTACCGTATCCTAATGGGGAATAAAACCCGTCATTATCCTGAAAGCCCACTTGAATGCTGTGGGAGTCAAGTTACAGTCTAAGATCGTAGCAGGGGGTTAAGTGGGAGGGAAGAAACGGGTCAGGGTATCAAGGAGAAGTGAGAGGAGATGGGAAAAGTGAAGGTCAAACAAAACAACAAAAAAGAAGGAATGTAAAGAAGAAGGGATCATTCGATTATAGGATTGAAGAATTCTTAATCCAGGGACCATTTTTCAGGGTAAGATTATGCATAAGCCTTGATTTTCTACAAAGTAGAGTTAGGAAACAGAGAGAGCTCAAAACTTAGAAATTGTATGTACCTCGGCCTTGGGCCACGATTACATAAGGTTGACATAGGAGAAGTTAACAATGCCACTCACACTCAGAGATTTAATGTACTTTGGCCCACATTAATAGGGTTAGCGTAGGAGAAGTTAATAATGCTACACATACACGCACACACACCAAACACACACAACACACACACACACACCAAACACACACACATGTACCCACAGTATGATAATTTTTTTTTTTTAAACCCAGTATAATAGGATTGAATTGGCGTACGTACGTAATGCACGTGCGCACATAATTATGCAGTCAATAATAATAATAATAATAATAATAATAATAATAATAATAATAATAGTTTCTGGAATCTATATAGCGCTGAATCGTGTAAAAAACAAACAAACCGTAGGGCTTGCACTCAAATCATTTACACGCATGCAAGTCTTCTTAAACATAATGAACAACATATTTCAAATCCATGCGCGCGCACGTACGTACGTACGTACGCACGCACGCACGCACGCACGCACGCACACACACACACACACACACACACAACACACACACAAACACACACACACACACACACACACACACACACACACACACACACACACACACACACACACACACACTCGCGAACACACTTAGGAGGTGAAGGATGCTGTTGAAAATTAGGGACAGATATGAGAGGAAAGTCTCAGGTAGAAAATAAGTGTGTTTTTAGGCTGGATTTGAAGGTATCAAATGAAGGCTTTTGGCGAAGTGAAAGAGGGAGGTCATTCCAGGTGGATGGACCAGAAATAGAGAAAGAGCGACGGCCAACAGTGGTTTGTTTGAATCTGGGTGTTCGAATGCACAAAGTATCTGCGGCTGAACGAAGGGAACGGGATGGAGTATACAGGTGAAGACAGTTACAGAGATAAGAGGGTGCAGATTTGTGGAGACATTTGAAACAGAGGGTATTGATCTTATACTTCAGTCTTTGTGAGACAGGCAGCCAGAGAAGAGATCGCAGAAGAGGAGTGATGTGTTCAGATTTTTTCTTTCTTAGGACCAGTCGAGCTGCAGAGTTTTATTGACTGCAAATCTATGAAACAAAGAGCATCACCACCCACCTATTCACACACACTGCAAGAGATCGACAACTGCCATGGATTCCTAAATGCTTTCCATCAAATTACCCTCACTCCGCTTGTCAGGACCATGCAAAATGTTGATTTTGGTCATCAATCAAATGTTGGGGACAAATCTGACTAGTACTGAAAGGAGCCTATCTCAGGGGCGGGAGGTGTCAGGGAAAACGCTGCTCCTCCTCTCACCTCACCTGTCCCGTAGCCCCGTGGACCGTGGGGGCACCAATGAAGATTTTGCAACCAGCTTCCTCCACTCCCCTCGGTCCTCTGCTTTCGTAGCGATTCGTTCCGCTCAAGGCCAGTCCACTCTCTGATGATGTCTTCCCATCGTTTTCTCTGTCTGCCTCTTCGTCTCCATCCTTGTACTGTTCCCTGAAGAACAGCCTTGGCCAGTCCAGATGTTGGTGTGAGGCGACTACACTCACAGATACAGTGAACCCTGTGTGTTCTTTCCCTTACTTGCGCCATACCCCGAGAGGCAGTGAGCATTTTGATTATTGTAGTTGGTGGTATGATAAAAATGACAGCGTGTTTGTTGATTGTAATCAGTCCCTCCTAACTGGAAAATCTCCGCTGGGACGTAAACATAATCACAGCAACGGTGATTGCCGTTAGATAATGGATAAGAGAGGAAGAAGAAGAACTGTGGTGGTGTGGAAAGAGATGTGCCAGCTCTCCCATGATATTATGAGTTGAGTCATATTGGAAAACTAATAACTCCGAATTATCACGCGATGGTGTCTTTTTTCCATGTCAACTGAGGGTGTGTTTTTTCTTCCACATATTTTCAATAGGAATGAGATACAAACTCATAAAGCAATATTGATCTTGAACAAAAAACCGGGCCAAAGAGAATATTTTGAAAGATTGTGATGAATTCGTAAGAAGATGAACAACTGAATAGAGGCAGGTATGCAATATGGCAGGGGATAGACTGATGGACCGACGAGCAGTTGTCTAAACAAGACGTGCGTTTATGTGGACACATTGTTATGATTCCCAAATGCATGCTGTTAGAAATCTGTTGCAGCCTTATTCAAACACACTAGACGATCATCATTGTTCTCTCTGTGTTGCACTTTATAGCACGGTTGGCGGGAATATTATCAGAATTGTTGTCATAGGATTTGTTGATTTCTGTACCAGCTGTTAATGGTCATACCAAAAAAACACCCATCCTGGTGGGGATGCTGGGGCCTGTCTGTATACATGTCCCTCCTACCTCCTGGGAGTTCTGTGTTAGGACTTCTCGCTTTTCTATCCCTCTCTTTGTTTCTGCCTTGTTCCTGTTCTTACTGTCACCTCCTCCTTGTCGAATGTCTGCCTTCATGGTCCGTTCTCCTGCCTGTTTCCAGAAAAGACTTGAAAGCTAATTCTTTCCCTCGCTGAAGATGGATGCCCTGAGCCTGACTTGTCGGTGCTTTACGGCAGCGTAGTGTGTTTTCGCTCATATGACAGACAACACTATTAAGTTGTCTGAGCGTTCGACGTCGACGAAGAAGAAGGAGAACAACAACAATAAAATGTAGGCGAGTATACTAGAAAAATTGTCAAACATATTTGAACATCTGTACAGTCATCACAAAGGAAGAGGCAGGGGCAGATAGACAGAGGAAGAACTGGATTATGCAGAACGTCAAAGAAGGGACGGGCCTTGACATGGCTGTGCTGTTGCTGCCAAAGACTCAAGGCAAGATCAGCCTGGAGAAGAGAGAGTGTCCACCAACGCCACCCGCATGTCCACCCGATAACCATCTTTAAAAAAATTTTGTTTACAGTGCACCATTCACATACCCTGCCATCTGAAGAATATTACACGAAATGCTTGTCAGTTGCCATTCCTCCCTCCCCCATTACAGGAAGGCTTGTTGATCCGATAACCATCTTGATCAAGGCCTAAGGAACTGCTGGAGATTAATATAACAGAAAACTAGACCCAGAGGTCTCTGTTGACTTTTTTCCCTGTGTCTTGATTAGTGGGATGGATAAAGAAGTTCGTAAGGAAGTCAGTCTTCTAGATTCAAGTCAGCCAAATACGTCAAACTTTTACATTTTCTGATCATTGTCTACTCATGTGTTTTTGTTCATGATAAAAGCCTTCTGAATTACTATCCGTAACTTTCTTAAAAGCCTTTTGAGCTCTTCATTTCGGAGCATGGGTGTGCAAAATTGGACTGATTGACTGTAACATATGTTCATGGTTTTGTCTCTTTTAAGTGTAGACGCTGTAGTTCTCACATACATTTTCGTTTCAGGTCTTTTATAGCTCATAGTTTTAGCAGACAAGGGTTTGTGCCAGCAGTAACGATTCTTGCAAAAGGAGTCTCCATAAACAACACGTTTATGGAACCTCCTGCAGTGCAAAAATCACTTCCAGAAAACTTTGCCCATTCTTCTTCTTCTTCTTTCGCCGTCGAACGCTCAGACAGCAACTATTGTTGTCTGTCATATGAGCGAAAATGCGTTGCACTGCCGTTTTAAGCACCTGATAAGTCAATCCCAGCGCATTCGACTTCGGTGTGAGAGAGAATTGTTATGTTTTAAGTCTTTCTGCGGAAAAGGGCAGGAAAATGGGTCAAGAAGGCAGAAAATAGGAAGGAAGGAGGTGATAGGAAGAAAAAGAACACAGAGGAAACATGGAGAGGAATAGAAAAGAGGGAATTCCTAGCACAGAGTTTCCAGAAGGTGGGGATGCTAATTTATTCTGACAGGCCCCCGCCTCCACACGGAGGGGTGGGGGACTTTGTCCATTCAACCTTGATTTTTATCGCGGATTTTAAAAAAAAAATTTTTTTTTTTTTTTTTTTTTTTTTGGGGGGGGGGGCGTTTAGTTACCAAAGTGGACATGAAAGACGGGAATAACTCCTGCCAGCAACATGGCTTTTACAGAAAAGCACGAGAAGTATCAGCCACTGTGGCCAGAAGCTGTGTATGGTAATAAAGGCAGTCAGCATAAAAGCAGTCAGTACCCTGACAGCCCGCCCACTGGAATGCCGCGGCCATAACGTTACAGCCTAAGACTATAGCACGGGAAGAAATGGGTGATGAAAAACTAGAAGGCAAGAAGAGACTGGAGATAAGGAGAAGCAGAACGAAGACTATTACTGGAGAAAGAGAGAAGACATGCATAGAGATCTTGATGTACGCGAGGTATCCCGTGCCCAAAGAGCTGTGAATGGTATCTTCCATGGGAAAGCAAAGTAATCGTAGTACAGTCCCAACAGCCCACTTGCATCCAGGGAGTGTGCAGCTATAGTCTTCAAATGACTGGAGGGGGAAGGAGGAGGAGGGGGGGGGGGGGGGGGGGGGCGATCAAAAGAGAACGAAGATGAAAAGACGAAGGAGAATAACAGAAAAAAAGAAGAAAAAGCATACAGAAAAAGGAAGAACGGAAAAGGATGATGTGATAAATTGTGTAAATTTTCATGATTAAAGATTTTTGTCCCCCGGGCTTTTTCTTAACCCCCTTGCCTCCCCCTCCCCCCCCTCCAAAAAAAAAAGAAAGCTAGACTCCCTTCACAGCTGTATTAGAGAAAGAGAGGGAGAGAGAGAGGGGGGGAGGGGGGGGGTTGTTGTGGTAAGCTTTCAAGCCCACTCACGAGGGGATACGAGGAAGGGGATTGGGCACAAACACTTAGTTAACTTAAGACGAAAAAAGAATTGGCAACAGCCCAGGTCATCATCATGGCATGGATTCCACGTCATGGTTCAACTCACACACACACACACACACACACACACACACACACACACACACACACAGGTATTGTAAACTATGATTGATTACGGTAATTCTGTAGCAGTGCAAGAACAATGAACAAAACTTATTGCTGTCAAAACAGCTCTACCAACCATTCAACACTACGTCTTGTGTGCGTGATTCATTGAGACACATGCCTTTTGTGTGGAAAATTTACGTCATGTACAAAACCCAACTGTGACGCAGAAATTTGACCTTTAAAAAAAAACAAAAAAACCGACGTCAAGCACAATTTTATATTCGGAAATAACTTGAGACCAGGGGAGAGAGAGAGAGAGAGATTGTTCAAAAGTAAATCACAGGGACACTGATTTGCTTTTGTTGTTGCTGTTGTGTTGTGCATTCCCCAGCTTAACACTCTAGGGGTCACCCACAATATGCACTGTGACTTACTCATCCCCCCTGGGAATCACTGTGAGATTGAAATTGCACACTGAATGAGAACTTTAATAGATTCACTGTTTTTAAGCACTTCGCCATATAGGCAGCCATATTCCGTTTTCAGGGGATTTTTTCTCCTTTAAAGGAGAGTGCAGGTTGTTATGTTAAAAGCTTGTCATGGCTGAAGGCAATCTCAACACAACATTTTTTTTAAAAAACACAACAGCATTTTAGTGTAGACCTTGGCAATTAGCTGACATCAATAACTGAGACAGCTTTCGATGTAAAACACAGGTTCTCTCGATTTCTTTGTTACTCCCTTCAACACCCCCAACCCACCCACCCATCCACCCACACAGCACAACACACACACAGCACAACACACCCACACAGCACAACCCCCCCCCCCCCTTCCCCCCCCCACACACACACACACATTTTCCAAATCGTGTAACGTATTTCATGCGGTATGCAATGTAATTTTTACATCTTGCAGCCAAACCATCCTTGCTAAACACAATAACTACAAAACACAGCAACAAGATTCCATTGTGTGACATTTTTATCGGTCTCGATTTTAAACGTTATTTTATCACGTGCTCGATCTTAAACCAATCAAAATAAAGAAGAAGGGGAAAAAAAAACAACACCAACCCACAACGAAATGAATTAGCAAACAAACAAGAAGATTGCCGTGATATATTTTTTTTTTAGACCTTTCCTGTTGCCGCGGGCATCCGAACGGGCGAAATGAGCTGATGATTGATGAGCTGGAGGTCTGCATATGACATAATTGTCCACGCCTGAAGGTGGCCCCGCCTTGATGTGATGACATGATCGCCAGGCTAATGGAAGTACAGTGGCCCCCGTGGTTAAATCATCTAAGAAAAGTGTGAGATTTGGGGTTTGAATCTGGGCGTAAGTTTTGTTGTTATTTATTTCTTTTTTTTTATGGAGGATAATGGAATAAAACACTCATGTGCTTTTTTTTTTTAAACATCCTGTCCCCGTTTGTATGCAGTTTTGTAAATTTTGTTATATTATGTTCCCTCCGGCACACAATGGCCTACTCTTCCAAAAAGCGGAACGGGTTTTAACGTGTACGCAAGATGTTCTGCGTGCGTTTGCACACGGGACCTCGGTTTATAGTCTCACCTGAAGGACTTTTAGGGAGAGTGGAATCGGCACTGATGTTAACTCCAGATGAAAAATCTCTTGAACGAGCTTCGAACCTGGGTCAGCAGATTACGAGCGCAACGCGCATCACTCTAACCACCAGGCTATCCCGTCCCCGAGGTTGGGTGTTCCACAGCTTAACAGCCTGGGAGTCACCCAAAATGTACAGTGTTGTCTCATTCATGACAACTGGGAATCAATGTGAGACTGTAAGTATGCACTGGATAAAAAGCCTACATGAATGGCTGTTTTTTCACATACCTCGCCAATGCGCCATCCATATCCCTGCTTGATATTGAAAGTATGGACTGGGGATGGGATGGGATGGCCTAGTGGTTAGAGCCTTACGCTCGGGATCTGAAGGCTCGGGGTTCAAGCCTTGGCCGAGGCACGCACCCGTTTGAGGGGATTTTCCCTCAGTGCCGAATCCACTCACCCAGAAAGTCCTTAGCATGAGACTATAAACCGAGGTCCCGAGTGAGAACGCACGCAGAACATCTTGCGCACGCGTTCCACCTTTTGGGAAGACCATGCCATACTTTGTGCGTGCATCTGTGTGTGCGTCTGCCTGTCTGTATATCTGTGTATCTGTGCGTTTGTATATTGTCTGTATATCTGTGTATTTGTGTCATTATTTGTGTCTTGGTGTGCCAGTGTGTGTACATAATACGTTTCTAGATCTATAATTATGCAGTTAGTATATAAACGGTCGCGTACGCAAAATGTCACCATTGGTGAACCTCGGAGCTCTAGCCGAGGAACGAAAAAAATCAATTTTTAAAAAAAAAATTATTTTTTTTATCGAGGATAATGGAATAAGCACTCAAATGCAGTCATATGCCATTCAAAAAAGAAAACAGCATCCACTTAATAATCTGTTCACACTTTATACAGAGATACCTGACACCTAGAGAGCTCAAGTGGTTTCCATTACATCAGAGCACTTGTCACGCCCGATGTTTGCAGTCTGTCTCTTGGTAAAAGTAAAGTACTGAGCTTGCAAAAGTCTGGAATCTTAATCATCACCGCCAAGAAGAATTCTTCTCCTTCTTCGTCGAACGCTTAGACAGCGATCATTGTTGTCTGTCATATGAGCGAAAATGCGTTGTCTTGCCGTTAAGCGCCTGACAAGTCAGGCCCAGCACATCTGGCTTCGGCATGGAAGAGAATTGTTGTCTTTTAAGTCTTTCTGAATAAAAAGGCAGGACAATGGACCCACAAAAGGCAGAAAATAGACAAGAATGAGGTGACACAGAAGAAAAGGAGCAAGAAAAAACAAAGAGAGGGATAGAAAAAAGAGGGAATTCCTAGCACAGAATATCCAGAAGGTGGGGATGCTATTTATACTGACAGGCCCCCGGCATCCCTACGGGGAAGCTGAGAGAATGACTGCCGCAAGTGTGTTTTTCTCTCATGAATGGAAAACTTCCTTCTGCTGATGTGAAACCGTGTTGTCCTGTTTGTCAAAATAAATTACATGTAAGTGGCCATCGTTTGGAAAAAGGGACAAAAACGGGTATTATGTCCTTAAAGTGTTATCACATCAGATAGTTTACCGTTACAGCTGTGCTTTTCTTGGGATGTCTTTTCTTCTGTTGTTGTGAAAAAGCGTTGTCATGTTTGTCAAAATGTATTACATGTCATGACCATCGTTTGGGAAAAACGGACAAAACCGGGCATTATGTCCTTAAAGTGTTATCATATCAGATAGTTTACTGATAAAGCTTTGCTTTCCGTCCTCTCAGGATGTCTTTTCAATGTTCAACATGTTTGTCCTGATATTATATGCTATAATATGATAAAGAAATGAAGGAGGGAGAAATTATCTATTCACTTACTTCCCCCGTGGGGATGGATACCAGGGGCCTGTCAGTATAAATAGCACCCCCACCTTCTGGAAATTCTGTGCTAGAAATTTCCTCTTTTCTATCACTCTCTTTGTATCTGCCTTGTTCCTTTTCTTCCTGTCACCTCTTTCTTGTCTATTTTCTGATTTTTCTTGGTCCATTCTCCCGCCTTTTTTTTTCCAGAAAGACTTAAATAAAGATCAATTCTCTCTTCTGACGAAGTCGGATGCGCTGGGCCTGATTTATCAGGCGTTTAACGGCAGCGTCACGCATTTTCGCTCATACAACGGAAAACAATAGTGCTGTCTGGGCATTCGACTAAGAAGAAGATCAGAAGAATTCTCTTATTCATTTATTTATTTATTCTTTTATTTCGAGGACAATGGAATAAACACTCAAGCGCTTTCTTTTTTTACATCCAGCCTCCGTTTGCAGGCGGTTTTGTAAATTTTGCCAACCTATCCCACCTGCACACAACGGCCTACTCTCCAGAAAAGCACAACAGGTTTCAACGTGTGCGCAAGATGTTCTCTGGGTGTTCACACTCGGGGCCTCGGTTTATAGTCTCATCCGAAGGGAAAGGAGAGAGAGAGAGGAGAGAGAGGAGGAGAGAGAGAGAGAGAGAGAGGAGAGAGAGAGAGAGAGAGAGAGAGAGAGAGAATTTTTGATGAATAGTTTTATTGATGGCAAAGAATAAGCATGCGATGATGGCTTTGGGTTTTTTTTTACATCCAGCCCTTAGTCAAGGAAAACTAATACAGAAAAGCAAACAAAGAAACAAAGATCTGAAAGAGAATCAATCACACAGTAATAACAACAAAGAAAGAAAGAAAGAAAGAAAGAGAGAGAGAGAGAGAGAGAGAGAGAGAGAGAGAGAGAGAGAGAGAGAGAGAGAGAGAGAGAGAGAGAAAACTCGATTTTTTTTTATCGAGGGTAATCGGATAAGCCAGAGGCTTCTTTATACCAGGCCCTCATGGGGAAAAAAGTGAAGCAAACATGAATAAATCAATGAATTAATAAACAAGATAATGTCAGATAGCAATGAAATGAATCACTCAAATTGCCATTTGAGAGAAAGAGAGAGAGAGAGAGAGAGGGGGTGGGGGGATTTGTTAAGTGTTTCATTCTGATTAGTTTTTAAGTTGTCTTTTATCTGTACCCCCATGTCATAGAAATTGCAAAGTAAAATGAATAACGAGGTAGATTCCAGACACCTCTCTCTCTCTCTGTCTGTCTGTCTCTCTGTCTGTCTGTCTCTCTCTTTCTTTCTCTCTCTCTCTCTCTCTCTCGCTCTCTCTCTCTCACTCTCTCTCTCTCTCTCTGTCGCTCTCTCTCCTTCTTTCTCTCTCTCTGTCTCTGTCTCTCTGTCTGTCTTTTTCTCTTTGTCTGTAAATCTGTCTGCCTGTCTTATCTCCACCCCAATCCAACCCCTTCTCTCTCTCGTTCTCTCTCTCTCCTCTCTCTCTCTCTCTCCTCTCTCCTCCTCTCTCTCTCTCTCCTCTCTCTCTCTCTCTCTCCTCCTCCCCCCTCTCTCTCGTTCTCTCTCTCTCTCTCTCTCCCCCTCCCTCCTCTCTCCTTTCCCCCCTCTCGTCTCTCTCTCTTCTCGTCGTCCTCACACACACACACTCCGTCTCCGCCATTTCAACACCCTCTCCTCCCACTTCTCTGTAATATTTCCGGTACCCAGCTCACACTACACTAATGGCAGTGAGAAAGAAAGAAAACAGCCTCCCCTCCGTATCCCTATATCCCCATCCCTATCCCTATCCAGTGCCACACTACACTGCGCCGTGCTGCGGGAGATGAATGACTCTGGCCCCTAAGGGGCTGTGCATGATGTCACGGCACTTCGCTTGACGTGATATGCACGACGACGACGACGTGAGAAGAACGTTGGGCTTCTGTTCCTTCCTTCCTTCCCTCCCTCCCTTCCTTCCCTCTATTCCCTCCTCTTGGGATAACAGCGAGAATTATTTACAGATAGAAGAAGTGTTGAATGAGCAATAATGGGAAAGCACTTGTGGAGTAAAGTGGGAGGTTTCTGTTGTGTGTGGGTGGGGGTGGTGGGGAGGTTGTGGGGGGGGGGGTAGAGGTGTGTGGGGGGGGGGGGAGGGAGTGGGGGGGGAGGGGGGTGCATGTATGTGTGTGGAGGGGGAGGGGGAGTGTGTGTTGTGTTTTATTTATTTATTAATTTCTTTTTATTCTATTATTTTATATCGATGATAATGGAATAGGCACTTAAGTGCTTTTTTACATCCAGTTCCATTGTGTATGCAGATCTCTAAGTTTTGTCATCTGTTCCCACCGGCACACAATGGCCTACTCTTACGAAAAGCGGAACAGGATTTAACGGTGCGCAAAATGTTCTGTGTGCGTTCGCACACGGGGCCTCGGTTTTAAGTCTCATCCGAAGGACTTTTGGGGAGAGTGGAGTCTGCATTGATGTTAACTCCAGAGGAAAATATCCCCTTGAACGGGAATCGAACCC
>CM054142.1:40449602-40452102 GCA_028751875.1 Rapana venosa
TCCAATCACGGATGTCGTCGGCCCACTTTCTCCTCTGTCTGCCCGTCTTTCCCCCCCTGGACTGTTCTTGCGGGGATGGTCTTTGCAAGTCCTTCTGAGGTTTTTAGTGCCCTAACATCTGAGTTTCTCTTTTTCGCGTGGTCAGTAGGGTCTTCATAGTCCCGCACTTGTTGAGTGATCATTCTGCGGACTTCATTGGTGGTGCATGGTCCTTGTATGAGATGCAAGGAGCCTTTGAGGCATCTCATTTTCTATGCTTGGTCCTCCTTTGTAGGTCTGCGTTCAGTGTCCATGCCTCACATGCGTAAAGCATGATTGAGGTGACTTTGCGCGTTTAGTAACTTTTTCCTTGGTTCCCAGAGGGATGTTTTGTCTCTCCTATGGTCTTCAGTTTGCCATTGCTGCTGCTGTTTGTGGCTCTTGCTAGGATTTCGGTCTTCGATCCCTCCTCACTTATGATGGCTCCAAGGTACTTGAAATGGTTAACTGTCTCCAGTTTTTTTTCGCTGAGAGTGATCTTGGTGGTGATTGGTGGGCACTGTTTGACAAAGAGCTTGGTTTTCCGGCGCTGATTTCCCTGCCGTATCGTAAGGATTTTTTCGTCCCGGGTTTCTTCCTAGGTTGGCCAGTTCCTCTTCATTTCCTGCCAGAGTCAATGTCTCGGCAAACCTGAGGTTGGTGAGGTTGGTGATTGTTCGCCCTCCAATGCTGACTGTGCCTGTGTGGTCTTCCAAGGCGTCAGTCATGATGCGTTCGAGGAAAATGTTAAACAGTGTCGGCGACAGCAGACATCCCTGTCGGACCCCAATTGAGGTACGGAACCATTCCCCTACCGTGCCCTGTACGAGTACTGCACTGGTGGCCTTTGAGTAGAGTTCCTTGATGGTGTGGATCAGCTTCTGGCCCATGTTGAATTTGTTCATGGTGGCCCACAGAGCGTCATGCCATACTCTATCGAAGGCTTACATGTTATTTAATTAAAGGCTGCAGGTTTTTGTTCGTTTCTTTGCCGTTGTTTATGTTTGTTTGTTTGTTTATTCCTGGGCTAGGGCTACAAAGGTCAGCAATGGTGAGATTATGCGTACGCGGCCATTTTTCCCCCACCATGATACATCCGTATACCGGCTTCGGGGATGGTTGTCAGTCCATGTCCAGCCTCATGACTAACGGGGGTGTTCGCAGCTTAAAATCCCACTTTCACACTTGATCGTGGTTTTTGTTTTTTTTAAATTCATGGTGCAGTGCAGTGTTTGAGAAGAGTCTCTTACCCCAGTATTCTAGAAGAAACCACAGGGATGATAATATCCTAGTTGTGTTCCTCAGCTAGAGCTCGGAGGTTCATCACTGGTGGCATTTGGCGTCTGCAGCCGTTTTAATCCACCACGAAGGAAGCCTCATTCGGATTGTGGGGATGGATAATATCTGTCAGAGAAGAAAAACCAGCAGTGTGTCCAGCCTGTGAGTTGTAATGAACGTCATCCAAGTCCTGTGGGTATTAGATGGCTCGCTCTCTTTCTTCCAAAAGCTGGAATTGGCTTTATCGTGTGTCGCATGTTGTTGGGTGGGTGATATCTAAACAAAGCCACCAGTGTGTCCAGCCTGTGGATTGTAATGAGTGTCATCCATTCCTGTGGGTATGAGGTGGCCTGCTCAATTTCAAAAAGCTGGAATGGGATTCATCATGTGTTTCATGGTGTTTATATCCTCCGCGCGTGGGGATGCCGGAGATCAGTCACAATAAAAAGCATCCCCACCTTCAGGAAACTATGTGCTAGGATTCCCTCTTTTCTATCCATCTCTTTGTTTCTGCCTTGTTCCTTTTCTTCCTCTTACCCCCTTCTTGTCTGTGTTTTGCCTTCTTGGTCCATTCTCCTGTATTTTTTTTCCAGGAAAGACTTAAAAAGAAAAGAATTCTCTCCTACGCCAAGGTCGGATATGCTGGGCCTGACTTGTCAGGCGCTCAACGGCAGCGCAACACATCTTCACTCATATGACAGGCAACAATAGTTGCTGCTGAGTGTTTGATGACGAAGAAGAAGAATGTTGTTTATGCAAACATGCAATCGAAGTCCCATCTAAAAACCAACACCACTGCCAGGGCATTTGAGTTTTGCACAAAGGTTGACTCTGAAGGGAAAGACATTCCAGCCTTTTTCTGCTTGTGGGTCTCAAACCTGTGGCCTTTCGACCAGTCATTAAACGTTCTGCCCACTTGGCCAAACAGTCTCCTTGGCATGATCATCCTGTCCCATTTGGTCAAATAATTGAAGTTGTGGACATTACAGTGAAGAAACAAGAGGAAGAATGGTTTCTGTGTGTCTGCTTCATGTTGACAGAACCTGACTGAGTGTGGACTTGGAAGAGGGGTGTGTGTGTGTCTGTGTCTGTGTCTGTGTCTGTGTCTGTGTGTGTGTGGTGTGTGTGTGTGGTGTGTGTGCGTGTGGTGTTTGTGTGTGTGTGTGTGTGTTTGTATACATGCGCTGACATACGTGCATACATT
>CM054142.1:40454602-40489602 GCA_028751875.1 Rapana venosa
GTGTGCGTATGTGTATGTGTTTGTCTGAATGTCAGTTTGTCTGTCTGTTACCTATTTGTCTCTCTTCTCCACTCCTCTGTTATGTCCGTGAGTTTCTCTTCCAGAATATTCTGAAGTTACTTTTTTTTTTCATTTCAGTAAGAACGTTCAGTTATTTAACATATAGCCCAGACGATGATATACATAAACAACATGAAGGCTGCCAACAGAAGCTGTGACCCGTTCACTTCATTACTATTGCCTCTGTCTGTCTGTCTGTATGACTGTCTCTCTTCTGTCTTGTCATGTCTTTCTGTCTCTGGCTCTCTCTCTCTCTCTCTCTCTCTCCCTGCCTCCCTGCCTCTCTCTCCTCTCCCCCCTCTCTCTCTCTCTCTCTCTCTCCTCTCTCTCTCTCTCTCTCTCTCTCCCCCTCCCTCTCTCTCTGTGCTGGACTTAACTGTATTTCTTTATTGTTAATCATTGATTTGATCAGCAAACCCTTCTTGTGTGGGCCAACGTCCTCTTTATGAATACATCTTTTCAGGGTTCGGAGTTCTCTCCCTCTGTCTCTCTGTCTCAGTCTCTCTCAGTCTGTCTGTCTGTCTGTCTGTGTCTCCCTCTTTCCCTCCCTCTCCCTGTGCTCCCCTCTTTTCTCAATTTGCTTTATTAAAACTAAAACGAACAGTGTAAGTGTACTTTTAAACTACACCTGACAAAATTGTGTATGTGTGTGGGCGCCGCGTGTGTGTATGTGTGTGTGTGTGTGTGGGCATTGCCGCGCGCATTCCGCCCGCCTCCTATCCTACCCATTCGAACATGACAGAGACAGAGAAGAGTTCTGTGTTCCCACACACATATCTTGTCATAATGGAAGAAAATATGTAATTCGATATCTATATCATTTTCTCTGCGATGAAGGCAATAAATGTAGACGACTGTTGACTAGAAAAAACGAGGCCAAGAGAGAGGGGGAATAATAGAAAGAGAGTAGTAGGCTAGGCTAAAGGAGACAGTGATAATTATTCCCTTCACAAACAGGGGGGCAGGGCTGGCCGGCACTGTGTGTGTGCCTTTCTCATGCCCTGGACCGAGAGTTCAGTGCTCGGCTTGTCGGTCGGAGTGCTTGCTTGCTTGCCTGTGCTGGGGAGATTACAGACGATACCGTTCGGAACTTTAGGGCGGGAGTGGGGGGGTGGGGTGGTGGGGGGGGGGAGTGAGTGGGGGGGGGGGTGCAGAGTGGGGCGGGGGAGAGGACAGAGTGGGGGGGGGGGGGGGGGGCACTCCTTACTTCCCCATAGGGGCTACTCAGTTCGCTTTGAGTTGTGTGTGGTGGTGAGAATTTGTGTTAAAGTGTATGTTGTAGCTTGGGGGGTGGGGGTGGGGTGGGGGGGGGTTCTGTTGCCACGAGATGGGTTTTCAGATTCATGGAAGAGAAATGGAACACAAAGCATATCTTATGTTGATCTTAGGAAAGAAACAGGGCAACAACAAAAAACCTTCCATGAAAATGTCCCCCCCCCCCCCCCCCCCCCCCTCCCAACAAACCAAGCGACAACCAAACAACAACAAAAACCAAACTCAACCTAAAACCGCTGCAGTTATCAGTTGTAAAATGAATTGAAGTAATATCGTGAGACTGGGGTTCAAAGAAAATAAACGAAGAAAAAAAAAAAGCACTTATTTTCACGAGAACAAGATGGTGAAGCGATGCACTTTTGACGTCTGTAGCCATTGAAATCACAATCAAACGAGTAATTATTTCAAGCTTTTGTTTTAAAGGGGTAGGGAGCGGGAGGAGAGATAAGACTTATTTCAGGACATTTATTTTTAAGTTGTGTGACCCGTTTACCATAGAAACGTTACGGGATGATAACCTTCTTGCTTGGTGGAATGGAAATTTGTAGCTGTGGGAATTTTGGGTTGTTTTTTTTTTTTTGGGGGGGGGGGGGGGGGGGGGGGGGGCAGGGGATGGGGGAAATGGGGGAGGTGGATGCATGGGATGCCACGATTTAAAATTTTCTTTTAAAAAAGTTGTTGGTTTTATTTTCTCTGTTGGGCTGTGGCGTTTTGTTTCTGGAGAGAAGGAATGAGTGCGTTTACTTCATTCAAAGAGCACTGGGCTTACGTTTCAACAAAATGGTTTCCGGTTCGAATCCAGCCTGGTGGCGAACATGTTGATAATAATGTTCAGATGTCATCTCAACGTTTTGCTGCTTTTTTGTTTTTGTTTTTGTTTGTTTGTTTGTTGTTGGTTTTTGTTGGTTTGTTTTTTGTTTGTTTTGTTTGGGTTTTTTGGGTTTTTTTTTTTGTTGTATGTTGTTGGGGGGGGGGGGGGGTTTGGTTTGTTTCTTGTTGTTGTTGTTGTTGTTGTTTTTGTTTGTTTTTTTTGGGGGGTTACACGACTTGTGTTGATAAAGGTGCTGTCATCCAAAAAGATCTGAAACGAATCCTTTTCATTCTGTGTTTAACTCTTAAAGGTTTATCGTTGGTGAAGTTTTGCCCGCGCAGTTTTCTGTTAATGCCTGCCAGCGCAGCCAGGAGAGCCGCCTTCCATCTTCAGGGAAGATGGTTAAACAGCGCGTTCTTGTGCAGAACCAATCATTCACTTCTAAGAGACCATGGTGCTGATTCCTCTGAACAAGTCTGGGTGGAATGTAAGACCTGGAGGGGAAGCCCTGTTCAAACGACTCAAAAGGCACACACGGAAGCTCTGAAGACTCTGTCTGTCTGTCTGTCTGTCTGTCTGTCTGTCTGTCTGTCTGTCTGTCTGTCTGTCTGTCTGTCTGTCTGTCTCTCTCTCTCTCTCTCTCTCTCTCTCTCTCTCTCTCTCTCTCTCTCTCTCTCTCTTCATCTCTACTGGTCTTCGTCCTTTCACTCTCTCTCTGTCTCTGTCTGTCTGTCTGTCTGTCTATCTGAATTTCTTTGTCTGTCTCTCTGTCTCTGTCTGTCTGTCTCTCTCTATCTATCTATCTATCTATCTATCTATCTATCTATCTATCTGTCTATCTATCTATCTATTTATCTATCTATAATAATGATAAAGTATGGTATTTATATGGCGCTGAATCTTATAAAGCAAACAAATCGAAGCGCTTCCATTCAAATCATTTACACACATACAACCTTCTACAAAAACAAAAAAACCATGCGCGCGCACACGCACGCACACACACACAAAACATAATGAGGTAGGTGGTGGAGATGAAGGTGGCTGTTGAAAAGTAGGAGAAAACATGAGGGGAAGACATCAGGTTGGAAATATGCGCGTTTTGAGGCTGCATTTGAAAGTGTCAAATGTAGGCATTTGGCGAAGGGGTAGAGGGGTGTCATTCCAGGCGGATGGACCAGAAACAGAGAAAGAGAGTGGTTTGTTTGAATCTGGGTGTTTGGTAGCGCAGAGTGTCAGCTGCTGAACGAAGGGAACGGAATGGAGTGTACAGGTGAAGACAGTTACAAAGATAAGAGGGTGCAGATTTGTGAAGACATTTGAAACAGAGGGTATTGATCTTATACCTTACTCTTTGTAAGACAGGCAGCCAGTGAAGAGATGCAGAAGAGGAGTGATGTGTTCAGATTTTTTCTTTCTTACGACTGGTCGAGCTGCAGAGTTTAGTGTGCGTTGAAGGGAGTGGATGGATGATGCTGGTAGACCAGAAAAAAGAGAATTACAGTAGTCCAAACGTGAAAGAATAAGAGGTGTGACAAGCTTGGATGTTGCATCAGTGGACAGATATTTGCTAATCGCGCTTATACGCCGTAATTGATAGTAGCAGGACTGGCAGGTCTGGGTGATTATTTTTTTCATGGAGAGTGTGTTGTCGAGAACTACACCTAAATACTTCACAGAGCTGGACAAAGGAAACGAGGTATTGCCGAATTCTATTGAAGATGTTGTGATGGAGGAAAGTTTATCTGTCTACATATGAATTTATGTATGTATGTATGTATGTATGTATGTATGTATGTATGTATGTATGTATGTATGTATGCATCTATCTATCTATCTATCTATCTATCTATCTATCTATCTATCTATCTTATCTATCTGTCTGTCTGTCTGTCTGTCTGTCTGTCTGTCTGTCTATCTATCTATCTGTTTATCTATCTATCTATCTATATATCTATCTATCTATCTGTTTACCTATCTATATATCTATCTGTATGTCTGTCTGTCTGTCTCTCTCTCTCTCTCTCTCTGTCTCTCTCTGTGTCCCTCAGCGTCTCAATGTCTCTGTCTCTCTCTGTCTGTCTGTCTCTTGTCTCTCCCTCTCTCGCCATCCTCTCTCTCTCCCTCTTTCTCTTTCTCACGTCGCAATGTTTGTGTACTACTTCCTTCTTCCTTCCTCTCGCTTTCTATCCTCCTCCCTCCCCTTTCACCTTGCAATCTTTGCGGTATGGTATGCAGTGGGGGAGGGGGTGGGATGTGGGGAGGGGAGGGGCTCAAACCCTCAAACCTGTGGACAAACGTTTAGGTCAAGCAAGGGTTTTCCCACTCGGCCACACAGGTCCTTTCTGGCCTGCCCGTCCCTTCAGCCAAATAACTAGCGTTGTTGACACTGACTCTTTCAAGGAAACAGGAGGGAAAGCCAATGTTGACAGTCACCGAGTAAAACAGGAGGAGGAGGAGGAGAGGAGGAGGAGGAGGAGGGGGAGGAGGAGGAGGAGGGGAAGAAACAAGGCTTTCTTTCTGTCCAGTAAATTTAATGTTGACCGAATCATTATGTTGACCTAAGAAGTCCAATGTGTGAATGTTTGTGTATGTGTGTGTGTGTTTGGGGGGGGGGTTGATGTGTGTGTGTCATTTTGTGTGTGTAGGGGGGGGGTGCTGGGGGAGAGGGATGGGGGGGAGGTGGGTTGTGTGTGGTTGTGTGTGTGTGTGTTGTGTGTGTTGTGCGTGAGTGTGACTGTTTACGTGTGCATGTATGTGGGCGTGTGCGTGTATGCGCTTCTTTCATTAGCATACTTGCGCACTTCTCCACTCCTCTCTCTCCCTCTCTCTCTTCCTTCCTTCCTCTCTCCCTCCCTCCCACCCTCTCTCCCTCTCCATGTGTCTCTCTGTATCTCTGTCTGTATCTGTCCGTCTCTTTTTCTCTCTTTCCCTCCCTACCCTCTCCTCTCTCTCTCACCCTCTCCCTACCTTCCTTCCACCCTCTCTCTCAGTCATAATAGTCTGTTTTAGAAAAAACCCACAGAAACTAATGCAGTTTTACCCTTTAAGACCCCTCCCCCATGCCCCCCCCCCCCCCCCCCACACACACACACACACACATACCCACATAAATCATTTTCTATACAACCCAGACAATGGTACACTAGAACTACGTCAATGCTGTTAGAGAGGTTAGAGATTTGAGAACAAGCCTTTCATAAATCACTGTTAGTGTCAGTGTCACTGTTTTTAACAATCAGTGTTATGCATACGTCTGCATGCCCATAGGTGTGTTCACATGCTCACACACACACGCACGCACGCACGCACCACCACACACCACACACACCACGACACGCACACACCACACACACACACACACACACACACACACACACACACACACCACACACCTGTGTCTCGTTTTGAATAATGTATAGCACGCCGAAGTCGGATGCGCTGGGCCTGACTAGTCAGTCGCTTAACGGCAGCGCGACGCATTTTCGCTCCATATGACAGACAACAATAGCTGCTGTCTGGGCGTTTGGTGAAGAAGAAAAAGAAGAATGATGTGTAGCATGTATTGACACTTACGCCTTTTATGTTACCTTTTTCCCCCACAGAACAACCACTGGTGTGTGTGTGTACAAGTCTGAGGATTACCACATAAGTCGCCTTGCCTTAGGACTCAAGGTGAGTGGTGTGTGTGTGTGTGTGTGTGTGTGTGTGTGTGTGTGTTGTGTGTGTTTGTGTGTTGTGGGATTGGTGGGTGTTAATCATTTGATCATCGATGACATATTATTTATTCAGGTTTCAATCAATCAATCAATCATGTCAGATTCATTGCGCTAGCATATCTGAATGACAAAGAGTGGATTCCCGTTGGTGTATTTGTCTTGTGGTGGTTTATGTGTGTGTGAGTGTGCACTCTCCCCGTCTTCGGATGAGATTACTGGGTCGCGTGTGCGACGCCGCAGATTGCGCAGTTAATGTTCTTTCGTGAGTGGGTTGTGTGTCGGGGGACGGCGTATTCAGAAGTGTAACCGGACAGAGTAAGACTAAGTCGCTTTTCCACTACCCTCGATCAGAAAAATAAATATTAGCAGTAAATAAACAAAAAAAAGTAGAAGACGAGATAGCAATAGAAATAGTATTAATCATGATGATGATAGAATGCCGATAATGATTGATGAAGACGTTGATGACATTGAGAGGAAATCAGCCAAGTTTCAGGTTTTTCAGAACACTTTTGTTTTAGATTATTAGACAAACGTGTCATGGTCAGTATGAGGGACACATTGCCCGGCCACCCTGGCACCAAGTCATCCCAGTCAGTAAAGTTGACACTCAGGACAGGTAGCACACTTTCAAACCAAGAGAGGAATCTGCGAAATAGCTCTCGTTTGTGAAATACCGACACGACACAAGTGGGCAGTTAGGGAGGGCATGGGAAAATCTTCTGCTTCTGTGTGTGTGGGTTGTCGAGTGTGTGTGTGTGTGTGTGTGTGTGTGTGTGTGTGTGTGTGTGTGTGTGTGTGGTGTGTGTGTGTGTGTGGTGTGTGTGTGTGTGTGTGGTTGTGTGTGTTGTGGTGTTTGTGGATGTGTATTAATGCAGTGTGTGTAGGTGAGTGCGTGTGTGTGTGTGTGTGTGTGTGTGTGTGTGTGTGTGTGTGTGTGTGTGTGTGTGTGTGTGTGTGTGTGTGTGTGGATGTGTGGTGTGTGTTGTGGTGTGTGTGTAGGTGGGTGTTGTGTGTGTGTAGGTGGGTGTTGTGTGTGTGGTGTGTCATGTGAGTGTGTCATGTGTGTATGTGTGTGTGTGGTGAGCCCTATAGGAGCTTTGCTGTACCAGGCTGTCCTGTCTGTCTCTGTTTGTCCCCGTCCTCCCCCTGAAGGTTCTGCCCTAAGCTGTGTGTCAATAGCGTTGTGTGTGTGTATGTATTGTGTGTGCATTCACATAAGTTATATGTGTGTGTATGTGTGTGTGTTGTGTGTGTATGTGGTGGTATATATATTAATTGTTATTATGTGTGGTAGTATATATATATATATAATGTGTTATGTTTGTGGTTATATATATATATATATATATATATATATATATATATATATATATATTGGGGGGGGGGGGGGGTTGTACATAATCAACTATACTTCTGTCTCTTTGCCATTGTCTGTGTTTCACCCACCCACCTCTGCCTCTCTGTGTGTTTGTATCTTTTCCTCTCTTTCTTTCTCTCTCTCTTCTTTTCTTCTTCGTTGTCGTCGTCGTCGTCACCATCATCGAACGCTCAGACCATTACATTCTATTCATGTCTTTACCTGCCTATCTGTCTCTCTTACACAACACACACACACACACACACACACACACACACACACACACACACCACACCACACAACACACACACACCACAACACACATACACACACATACACACACACCTGCATGTGGATAAAGTATGCTCTAGTACATGATGAGACTATTGGGAAGAAACCACTAAGAGTGGTTATAAAGAAAACCCTGTGTTCTAGAGTTTTGTCAGCCAAGAAGTTACAGAGAGAGACAGAGACAGAGTTCAGATGAGAGAGAGAGTTACAAACGAGAGAGAGAAGCGACAGAGAGGAAGAGAGAGAGAGAGGAGAGAGAGAGAGAGAGAGAGAGAGACAGACAGACAGACAGACAGACAGACAGACAGACAGACAGACAGACAGACAGACAGACAGACAGAGAAGGTTATCTGCTGTGAACAGCAGCAGGCAGTGAGAGGAGACACCTTCCTTGTGTTGATGTGGTTCTGTTCCTGTGGTGTGAGGAATGTGGAAACAAGAAAAGGAAAGATAGCAAAGGGGATCTCTTTGAAGTCAGTGGGAAGTTAATATATATCATATGCTTGTTGTGTAATCACCTGTTGTGCTGCTGCTGCTGATGCATAATAATCACAATAATAATAATGTGTGTGTGTGTGTGTGTGGGCTCCTTCTTCTGTGTCATGATTGATGCGTTTCATGTCTGTTTTGTCCTGTCTCTGTATACCTTTTTGTCTGTATGTGGATGCATTCATTTTTGCCTCTTTCAGTTGGTCTCTGTGTGTCTGTCTCTCTGTCTTTGTCTGTCTCTGTGTCTGTCTGTCTCTCTCTGTGTTTCTCTGTCTGTCTGTCTCTCCCTCTCTCTGTCTCTTTGGGGACGGGATAGCCTGGTGGTTAGAACATTGCACTCGCAATCTGACGACCCGGGTTCGATTCCCGTTCAATGGGATATTTTCCCCTGGAGTTAACATCAGTGCAGACTCCATTCTCCCCAAAAGTCCTTCGGATGAGACTTTAAACCGAGGCCCCGTGTGCGAACGCACGCGGAACATCTCGCGCACGCGTTAAATCCTGTTCCGCTTTTCGTAATAGTAGGCCATTGTGTGCCCGTGGGAACAGATGACAGAATTTACAAAACCGCATACACACGGGGACTGGATGTAAAAAGCACATAAGCGCTTATTCCATTATCCTCGATATAAAAGAATGAAATGAAATGTCTCTGTCCCTCTCTTCTTCTCTCTCTCTTCTCTCTCTCTCTTTCTCTCTATCTCTTTCCCTTCTGTCTGTCTTTGTCTGTCTCTGTGTCTCTCTGTCTCTGTCTCTGTCTATCTTTCTCTCTCTCTTATTTGCTATATGGGAGGGTTTGCATGTTCGCTTGCACGCTCGTGACAACCTAAGTTATAAAACAAGTTATGATCGTGTTGGAATGTACGTCTTGATTTTTTTTTTTTAAAAGCCTGCCATGTGTGTGTGAGTGTGTGTGTGTGTGTGTGTGTGTGTGTGTGTGTTTGTGTGTGTGTGCGCGTGGCATGTGTATGTGAAGTTTCTGCAACACCAGCATAGTCTTGCATTCATGTGAAGAACAGATGAGCTATGCATGTGTATATGACATAGAGGAAGGGTGGGGGGGGAGGAGTTTGAGAGGCAGGAAGAATGTATCGAGAAGAGAAGACAGAGACAGAGAGAGAGAGGGGGGAAGAAGAGAGACAGACAGAAGACGGAGAAGAGAGGAGACAGAGAGAGAGGAAGAAGAGAGCAGAACAGACAGACAGATAGACAGAGAGATACAGAGAGAATGCGAATGCGAATGGGAAAGTTTATTCATTATAGACAGAGAGAGAGAAGAGACAGAGAGAGAGGAAAGAAGAGAGACACACAAACAGACACAGATAGACAGAGAGATGCAGAGAGAGAGAAAGAGGAAAGAAAAGAAGAGAGACAGACAGACAGACAGACAGACGGACGGGAGGATGTACAGACAGTCAGAAAGACAGACAGACAGACAGACACAGACAGAGAGAGAGGCAGGCTCCAGCCATAACTTCTGGGCCATGTCTTGACTCTGACTGTTGTTGCCTGCACATCTCCTTGGCTATTCCACCCACTCGTTTCGCCTACACCATCACTCATACAGTTCTATGATTGTATGTAGATATTTGTGTCCTGGCAAACTCCTTCATATCACATTGTTCTTTCTTTTTTACCCTAGACGGTGGGCGAGGAATAATATCTGGATTTGTGGTGACTGAGGGGGATGATCCTACCAGTTCCTTTTTTTTTTTAAGATAACCTCTGACACCGAAAATATAAAACAAGTTATGAACAAGTTGGAATGTACGTAAGCCTGTCATGTGTGTGTGTGTGTGTGTGTGTGTTGTTGTGTGTGTGTTTGTTGTGTGTGTTGTGTGTGTGTGTGGTGTGGTGTGTGTGTGTGTGCTTGTGTGTGTGGTGTGTGTGTGTGTCTCTGTCAGTGTGTGTGGGTGTGGGTGTGGGTGTGTCTCTGTCGTATGGGTGTTTGTGTGTGGTGGTGTGTGTGTGTGTCTGTTGTGTGTGGTGTGTCTGTCTGTCAGTGTGTGTGTGTCTCTGTCAGTGTGTGTATGGCTGGGTATGTGTGTGCCTCTGTAGGTGTGTGTGTATATGTGTGTGTGGGGGTGGGTGCGGGTTGTGTGGTGTGTGTGTGTGCCTCTGTCAGTGTGTGTTGTGTGTGTGTGTCGTGTGTGTGTGTTGTGTGTGCTAGAATGCACGTGTTGCTCGTTTCATTGTGTGACCTTAAGGGTCTGTAGACCTGATTAGCCAGGATCAGATTCATCTTTTCTTGTTGTGGTTGCAGTGTGGGAAGTCACAGATATTTAATTAACTGCGGTTTCTTTCTGATTGAAGTGAACGTCTTTGAAGTCCGATCAGTTAGCTGTAGAAGGCGTGAGATGTGTGTGTGTGTGTATGTGCATGTGCGTGTGTGTGGCCTTTGCTGATAGAGCTTGTAGATATTGATTAATACGGTAGATTGCTTCTTCCTAGGTTCTGTCAGGTAAAAGATTGGATATGTTGGTGGTGGATTGTCCTTAAATCTATATCCTCAGATTGCGTTATTAGAAACATCACTCAGAGTAAAAGGATATGTTAAATTTGAAGGAAATGCGGTTTCAAAGTTTACAATATCAGGATTTCTATGACTGAAGGTGAACTGGTAGTGCTTGATGCATGAGTCATTGGTGTCCATAATAATCAAACACCTAAATAATTGGATAAAAGTCGTATAGCCTGTAATAAAACTATTGGGAAGAAACCACTACAAGCGATTATAAAGAGAACACTGTGTTTCAGAGTTATGTCAGCCAGGAAATCAGAGAAAGAGAGACAGAGATAGAGACAGACAGACAGACAGACAGAAAGAGAAGGTTGTCTACTGTGAACAGCAGCAGGCAGCGGAGAGGAGACACCTTCCTTGTGTTGATGTGGTTCTGTTCCTGTGGTGTGAGGAATGTGGAAACAAGAAAAGGACAGATAGCAAAGGAGATCTCTTTGAAGTCAGTGGGAAGTTTATATATATCATATGCTTGTTGTGTAATCACTTGTTATGCTGCTGCTGCATAATACTAATAGTAATAATGATATATGTGCGTGTGTGGGCTCCTTCCTCTCTGTCTTGATTGATGCGTTTGCTTTCTGTTTTGTCTGTCTCTGATTTGCCTTTTGCCTGTCTGTGGGTGCATTGATTTTTGTCTCTTTCTTTCTCTGTCTCTGTCCGTCCGTCTGTCTGTCTGTCTGTCTGTCCATCCCTCTGTCTGTCTGTCTCTCTCTCTAATTTGTTATTTGGGATGATTTGCATGTGCCCTTCCATATATGCGGGTGCAAGTGTTTGTGTGTACACGCAGTATGTGTGTCTAAGTGTGTGTGTTTGAGTGTGTGCGTGCACATGCGTGTGTATATAGGTGTGTGTGGTGTGTGTGTGAGTGTGTATGTGTTTTGTGCATGCTTGCCTCTGCGTGTGTGTATGCTGTGCGCGCGCGCGTGTGTGTATACGTTTCTACAACACTATTATAGTCTTGCATTCATGTGAAGAACAGATGAGCTGTGTATGTGCATAGTTGTGATATAGAGGGAAAGGAGGAGAACAGCTCTGAGGTGGAGAGGAGGAAGACACAGGGAGAGAGAGGGGGGGAAGAGAGAGCAGGGGGAGAGAGAGGGGGAGAGAGAGAGCAAAGGAAGAGAGAGAGAGAGAGGGGGGGAGAGAGGGGGGAAAGAGAGAGAGATGGGGGGGGGGGGGAGAAAGAGAAGGGGTGAGAGAGAGGGGGGAGAGAGAGAGGGGGTGAGAGAGAGAGAGAGAGAGCAAAGGAAGAGAGAGAGAGGGGGGGGGGTGTGGGAGGGGAGAGAGGAGGTGAGAGGGGGGGGGGTTGAGAGAGAGGGTTGAGAGAGAGATGAAGAGAGGAGGCAAGAGACAGAGAGACAGACAGAAACAGACAGACAGACAGAGACAAAGACAGGCTTCAGCTATAACTTCTACTGTTCTAGACCATGTCTTGACTCTGACTGTTGTTGCCTGCAGATCTCCTTGGCTATTCCACCCACCCATCCAGCTCACACCATCACTCATACACTTGTATGGCTGTATGTAGATATTTGTGTCAGGGCAAATTCCTTCATACAACATTATTCTTTCTTCCTAGGAGGTGGGCGAGGAAAAATATCTGGATTTGTGGTGACTGAGGAGGATGGTCCTACCAGTTCCTTTTATTTTTTAAAGATAGCCTCTGACACCTAAAATATAAAACAAGTTATGAACACGTTGGAATGTACGTCCTGATAAAAAGCCTGTCGTGTGTGTGTGTGTGTGTGTGTGTGTGTGTGTATGTGGCTGTGTGTGTGTGTGTGTGTGTGTGTATGTGGCTGGGTGTGTGTGTGTGTGTGTGTGTCTGTCAGTGTGTGTGTGTGTGTGTGTCTGTCAGTGTGTATGTGTGGCTGGGTTGTGTGTGCCTCTGTCAGTGTGGGTGTGTGTGTGTGTGTGTGTGCTGGGTGTGTGTGTGTGTGCTGTCTGTCAGTGTGTGTGTGTTTCTGTCAGTGTGTGTGTGTCTCGTATTGTGTGTGTGGCTGGGTGTGTGTGTGTGTGTGTGTGTGTGTGTCTGTCAGTGTGTGTGTGTCTCTGTCAGTGTGTGTGGTGTGTCTGTCAGTGTGTGTGTGTTCTGTCATTGTGTGTGTGGCTGGGTGTGTGTGTGTGTGTGTCTGTCAGTGTGTGTGTGTCTCTGTCAGTGTGTGTGTGGCTGGGTATGTGTGTGCCTCTGTAAGTGTGTGTGTGTATGTGTGTGGAGGGGTGGGTGGGTGGGTGTGTGTGTGTTTGTGCCTCTGTCAGTGTGTGTATGTGTGTGCTAGAATGCACGTGCTGCTTGTTTCATTGTGTGACCTTAGGGGTCTGTAGACCTGATTAGCCAGGATCACATTCATCTTTTCTTGTTGTGGTTGCAGTGTGGGAAGTCACATATATTTAATTAACTGCGGTTTCTCTCTGATTGAAGTGAACGTCTTTGAAGTCCGATCAGTTAGCTGTAGTGAGATGTGTGTTTGTGTGTGTGTGTGTGTGACTTTTGCTGATAGAGCTTGTAGATATTGATTAATAGGGTAGTTCCTTTCTTCAGGTTGTCATTCCAAGTTTCTGTCAGGTAGAAGATTGATATGTTGAAGGGTAGATTGCTCTTAAATCTTTATCCTCAGCTTGTGTTATTACAAACATTCCTCAGAGTTAAAAGATATACTCAAATTTGAAGAAAATGAGTCAGGAAAGGTTACGATATCAGGGCTTGTATGTCTGATTTTGTAGTCATGTAGTGCATGATGTATGAGTTATCATAGCCCGCTGTTACAAAGTGTGCATGGGCAAGCAGGAAGCACACTGGACAATAAGAAGCCAGCAGATTTTGTATTTTAACTTTCTTTGTTTTTTTATCCCCGTAAGAATTACAACTGTACACTGTTGATGGCGTTGCAATTATATTGCTTTATGTTCTTATTAGTCACTAATGTGTTGAAATGCTGGATGATTCTTTTTTTATCGTGCCTAGATCAGACAGAATAAATAAAAACTGGATGATTTCTCACATAACAATTATTATCTCTTGTTAGTTTTATTGATGTCAGAGTATAAGAATTCAGAAGATGTCCAGTTAGATGGAATTAGAAAGACTGAGACAGATGAACACAGAGACACGGGGAGGGGGGGGGGGGGTGGGGGGGTGGAGAAAGACAGAGGTAGAGGTTAGACTATAGAGACTTAGAGAGCTACAGGAAGCCAACTGAAATATTGGCTACAATTCTGCAGGCGGAAAGATAGAGTTTTATTGTTTACTCCAATATCGTCGTATCGTGTTGCTAAGGCCTTTTTCACGGTAAGGAAGTTGTTTAAAATGTCAAATACTCAAAAACCACCCTGTCTTGAATGCACACTTGATAGCTTTGCTGCTTTGCTCTTTGAATCCGTGCTGTGTTTATTTCTACCTTCTGCTCATCTTTTCCTTATTCCCCCCTCCCCTCCTTGTTTTTCTGCCTTATATTACTGATGCAGACTGTTGACATTTCCAAACATTTGCTGTCTTTATTTTTTCTTTTTTGCCTGCCATTTTAAAACGCATTTTTGTCAAGGACCGTAATTCTTTCAGTTTGTGTATGATTGAAAAATGACACAGGAATGTCCTGAGTAGCTTCAACCTGAGAAACATCGTACAGCAGATACAAAAAGGTCTTTTTACTGAGGGGTATTCATACAAGTCAAAGCTCCAATGTTATTATCTCTACGTGTCTTCTGTTGCTTTCGAAACCATCAATATTTCAGGGGGAAGTATTATATAACAGGTGAATACCTTTGCAGTTTGTTTTAGCACAGCTAAAATGTATGGTCTTTGTAAATCTGCAGAGGGTAAAGGCTCCTTGCTTTATATTTTTGTTGTTGTTTTCTTTTATCGAAACAATGTGCGGTACTCTGTGGCAGAGTGTCTGTGAAGTTGTTGTCGTTTACTTCCAGATATATTTGACTGTACCTAGACAAAGAAATGGGAATCTGTCTTGAAAATGTATTTCTTAAAAGTTTGTTATGCACCTATTCAACCATGTATACTTTTTCCCTTGTCGAAAATAGAAGGCTGGTGGGTGGGTTTTACTCTCTGGGCAATAAAGAAAAACACGGTCAATGTCTTTTCAGTGTTCTCTTTGTTCAAAAACAGAGACAGACAGACAGACAGATACACAAAGGAAGGCAGAGATAGAGATCCTGTCGGAAATAAGAACAGAAGAAAACGTGGGGGAACAGAAAAAGAATGCTTCTTGTAAGCCAGAGGTTGTTGCCACCCATGTGTGAACCACATGAGCTGAACACTTGTGCAACCTACAGGAGCAGAAAGAAAGGAGAGAAGGTGGCAAAGAGAGCAGCAGGCTTACACGTATTTCAGAGAGTTGTGCAAGTCTTGTGGTTAGCACACAGACAGACAGACAGAAGAGAGAGAGAGAGAGAGAGAGAGAGAGAGAGAGAGAGAGAGAGAGAGAGAGAGAGAGAGAGAGAGAGAGAGAGAGAGAGAAAACTCTGAACATTTCTAATTGTACTTCGGCCTTGGGCCACAATACAAATGAAGGGGATAAATGGAAACAGCAAAAATCAGATAAACAATTTTCTATATACTGTCTAGTGATGCAACACACTCTTCAAACACATAACATACGACTAAAAGCGTCATTGTTATCATCATGTTTTTACATCAGTATAACCATGATACTTTCCACCATTACTTATTTTTGGCTATGCAATATCACACACACACACACAATGAGATGATTATAATGCTACGAACAACAAACAATGGAGACACCTCGTGCCTAAGACCTTCGGATGAGACGATAAACCGAGGCCCTGTGTGCGAACGCACGCAGAACATCTTGCGCACACGTTAAATCCTGTTCCGCTTTTCGAAAGAGTAGGCCATTGTGTGCCGGTGGGAACAGATGACAAAATTTACAAAACCGCATACACACGGGGATAAATGTAAAAAAGAACATGAGTGCTTATTCCATTATCCTCGATATAAAAGAATAAATAAGTAAATAAATGAATAACAAATATCTGATTCTACTGTGGCGTGAGTGAAGAATGTGGTACACAGGGCTGGAAAGAATGAAGTTTGGGCTTCTTTTGAAGTTATGGAAGGTGATGGTCAGTTCTGTCGTCTGGTCACTGTTGTTGTAGGTATGGTCTCTGTGGTCGGCTTGGGGCTAAAAACATTACTGATGGATAGGCTCTCTTTTTCCTGCCGCTGTAGCTGTTGCTGGCTGTGTCTGTTTCTTCTTTCAAACAGATTCAAGGTCTGTGTCCACTTTGTGATTTGACAGTTAAGGGACTTTTCTATCAGAATTTTTTTTATATTTTCTCTTTTATTTTGTGGATTAATCAGCGTTTTGAGTTCTCTGTCTGTCTGTCTCTGTTCATCTGTCTGTCTCTGTCTCTCTTACACAAATGCACACACATCACCCACGGACCCACTCACGCACACACACACACACGCACGCACGCACGCACACACACACACCAATACCAGACAGACAGACACAGAAATGCTGAACAAAAGAGAACAGATAAACTGTTCTTCTTGTTGGGTATGTAGGTATGCAGTGCTAAACATCTGCTCTGACAGTAACTGCCTGTATACAAACTAACTTGGACTCGCTATCCTGGCAGAGGAAGAGGCACCAGAACTTGCCAGCAAAGACGTCCACCTTGTCATCCATCACAAGCAGCAGCAGCACACAACAGTGTAGACGGAATACAGCTCAATGACGTTGCTTTTGGATACCACAGAGCTGACAGCTCTTTCTCTCAGTTGAACAGAGAAGACTATAGGAAATCATTTGCGCAACACAAGCTTGTATCGCAAAGCAGGCAATCTTTTGAGTGCGGTTGACTTTTTCTGGTATAGGATGCGATCACGCAACACAGGAATAATAGTCTAACTTGGACACACCCTGTTATAAGAAGGAAGGTGGCAGGATGGTTAAGACGTTTGCCTGCCAACTAGTAAACCGTGTGGTTCTGGGTTCGATTCCCAGCCTCGCCCTTTCTTCCCAGTTTGACAAAAAAATCGAACTGAATATCAAAGTCCTTCGGATGAGACTATAAACCGAGGCCCCGTGTGCGAACGCATGCAGAACATCTTGCGCACACGTTAAATCCTGTTCCGCTGTTCGAAAGAGTAGGCCATTGTGTGCCGGCGGGAACAGATGACAAATTTTTTTAAAAACCGCATACACACGCAAAACAAAACAAAATCAACTGAGCGCTTTGATTTGTTGCTTTACAAGATTCAGCGCTATATAAATTCCATACATTATTATTATTATTATTATTATTATTATTATTATTATTATTATTATTATTATTCAGCGCTGAAACTTGAGAGATGTTTTGCCTTTGAACTTCGAACTTGCTTGCCATAAAAACTTAGATTGAGGAAATAGCTGATGGTAGTGGTGGTTTTTTTTTTTAATTAGTGTTTTCTTTTGCCACCATTCCATCTTGTGGAAGAAGAAAAATATGTTTAACTATACTTTGGCAATACACTGCCCCCAAAGAGAGCAGCCCATTTTTTGCTTTGAGATTTCTACTGTAACTATAAAGTCTATGCGGCATTTAACACTGAAATGATTATGATTGAGAGCTTAGTTCATCAATGTTCAAAACCATTGTACAATCCACAGCCAAACAAATCGACTTTTATCATTCACAAGAAACAAAACAAGCATCAAAACATTGCATCTGCCTGAATGAATGTCGGGCTTCTTTACCATCAGGAGTTACTGAACGGCCCTGTAACTGCAGGCTATCTCGTCTCCATGTCTCTTCTGTGTGCATAATCTGGCTTCGTGTGACAGACGCTGACACTCGGGCTATCTGTGTCATGGGAATCGCCGCCACAGCCCAAAGTGGAAAAGTTGCTAACGACAGATTGGCATGTCCGTAGATAAAGGCCAGCCATGTGCGTCTGAGATTGCTCGTGCTGCTCGTTTCATGTTGTGACCTCAGAGGTTACTGGACTAGATAACTTGTGGGTTTGAATCTCAGACAGTTTTGTTGGGGGGAGGTTTGGGGGGTGGGGTGGGGGCGTGGTGGGGGCGTGTGGGAAGAAATAGACAGACATTTGATTAACATGGTTTGTTTTTAATTAGGGTGGACTTGAGTGACATCTTTCAAGCAGTTATGATTAGCTAAGTGATGAAAGAAGTATAGTTATTCATCCTTGAATCCAGATATGCAAAAACTGCTTGTTAGCTCATCTTAATGCATGAAAAGGTTGTCATCACAAATCATCTGAAAAAGACTTAGGTATTTTTAAGCTTTATCGTGAAGTATAATGAGTTTTGACTGCTTTACGCATACAAAAATAGACACATCTTCTCTGTGTATCATGAATGCAGTCATACATATAATCAACACACTTTATACCTGATGGATTGATTGTCTACTGCATGCCTCAAAGTTGTAACTTGCCTTGGTCTATTTAACGTGTGTTAAATGCTTGATGAAAGGATCATCCAACATATTTTTGTGTTTTAAATTCTTGATTGTCCATTATTTGAAAGACTAAAGGTATGTATGTTTGTCCGTCGTGTCCGACGATGACCTCCAAAACAGCAGAGGAGGCAGCTGCTGTTTTGGAAACTGGGTAGAAATTTGATTATAGTGGAGATGCCTTGCCCACAGTACATCCCCACTCTCTCGGCCAAGTGGGCATAAGGACAGTCAGCGTTGGAGATGTTCTCCAAAGGCCAACCAGCCCCCAGGGCTGCAGCACATAAGGACTGTGCGAGTCAAGCCTCCTAGTCAGAGAGTCATAGTCTAAAGACCAAGCTGTAAAGTGGATTTCCATGAGTGGGAAAGCCACTGGTCATACAGCCTCTCACTTTGCTGTTGCCCCCAGCGTCAATGGTTTAATCAAGAACTGTGATAAAGCCCAGGCGCTGAAGGCAGAAAGTAGGGAGACTCTGCCCTAGGACAATGTTCAAACCACGGACCTCTCGTTGTCTACATAGCCGTGTTACCCTCTAGGCCACCGAGTCCCTCGCCTCACTAACTGTTTTGCCTAATGTTGGAGGAAGGGACTATAACTGAAACAGCATGCACTCAGATACAACCCTCCGAAATGTCATGAACCAAAGTTAAAATGGCCCGGCTCTCTGTCCAAGTGGCTTTTTGTTATTCTGTTCCTCTCGATATTCACATTCTCTCCTTATTGTTTTCCTTTTCCCCCTCCCTACCTTCCTTGCCTTCTCTGTAGTCTCCTGTCTCCTATGACTGCCTGCTGGCTCACACTTGCCATTTTCTGAAAGCCATTTTCCCGCTGGCTACAACTTGGGTAATGGATAGATAACCACATTTTTTAAAAAGCCAACTGTGATCTTGCTCACGATTACGAAATACCACATAGTAATGTCTTGAAATGCCTTCGGCTTGGTGTTAGATTACAGAACCATTGAGAATGGGTCTTTATATCTCCATTATCAACCTTTATAGCAAACGACAAGTCAGTGGTAGCTATGGCCGTTAGGTGTGTGCCATTTATACTGTACTTTGTAGAGGCGGCAGAAAAGGAGAGGGGGGGGGGGGGGAGAAGAAGAAGAAGGTGGAGGAAGAGGAGCAGATGAGGATGAAGTGGAAGACAAGAAGAAAAAATCAATAGAGAGGAGGAGGAGGAGGAGAAGGAGAGAGGAGGAGAAGAAGGAGGAGGAGAAGAAGAAGGAGAAGAAGGAGGAGGAGGAGAAGAAGAAGGAGAAAGGAGGAGGAGGAGAAGAAGAAAAAGGAGGAGAAGGAGAAGAAGAAGGAGGAGGGAGACAAGAAGGAGAAGGAGGAGGAGGAGGAGAAAAAGGAGGAGGAGAAGGAGGAGGAGGTGGAGAAGAAGGAGGAGGAGGAAGACGATGAGAAGGAGAAGGAGGAGAAGGAGGAGACTGTAATGGAGCATCAAAACAAAAAGAGAAAAGCGTGTACACTCGTGTGCACACATACACACACACACACACGCACACGCGCACGCGCACGCGCACGCACGCATACACACACATTTGATTAACACAGTTTGTGTTTATTTGGAGTCCAAATGAGTGACATCTTTCTCGCAAATCTCATTAACTGAGTGATGAAAGGGGGTATATCATCTTTGAATTATGATAATTATGCAGACATTGCTTATTAGTCTGTTTCTGGTGCGCGTTACGGTTATCATAGCTCATAACGGGATAAAGGATAAGTTTTTCTTAGTTTTAGCCTAACCATGAAATAAACAATCTTTGTTTGACTTCTTAGAACTTTTTTTGTGTCCCTTGGCTAGAGCATCTCAGGTTTACCAATAGGGAGATTTTGCATCTGCGAAAATTTTTCCCCGCATTTAAGGTAGCCACATTCCGACTTAGTGGAGGATGTCAAAACACGACATCAGTGTGCGCTTGTTCTTTTTTTTTTTTTTTTTTTTTTTTACTTCTGTCATCCATTCCTACTGGCCTACTCTTCCAAAAGGCAGAACAGATTTTAACATAGACACGAGATGTTCTGCGTGGGGTCGCACATGGGACCTTGATAGACTCATTCAAAGGGCTTTGGGGTGGTGGTGGGGGGGGGGGGGTGTAGTCAAGTTAGTACTGATGTTAACTCCCAGGGAAACAACCCTCTTGACTGGGTGGGTGCCTCAGGGGTGGCTCGAACCAGGGCCCTCAGATTGCAAGAGCAATGCTCTAAACTGCTAGGTTTTCCTGCCCCTGCTTTAGAACATTCAATCAAAACAGATGTGCTTTTTCCCTGTTGTGGGCAAGCACATTCAAATTCAGTGCATTTTATATGCTAGGGATGTATCATCTCTCACCACCTCACCTATCCCGTAGTCTAGTAGGTTTTCAGCTTTCCGTAGCAAGTCGTTCCAGTCAAGGCCACCGGTCCACTCACTGATTTTGTCTTCCCATCGTTTTCTCTGTCTGCCTCTTCCTCTCCCTCCTTGTACTTCTCTCTTCAGGACAGTCTTGGCCAGTCCATATGTTCGTGTGACGTGCCCGTACCACTTCAGTTTGTGGTGTTTTTTTCACTGAAGTCAGGAGCTCTTGATATGGTCCGATGGCGGTTTTTCAAATTCTGGTTTTTACTTCTTCAGTAGTTATGTCATCTCCGTATGAGATACTAAAATATCTTGGTATCTTGGTACTATCTACCGCATGCTTTAAATTTGTAACATGCCTTTAATTGTAATGAAAAAGCATCCACAGTCTTTGACTTATTTGAAGGTATTGTATTGTATGTTAGTCCGTCGTGTTCGACGATGACCCCCAAAACAGCAGAGGAGGCAGCTGCTGTTTCGGAAATTGGGCAGAAATTTGATTATAGTGGAGATGCCTTGCCCACAGTACATCCCCACTCTCTCGGCCAAGTGGGCATAAGGACAGTCAGCGTTGGAGATGCTCTCCAAAGGCCATCCAGCCCCCAGGGCTGCAGCACATTAAGGACTGTGCAAGTCAAGCCTCCTAGTCAGAGAGTCATAGTCGATCACTAAAGACTAAACTGTAAAGTGGAATTCCATGAGTGGGAAAGCCACTAGTCATACAGCCTCTCACTTTGCTGTTGCCCCCAGCGTCAATGGTTTAATCAAGAACTGTGATAAACCCCAAGCGCTGACGGCATGATTTGAAGGACTAACACTTAAGCCACCACTCAGAAATGGGTGATCTGGTTTAGGATACGTTCCCAACCGTGGAGGTCTCAGTGTTTAGGTAGGCGTGTTGCCTCCTAGGCCGCTGAACCACCAGTTGACCAACATGATTCTTGTGTGTGTGTGTATGTGTGTTGGAGAAAGGGACTGTGCCTAAAACACTGCGTTCAAATAACAGTTTCCCAAAAAGTCATGAACCAAAGTTCAGATGCTCTGACTCAGTCGAAGAGGCTTTTTGTTATTCTGTTCTTGTTGATATGATATTCTTTCTTTCTTATTGTTTTTGTGTTTTCTGTACTTCTTTCTTGTCCTCACTCTTCTGTCTCGTGTTATGGCTTTTACCTGCCTTCTTCAGAAAGCCGTTTCCCCCCCTAGCAACAACCTTGGTAACGACTAGATAACCAACACAACTCTGATCTCGTGCACGATGACGAAACATCATATAGTAATGTTTTGAAATGTCTCAGCCTTGGTGGTGTTGGATTACGATCACATGAGCATGGGTTTCCCTGTCCCCTATCAACCTTGTTGTTGAAGAAGCAGTAATGTGGTCACTACAACAGGTAACCCTGTGGCATTTATACCACACTGATCAATACAGGAGGGTGAAGAGGACGAGGAGGGGGGAGTGAAAACGACCAAGAAAAAGGGGTAAAGGAAATGGGTGGAAGAGACGAGAATGAACATAAAAAAGGAGGAGGAGGAGGAGGAAGAAGAAGAAGAGAAGGAGAAACATGATTTAATGGAGGAGAGGAGAAAGAAGAAGAAGGGAGTAAAAGGAGCAAAAAAATAGGGAAAAAACAGAAGAAAGATCAACAGCAGGGAAAAGATGATAACAAGAACAAGGGTGAAACAAGCAGAGGAGGAGAAGAAGAAAACACAGACAAAGAGAAAGAAGAAAAAGAACAAGAACAAGAAGGAAAAGAAGAAGAAGGAGGAGGAGGAAAAGAAGAAGAAGGAAAAGAAGAAGAAGAAAGAAGAAGAAAGAAGAAGAAAGAAGGAGAAGGAGGAGAAGAAGAAGAAGGAAAAGACAAACAAGAAGAAAGAAGAAGACGAAGAAGGAAAAGAAGAAGAATGGGGAGGAGGAGGAAACATTAACAGGGTAACAACAAAAAAAGAGAAAGAACAAAGAAAAGCACACAGTCACGTGCGTCTGCTTGTCCATGCACGCGCGCGCGCACACGCACACACACACACAAAGTCGCAAATACACACACACAAAGTCGCAAACACACACAGACGCACCCCCCCCCCCCCCCACACACACACACACTCTCTCTCTCACATACACACACACACTCATACACACACACACACACACACTCTCTCTCTCTCTCTCTCATCATCATCGAAATCGAATCTCTCACACACACATACACACACAAAACAAGCACACAAACACATACACAATCACACACAAAACAATCTCTACCTCTCTTTCTCTCTTTCTCTCTCTCTCTATCTCTCTCTCTCTCCTTCTCTCCTCTCTCTCTCTCTCTCTCTCTCTCTCTCTCTCTCTCTCGCTCACACACATACACACACACTCCTCACACACACACAATCACACGCACTCACTCCTCACACACACATACACACACACTCTCCTCTCACACACACAAACACACGCTGCTCATGTTCGCTTATGCAAGTTTAAGAGGCAAGTTTTGATCTGACATTTGCAAAGTTGAGTTCCTGATGGAAAGAATGCAGGCCATCAAACTATACAGCCTGGTCATACGTGTGGAGGCTAGCAGTGTGCGGTAATGTGCGCAGCATCCCATTTCAGACAGTAACTGAAACATCTTAGCATCTTTCTTTCTTCTTCTTTTTTTTCTCCTGTTTATGTCGTGGCAAGGAGAGTGTTTGGTAATGTATGTGTGGTGGATGGGGTGGGGGTGGGGGGTGTAGATGTGTGTGTGGGTGGGTGGGTGTATGTGTGTGTGTGTGTGTGTGTGTGTGTGTGTGTGTGTGTGTGTGTGTGTGTGTGTGTGTGTGATCAGAATCAGAAATTATTTATTGCCATAAAAGTCACATTGACTTATTTGACACAACAAAATAAACTCTTCATGTTTGTGTGTGTATGTTTGCGAGTGTGTGTGTGTGTGTCTGTATGTGTCTGTTTGTGTCAGTGTCTGTGTGTAGGTACGCGTGTTGTGTGTGCAAATTGTGTACGAATGCGTTTTACATGTCTTCTTTTGATTCATGCAGTATAAAAAAAAAAGTACTCAATACTATACTATCAATTTCAACCACCAGTGCTTTTAGCATCGATATAGTTGTCACAAGTTGCGTTGACTTTAGTCCTGTTATTAGCAAAGCATCTCTCTCGCTCTCGCTCTCTCTCTCTCTCTCTCTCTCTCTCTCTCTCTCTCTCTCTCTCTCTCTCGCCTCTCTCTCTCTCTCTCTTCCTCTCTCTCCCTCTCCTTTTTCCCCTCCCACCCTCCTTACAACAAAACAAAATGTGTGAAATACTTGTCATGAGCAAAGAACATGACCTATGTACAAGCCCAGCAGTCAGTGCCATAGAGAAAATGGATACCGGCGTATGCTGTATCTTTTACACACTGGCCAGCCTCTTTCCTTTACAATGGTGATGACAACAACACCCTTGAGCAGCTAACTCCCCAGAACTTTTGACCTTTTCGATCGATCTTTAGTGGATGATTATTTTCAGTGAGGAGGTGCGCTAACGTTGTCGCCACAAGGTCACTGGCAAGAGTTCACCTTGCCGTAAAATGAGACGTGATTAATTCTGGCTCTGTGAAACCCTTTTGTCACGTTGTGGTGTCTCTGTCTTTGTGTTGGTCTGTCTGTCTGTCTGTCTGTTTGCCTGGTGCTCCTCTGTCCCTGTCTTCATCTCTCTGGGTGTGTTTCTGCATCCCCACCCCCCTCCCCTCAATCCTTTTTCTCTTATTGTCCTTTGATTAAGACAGATCTGTGTCTTTTCTGGTGTCAATCTGAGGCCATGTGTTTCCTTTCCATCCCTTCCCCTCTCCCTCTTCATCTCTCTGTCTCTGTCTCTCTCTGTGTCTCTGTCTCTTTCTCTCTGTCTCTCTGCCTTTCTCTCTCTTTCTGCCTTTCTCTCTCTCTCTGTCTTTGTCTCTGTATCTGTCTCCGTTGATATAATTATGTCTGTCTCTCTCTCTCTCCACCCCCCTCCTCCACCCCCAGTAAAACCAAAGAAATGTTTACGTCATCTTTTACAGAGAATTGTGTTGGACACAAGACTTGTACTCTGAATAAAGTCAGAATGCGGTATACATGAATTCAAAGTTTCATTCGAGGACATTTGATTTGATTGCCCCCCCTCCCCCTCCCCCCCCCCCCCCCACCCCCCCCCCCCCCCGGAGTAATGCATTGAAAAGAAAACATGCTTTGCCTGTTAGCATTACACAACAAGAAACAAACTCTAGGGGGTACTTCAGTCATGGCTATGGATGCCAAATAAGGTGTTACGTAATGAGGTCAGAGTCTATAGTGTAACAGCACGTTATTTCGACTTTACAAGAGACATCAGTCATGTGCTGCGGAGTTCTTCAGGGCGAAGTATGGTCTCATCTTCTGTTTGTTTCTTTAGTGTCTTGTATTACCATCGCTCTTCTCATTTGTCAAAAGCATACTTGCTTGCACGTGAAATGGGAAAATATAGAACTGTGAACGTATCTACCCTTGTGTGCTAATCTTAAAGGCAATACAGGTGTTTAAGCAAGCGCAAAGAGTTTATTTAGAAGACTTCGATTAAAGCAGTGTTTTCTTGTTCAAACTAAGAGATAATACTTTCTGTGAAAATTTATACAAAACAAAAAAAATCAATAACAAGAAAGCTTGCTTAAACCTATGCTTTTGCCTTCAGTGAAAGAGAAGGGGAGGAGAATAGGGGTTTTATGCTTTTTTTTTTTTTTTTATCTCTCTCTCTCTCTCTCTCTCTCTCTCTCTCTCTCCAAAATTTGTCTTAGTCTTAAACGCCTGTCTTCTGTTATTAAAAGTATTGTTTGTTCACTTTCATCTTTGTTGCTTCAAAAGGAACAGTGGCCAAAAAGGTATTTCATCAAAGCGTATAAAAAAAAAATGAAGCAGATAGTAGCGTTCATCATCAACGCTTTTACACATTTGAACTATCCCTTCACACGATCGCTGACAGACACTCCTCACTTCTTGCTTTGTCCCCTCCCGGCATCTTTCACCGAGGTTTTCTCTGTGAAGAGCAGGGAGCATTGTTCAGGGATGCTGGGTGTTGGCAAAGCAGACACGATCGATACGAGATGGCTCCACACCTTTGTGTCGTGTGATGGTAGGGACAAGTTTTCAAAGGAGAAGAGTATTCTCAAGTATCGCTTTAACAGCCAAAATTGTAGGACAGTGTATCGACCTGTGCTTGATGATACTGCCCACAGACATTAACAGGAACTGTCATGAGAGTTTAAGGTTCTTTGGAATTCAACAAGGTTTTGTTTCTGAGAGCAAGAACGAAATGGTACAGTGTATTGCTTGAATCCTGAAAGAGACATTAGTTGTCCAAAGTGGGGTCATGCAGGGTGAACAGTCTTACATTTGTTTTAACAACATCTTGTTGTATCGTTGTCCCTCTGAACTATGTGGCACCACAATCCTTTGTACTTGTAAGGGGAAAATATACAACATGGACAATCTACTCCCTCTATCTATCCAACTCCCAAAAGGCATCTGTAAAGATTGATAAAATCATTTTCATTTTTGAAAGAAGACAATTAAACAAGCGTTTAAGAAAATACAAATAAGCCATGTTTTCTTGCTGAAAGAAAAAAAACAACAATTTTGTGCCATTCTATTTTTAACTGGAACACAATCTAACGTTAATGTTTTCTTTTGCAGTCTTTTTTCAAGTACTTATCTTTAATTACCTTACTTTACAGAAACGTACTGTGTACGACTTCAGCAATTGAAGAAAATATCAAATGCCTTTTTGTTTTTACTGCTGCTGATGCATCGAAAGTTCTGTCCTTTATTACATTATTGGTATTAGAGAGAGCTGATAACATTTTTCTTTAAAAATCAAAAGACAAATGCATTTAATCACCGATAATTACAACCTATGAAATATCCCTCCACATGATCGCTGACAGACACTCCTCACTTCTTGCTTTGTCCCCTCCCGGCATCTTTCACCGAGTTTTTCTCTGTGAAGAGCAGGGAGCATTGTTCAGGGATGCTGGGTGTTGGCAAAGCAGACACGATCGATACGAGATGGCTCCACACCTTTGTGTCGTGTGATGGTAGGGACAAGTTTTCAAAGGAGAAGAGTATTCTCAAGTATCGCTTTAACGCCAAAATTGTAGGACAGTGTATCGACCTGTGCTGGGTGATACTGTTCCGGATTTTGAGATACTTCTATCCTTTTGAATAAGAGTGTAGCAACGTAAAGTTTAGGCATTTAAAACGCTGTGACATAATCTGACCATTCCTGTTTCGTAACAAGTGTAGGCTAATACTAATACTCTAGTGGTCTAGAGGTAACACACCTGCCTAAACAGTGAGAAGTCCAGGTTTGATCCCAGTTTGTGCCCGAAACTTTTTCCCCGTATCCATTAGACCGTGAGTGGTAGTGTGTGCTAGTATTTTGGATGAGACGATGAACCGATATCTCGTGTGCAATGTGCATTTGCCGCACGTAAAAGAACCCACGGTTACAAGAGAGCTTGTCCCTGGCGAAATTCTGTAGAAAAAAGCGCCACTGTGATAGGGACACACACACACACACACACACACACACACACACACACACACACACACACACACACACACACTCTACTCACCCCTCCCTCATACCCACCCACACACACATACACTGACGTGGACTGTTTGTTAGCATAAGGAGGTGAGAGGTGCAGCAAGGCTACAGCAGGGCGGTGTTAGGCTAGCAGGTTGCTTCATAGCCAGAGCGACAACATCATACCCGCTGTACAGTTAGTCACTGCCGCCACCAGGCTGGCTGTTGGGCTGCACACCGCCAATAACAAACACTATCGCTCTTTTCCCTTTTCTATGTGACTCTTATCTTCATACCGCACGTACTAAGGCATCCACGGAAATACAGAAACACTGTTTGTGAAAGACTCTAGCCTCTGACTCAAAACTCATGTGATTTTGAACAAATTTAGTAGGTTTGAATGTTTAAAAAATTTTCAGCAAACACTGTACCCCTTCAGTCCTTTGTCGTCTGCTAGCTTCCTTACCGCGCAATATCGCACTGCGCGGTCAACACTTTTGCGTAACAATCCTTCATTGATGTAGTTGTGCAAAGTTTTTGGTGACTGACCGGTATCTCTGTCAATTCCATTTCTCCCAAAAACCAAGTGACAAGTGAGCTTGTTTTCAAATCTTAAAAAAAGCTGTGAAGGACACACACACAAAAAAAAAAAGCTCCACAACACAACACACACACTTACATACAATACACCCAAACAAACTGTATGGAATTTGTTAATAGGAGCTGAAGTTGCAAAGCTACAGCAACCAAAAGGGCGCCTCAGAGTGCAGGGTTAGGTAGCACTTAAAGCCAGCGCAATTACCCCTTGAAGTTCGCACTCTCCGCCGGGTGGCGGGGCTGCAACCGCCAATTAACACTGCGCTCTTTTACCCTTTTTTTCTTTTTTTCTGCAGCTGTATCTGGTTCCCTATCAGAATCTGTTTCTAAAGATTTTGACCAGAACAATCTGATTTTGACATGTGGTTTTTTTATTAAAATAATTTACGTGAAACACGACCCTCAGTCTTATCGTCTCATTCCGCGAATAGCGCCAGGCAACCTAGAATAAAAGGTCTTAATTGATGGGGATACAAATTTCGTGACAACTGGTACGTATTCCAACCCCCACATACAATCACGCGACTTTTCGTTTCTAGACAAAGAGATCGTGAATCACCCCTACCGACTCCAGTATAGAAGATACTACATGACCCACAAATGAACACCGCTGTGCACCCTTCGCTGTGAAGTCGCCACCAGTGTAGGTGCTCCTGTTCCTGCAGGTAACCTGCCTGACTGTGTCACTGACTCACGGCAACAACCCCACACTGGGAAAAGACAGACCAGCCCATCCTACATTACACAGTCTTGGCTGGCCCCAATGGGTTTTTTTTCCTGTTGTTGTTGTTGTGATTGTTGGCTTGCGTTTGTTGTATTTGCCTTGTAATGACTCATGCTGATAAGGTGTAACATTTATGGGGCTATGTGCACGCGGTGGTGTTATTTCTTGGTGGAAGGGGTGGGGGTGGGCGGGGGGTGTGTGTTAAAGTAAGGGACAAAGAAGGTGTCTTGCAGCTAACTCTGTGTCTTGTTTATATTTGGGGGGGGGGGGTGTTTTTCTTTGTAGAAACAGCTTATTTGTCATGGAATGGAGATTTCCTGTGTGTGTGTGTTGGTGTGTGTGTGTTTGGTGTGTTGTTGTGTGTGTGTGTGTGTGTGTGTGTGTGTGTGCGCGCGCGCGCGCGTGCAGCGTTTTGTGTGTGCAAGCGTGTTTCTGTGCATGAAACTATCTGTTTACACTTGTATATATATTTTTTTAGAAAACCCATGTTTATATAGCTCTGAAATTTCTTAGCGCAGGCAGCTTCAATAATACGCAGATGTTGTAATGATTTCATTAAAAAGTTGATAAAACTCTGAATATGTTGTTACTTTTTTTCAAAGCAACATATTTATCTGAACGCACATGTTTTTTTCATAAGGATAAGTTGTCGAGTCATTTCTCTTGCTGCTCAGAACAGTCTCAAGTTCTGCTCGGGGGAGAGGAAAATCGGCGGGATTGCTTTTGGACAACGAGTATGTATGTATTGTAGTGCCCAATCCAATGCTGTTGTGTATAGTCCCGCTGACCACAGAGGTCTTAGAAAGGGCTGGAGTGTGGATATAGGCTACAACCTAGACTGGCAGTGTAAGTCGATGTGTTGTTTGCTTTATTGGGGATTGTCATTCTTTAAGTTTCTTTACCTGGTGCTGGGTTGTTTGTTGGTTTTTGTTACAGGGTCATTCACTTTGATCATCGGTGGTTTTGAAGTACTATTGCAATATTGCCATCAAGCTTGCATGCTTGCAGGTATGCACACAAATTACACACACGTAATTATGCATGCACGCACACACACACGCGCACATTGTGTGCCGGTGGGAACAGATGACAGAATTTACAAAACCGCATACACACGGGAACTGGATGTAAAAAACACATAAGTTCTTATTCCATTATCCTCGATATAAAAGAATAAAATATAAAAGAATAAAATAAATAAATGAATAAATAGATAAAAACATACACACATACGCGCGCACACACACACACTCACACACATGCACACGCACATACACACAGACACACACACAGAGACAGGCACACAGAAAGACACATACACAAACACACACACACCACAGAACACACAAACACACACACACACACAACACACACACACACACACACACGCACGCCGCGCGCGAATAAGAATACTTCATTGCCTCAAGATTGAGAAATGGGGGTGAGTCATAACACAGGATAACTGAACAAACGAAAACTAATAACACATAATATTATATCATCCTTTCCAAAAGCAAACAGCCAAAAAGCATACGCGAGCACACGCACGCGCGCACGCACACACACACACACACACACACACACACACACACACACACACACACACACACACACACACACACACACACACACACACTTACTTCTTTACCTGTTGCTGGGTTGTCCTTGTTTTGTTGGGTTTCTTTTGTTACAGTGTCATTCACTTTGATCATGGGTGGTTTTGAAGTATTATTGCAATATCACCATCAGGCTTGCATGCATGCAGGCATGCACACGACCACACGCACGTAATCATGCATGCACGCGCGCGCACACACACACACACACGCGCACAAACACACACACAAACTCTCTCTCTCTCTCTCTCTCTCTCTCTCTCTCACCTCTTTCTCTCACACACACACACACGCCATATTCACGCAGAAACAAATACCACTGATCATTGCTTACACCATAATTATTGATTTGCCCCCCCACACACACACCATTTTTTCTTCCTCTCCAAACACTGTAACTATCCCTCTTTTGTCTCTTTTCTGCCTCCAGTCACAGAGACGACTCTTTGTCACAACCTTTTTTATGTTTTTGTTGAACCCGACGATTCTGATCGTGAAGATCACAAGATAGGTGTTATGTGTGTGAGTGTTGTAGGAGAAGTTGGTCACCTAGACAAAATCGATGGCAGCATATAATGTTGGGAGCTTGTGTGTTCAGGTCGCTTCACCCCTGCGGGTGGCTTTCTCAATATCCAGACATGGTTTTGGTATAATATATATTATATTATATTGACCCGTGTAAAAAAAAATTAAGATTCTACTTGTAGAGTAAGAAAAGACCTTATCATTGAAACCAGGCATCTGGTGCACTTTTTGATTTTAAGAGGCAGTACTGTTACTTTCTGTTGGGTTCCTCCCTCACACACTGGTATCTATTTTAATGAAAAAGTCGACAGCCTTGCAAAATATGGAGCGAGGTATAAAAATGCTTCCTGTGAAATAAATGTTGCCTTATCTCTGCATGAGGGAGACAAAATGCTACAAAACGCTCGCTGGAAGCATTTCAGAAAGAAGATAAACGAGTCTGGCAATAGCTGTACAAGGAATGTGATTGATTTTCAAAATGCTTTTATTTCTAACAAAGTATGTGGTTGGTATAATCGCAGAAATATGTTATCCCTCATGTACAGGTTTAAGCTAAACGCTTTCAGGACAAAATACGTGAAAGATGTACACTGCATTTGTGGGGGAGAAGATCTCCAATAGTCTTGTTATTTCTGGTTGTGGATATTTAAAAGCATTTTTACCTGCTGTACTTAGTTTGTCAATGGATCAGATTCTGTCTGAACCATCGTTACTGTTGGACATTGTGTTAGGGTTGATAAAAAGTCCGATAACTCAGTTTTTGTAGTATGTTAAAGTTGGTTTTTATGCGGTACTGTTATCTGACATTTTTCAGTTATCGTTTGCTTTTTCTTGTTAGATTTTTCCCGTCTAAAATCACTCAATGTGAATAGACGTTAAACTGAAGATATCAATTGATCCGTGTGACATGCTCAGAGCAAGACGTGGGTAGGGTAGTGTCCCTTTTTTGTCAGTGTCGTTGTGGGAGGGTTGGGTCTTGTGTACATATATATATATAGATATACACGTTATGTCTGTGTGAAAGTGTCGTGGAACGATTTTCTGGATTGTGCAAAGTTTGACACATACGTGTGATGTTGTATGTGTTTATGTTTGTGTGATTGTTTGTGTGTGTGAGTTTGAGTGTGTGAGTGTGAGTTTGTGTGTGTGTGTGTGTGTTTGTGTGTGTATGTGTGTGTGTTTGTGTGTGTGTGTTTGTGTGTGTATGTGTGTGTGAGTTTGTGAGTGTGTGAGTGAGTGTGTTTGTGTGTGTGTATGTGTGAGTTTGTATGTGTGAGTGAGTGTGTGTGTGTGTGTTTGCGTGTGTTTGTGTGTGTGAGTGTGTGTTTGTGCGTGTGTTTGTGTGTGTGAGTGTGTGTTTGTGTGTGTTTGTGCGTGTGTGTGTGTGTTTGCCAGTGCATATGCGCGCATGCCAATACTATTCATTGTAATCTGATTTCGTATTTATGTGTTCACAGACAAACGTTATAACAGCTTCTAAGTCTATTTGAATATAAACTGCACATTCTTTAGAAATACAATAATCAGGCAAACACATTAAAGTTTCTACTCTGTCATTTCTGTTTAGAATGAAATCCATGAACACATCAAATGTTTCCTGATGTTGACACGGTCACCTGTTCAAAACGTTCTGACTCCTAAAAAGTGGTTTGAAACCATTTTTGCATCAGCCAGTGCCCAAGAAGAACACTAAAGTAATGGCGACACTTGTCCAAGACTTCGAAAGACATCATTTTGTTAGTGAGAGAGTGTTTTCGACAGTTCTCCAAGGCAATAATTATGACTTCAAAAGAGATCGTTTCTGCTTGTAAGAGAATGTTTGCCGCCGGTGTAGGCTATGGAAGATCATATCCCATGTCTGATATTTATGCCGTTTCAAATCGGCGCTATAGGAGAGGAGACAGGATGAATGGCAAAGAGCCTGTTCTTATATATCGACAGATTTTTTTCTCAACACATATGCCAGTGTCTTCCCCCATTTAGTACTTAGCAACAAAACCGTGAGTGGTGGTCTGGGCGCTAGTCTTTCGGATGAGACGATAAACCGAGGTCGCGTCTGCAACACGCGTTTAGTAAACGTTAAAGAACCCGCGGCAGCAAGAGAGGTATCACTGGCCTGGCCAAATTCTGTAGAAATAGGGAATGAAATACATGTGCAGACAGGAAAAGAAAAACCGAATGGGTGGCGCTGCTGTTGTGGCGACGCGCTCTCCCCGGGGGAGAGCAACCTAAATTTCTCGCAAAAGAAATCTGCCGTGACTTTTTAAGTGGTATACAAATACAAGAAGGCATTTTTGTACAGTTTGTTTTTTGCACCCAGAATGATGAAAACACAAGACTAGCTTCAGCTGATGTTGGTTGCAATAATCATTATCATCCACCAAGGTTTGATAAGAGCGAGTGAGTTAGTTACTGCACATCGTCAGCAACACGTGGCTACAGTGTCACGTGAGGAGGAGGAGGAGGCATCGAGAGAAGTTTCCAGCGAAGTGTGCTCCTCTGAAGGAGTCTGCGCCCTCCCCCTCCCAACATTAATGTTCTTGTTATGTGTTTGTGCTTCCAAGCTGTAGACAAAATACGCGCTTGCCAAAGTCCTTTGATTATGTACGAACAAGTTTTATGTGACGATATTATTGCTTTTGTTGTTGTTGTTGCTTAGGTTGTGTTCAGAAGGTGTTCTGTTGTTATGTCTTTTGTTTGCTTTGTTCTTCTTGTTGTTGTTGTTCTGTCTCGCTTGGTGGTCTAGAAGTAATGCACCTGTCTAGTCAGCTAAAACTCTCGGGTTCGATCCTACTTTTAACCCGAACCTTCGCTCCCCTTTCAATAGACCTTGAGTATTGGTCTGGGTGCTAGTCTTTCAGACGGGACAATAAATCGAGGTATGGTGTGTTTGCACACACATTTAGTACACGTAAAAAAACACCCACCGCAACAAAAATACTGTACCTGGCAAAATTCTGTAAGTTAAGAAAAACCACTCAGGAAGGAACCGATATACTGGCAGACAGAGAATCTTTGCTTTTAATGAGTGGCACTGCTCTTGTGGCGACACTCTTTCTACAGTGACAGTGGCCCAGATTGTCACACGGAAATCTGCCGTAACTGAAAGGGGGTTACAAATATAAAACTACATTATGGAGGGAATGGTAGTAAGGAAAACAAGTCCAGGTAACGACTTACAACTTTTTCCTTAATTTTTGAAAATGATTTATCAAGATTCAATTTTTAAAAATTTTTAAAGAAAGAAGGTTTTTTGTTAAAACACGCTTTAGAGATAAAAAATCTTTCAATGACAGCATTTTCGAGTAAGATTCAATTTTTTTAAACGCTCTAGAAAGTAAAATCATTCAATGACAGCATGTTTAAGCATTTTTTTTCTTTTTTAGTAAGAACCATGGCTTTGGCCTGACCTGAGTGAGTTTCGGTTCCTGGATATGCCTTCGTCAAAGATCCTGGCTGTGCGCTCCGTGGAACCTTACTGAGAGACACTTTTCAGAGTTTAGAAATGTCAATCGCATTCACAAGGATATTTGATATTTCTGTGGCCTTTATAAGCTACCACGGAAAGACGATGATAAAAAGAGAAAGAAATCATGCTTAAGATATATGTTGCAACACCCCCCCCCCCCCCACAACAACACACACACACCACACACCTCACACCCCCAATATGAATAGGAGAAAATAAAAACCTAATGAATCTTTGTGCCTTTTTATCTTGGGGATCCTATTGAAAGGATGCAAAGGAGGTCATAAAGTTTGCATCCAGCCAATTTAGGAATTCATGCGAATTTCAGGAACGCATTACAACCTACTGTCAAGTTGCTTTTGTTAAACGTTCGAATTGAAACTTGAGTTCTCTGATAGCTTCTCGGCGTAGATGAATATTGAGTCTACAACGTTTCAAACTGTTTATCCTCGTTTGTAATTTAGCTCAGGCATTTTTTTTTTTTTTTGCACATCGTCTTTTCTTCTCATAAAGAGCTGTGGTTGGATTATTGGGCGTTCCCCAGATAAACATCCTGGAAGTCACCCAGACCATTCACGTCGACTCACTCATTGCAACACCTGGAGTCGCTGTTAGATGCACACCGGATGAGAAGTTTGTGTGTACAAGTGGTTTATTAAGGTCATCGCCACAAAGACAGCCACGCTCCGACTTCATAGAATTTTTTCTCTTTTGATGGAGAGTATGGGATGTTACGGTAAAAGCTTGACATGGATAAAGACAGTGTCAGCGTAACATGTCAAAGCATAGCGCTGTTTATAATGTAGGCCGGGGTACTTTTTGCTTGCATCATTAACTGACAAAGCTTGTTGGCCTGGGCCGGTCCTTGCCAAGTGGGAATGTCATGGTGTCCTTTGTAAGATAGCAAAAACAACAAAACCCCAAACAAAACACACAAAAACAGACAACTCTGACAACAGCAAGGCATTGTTTGTGCCCACCTTTTTGCGTTTAGCTGTGTGAGGGAGGAGATGTATTTGTGGAGATGACGAACCACCATTGACATTGGATGGGGCGATGTTAGAGAACTGACAACCGATATGTGGTGATGCAAGATTGTCAGCTCTGCCACTCTATCCTCTTTGGAATTGATCTTTTGTAAACACACTCTGTCTCTCTCTGTATTTGTCTCTG
>CM054142.1:40492102-40497102 GCA_028751875.1 Rapana venosa
GAGATCCTGTCCTAGTGGGATTTTTCTGCCCTGTTGTACAATCTTCCGCTACATAGGAAACATGCTGTAAGGGAAAATAAGCCTATTGCACATCATTATATGTAGACACCATTAAAGCTTCTAAGTAGTATGGAGCAGAAAAAGGACAATCCTCCGACTCTGTTTTTATTTGTCTCTATGTCTCTCGCCCTCCCTCCTCTCTTTTCTGATCCTGCCTGTGCATAAGTTTGCCAGTCTGCCAATCTTTGAGATGGTCTGTCTGTCTTTCGGTACTTTTGCTTGTGTCTTTTTCTCATCTCTTCTTTTCCCTGCGTTCTGTGCGCTATTGCTGTGTCAGTCCACCTTCTTTACACATTATCGCAAACTTTAACAGCAGTTTTTATCCCAGTTTTGTGAACTTTTAACAGAAGGAAAGCTCGCGCAACAACATCATGAAGAGCTGAACCAAATCCTCGCTTGGCATCATTTTGTTCTGATGATGTTTTCTGATCTTCCATTACGTACAATGCAACATTCTGAATGGGGAAAATGACCCCAGATGACGTCAATGTAGACCATGCCAAAGCTTGCCTATATTGAGGAGAAGGCAGTTACTGAAATATAAACTCAAGGGAAAGCGTGGGGGTAAAAAAAACAACCCACGGAACACCTCCACTGAGTTATATCAGCCCGGGGTTTTATTAAAACTTAAGAATTGAATCCAGTTCTCACCTAGAACTCTTTTCTTATAGACTCTGTCATCTTCTGTGAGGTACTATGCATTCTGAGGGAGGGAGGTGTGTGTGTGTGTGTGTGGGGGGGGGGGGGGGGTAATCACACTGCAATACATGGATGAACGCAATGGAAAACCTTCTCAATGGTCTGGAGCAGGAGGACAATACAAACGAACTTAGAGAAAATGGAAAATGAAGATGAACGGCATTGGTGGTAAGCTCGTTTCCTATAGCTTTGGATAGCTTGGGGCGTCGTTGTATGGACGCTACGGGAACAGTGCCATGAATTTGTTATACCTTACTGCTTGGCTGTTGCTTTAATCTGTATATTATAGAGTTGCACAGGTTTAAGCTGAGTCTTCAAAAGGTGACAGCTCCACTATGGTTTTTGTGGTCGGTGGGGCTGTAAAGAAAGCAAAACAAGATTGGATTGGACTGGACTGTTGCTATTGTGGACGCGTGTTTGCTAATGTACATGAAAAGGCTAGTAACAGGTCTGTTTGATAGCTTTGTAACCTAAATGGGGAAGGAGAAATCTGAACAGTTCCTCTCTGTTTTGTCTGTCTGTCTGTCTCTGTCTATCTGTCTCTGTCTGTCTGTCTCTCTCTCTCTCTCAGTCTTTCTCTCTCTGTCTGTGTCTGTCTGTCTGTCTGTCTCTCTCTCTCTCTCTGTTCTCTCTCTCTCTCTCTGTCTGTCTGTCTCTGTCTGTCTCTGTCTGTCTGTCTGTCTCTCTCTCTCAGTCTCTCTCTCTTTCTCTCCATCTCTGTCTCTGTCTCTCTATCTCTATCTCTATCTCGCTCTGTCTGTCTCTCTCTCATTGCTTCTAGGTTTGAAGCTTCTTTGTTGGATTTCACAAATTGAAGTCTCTTATTTCTTTTAGTATTATTTTTTTCTTGATTTTTTTAAAATGTGGATTTTGCCTTTTTTATGGTGCGGGTTTTTTAAAATATAAAATGCTTGGTTGTTTCTTATCAGCGATTGGAGTAACCATATCAAAATTACCCTTTTAACAAACAAGATCTCTAGAAGTTGTTTCTTTGTTGTTTCGAAGTGTCATTCAGAAATGTCTTGAATTATCGTTACAGTGCAGTTACAGTGTAAATGTCTCGTTTTATCGAGAACTTAGTAGGGAAGCAAAGAATAACTTTATTGATTTTTTTTAGTTTTTGAAATTGGTTTGGTAACGTTACTCTTTGATTTCTTTGGCCTATTTCTTCTGTTTTCTTTGCTTTCGCTCGTCATGTTGTTTGTGTGGTGGTTTTCTGTCATTGCCTGTTTTTGTCTTTGAGTGTTACTGTCTCAAAATCTTGGACACAACAGACAATATGCAATAATATACAAAGAAAAATTCTTTCAAATCGGAGAATGGATGCTTGTACGGCGAGATATTGGAAACGTTATTACACGTTAACTTCTCATCCAGTGTGCACTTTTATTATTCTCACGACGGTTTCCAGATGCGATGAGCGAGACAGTGTATATTCTGAGTGAGTCCCTAGACTGTTTGACCTGGGATGCGCTCAACAACAAAAATAACAACACATCTTATCCACACCTTGTTGTTGTTGCTGCTGCTGTCATTGTTGTTATAGTTTGTGGTGTTGTTGCAAATTCCCCAGCTTAAGGGGGTGGGACGTTTACGTGCTTGACCCTTTTCAAATGCCTCGCCCAGGCACGAAATAGCCTAGTGGTCAGAGCGTTGCACTCGCGGTTTGACGAAGGGCCCAGGATCGAGCCTTGGTGCGAGCCACCACCGAGACGCCCGTTCAAAAGGGATTTTTCCCCTGGAGTTAACATCAGTAGTGACTCCACTCCCGTGAAAGTCCTTTTCAGGAGACTATAAACCGAGGCCCTGTGTGCAAACTCACGCGCGCCGAACATCTTGCACACACGTTAGAACCCGCCCTGCCTTTCGGAAGAGTAGGTCATTCGTGCTGGTAAGTGGTTATTACACAAAGAAAACATATCTTTAAAAACAACAACAACAAAAACCCCGCATGCACACTGGTATCGTGTTTTTACATCTTCCCTGAAGTCAGAATGCGGCTACCTTAATGGTAGCCAAAAACAAAAAACAACCAAAAAAAAAAACCGCGGTCGCATACGCACAAATCTCACTATTGGTGAAAACTGTAAGCTCTAAATGAGGAACGAAAGAAAAAATCAAAAGAAACTCGCAATAAAAAAAACAACATCACTATAGGCAGCCATACTCCGACCGCACAGGATGTTTTCTCCTTTAAACAAAAGTCCAGGTTGTATTGCTGAGAGCTTGTCATGGCTGAAGACAAGCTCAACATAACATCTCAGCATAACCGCATATTGATATAGTTATTGTTATATATCAGCCTTGGCACTTAGCTTACATCAACAGCTGACAGAGCTGTTGCCCGAGGCCAGATCAACACCTTTTTTCCTGCCAAGCTAAACAAGCGAGAAATAAAAACATGCACAAAAAAGAAAGAAAAGGGAAAACAAGAAACAAAACGTAGATTAAAAAAAGAAAAGAAGAAAACAAAACATACATAAAAAGAAAGAAAATAGAAAAAAAAAGAAGTAACAAAAATTATACATAAAAAGAAAGAATTTTTTTAAAAAGAACCAACAAAAACATAGATTAAAAAAAGAAAGGAAATAAGAAAACAAAAAACATAAAAAAGAAAGAAAAGAGAAAAAAAGAAGAAAAACAAAAACCTGTATAAAAAAGACAGAAAAGAAGAAAAAAAAGAAAGAAAGCAAAAACATACATAAAAAGAAAGAAAAGAAAAAGAAAAGAAACAAAAACATATTTTTTAAAAGCCAAAAAAACCAAAAACATATATAAAACAACACACACACAAAACCCCAGCTCAGGTAATATTTCTACCATAGCTATCAACATGCAGGCAGTTGTTACGTAAAGAGGATAATGATGCACACCACCGCCAAACCAGACATCACTCGTCTGCTGCGAAAGTAGTTTCTTAGTGCCAACATTGGTTGTGTTGGCTGTGTGTGTGTGTGTTTTGTGTGTATGTGTGTGTGTTGTGTGTGTTTGTGTGTGTGTGTGTGTGTGTGGGTTGTGTGTGTGGTGTGTGTGTGTGTGTGTGGTGTGTGTGTGTGTTTTGTGTGTGTGTGTGTGTGTGTTGTGGTGTGTGTGTGTGTTGTGTGTGTGTTGTGTGTGTTTGTGTGTGTGTGTTGTCTTGTTGTCTTCAATTTAACGTCTGTTCACTCTAAGTGATATTAGACGAATGTGTGTGGGGTGTTTGCGTGTATGTGTGTGTGCGTGTATGTGTGTGTGTGTTGTTGTGTGTGTATGCGTTGTGGTGTGTTTGCGTGTATTGTGGTGTATGTGTGTTGTGTGGTGTGTGTGTGTGTGTGTGTGTGTTTGTGTGTGTGTATGTGTTGTGGTGTGTGTGTATGTGTGCGTGTTTGTGTGTGTATGTGTGCGTGTTTTTGTGTTATGTGTGTATGTGTTGTGGTGTGTGTGTGTTTGTGTTGTGTGGTGTGGTGTGGTGTAAGTTGTGGTGTGTGTGTATGTATGTGTGAGTGTATTGGAGTGTGTGTTCCTTCTATATGATATTTTGCTCCTTAGCTGGGAGGGGAGGGGGGGGGGACGTGGAGAGAGAGAGTTGGTGTGTTCGTGTGCGTGCATATGTGTGTGTATGCGTGCGCGTGTGTGTGGTGTGTGTGTGTGTGTTTTTCTTCTGCTTAATTATTGTCACCATGTGTTGCTCCTTAGTTGTAGCGTGCGTGAGTGTGTGTGCGAGCGCGTGCATGCGCGTATGTGTTCGAGTGCGCGCACGTGTGCATGCGTTTGTGCATTGCTGGCGTGTGCGTAATTGCTTGCATGCTTGCTTGTGTGTGTGTGTTTTGTTTTCTTTCTGCATTCTATGATATCCTCAACCCTGGCAATAAAAAGTTACACTCCCATGACTGTGCTCTCCTGTCTTTTGCAGTAATGTGCTAGACAAAGAGGTGCCGGGTTTCTCTGTTGTATCACCGCCGCTTTCCTAGCAGCGTGTTTTGTGTCGCCTTCTGATGGGACAGCAGGGTTTTTCTCCTTCGTTCTGATCTGATCTGTTTTGTAAAGAAGTACCCATCAAACTGCGAAAGCCTGCCTTTTCTTTCCAGAGGAAAATTACATGAAGACTACTGCTACTACTGCTGCTGCTGCTGCTGCTGCTGCTTCTGCTGCTACTACTACTACTACTACTGCTGCTGCTGCTGCTGCTGCTGCTGCTGCTGCTGCTACTACTACTACACTGCTGCTGCTGCTGCTGCTGCTGCTGCTGCTGCTGCTGCTGC
>CM054142.1:40499602-40504602 GCA_028751875.1 Rapana venosa
TTCTAGGATAATGGAATAAGCACGCATGTACTTTTTTTCCCCATCCAGTCCCCGTGTGTATGCAGTTTTGTACATTGTGTCATGTTTTGGGGTGGCCAGAGGTGCTCGCTCAAGTGGGATGACTTTCCACCGACCACAGTCCCTAAATCGGAGAAATTCTGCAGGGGCTATCATACAATCTCAAATCTAGCACTGTTTTAACGGGGCGGTATGGCCTGGTTGGTTAGAGCATTGCACTCGTGATCTGCTGACCAGGGTTCGAATCCCGTTCAAGGAGACGGTCAGTTTCTCCAGGAGTTAACTTAACATCAGTGCTGACTCCATTCCTCCCAAAAGTCCTATGGATGAGACTGCAAACCGAGGTCCCGTGTGCAAACGCACGCAGAAGATCTTGCGCACGTGCTAAAACCTGTTCCGCTTTTCGGAAGAGGTCATTGTATGCCGGTGGGAACAGATGACAAAATTTATAAAACTACATACACACCGGGATTGGATGTAAAAAAAACACCCACATGAGTGCTTATTCCATTATCCTCGAAATACATAAATAAATAAATAAGTAAAAAATTTGAGTTTTTCTCATTAACACTATCCCTACGTTAAGGGAGAAAACCTCTTTTTTCCAGTACACAATCATTCACTGTGCCCATTCGTATGCTTCTGAAACCCAGTAGTAGATAATAGGGAGGGAAGGGTTAGTGAATGGCTGGTTACTCTGCGGCGGGTTACCCGTTGGGAAAAGGTTAAACGAGGTGACAGCTCTGATGTGACCTCTGAGGTCAGCCAGGCTCCAACCATGTAATTGGATTGGATTGGATTGGAAGGAATTTTTTTTTTAATCCAGATTTGTATGCTGATACAAAGCAACACGAGACAAAAACAAATGAACGAAAGACAAACTGACAGTGGGCCGTTATTTTATGTTGGTGTGTTTGTTTTGTTTTGTTTTATTTTACGAAGACCATCACCATGTTCCAAGAAAGCTTCCCTTCGCTAACCTGGGTAATAAAAGGCAGCATTTGCAGCCTGCTGTGTCGGTGCCAAGGAAGGCATTAGTCCCCTGCTGGGAAGCTGTTTACAGTAAAGCAGGATCAGGTGAAGCTTTTTGTGGGCTTTAGGGTGTGTGAGGTTTGTTTTTTTCGATTTTTGTTTTGTTTAGTTGTTTGATATTGTTTCGCGTCTTTGCCATAATACAGATGCTGACCCCATGTGTTTATTCGCTCATTACTATGCCTGTGCTAAAGAAGCGATAGAGATGAGATTTGTATCTCTTTTTTTATTCCCGAAGTTGGAATGTGGCTACCTTAATGGTGGGTTAAAGAAAAAAAAATCACCTGCGCAAAAGATCTGGGAACCTTGCAGTTTTTGCCGAGGAACGAAAATAAAATATATTTTAAAATCTATTGGTGAACATATTTGTTTCGACGTTTGTTTTCACGTAAGAATATTGTTCACTTGACTATTTCTTAGTTTGTAAGAAACTATCAGCAGACAGGGCGGCATAAAGCAACGCTTTTCTTTGAGAACAGCGTGAAGGCTTTTGAAAGTAAGAGTTTCACAGAAGAGGGAAGCTTTACCATTTCTATTGCTCTGTCACAAATGTCACGAGTAAGTACGACTCTACCCTCCCCTCCCCCGCCCCCCCCCCCCCCCCCCCCCCCCCCCCCCCCCCCCCCCCCCCCTCCCCCCCCTTCCATCCCCTTCCTTCCAGATATTGCCTTCCCCGTGACGTCATCAACAGTTTCTGTTTCTGTGAGGGAAACTCTTTTTCCTGTTGTTTTAAAAAAGTTATCACTTCAAACAAACTCGATACAGGCATAATTATGTACATGTCATTTCTTTAAAGTCTGTTGATCTGAACATCGCTTCTGAAGATCATGGATGTTTCTCAGGTAAACTGTTCAAAACGTGGACATTTGGTGGGTTTGCTAGAAGAAGAATTGGTGATTTTCGAGCGTTTGCTGATAGACAATGCAGTTTGCAAAGTCCGATTACTGTGTAGAAATGAAGGTAATACAGTGACAGGGAAGGGAAAGGGTGCTTGATACTGTGGAACCCATAGACAAGTACACAGTTATATATTATTCTCTCTCCTCTGTCGTCCCTTTCTTTCTGTCTGCTTGTCTGTCTCTGTCACAGTCTGTCTGTCTGTCTGTCAGTTTGTCTCTGTCTGTCCGTCTGTCTATCTGTCTGTCTGTCTGTCTGTCTGTCTGTCTGTCTGTCTCTCTCTCTCTCTCTCTCTCTCTCTCTCTCTCTCTCTCTCTCTCTCTCTCTCTCTCTCTCTCTGGGTCTGTCTGCCTCCCTCTGTGTGTGTGTCTGTCTATCCCTGTCTCTGTCTCTTTCCGTCTGCTGTCTCTATCTCTCTGTCTCTGTCTCTTTCCGTCTGCCTGTCTCTTTCTCTCTGTCTCTGTCTCTGTCTCTCTCTGTATGGGTCTGTCTTTCTGCTTCCCTTTGTGTGTGTGTGTGTGTGTGTGTGTGTGTGTGTGTGTGTGTGTGTGTGTGTGTGTGTGTGTGTGTGTGTGTGTGTGTGAGTGTGTGTGTGTGTGTGCTTCTCATTTTTCTTTATTAACTTTTTTGTGTTCTTAAGACAGCCCATCTCCTTGCCTCTCTTTCTGTCTGTCTGTCTGTCTGTCTGTCTGTCTGTCTGTCAGTTATAAAGCAGATTAGTCGGCAGGTGTCTCCATGTCTTAATGACTGTGTTCGTTTCCCTGTCTGCCTCTTTTTTTTTCTTACTCTCTGTCTCTGTTGCTATGTCCTCACCTTTCAACAGATTATAGACTTTTGTCGTCAAGGGTTTTTTTGGTTTTTCTAAATTCATGTGTTTATTGTCTAAGTTTCTTCACTTTTAACAGACAGGTAGGTTATACCCTCAAAAAACCAGTTTCACCAGATTGTATCCAGCAATTGCGCTTACACCTTTTCCATGCAGGTTTGTTGTGTTTTTTTAAACTGTTTTTCCCTAGCTGATTGTGTGGCTGAGTCACTTTGCTGTGCATTACAAAGTTTAATTGCAGTTTGCCGCAGTTGTCCAACTTTTAGCAGACACAACGAACTTTAAGCAGAGACATCTAACTCTTCTCCAACATTGTTGTAGTTGTTGTTCTTGTTGTTGTTGTTGCTGCTGGTGTTGTTGTTGATGTTGTTGTTGTTGGTGGTGGTGGTGGTGATGGTGTTGTGTTGGTGTTGTTGTTGTTGGTGGTGGTGGTGGTGGTGGTGTTGGTGGTGGTGGTGGTGTTGTTGTTTTTGGTGGTGGTGATGGTGGTGGTGGTAGTGATGGTGGTGTTGTTGTTGTTGGTGGTGGTGGTGTTCTTGTTGGTGGTGGTGGTGTTGGTGGTGGTGGTGGTGGTGTGGTGGTGGTGGTGGTAGTGTTGTTATTGGTGGTGATGGTGGTGGTGGGGGTGGTAGTGGTGGTGGGGGTGGTGGGAGTGGTTATTTTGGTTGGGTTTTGCTTTACTCTGTTTAATATTTTCTGTAACCTTTCAGCCAGAAGTCGGACTTGTGAAGGGTACAGTGACCATGTAGAACATGGAGTGTGCACAGAGCTGCTGCAGAGCTTCCCAATGTTGCAGAGTAGATAGATATGTTGATGTGTGTAAAAATGGACTCGAGGAGCGGAGCGTGAGAACAGAAGGGGAACATCTGTGAGTGGTTTCGGATCAGTGGCTGACGTTAGCATTGGAGCATCGTGGTTCATGCGCCTTGAGGAACTGTAGCTTCCTTTCGTCTCCTGGTTGCATGAGTATTCTTAGACCCGTACCATTCTGCTTACCTCAGTGTGTGTGTGGTTGTGTGTGTGAATTGCATAAGTTAGATTGAGTCTGGTAAATACCTCATGCTCTTAACAGTGAGCTTAGCAGGCAGTTAGAGAGAGAACAAATGTGTCACATTTATTGTTTAAAGCACTGTTTTCCTTAAGTTCTTAAGTTGAGTTTTTATTATTTTTTCTTCTTCTTCTTCTTCTTCTTTTCTTCTTCTTCTTCTTCTTCTTCTTCTTCTTCTTCTTCTTCTTCTTCTTCTTCTTCTATCTTCTTCTTCTCTTTTTCTTCTTCATTATTTTCTTTGTCAGCGCTCAGACAGCAATTATTGTTGTCTGTCGTATGAGCAAAACATGCGTTCCTTTCTTTTGCTTTTTTCAGTTTAGATCGTTTACTTTTCCTGCACTAGTTACTGTCAGCACATGCTAGCTTTTAGTGTAACTGTTTCAAAAGACCATCTTCCTAATAGACACAGATCTTATAAACTTAGTTTGTGTCTATCTACAAAATGTCAGATGATGTCCAACAAAATGATCTTTCCTTTATCAAGGGATTGCACACAGGCAGATAAAGCTGGCCATTTACTCATGGCTGTTATCCAATGCAAAACAGTATCAGACGGAAAAAAATGAACAGAAAAAAACATGCCTACTTGATATTTATACACAAAGCTATCAAACAAGTTGTTTTTATGTAACAAGGATGATGATACACAGTGTTCCCAGCGTGTTGTTTCAGCATCAAACAAGACATCAGTCGTCTGCTGTTAAGTCATTTAAGGAGGAGAAAGAAGGATAGGGGGGTCTTGTGCTTTTAGATTGTACCACTGTTAGCCGTAAAAAGATACTCAACCGTTTTTTCATTGCCTATTTCTTTGCTCCTAGCAAAGAAGAGAGTACGGAGGCAGCTACACGTCTTTGTATTTCGGGGTTTCATCTTAACATTCTGTTAAAAAATTCGTTCTGATGCGAGAATGCTATATCCTTAGTTCATTGATGGTTTGCAGGAAACAGCCATTAAATAGAACAAAAAGTACTACATTTCATGACTAAGATAGGAACGCTTGTTTAGAAGAAAACCTTCAATCGTGGAGTTTTCACCATTTCAGCTTCTCTTTCACCAAAAAAAAACACCCCATCAGTAAGTCAATCAGTCTATTACAGTTCTTGGCCTTTCTTACGATGTACGGGAATAGTTTCTATACTTGATGGGAAAGAAGAACTCTGTTCCTGATACTCCAGGAAA
>CM054142.1:40509602-40514602 GCA_028751875.1 Rapana venosa
AATCAAAGCACTTCTGGAGAATGATTGTCAAAAGTGTTTCAGCAAAAAAAGTGTCATTATTCAAGTGTACCAGCTGACTGATGTCATGTACATGCTGAACAAAGCATTGCTGTTGAGCACACTCTGAGCTTTTACCTTATTGATGCTCGCTCATTTGTATATGTGAATATGTATGCTTTTCTAAATATAATTGTGTTTAAAGCAACAACGGACATGAGTCAGGATGAGGAGAGTGTGATCAGCTGCTGATGTTAGCTCTAGAGGTCAGTGCACAAGCGACAAGAGAAAGAAATGTACCTTCTTTTTGTCACCTGGCTGAACGGGTCTTTTTGGACTGTTACGATTTCAGATTCTGTGTGTGTGTGTGTGGGGGGGGGGTACTTACATAGCTCAGTGATCAGAGTACTCGCTCTCCCCAATATAAGGTTCAGCAGCAGCGGTGAGCGTGGTTACCCCTTTAATGGCTGACCGTTCATGCACCTTAGCTGCACTACAATCCCCCAGTTCACCCAGCTGTGAATGGGTACCTGCCCTCTTTAGGGTCAGGGAAGGTTAAAGCAGCGAGGGAGAGGAGATGGGCGCCGCCCTCAATATGTTGGCCCCTGGAGAAGCTGAGGTCTCTTGACACCGCGCTCCCCAACGACTGCAAAGGTTATGAGACACCTTTACGTAGTTAGGTTCGAGTCTGGTGATTCTTGTATCTGATGCTCCTAACTGTAAACTGAGGAGAAAATAAAAGTTCAATGTTTACTGAATGATTTTAAAAGTTTTTTTGTTCTTTCAGAGTTTTAGGGGTGTTTTTTTCTTACGTTGAATTTAGCTTATGCACTTTTTGTGTTTTTTTTTCTTTAGTTCTTTTTGTCAGTGCTTGCTGGGTTTTAATGTTAGTGTCTAGTGGGTTTTACCATATAGACAAATTCGTGAATGTTCAGTTTATGTGTGTGTATATACATCGTTACCCAGATAACGTCCACAGCTACCTTTCCACTGCAATAGGATTATAGGATGGAATTGCGCGCAAACACATTTCATTTCATGAATAATAAATGCACCGCTTGTGGAGAAGACTACGCTCCATCCCTAGCACTCTAACCATTTCAAACTGCTCTTTCACAAACTGCCGTTAGTAAGTTAATCATTCCATTTCCCCGTCTTGCCCTTTCCTCGTGACGTTCAGCATCCCGTTTCTATTATTGACGAAAAGCTGCTCGTTTTGCAGGACGCTTGAGAAGTAGGTAGCTCAGACACAATCGAAATAAGCTGTTATTTACCACCCTTGTTTATGGTTCTCCTGATGGTCCGATGGTCGTTTCTCAAGACAAGAGGCAATTCTTGAGCAAAACGGTTCAGAACAGATGTTTTTTTAACAGTAGTTATTGACCAGTCTTACGTGAGGGGCCGAGCTGTTAGACTAGTTTGGGTTTTTGTGTGTATGCTGTCTTTGTCGTAGTTAGATTATGTGAATAGTGGAAATGCACACTGAGTATCTGAAAGTGAAAACCGTTTCTTAAATGTGGGAAAGCAAAGAATTGGGTTGGTGTTGTGTGCTTGTCGCTCTCTTTTTTGTTTGCTTGTTTGTTTGTTTGTTTCTGTTGTGTGTGTGTGTGTGTGTGTGTGTGTGTGTGTGTGTGTGTGTGTGTGTGTGTGTGTGTGTGTGGTGTGTGTGTGTGTGTGTGTGTGTGTGTGTGTGAGTGTGTGTGTATGTGTGTGTGTCTGTCTATCTGTCTGTCTGTCTCTGTCCTCTGTCTCTCTCCCTCTCTCGCCCTCTCTCCTCTCTCTCTCTCTCTCTCTCTCTCCTCTCCTCTCTCTCCTCTCTCTCTCTCTCTCTCTCTCTCCTCCTCCCCCTCTCTCTCTCTCTATCTCTCTGCGTTTAACTTGTACTCACTTTATCTCTTTTTATGCATCATTCTGACCCTCTTTCTTTGCTTTAAATATCTTTTCTTAATATCTTCGTCTTTGTCAGCTCGTCTATCTCTGTCTCTTTGTCTGTCTACCTGTCTGTCTATCTGTCTGTCTTTGTGCCTTATTCTATTTCCCTGGGGTAGAAACAAGAAATGGCATTACCCAATCTACAATGTAAAGGGAGAGGCTAGGAGTACAAGAATGTGGGCCACGCTGCCTGCTCACCACACAGAGAAAGTCTGATGGCTCTACTTTCAGACTTCATGCATAAATATACAGTATGTCCTTTATCACTTTGGCATCCCATTCTTCAACTTTTCACTTTCTTGAACTTCAAAAAAAGCACTCTTGTACTGTTGGGAGTACTTTTGTTGTTGTTGAACTTTTCATTCATATGTTTTATTATGGTGACTTTAAGAACTCTGTGAACTTTTTTTTTGAACAAGTAGAATACGAAATTTATTGCAGTCAGTACAACCGTTAATGCATAACTAGTCTTTTCCAGCCATTTCTGGGCTAAGGGGGATGGCTGTACATGTCCTGAATTCTTCTATTCAGACGCTGTATCTTATATACTTTAGTCCTGCCTGATAATATCCCTCACAGACCAGTGCCCTTGTGGCACAGCCCTCCCCACCCACCACCCACCCCCAATCTCCTCATATCCTGCAGTCCTGCCCTACCTTCAACACTCTGACACACCAGACGTGGCCCTGCCCTGTAGAGAGCGCCAGGAAAAAAAAGATTGCGGGGACCGGCTGAGTCATTAGGACAGACTGCAGACTTTACCATCCAGACCGGATCCAAAACTGATCCTGGCTATAGAATGCAGAAAAGAAAAAGGATATGCTTTAATATAGAAACGATTGACAATGCACAGACAATATTGTTACTGGACAACAAAAAACAGGGAAAGTCTGGTGAGCGTACGAAATTGAATGCACCCCTCGAGAGACCAGAGGAGCTGAATATTTGTTAACAGTCAGATTTCTTCTAGCCCATTTTACTAGCCCTCGTGTTGGGGTCTGTCTGAGGTTTCAAGAGCACGGTGAAGCCAGGTCCATCTGTGACACATGTTTTAGTGTGTAGTTATTTCAGTTTAGTCAGTTTATGTTAGTTGATAATTCTGTGAAGGTTTCTGGCACTAAGCTGAAGTGTCTTCACCATTTTTATGTTCATTTAGTGTTGTGCCCAGAGCTGGGTGCATTATGGTTTGATGTAATAATAATAATGTATGGAATTTATATAGCGCTGAATCTTGTAAAGCAACAAATCAAAGCATTCAGATGACTTTTTTTATCGAGGATAATGGAATAATCACTCATGTGCTTTTTTTTACATCCAGTCCCTGTGTGTATGCGGTTTTGTAAATTTTGACATCTGTTCCCACCGGCACACAATGGCCTGCTCTTTCGAAAAGCGGAACAGGATTTAACGTGTGCACAAGATGTTCTGCATGCGTTCGCACACGGGGCCTCGGTTTATAGTCTCATCCGAAGGACTTTGACATTTAGTTCGATTTTTTTGTCAAACTGGGAAGAAAGGGCGAGGCTGGGAATCGAACCCAGAACCTCACGGTTTACTTGTTGGCAGGCAAACGTCTTAACCATCCTGCCACCTTCCTTCCATGTACATTATGTTTGATGTTTACTACGTTTGATGTATATAATGTTTGATGTACATTATGTTTAATGGTCATTATTTTGTATGTACATTATCTTTGATGTACATTATCTTTGATGTACATTACCTTTGATGTACAATATCTTTGATGTTCATTGTGATTGAGGCATGCAAGTGTGCAAGTGGACAGATAAAGAAAAACGGTATTGGTTTCGATTACTGTGCATTGCATCGTTATGCTTTTGCTGTATTGTGTTGCGTTGTGCTGTGCTTTGTTGTGTTGTCTTGACTTTGTTGTTTTGTTCTTGTGTCCTTAAAAAGTAATACGTTGTAAACGTAGCATTGAGATTTTTTAAATTTTTATTTTATTTTATTCTTTTATTTCGAGGATAATGGAATAAGCACTCATGTGCTGCTTTTCTTTTTCTTTTTTTTTTACAGTTCTTTACCCACATAACATCCATTCACAGGGGTAGAATCAAGCAGGATGCATGTCAACATTACTAGGTAGGAATTCTCTGCTTTTTTTTTTAGTAGCAAGACATCACACTTTTCTGTAAAGATTTCATCTGAAATGTGGTGCAGGAGATATGAATCAGATATGCACATCATCTGAGTACATAAATGGTATTGCAATGAATCTATGAAAAGGACGAAAGCTGACAAGCATCATTATTGCACTATGCGTGCTTGATTTCAGTGGGCCCACTTGTTGTTTCATCTTTTTCTTTAGGGGTTACCTGAACTCTCCCTTTGATGACTTACTTGATGGAAATAACCACGTCATGATAAGGGGGAAAGGAGGATCTGTTTAGACACACTGCACCTGCAGACAGACAATTCATTCACTTTGGCTGTAAACATGCCATGTCTATTTAGCACATGTTATGATGACAGACGGGATAGCTCAGTGGTCAGAGCACTCGCTTTCCCTAGCCAAGGTTAAGCAGCATCAAGCGTGGTTGCCACTTGGATGGGTGACCGTTTGCACGCCTTGCCTTCAGTACAGTCCCCCAGTGCACCCAACTGTAAATGGGTACCTGCCTCTTTAGGGTCAGGGAAGGTAAAGCAGCGAGGGAGAGGAGATGGGCGCTGCCCTCAATATGCTGGCCCCTTGAGAAGTTGAGGTCTCTGATGCCTTACTCCCCTACGACCACATAGGTTATGGGACACCTTTACCTTTTATATGTTATGATAGGAGTCCATCTAACCCACGCCCACTGCCATCCCTCGCCACTACAATTTCCTTCTCGTATACCCTGTTAAGTCTTTACAAGTTTTCTCTTTGTGAAAATGTTCTTTACTCTGTTCTTGCTTTGTTAGAAAAAAAAAAACAGTCTTCTTATTGCTGGAACGTAAAAGATCTTTTTCATCAAGGTAACTTTATCAGCTGTTTACCAGCATATCACCATCAGTCGCTGCGGCTTTTAACCTCTCCAATAGTCGTCTGCAGTTACCATTAGTGGCTGACTCTC
>CM054142.1:40517102-40554602 GCA_028751875.1 Rapana venosa
CTCTCTCTCTGTGCTCTGTCAGTCTTTGTCTGTCTGTCTGTCTGTCTGTCTGTTTCCTTCCTTACCTTTCTCGATCTCTCTGACTCACTTTCTTGCTCTCTGTCTTAGTCTCTCTTTGTCTTTATCTTTATTTCTATCTGCCCATCTGTCTTTGTTTCTGTCTTTGTCTCTCTCTGTCTGTCTCTCTGTCTCTCTCTCTCTCTCTGTGTCTCACTGTCTCTGTCTGTCTCTGTCAGTTTGTCTCTCTCTCTGACTCTGTCTCTCTCCGTCTCTCTCTGACTCTATGTCTCTGTCTGTCTGCCTGTCTCTGTCTCTCTGTCTCTCTGTCTGTCTCTGTCTGTCTGTCTCTGTCTCTACCTGTCTCTCTCCCTCTGTTTGTCTCGTGTTCCATATTCCGTTTCCCTGGAGCAAAACCAAGAGAGGACATTACCCTGTCTACATACACTTGAAGGGAAGACAGTGGGAGGGAAAGAATTTCTGACATGTTGCGTGCACCAGAAAGTTGTATGGCTTTACTTTCAAACGGCATGCAAAGACTGTATGCTCTTTATCCCTTTTGCATTCTATTGTCGTACTTTCAACTTTAACTTTGGAAACACTGTTGCACTCTTTGGAATACTTTCTGAACATTTCATATAGGTTGGTGAGTTGACTGTAAGAACTCAGTGAACATATTTTACAAATAACTAACAGAGCATTTATGATATGTAGTGCAAGTCTTGATATGTGACACTCTTTTTCCAGAGATTTAGCGGAGCGTTTTAGACGTCCTATATTTCTATTCATATACTGTGTATTCTTATATGAATACAACTGACAATGCATGGTCATTGTTGCTGGAAGGCAGACAGAAGAAAAGCTAGTCAACTTACAACATTTAACAAATCTGTCCATGGACCAGAAGGGCTGTAGTTTAAAATAGTGTTTGCAGTCAGATCCTTACAGGTTCATTATACTAGACCTTGAGTTATGATACAAGTCTCAGTATGGGACTTTGTATTAATGACATGAAGTTTTGATTAGACGGACTGGGTCAGGTGAGATTTGTTGGCAGCATTTTTTCATAAATTGTAACAAACCAGCATGCATTTATGTGAAGAATTTATCAAAAGGTGGTGTTATTGTTATATACAATATCAGCTGAGTGAATGGCGGATGTTGTGACAACTTTGCAAAAGAAAGAAAGTTAATCAAGTTCGTGCTACTGAAAAGGTTTGAATTCAGTCAGCCCACATGCTGTTTTGTTTTCATTTGGGAAGAGCAAACCTTGACAGTCCTTTTGATGATTTAATTGATGGAAATATTCACTTCAGGAGACAGGGGGGAATGACCTGTTTCAACAACTTAACATCATCAGAATGAGAACATCTGAAAGTTGGCAGTGAACATGGCATTGTTATCTAGGGCATCAGTTGTAGTGCAGGTCTGACACCTTAACCCCCTCCCCCCTTTCCCCCCGCCCTTGTTACAACTTTCTCCCTTGATAAATCCCCCATAGAGTCCCTAAAATACTTTTTTTTCCTGAAAATGCTCTTTACGTGGTTTACTGTTGCTTTGTAGATAGGCTTGAGCATAAAGTGTATTATATTTCATCAAGGTAACTTTAAAAGTTGTTCACCAGTATAACTGCCAGCCACGGCGGCTTTTAACATCTCCAGTAGTCGTCTGCAGTTACCATTAGTGGCTGACTCTCCTGGCTGCAAGTCCTGTCTGCTGCCGGTACCTTCAGTGCAGGGTTTCCATTGTGAGGAAGGAGCACAGAGCACTGACTGTTGGGGGATGCTGTACAAGATGGCTGGCTCCCCAGACAACATCCATGGAAGCATATGTTCATGCCTTTTGTATAAAGGGTTTGGAGATGGATTGAAAATCGTTTCTTGAGATGAGGAAAGAACAGAGATTGAATGATGAGATATTGTATGGACCCAGTCGGGGGAATGCTGCTGCGGGGCTGAATGTTGTCTTTGTTGTTAACAGGGCATCAGAAAGACGTGATCGTGTATTTAGTGTAAGTTGTGTTGTTAGAAAGATACGATGTATTGGTCTTCTATTATGTAGAAAACTTGACACAGATTTGCAAGTCTGTTTTCTGTCATTTTGCCTGTGTGATGCACACACACACACCACACACACACACACACACACACACACACACACACACACACACACACACACACACACACACACACACACACACACACACACACACACACACACACACACACACAAACAAACACACACAGACACACTCACACACACATAATATGTTAATTGTCAAATATGTCATTTTCATTTCTTTTGGGATTTAAACAAAAACAGCTTTTAGACTGGTTAGCAGCGGGCTCTGGGTTTGAAATTCTCATTCATGCCATTGTTTTTTTCCGTTTGCTTGCTTCTTTGTTTGTCTCTGATGCTGGTCAGCCCTGAAACAATAATAATAATAACAATAATAAGTCAACATCAACAGCAGCACCACCAATAACAGCAGCAACATGAACAAGAAAAGTAAAGAAAACCCAAAAGTATTACCCAGACAAGACCGAACAGGCAAAACACCCAATAATTACCATTTTGGTTAAAAGACTCCAGGAAACCAACCAGAGGCACAAGTAGCCAGCAACTCCACACAGAAGTGTGTAAGGGAGGTAGGTGTAAGAGTCTGTTGGGTGTGAAATTAACCAGGCTATAGGCCTAAAGCGTGAAGAGGGACCTGATTAGAACTGGTCAGAGCGTGACCTGGACCCTTTGGCTTTGTTAGTGCGTCAGTGTAGTGTCTGTCACCTCAAGTGTCCTGGGTTTGTCACGGGGCTGTTTCAAGCTGCAGGCTGAGGGGGAGGGGGAGGGGGGGAGGAGGACACTTCAATGCTGTGTGGTCAGATGTGCCAGTGGTGAACACAACTACTCGTACCCGATCTGTATGTAAGAAGTGTTTGTCAGGTACAAAGTGTTGGGACTTTTGTTTTGAGATCAGTGGCATATACATACACACACGTGCGCATACGTCCATGCGTGCTCACACACACGTGCACGCGTGCGCACACACGCGCGCGCGCGCGGACACACACACACACACACACACACATACACACCAGATTCAATACAGAGCCTAAAACAGCTAAAAAGCACAGGCCACTTTTTTCTCTCAGAAGTATTAATTTCTATGGGTTTTTCTTAAGCTTTTAAAATAAATGAAACGAAATATCGAGTTTGAAACATCTGTATCTAACACTTTGCTTGAAATAGCTGTGTGAAGTTAGTGCTATGCATTGATCAGCCAAAGGATTCTAGCCATTGCACTAATCTTGATCTGTTCAAAACAGTTCATTTCAGCAAGATGCTGGGCCACTTACGATACATGTACCTCATGATGACAAACAATTCGCGTTGGCTCCATCCCCCCCCCCCCCCCCAACCTCCCCAACAGTTTGTCTAGAACGGTCCGTGTGTCAGCGTATTTACTCTCTTGGTCTATCTTTAGTGTAGATAGCTTAGGGGAATGTGCCACGTTTTTCACTTGACTGCACGAGTATTCTGGTCTCAGTCCTGCTTGGTGTGCATTAAGTAACCAAGGGGTGAAGGCTGTTGTTGTTTTGCATCTCTGATGGCTCTCTGTGGGGATAGGTAAGGGGAGGTGTTCACTTGTTTTGTATTAGCAAAATTGATAGTGTGTCTTGAAACTGTTGGACTCTTCATATTTAATGTGTTCTCTTACCTTCTGTGTTTTCTTCCAGCAGTGTAGTGGGGGTTTTTCTTCTAAAACTTAAGTTATTATTTTTTTTAAAAGTTGCAAGACTGAAGTATACATTTTTGTATACTTTTTTTAAATCAAACATCAATGAAGTAATGTGTCTTATAAGCCCTTTGTTTTGTGTAATTTTGAATGTTTAGCTTTGCTTTCTGTGTTAATAATGGTATAATCCTCAGTTTACTAAAGTCGAGAGATGAAAGGGAATTGAAAAAGAAAGTTTACTTTCTAACCAGTTATGTTGTTTGCCTTCATTTTGAATCAGTTCGTTTTCTGCATTTTTATATGACCCTGGGGGTGGGGGTGGGGGGAATGTCTAGTGGTTAGAGCATTAAGTTCACGCTCTGACAGCTCAGGTTCCAGATGCCACGAGGAATGCCTGGTCTAGGGGATGTTTCCCCTGGAGCTAACATCAGCACCGACTCCACTCCCCCGAAAGTCCTTTGGATAAGACTATAATCCAAGGTCTCCCGTACGAAGGCATGCAGAACCCATTCAGCCTTTTGGGAGAGTAGTCCACTGCATGCTGGTAAGAACGGATGACAGTTTTTTTTAAAAGCAACACATGACACTGGTGTCGTGTTTGTAAAGGTGTCCCATAACCTATAAGGTCGTAGGGGAGCGAGGCGTCAGAGACGTCACTTCTCTAAAGGCCAGCATATTGAGGGCGGCGCCCATCTCCTCTCCCTCGCTGCTTTACCTTCCCTGACCCTAGGTACTCATTTACAGCTGGGTAAACTGGGGGACTGTACTTGAAGCCAAGACGCGCAAACGGTCACCCATCCAAGTGTTAACCACACTCGATGCTGCTTAACCTTGGCTAGGGGAAAGCCAGTGCTCTGACCGCTGAGCCATCTCGTCCCGTTTATACATCATGGAAATAGAAATGCGGCAATCTTGATCGTGGGAAAATGGTTGTATATGCAAATACATTACTGATGGTGGAGCTCAATCCCATGAACAAAAAAAGAAGATCTCCTCTTTGGTGTGTTAGCCTTTCTCGTAATGTCTTTTTCCCGTTAGAATACTATCAAGTAGTGGATGAGAATAATATCAAGTAGTGGATGAGAATAATATCAAGTAGTGGATGATATAAAACTATAAAACTACACCCTGCGCACGATTACGATTTGCCAGGAACAGATCTTACAAGGTTGGCTTACCCACCCAACCTCTCAACGCTTTTCTCTTCCCGCTAGTTACGGCACAGGGGAATGACTAGAACTTGCTTGCTTGCTGGCTGGCTTGTCCACACACTTAACTGGCAAACAATAAGCAGGGATGGTAGGTAGCCTGTTTCTCCCAGGGCCACGACCGTCCAACAACCTTTCACGTAATGGGGATAACGACGCCTATCATCCCTAGCAGGCAGCTCCACTGCACAGCCACACATCATTAGCTGCTGGGAAGTCGTTTAGCGCAGAGCAGGCCCAGGCTGTTGGGTTTTGTTACTGCATTTAGCCCTCAGTTCGTGAACTTGCATGCACTGCTGCACATCTTAGCTAGTGCCTTTGTCAGTGTGGGGTTAGAGTCATTTTTGGCATTGATGGGATTTCGTTTGGGCATTCTTTTATGTGAGGTTGTCATTTGCTTCTCTTTTGTGTGTGCTGTTATAGCAAGAAACTAATAGCATATGGTTTGAAAAGGTCCAACTTCGTTTTATTTCATTAATGTAAATAAAACGTAATCAGTTTTCTGGTGCATCGTTTGTGAACAGACTAAACATACACTTATTCTCTTCCCATATTTCCAGTCAGCAACAGACAGGTTTTGACATTATATCCACTTCTCATAACTGAAGCTAATTTGTCTGAAGTAAATTGCATTATTTGTAAAAGTTCTAAACGCTGGCAGCCCAGACAAAATCAATACAAGCATCTGCTTTTGCCTCTTTTATTGGGGTGTACTTTTGAACCGAAAATGGATACTGAAAACGGAGTACTTTCAGGTAACTCTCCTGTTCCAGCCAGTTTTGCAGGGAAGAGGGTGAGCTTGAGAACTGAAGTATGGGGGCTCATGATCTTTAGGTGAGGGTTCGAATCTTAAGTCATGTTTAAGCCATCTTAGAGTTGAGGGATCTTTTTCCTTCAGGAGCTAACATTCTCTCCCAATCTTTCGAATAAGGCTGCATGTTGAGGTTCTGTTTGCAGATGTAAAAGCGCTTTGTGCGTACTCTCTTGTTGTTATTCCTGTTCCTCAGCTAGAATTGCAAGGTTCACCAATGGCGACATTTCGCGTATGCGACCGTTTTTGCCTTCCGTTAAGGAAGCCTAGTTCCGAGTTCGGGGATGATGTCTCAACATGGCGCCAGTATACACGCGTTTTTATCAATGTTGTCATCTGCTCCTACCGGCAAGGAATGGCCTACTCTTTCTTAAGGCAGAGCGGCTGTTAACGTGTGCGCAAGATGTTCTGCGTGTGTTCGCGCACAGGCCTTCGGTTTATAGTCTCATCCGAAGAACTTTTAGGGAAGTGGAGTCGGTAGTGATGTTAACTTCCGTGGAGAAAATCCCGTTGAACGGGTGCCAGGATGGTGGCTCAAACTCAAGGCTTTAACCTCATGGAAGTCTAGGCCATTATGACCCGTACTGTTGTATTAATGACACAAAGATACACATCCTCTGGAATGCACCCATGCATTGGATGATGCAGTTGGTCAAGAGTAGTATACTTAGCAAAGCGAGCGAGCGCTTTGATTTGTTGCTTTACAAGATTCAGCGCTATATAAATTCCATACATTATTATTATTATTATTATTATTATTACTTACTTACTTACTAGTCTAGTGATTAGAGCATTCCGCTCACGATTTGATGGCCTGGGATCGAGCCCGGGTTGCCCCTGGAATTTACATCACTATCAACTCCATTCCCCCTGAAGTCCTTCGGATTAGACTATAAATCGAGGCCCTATGGGCGAACGCACGCAGAACAACTTGCACACGCGTTAAAAACTCGTTCCACCTTTCGGAAGAATAGGCCATTGCGTGCCGATAGGAACATAAATTATTATGACAAAATAAACAAAAATACGCACACACTGGTGTCGTGTTTAGACATCATCCCTGAAGTCGGAATGCGGCTACCTTAACGGTGGGGAAAAAACGGTTGCATCTGTAAAACCCTCACTACTGTTGAGCCTGGTAGCTGGAGCGGAGCAACAGGGAAAAGCGCTGACTGTGACACAAACAAGCCTTGGGGAAGCTAAAAGCCCAAACTGTGACCACACACTGACTTGGTGTCGTGGTCGGCATGATAGCTCATTAGCTAGGGAGGTTGCGGGTTTGATTCTCACCTGAAACGAACATTTTGCGAATTCTTAAGGCACCCATTTGCGCCTACGCAGAGCTAAGGATGCTCGAGTGTAAGTGGGAAAATTGTAACCACTCAGTTGTGTTATATTATATTGATAGTATTGTAAAGCTACACGTTTTCGTAATGTTCCTAAAAGAATGTGATTAACATGTTGAACAGTTGTATGAAGGTCTTGAGTGATTTTTCGTCTGTACGTTTTTGTTTAATTTTTTGGGGGAAAAACCTGTCTCTTGCTTTGTACATTACCATCGATCCCGGAAGTCGAAATGCAGCTACCTTAATGGTGGGTAACAACGGCCACATGCACAACAATCTCACTGTTGGTGAACATCGGAGCTCTAGCACAGGAACCAAAAAAAAAAGGAAGAATCCCAATACCATTGGCAGCTATAAAACCACTATCAAACGACCATTTGTGAGCCACTTCGAATTACCAATTACCATACCCAGACATTATAGTAGAGCTGTTGTTGGACTTGCAGGAAATCTCAGCAGAGGTAAAACGGTGCTTCTTTCTTTCTTTTTTCCTCCCTCCTTTTGGCTTCTCTCCCAGCCAAAGCAGCAGACATGACAACAACAAACCTTGGCGGTGGTGGCCTATTTCAGTCCTCACCATAAACGTCCAACCCAGTTTTACGTAATGGGGATAACTACACGCCGTAAACACAGCGCGTCGTTTCACAGTAAAGCCAGACATCAGTCGTCTGCTTCTTTGCCTGAAGCCGTTTGGGGCTCCTTCAGCCTTCACCCTCACCTTCACCTCTCCCGTAGTCTTAGTAAACAACGCTGAAGATTTTGCAACCAGCTTCCTCCCCTCCTCGCGGTTTTCGCTAAAGCATGCTTAACTGATTTTTTTTCTCTCCTGTTTATAGTTGTCGTGTTGTGTTTGATATTGTTATGTCTTCTCAGGTATCAGTTTTATTTCTTTGTGAAGTGTCGTTTATGGGGTTCGTACACTGCACGATGGCTGTCCTGGCTGTCCTGCCCCTTGTCGTTGCGTAGAGTGTTGACACAAGGAAGCAGTAGATATTCTGTTTCCTTTTTGTGTGTAGTTGTGGTGTAGCGTTTTCATGGCAGGCTGACATAGTAAGGAGGTGTGATAGCTGTCAATTTAATAAAAAAATTTTCTCGAGGATAGTGGAATAAGCACTCACGTGCTTTTTTTTTTACATCCAGTCCCCATGTGTATGCGGTTTTGTAAATTTTGTCATCTGTTCCACCGGCACACAATGGCCTACTCTTTCGAAAAGCGGAACAGGATTTAACGTGTGCGCAAGATGTTCTGCATGCATTCGCACACGGGGTCTAGGTTTATAGTCTCATCCGAAATCTGGCTGTGTGTGTGTGGGGGGGGGGGGGGGGGGGGGGGGGGGGGGGGGGGAAGGGGCAGGCTATAAACAGCGTGGCTGGATTGCATCAGGTTCTTGCCTCACTGCTTTGTTTGCCTCTAGAGATGGATTTGTGTGTCCAGCTGGAATTATTTTGATGTAAACTTGTGACGGGTCTTTCCTAGTTTGTTTTTTGGCAGCAGCAACAACAACAACAACGAAAGTACAGACAGCAGAACCATTTTCACTGCTGCCAGCCACTATCGCTACTACCTTTAAAAGCAGCGACAGAAATGCCATGAACGATACATACAGCCTGTTGCGAATCGATTTTTTTACCTTTAAAAGATCAAATCAAACCAACCAATTGACCTGCCAGCCATCGTTCCAAACCACAAGAGCATTTGATTTCTTTTTTATTATTATTATTATTATTATTATTATCATCATCATCATCCTCATAATTATTATTATTATTATTATTATTATTATTATTATAATATTATTACTATTGTTGTTGTTGTTGTTGTTGTTATTATTATGCTACACAGTGATTTGAATCAGAGCTCCGTGTTTAGGATTCTTATTTATTTCATTAAACACTGTCAAAATCCTACGTTTACTTGACAAACATTTATTTGATTTAAGGTGTTTTTTCAGGGGTTTTTTCCCCCTTGTGTTTGTGATAAAGACAAAAGATACAGGAAAACAACTTTCGGGAGCCTTTGTCAAGAATTACGGAATTTGTTTGTAATGTTCAGTCTCCTGTGTGATGTTTTAGTTCCATAATCTCAATAGTGGATGGCGCTTACACCCCCAAGCCGATTATTCCCATAGGCCATATCAGATCTGTCACTTCGCTGGGCACTCCAAACACAAGTGACATCACCTGATTTCTTAACTCTGACGGAAGCGACGAGCACAGTATACACTCTTAGTCACAGAGACATCAACAAGCACCAGAGAGCAGAGGGCCAGTTCACAGAAGCTTTGCAGGGAAGGTAGGGAAGCTGTCAGGTGTGAAATGGACATTAGAGAGCGTGAAAAAGGACGTGACCGGTACTGTCCTGAATGCGTCCAGTGGCTGAGGTGAGCGAGGGGTGGGGCATTGGGGGATGACCGCTGGAGAGGAACACGCGATCTTTGTCACCTCACTGCACCAGTATAGTTCGTTCCAGTGCAGAGAGAAATACGTAAAATGTCTATCTCAAATCAATATATGATTTGTGTATTAAATAGTCGATTTGATGGTGTTGGGCGAAGGTTCTCGTGTCTCCTATTATTCATGATGTCTACTTTGTGCTTGATGTTAGTAAAGTTGCTAAAATCAACTTGTTCGTGATCAGCAATGCCCATGACCTTATGTCACTGCTGTTCACAATGGTGGGGAGAAAAAAAACCTGATTTCAAAGTAGACTTGATTCAGGTGCATAGCGACATCATTTCACAGAAATTGACGTTAGCATTGGTCCCACTAGACAGGTAAACATTGGAGGGTAAAGAAAGCGAACAGACACGCAAAACCAGCAGCTTCTGACTTTACTGCAGGTATAAAGCGCGCACTGCAATCACACCTGTTGGTGTGGGGATCATTCTGTCTTGTGAGAAACATACGCTCATGTTTTTAAAGAAAATATTGCCTCACAAAATTCGAAAACGTCTAACTTTTCTCACCGTTTTGTTTTGTTTTTAGACAACTTTAAAGTTGCTACCTAATGGCTTGGGCCAGATTTGGTTTTGACAACACTTTATGCAGAAAAACGATACATGCCCAGACTCAGAAGAGCAACAACACGCTAAATCTTATTTTGGGCATAACAGGAATGCTTTTCTCATTGGGCAACTGCTAGACATTAATGAAGATACTTTTAAGACAGTTTTTGTGTTTCATAGTCAACTAATACGAACTATGCATGAATCCTTACTGTTTAGACTCTAGGATTTTGTGTTTCAGGATCAACTGAAACGTACTATACATGAACTTGTACTGTTTGGACTGTGGTGTGGTAACTGAAGGACGGCAATAGCTGTGTAATCTGTGTCTATGAATGGACCCGAGTTGGGGTCTGTCTATGCATGAAAGCAGGGGCCAGCATCAAGGAATGGCTGTTAACTGATGGCAGGGCAGTGAATTATTTATCTGTAAGTTTTGTTTTGTTCTGTTTTGTTTTGCAGGTTTTGAATTTGATTTTAACCAAACATGTGGGCACGTAGCGTGCACGTGTGCCTGTGTACGTATATTCACACGCACACACATAATCTTCTGCATTCATTCATACACGCTCGCTCACACACACAAACACACGCACGCCCGCGCTCACAAACACAAAGAGTACGCACACACACACCACACATGCACACACGCGTGCGCGCACACACACACATACACATATACGCGCGCACACACACTCACTCACACACACATACACACACACATATCTCGTATATGTATAAGAACAAGTACAGGAAAAATGATTTATGACAAGAGAAAGTTTATAAGCGAGAGAGAGAGAAGGGGGGTGGATTGCGGACGCACGCACGCACACACGCATACACACACACTGAGAGAAACAGGCAGGCAAACACTCAAAGAAACTCAGGACAACTGGTTAAAAGTAAACAGAAAGGGAAAACAAAACACAACAAAAACATAAGTATGCCACAATTGGCTGTAGCCACCCACACATTAACCATGGGGTGGTGGTGGGTTGGGGTTGTAGTGGTGTCGCACTGAAACACATACATCAACAAATGCAACTGACAGGGTGGGAGGGGTGGGGGGAGAGGACGGTAGTTATGGTAATGAAACCAGAATGTTGGAGAATCCTGCAAGACAGGAAGACAGACAGAGAAATCCAGGAAAAGAGAGTGAGGAGACGTAGGTTGTTGTTTCCAGTGAAACAAAGAAGAGGGGTCCATACACGCGCAGCTGGCTCATCTTTTTTTTCTGACTGTTGTGTGAAGAATTGGGGGGGGGGGGGGGGGGGGGGAGGAAGAGGGGACAGCGAAACGGTAGTGAGGTGAGGGGTGGGGAAGTCTTTGAAGTCAGCGTAAGTTCTTGACGGGGTGTTTCAATCACTTGTGGCATTTTGCTGCAGTAGGTTGGTTGGTTGGGTGTTTTTTTCCTTTTTTTTTTGGGGGGGGTGGCGTTTTTTTTTGGTTTTCTTTTCTTGGTGAGGCAGATAGAGAGAGCAAGCTTTTAGGAGGGGGCGGAGAGGGAGGGAGGGAGGGGGGAGAGAGACAGACTAAGAGAAAGAGACACAGAGAGAGAAAGAGACAGCGATGAAAGAGAAAGACAGAGGCGGGGTGTGGGGGGGGGGGGGGGGGGGATAGACAGAGACAGACAGAGAGAATGAGTAAAATAGATAGAAGCAGAAAGAGACACACACACATACAGAGTGAGAGCAGAGAAAGGAAGAGCACAGAGGGATGGAGAGACAGAAAGACGGAGACAGAGACAGACGAAGCGAGGCACAGAGAGAGAGAGAGAGAGGAGCAGAGAGAGAGAGAGATGAGAGAGAGAGAGAAGAAGAGAGAGAGAAGAGAGAGAGAGGAAGCGAGAGAGAGAGAGAGAGAGAGAGAGATGAGAGAGAGAGAGAGAGAGAGAGAGAAGAGAGAAAGAAGTCAAGGTAGCACAGAAATCGTGTGTTTTTTTTCTTTTCTTTTTCTATTCTTTTGTTCATACTTACGTTTGCAGTTACATACATAGCTGCGGTGGAAAAGCTACCCGTGCCTACCATCGCAAGTCCCTTCTTTTGTTCTGATGCTCTTGAAAGGAAAGGAGATGTCAGTGCCATCATTGGAGGGAGAGGGCAGGACTTAACCGCCCTCCATCCATCATCAGTAGCGGAACACACTATCAGCCCCACAGCACTTCAGACCACGCGTGTTTCCTTCTGAAGTCAGACGTAAATTTCTGTTATCATCCGTCTTTATCGGTATAGGTACACCTCTTCAGCATCTCCGCACCACCCCACCACCCACACTACCGTGAAGAAACCTTGAAAGTATGAACCGTTTCGGGTGCTATTTGGAAATTTTGGGGGTGGGAGGTTGTGCTCCTTTTTCCCCCCTACTTTCTTCCATTTCTGTTCATCTCTCTCTCTCTCTCTCTCTTCTCTCTCTCTCTCTCTCTCTCTCTCTCTCTCTCTCTCTCTCTCTCTCTCTCTCTCTCTCTCTCTCTCTCTCTCTCTCTTTCCTTTTGTCTTTTTTTCTTCTTCTTTCCTTTTGGCGTTCTTTCGTTCTTGCTTAATGTCCACCGTATCTACCTGTCAAATTATCTGTATTTATTTTTTAAAACAGAGTAGAAGTGGCCATCTTAGAACTGGACGTTTGTGACCAAGCATATCAATACTGTTATAGGCTACCTTGTAGGATTGTTTATATTCTTTATTTTATCAAACCTCTTTGGTCATTTGAGTTTATTATATATATATATATATATTATTATTATTATATATATTATATATATATATATATATATTATATATATTATTATATATAAGGGAAACAGAACCTTCAACAAAAAATGTTCACATTTGTTTTAATACCTCTCACATTTTCAGAATTCAATGGACGAGAGCGTACAATGATAACATCAATGATTCAAAGAGCTGAGCAAAACAGCGTATGCCCTCGATAAGCAAACAGAAGTAGAAATGGATAATATACAGAAAATATAACCAGCCAGAAATGACCTGCACACTTCGTATATGCATGCATACTTGACCGTCTACATGCTTATACACACAAAAGGGCTGGAAGGTCTAAACCCTTAAGCTCCATATCAAAAAACAATCCTCACTCTTAATTCACCAAATCAAGTCACCTAGATGCGAACCATTCACTTCATGGAGCCCTGGGAATGGAACTCGCACGCTCATTCCCCATAGCTCTCCTACCTGTTTCTAAGCCAGCAACTGGGCTAGAAGCCAACAAGATTAAATCAAGGTCCTCAGCATCTTTATGAGCAGTCTTTCCCATCACCTCTCTGCCCTGCTGGGTGTGGGTTGGGCGTGATATGTGCTGTATTATGACACAGGTTGATACTCAGGGCCAGTCTGTGTCAGGGAGATTATCATTGCCGCCATAAAGAATAGAAATCACCGGCTAATAAGGTGTTTGAATGCCTATGCCTGTTGAGATAAGATATATCGCTCAGTGTGAGGTTTGTGGACCCACGTGCAGTATATATGTTTTGTGTTGTGTGATTTTTTTTCGTGTGACACCGAAGAAGATATACGGTAGGCCTGGGCATTATTATCTGGTGCTTTTGTGTTGCTGTTGCTGTTGTTCTTGTTGGTGTTGTTGCAACTCTTGCAGTTGTAGCAGTTTTCTTTGCACCCACGCAATTCTCTCTCTCTCACACTCTCTCTCGCTCGCTCGCACTCTGTTTCTCTGTCTGTCTCTCTCTCTCTGGCTCTCTGTCTCTCTCTCTCTCTGGCTCTCTTTCTGTCTCTCTCTATCTCTGTCCCTGTCTCTGTCTCTATCTGTTTGTCTGTCTGTCTCTCTCTCTGTCTCCCTGTCTCTCTCTCTCTATCTGTCTGTCTCTCTCTCTCTTTCTCTTTCTCTCTCACTCACTCATATTGTTCCTCTCTCTGACTATCTCTCAGTGCGTTTCTCTTTCTCACTCTCTATTTCTGTCACTTCTCTTCATCCTATTTCTCTGCCACCCCCCTCTCTCTCCCTCTCTCCCTCTTCCTCTCTCACTCTCTCTCTCTTTCTCTCTGTTTGTCTCCCTCTTTATTTCATCCTCTGTGTCTTTCACACACACACACATACAAACACACACACACATGGACATAGTAGAGAGAGAAACAAAAGATATGGATGGCAATACAATTTATTCAGAAAAACAAGAGAGGGAATTAATAAGGGAGATAAATGGAGGGTGGACCAGAATGAAGAGGGGGTGGAAAATAATAACAACAACGAAAAAGAAGAAACTTCCATTACATACAACAGTGTGTCTCCACCCACCCACACACACAATTAGTCATAATTATGGGCTGGTCCCCTACACCACCTATCTCTAAGTGTAGGCAGATAGGCAGATAGAAGGGAGGGCGGTGTTGGTAGAAGTGATAATGAGACCAGAGTGTTTGAAATTTCTGCCTCTCAGAATGACAGGCAAGGGAAAGAGCGGGAGATGAGACTGCTTCCCCCCAACAAGAAATGGTCCAGATATATATATAAATAAATATATATATATATATATATATATATATATAATATATATATATATATACAAACATACATTCATACACATACACACACATACATACATACATACATGCATACATACATACAAACATACATACATACACACACATCATACATACATACATACATACATACATACATACACACACACATACATACGTACGTACGTACATGCATACATACATACATACATACATACATACATACATACATACATACACACACACACACATACATACATACATACATACATACATACATACATACATACATACATACATACATACATACATACATACATACATACATACACACACACATACATACGTACGTACGTACATGCATACATACATACATACATACATACATACACACATACATACATACACACACACACATACATACATACATACATACATACATACATACATACATACATACATACATACATACATACACACACACACATTACATACATACATACATACATACATACATACATACATACATACTACATACATACATACATACATACACCACACATACATACGTACGTACGTACATGCATACATACATACATACATACTACATACATACACACATACATACATACACACACACACATACATACATACATACATACATACATACATACATACATACATACATACATACATACATACATACATACATACATACATACATACATACATACATACATACATACATACAGCTCATCTGCTGTGACTGTTGCAGAAGACTAAGAAAAGCAGAAAGCAACAAAAGGGAAGTTACCAGGATGTACCTTTTATAAGCTGGTGGAAGTTTTGACAAAAGTGGTAGAGTACTTGTGGCATTTGTCCTGAGGTGTTTTTCCCCCCTAAATCTAATCCTAGGTGGGGGAATTGTTTTTTGTTGGTTTTTATTTTTTTTAGTTTTGATTGTTGGTGGTTTTTGTTTCGTTTTGTTATATTTATGAGGCTAAAAAGTAGCTTAGAGAGAGTGGGGAAGGGGGGTGAGACAAACAAACAGGCAGACAAACAGAAACACAGAGAGAGGGAGAGGGGTTGGGGAATGAGACATACAAACAGGCAAACAGAAAGGGAGAGAGACAGAGAGAGGGGGAGAGACACAGAGAGAGAGAGAACTCTAACAGGAGTAGCATAATATATAACTTTAGCAACTGATATTATGAATTGCTGAGATTCGTATAAACCTTCTTAAACATTGGCATATTTGCTATGAATATCTTATCCTTTCCTTATACACATGTCAACTTGTATATATCAAAAAATTGTAATTTTCGTGAGCAAGAAATAGTTTCAAAGTTTTTTTTTCATAATGTTACAATTCATCCAATTGATCGATTTAGAATTTATTGAACCAGTCTCGTGCACCTTGTTATGTTAGTTTGTTATTTCGTGGTCCTGATGTAGTTACTGTAGATACCACCTCCCTTCAGCCCTGAGTCTGTCTTCTCTTCTGGTACTCTTGAAGGGAGAAAGATATAAACCCATCAGTACAGATGACCGGGTTGCCGCCATCCATCAACAGAAGCGGAACAGCCTATCAGCTCCGGAGTATTCCAGAAAAAGCATGCTTCTTTCTGAAGTCCACCGTAAACTTCTTTATCACTCTTTATCACTTGCTGCTACCAAACAGACTGTATTGGTACTCCGCTCTAGCCAGCATCCCTATTCAACCAACCCTACTGAAGACCTGCCTCTTGGCATCGCTGTTTCAGTTCTCTGTTTGGTTTTGTTTTCTTGTGTTCCTCGGCTAGAGCTCTGAGGTTCACCACTGCTGAGATTTTGCGTATGCGATCGTTTTTGCCCACCATCATTGTAGCCACATCCCGACTTTGGCGATAGTGTCTAAACACGACACCTGTGTGCATATGGGTTTGGGGGGGGGGGATGGGGGTTGCTTTGGGGGGGGGGGGGGGAGGTAAGGGGGGTGTTGGCATCCGTACCTACCGGCACGAAATAGCCTACTCTTCCGAGAGACAGAACGGTTTTTAACATGTGTGCAAGATGTTCTGCACGTGTTTGTACACATGACCTCGGTTTATATATATATATATATATTATATATATATATATATATATATATATATATATATATATATATATATATATATATATCCTCAACCGAGGACTTTGAGGAGAGCAGAGTCAGTACAAATGTTCACTCCAGGGTAAAATGCCCTAAAACGGATGCCTCCATGGTGGCTTGATCCCAACCCCCTCAGATCATTAGTGCAACGCTCTGACCACTAAGCCATCCCTATCCCCGCTGTGTCCAATAGTGGTATCCTTGTGTTCTGGAAGTGCTGCAGTAGGAATTTAACTCTTCTCTACCTCTCTCCTTAAGGTTGTACTTATATCCCCCTCCCTACCTCCCTTGCTTACTCTTTCACATGCTGTCAAATGGTCTGTGTTTAATTTCTAGGGTACTGATTCCTCCATCTGTATTCTTTCTTTGAAAACAACCACACAACTGTACAGATGTGAGAATTGGTTGCTTTTACAAACATGCTTCCTGTTATTACACTAAGGAGTGACAGGTTCGTTTATAGGAAATTTGCGTTTATTGAAAGAATGGTATGCCTGTCTGTTTGGGATTTACGCATTTTGTATAGTATACAGTGTATGTAGGGGATTATTTTAACTTGATGATTTAAAAAGGTAGTATTTGTAAACCTGCTTTACATACAGTTTGGTGACAAGTAAACGTTGTTAATGAATTGTTGTTGTTGTTTTTGGTTGGCGGCGGTGGTGGTGGTGGTGGTGGTGGTGGTGGTGGTGGTGGTGTGTGTGTGTGTGTGTGTGTGCATCCATGTGTATGTATGTATGTGTGTGTGTTTTCTTTCTTTTCTTTTTTTGGGGTTCTTTTTCTTTGCAGGTTTGTTATGTATTTTGTTATCTGGGGTTTTTTGATGTTGTTGGTGGTTTGAAGGAGGAGAGGGTTTGGGGGAGGTAGTGTTTTCCCTATTGTTTGTATTTGGTTTTTGTTGGTTTTGTTGTTGTTGTTCTCTTCCTCCTCCCTCTTCTTTTGCTGAAGTCTGGTAGGTTTCTTGGATATGCAGCAACAAACGGTCCAATTCCCAACACACACACATAAACCTCCTGAACAATCTTAATCACCAATCTTCCCCATCCACCTCTCCACCCCCTACCCCGTGTGGGTTGGACGTAATCTGTGTTGTATTATGACACAGGTTGATCCTCAGGGCCAGTCTGTGTCAGGGAGATTATCATTGCCGCCATAAAGAAAGCGCCGGCTAATAAGGTGTTTGTATGCCTGCCTGTTGAGATAAGATAGAGGGACAGTTGTGTGTGTTTAGTTGTGTGATGCACGTGCAGTAAGTACATGGTAGGTCGTGTGACGTACCTGCAGTGACAGTGAAGCAGATATGAGTGTGTGAAAAAGGCGTAAGGGGCATGTTTTGTGACTTTTTTTTGGGAGGGGGGGGGGGGGTGGAAGGGTGGGGGGGGGGGAACTTGGGCGGGCGGGAGAATTCGGAGGAGGGGGTGTCTTTTATAGGTTTGTTTGGGAGCAGAGCTTATGGTGTGTGTTTGTGTGTGTGCCTTTGTGCCTTTGTCTCTATTTCTGTCTCTGTCTCTGTCTCTCTATGTCTTTGTCTCTGTTTCTCTCTCTGTCTCTCTCTTTGTCTATCTCCTCTCTCTCTCTCTCTCTCACACACAACACAGACATACACACACCACCACTACCACCATCACCACCATCACACCACCACCACCACCACCAATAACAACCACCACTATCATCATCATCATTGTCAACAGTATCACACGCAGAATAGGTTGGGTTGTTTTTTTATAGAACAAAATGTTCTGCCTTGACAGTGATATACAAACAGTGCTTATCAACATATTGAATTGATATCACCACAGCCTTCAAAGAAAAAATGACATATGAAATACAATTTTCGATCTCTTCTAAATAACCACGGTTTTAACGGATTTTTATTTTAAAAGAGGGGGTGGGGGTGTGGAATTGGGCGGAGGGAGTGGGGGGCGGATTCGGAGGAGGGGGTGTCTTTTTATAGGTTTGTTTGGGAGCAGAGCTTATGGTGTGTGTGTGTGTGTCTGTCTGTCGTTCTGTCTGTGAGTTTGTCTGTGAGAGAGAGAGAGAGAGAGAGTGAGTGTGTGTGCAAGTGTGTGTGTTTGCGCGCGTGTGTGTGTCCACGTGTGTATGTGTACATGTGTGCATGCACCCACGTGCGCGTGTGTGTGTGTATGAGCGTGTACAGAATGTCATCACTTACACTTTTACCTTCATGTTGTAATTGCACACACACACTCTCTATTCCACTTCGTTTCAACTTATACTTAAGTTTGAGGAAATCGTTAACCTACCTTCACACAGTGTCTTACCTCATCAGATGAACTAGTATTCCTCCACTAACCACCTTACTTTCACCTTGGAGGAAATGACTGCTGCTCAAACATCGCCTTACTGGGACAAGAGGGTGTTCTTTCAAATGTCACAAGCCTGGAACACAAATGCCTCGCATCTCGCCTTTCGCTACGCCATTGGTTACGGAGCCGAAGGGCTGCGCTTTCCAAATGTCATATATACACTTGAAACCTGAATGCAAAGACTCTCAGCTTTCCAAACATGGCTGGCTTGCTATGTTGCTGAGAAATCTTCCTGTTCTTTTCTATTTCTACTTGTTTTGTGCCCTTTTTATTTTTAGGGCTGTTGTTATTTTTCTTCTTCTGGTTTGCTTCGTGTGTGTGTGTGTGTGAGTGTGTGAGGGAGAGGGGAGAGGGGAGAGAGAGAGAGAGAGCAGAGATGGAAGAGAGAAGGGGAGAGAAAAGGGGAGAGAGAGAGAGTTATAGAAATGACACATGCATAGTGAAAGTTATCAAGTAACATAAAAAGGTGGCAACGTCCTGGAAGTGACATGCTGTCCCCAGGGAAAGCAGCCTGAATTTCATGCACAGGGAAAAAAAATCGACTGTGACAAAAAATGGTTTACAGAACAAGGCAATGCAATACAATACTATACAATGCAATACAATACAATGCAATACATCACAATGCAATACATTACAATACAAGATAAGGCAGTACAATACAATACAGCACAATAGAAGACCATACAATCTGCCTATATCAGACCATACAATCTGGTAATACTATCTGCTGTAACTGAAAGTGGCACACAGTACAACACAAAGCAAGTCAAAACAACACAACACAGCACAACACAACACAGCACAACATTTCACAAGGCCACTCCTCCCATGCCTTAACAAGAATACTTCCAGATAGCGTGAGGCGTAGTAAGCTTGCAGCTTCAGGCCTCTACCCCTAGCTGTATTGCTGCTTGCTTACGCTGTATGTGTATTGAATGAATCATGTTTCAACCAATCCTTCATGTCATAGTTATCTTGAGATAAAGGGATTATTATACACAGCACGCTGTAGCTTCAGTGGGAAAAGGGAGCATTGTTTTCTGCTGTGAATTTCCTTAGGGCGCCGTGTTGTAAGTCTGTGTTATCTTGTGTGCTATCTCCGTATGTGTGTGTGTGTGTGTGTGTGTGTGTGTGCGTTAGCCCTGCTTATATAGGTCTCTGTGTGATTGTGTCAAAAACGTTTGGTTTTGTTTTCTGTAATGAGTGGGTAGTGGTAGTGGTGGTGGTGGTGGTGGGGTGGTGATGTGTGTGTGTGTGCGTGTGTTTTATTCCTGCTTATACCTTCATGCGTGTGACAAAAGTCTTAGGTTGGCTCCTGTAATGAGTGGTGGGTTGTATGACTGTTCGTGTGTGTGTGTGTGTGTGTGTGTGTGTGTGTGTGTGTGTGTGTGTGTGTGTGTGTGTGCGCGCGCGCGCAGGCACGCGTGCATGTGAGTGTATGTATGTGTGTGATTCATAAAATCTCTGCTTTTACTTTGATATAATTTTACATCTTTCTCTCGCACTTTCCCCTCTAATCTTGTATTTGGCAATAATTATTATAATTATTATAGGTGTGTGTGTAGACTATTTTTATATCATCAATTCCAATCTTATTCTACACGACCTGTAAAATTACCATCAAGAAAAATACTTTTTAAAAATCATATTCTTTTTAGTTTGAGAGCACCGATTAAGTACTCAACTCATGTGCTTCTTTTTTAAGGTCCAGTCCCAGCGTCCATGCGGTTTTGTAAAATGCTGTTATCCATTCTTCCGCTCAAATATCGAGTATTAGAGCTCAGAGAGTAAGTGTATGTATGTATGTTTGTCCGTCGTGTCCGACGATGACCTCCAAAACAGCAGAGGAGGCAGCTGCTGTTTTGGAAACTGGGCAGAAATTCCTTTTTGTTTGTTTTTGCTGCTTTGTTTTTGTTTCGTGTTTATCTTGTGTTACACAGCCACAGTTGGCTTTTAAAAGCTGATTTTCAGAGGTCTGTATTTGCCTTTGGGGGTCAGTTATGTAATTGACAAGTGCCACAGAAGTTCAGGTGTTGATCGATTGCGAAATGCTTTTCCTCCCTCCCCCCTCCTCCCCTGCTAGTGAGAGAGAGGGGGGGATGTGTGAAGAGGATAATATATATATATAATAATATATATATATAATATATATATATATATAATAATATATAATGTGTTGTGTGTGTGTGTGTGTGTTGTGTGTGTGTGTGTGTTGTGTGTGATGTGTTGTGTGTGTTGTATTTATGGTACTTTTACTGCATTCTAAAGTCTTTTCCTTTTTTATTTTTTTGAATCAGAAGAACCTTCGTGTCTTCTTGTTTCCTGAGAGCAGTGTTCATCTGATAATGCTAGTCATTTATTTTTTTTAACGTGGGGTTGTTTTTTATGACAAGGTGGTTTTTTTTTATAGAAACGACATACAATAATAATAATAATAATAATAATAATAATGTATGGGGAATTTATATAGCGCTGAATCTTGTAAAGCAACAATCAAAGCGCTCAGATTTTTATTCATACCACTAAAGTCACGGCAGATTTCTCTCCGTGAAATTTCGGCTGCTCTCCCCGGGAGAGCGGGAGAACGCGTCGCCACTTAGCGCTGCGCCACCTTTCACCCTTTTTTTTTTTTTTTTTTTAGCTGCAGCTGTATTGTTTCCCTATCAGAGTGGCTTTTTTCTAAGAATTTTGCCAGGGACAACTCTCTTGTTGCCGTGGGTTTTTTTACGTGCGCTAAATAGTTACGTGTAACACACGGGACCTCGGTTTATCGTCTCATCCGAAAGACTAGCGCCCAGACACCACTCATGGTCTAATGGATGGGGGAAAAATTTCCGGTCCAAACGGGGTACGAACCGCCGCACACTTCAGACCCGGACTTTTCGCTTTCTAGACAGGCGCGTTACCTCTAGACCACCGATCCACCGATCACCGATACAACAAAGAGATAATTGTGTACTTAGGTTTGATCGTTATCTTTGTGTCAACACTTGCGACAATGATTATTGCACTGACATCGCGGCATGATTGTCTTTGATCTGATTCGATCGTTGAACAGTTTTTTCCTTTTTGTTTGTGCGACTGTTGGTGGTGGTCGTGGAGACGGGGGAGGTTAAGGTTGTTTTTCTTTTCTTTTTGTTGTTGTAGTGTATTGTATACCACTTTATGTCATGGCAGAGTTCTCTCTGTGTGAAATTCGGGCTGTTCTCCCCGGGTAGAGCGCGTCGCCACAAGAGCAGCGCCACCCATATTTTTTCCTGTCTGCATGTGTGTTTGTTTCCCTATCAGAGTGGCTTTTTTTCCCTACAGAATTTTGCCAGGGACAATTCTTTTGTTGCCGTGGGTTCTTTTACGTGCGCTAGATGCGTTACTGCACACAGGACCTCGGTTTATTGTCTCATCCGAAAGACTAGCACCCAGACCCCCACTCACGGTCTTGTGGATGGGAGAAAAGTTTCGGACACAAACGGGGATCAAACCACCACACACTGCAAACCTGGACTTTTTGCTTTCTAGGCAGGTGCCTTACCTCTAGACTACGATCTTTGTTGCCTTAGTAGTAGTAGTAGTAGTAAGTAGTAGTAGTAGTAGTAGTAGTTGTAGTAGTAGTAGTTGTAGTAGTTGTTGTAGTAGTAGTTGTAATTGCTGTTGTTGCTGTTGTTGTTGCTGTTGCTGTTGTTGCTGTTGTGTTGTTGCAAGACTGTTTCGGAAATAGCATATCGAAATGGTTTCATAGCTGAATCCCTCTCAGTTCGCTCAACCTGCTTTCCGGGAAAATAATTCGAAACCAACGCTGTGTTTGAGAGAATCGGGCTCTTTCCCGTTGATATAAGTTAACTTAACCATGTTCCTTTGTTATTTGCTTTTTGTTTGTTCAGTTGGGTTAGGGGGGGGGTTTGGTTTTTCTTTTTTGATGGGGAGTGTTTGTTTTTATTGTTGTTTTTTGTTAGGGGAGATGTTTGGGGGTTTTGTTTATCATTGGAAAAACTCACGTTAATTTTTTAGGTCTGTCGTCTGCGTGCTTCTTCTTCCTCTGTGCAGTGACCGTCCTGGCTTGACCCTTAGGTCAGGAGACAAGGAATGCTGACCAGCTGCTTTTAATAGTAACCTTTGGTGTTTTCGTCTGTATACGGCTGTTGTTCGTGGTTGTTGTTTTGGGGTTGTTCAGGGGGGGGGGGGGGGATGGGGAGCGGGAATATGAGCTTCAAGTACTAGCTTTTTTCTTCTCTGTCGAACGCTCAGACAACTACTGTTGTTTTTCATATGAACGAAAATGCGTTACGCTGCGGTTAAGCGCTTGACAAGTCAGGAACTGTGCGACCGACTTCAGCTTAGAAGACATAATGTTGTTATCTTTTAAGTTTTTCTGGATAGCCACCCACCACCCTCCCCCCGAAAATAGACCAAGAAGGAAGTGACAGGAAGAACAGGAACAAGGCAGAAAAAAACAGAGGGATAGAAAAGAGGGAATTCCTAGCAGAGAATTTCCAAAGAGTGGGGGATGTTAAACTTTATCCCACGGGGGAAAATGTTTTATTTATTTTATTCTTTTATATCAAGGATAATGGAATAAGCACTTATGCACTTTTTTACATCTAGTCCCCGTCTATATGCGGTATTGTAAATTCTGTCATCTGTTACCAACCGGCCCACAATGGCCTACTCTTACGACAAGCGGAACAGGATTTAACGTGTGCGCAAGATGTTCTGCGTGCGTTCGCACACGGGGCCTCGGTTTATAGCCTCATCCGAAGGTCTTTTGGGGAGAGTGGAGTCTGCACTGATGTTAACTCCAGGGGAAAATATCCCCTTGAACGGGAATCGAACCCTGGTCGTCAGATTGCGAGCGCAATGTTCTAACCACTAGGCTACCCGAACCAATAGCCCTGACACGGCCTCTGTGGTCGGCGGGGCAATAAACAACAACAACAACAACAACAACAACAACAACAAAAAACCCATTGGATTGGACACAGACAGTGTATCAACCAATGCCGTCGAAGTGTAACCAGGTTTTTGCGTCATGAGAAACTGTGTGTAAGTATGCCGGGCACGTTCTTTCAGAGCCACATGTGGTCTGTACATTCTATCAGTCGTCTGCTTCCAAGGCCTCCGGGGCAAAGCATATTCAAGTCTCTTCTTCATCACGTCTGAGATCCTTTGTCTCAGCCCACTTTCAGCGGTCTAAAAAAAGAAAAGAGGATACACAGGACAGTGTTTTTGTTGAAAACTTTTTTTCATCTTTGTTCTTGTGCCTGTGTTAAATGGAAAAGTTTGGAGGGCGGTGTTTATGTGTTGTGGCCAGACTGCGTTGTGTGGTTGGTTGTTGTTGTTGGGCGTTCCCCAGCTTAACGCCCTGGGGAGTCTTCCCAGAAATTGCGCTCTGTTTCACATACTGCATGGAGGAGAAGTTTGCGTGCATTGTATTGTACACTTTAAATCCGGCTGATTTCTCTGTCGTGAAACTCGGGCTGTTCTCCCCAGGGAGAGCACGTCGCAATCAAATCACCGATAATTTTGTGTATGACTGTTTCCAGTACCTTACCATGGCATAGAGGCAGCCATACACCGACTTCAGGGGATTTCATGGCCAGAAAAAGAAGAGTACCGATTGGGTGTCATGCTAAGAGCTTGTCAAGGCTGAAGGACAATCTGAACGTTGCATTTTAAAGCATATCAGCATTTGAAGATAGGCCGTGGCACTTAGCTTACATGAATAACTGACACAGCTTTTGGCCTCGGTCAAATACCACGCAAAACACACACACATACACTCACACACACAAACACACACACACAAACACACACACACATACACACACACACACACACACAATATATATATATATATATATATATAATATATATATATATATAGATATATATATATATATATATATGTATAACATATACACACACATACATATATATATATATATATATATATATATATATAATATATATATATATATATATATACATTATATATATATATATATACATATACATTATATATAAAAAAACACCACACACACACACATATATATATATATATATATATAAATATATATATATATATATATATTATATATATATATATAAATGTGTGTGTAATAACCGAGTTTAGCCGACAGCAAACAGCCTTTTCAAGCAAAACTCGGCTTTTGGCTGACATCAATAACCGACCAAGCTCTTAGCCAGCCCTAAATCCTACACATATAATCACCAGACATAGCTTACAGCTTGCTTATGGTATAACACCAACAACGCTAATGGGGGTCTATTATGGACGGTAAACAGTCATATTGACGATTGTCCCCAAGTGTTGGGTAGTCCAGACAAAATCAATACAAACAGATGTTTGTGGTCTTCCTATCTATAGAGAGATGTCTGTTGAAAGCCTGAATTGGGGGTGTATATACCCCGTAGGTAGGTCAGGTTGTTGTTTTGTGGGGTTTTTTTCCTTTTCTCCAATTGCCGGATTTCTTACATACTTCATCGATCTGCCTTAGGTTATCTGCCCCTTGGGAATATCGTTAAGTGAGTAGGCGGGAAAAGATGGTGTGTGTGTGTGTGTGTGTGTGTGTGTGTGTGTGGAGGGGCGGGGGGTCCTTTTTGTGTGAATGGTATTCTTATCATTTGGAAAGTTGGGGTTATAAATGTCATGTTTTATCATACTTGATCTGTGTGTGTGTTTCTTTTTGCTATATCTTATAGTCTTGAGTGCAAGTCATCTCTCTCTGCTTCAGTCTTCCTGTTTCTCTCTCTCTCTCTCCATCCCTCCCTCCCTCCACCCACCCTCTCTACCTCTCCCTCCCTTCCTCCCTCTCCTACACGACAATATTAACCCCCCTTAACACCCCCCCCCCCCCCCCTCCTTCTCCTCCCTCTTTCCAAAACAAACTTCATATCTGACACACAAAAACACACACACGCACACTTTTTGAAATCCAAATTATGGAATGGAATGGACGGCAAGTTATGATTCAGTCCCATTCGGAGTCATCAAGGTGTGATGGTCCTGTAGCACAACACTGTTATCATAATCCCAGCGTAATGACGTGACTACTTTGGGATCGTAGGAAAATGGAAACGGGCAGTGAACTGGAAAACGCATTTGAGCTTCCTCGGGTTCATAATTGATTTGAGGCAGGGCAAGGTATCAGAGAAAGAGAGAGAGAGAGAGAGAGAGAGAAGAGAGAGAGAGAGAGAGAGAGAGAGAGAGAGAGAGAGAGAGAGAGATTGTGTCTTTTATTATTTATTTCGAGAATAATGGAATAAGCAATCCCAGTGTGTGTGTGCGGTTTTGTAAATTTTTGTCATCCGTTCCCACTGGCACACTATAGCCTACTCTTCCGAGAAGCGGAACAAGTTTTAATGTGTGCGCAAGGTTTCTCCGTGCGTTTTCTCACGGGTCCTCGGTTTATAGTCTCATCCGAAGGACTTTTAGGGGGCAGTGGAGTCGGCAATGTTTTAATCTTTATATAGTTGCACAGTTTCTATTATCTGAGATGTAAAAGTTTACGAAGTGACAGTCCCGATATGGCCTCTGTGGTCGGCGGGGCTATAAACAACAGGATTGGATTGGAGTGGATTGGAGTCGGCACTGATGTTAACTCCAGAACGAGAAACGAGCCCGGGTCAGTACATCATGATATATAGATAGATAGAGAGAGAGAGAGAGGGAGAGAGAGAGAGAGAGAGAGAGAGAGAGAGAGAGAGAGAGAGAGAGAGAGAGAGAGAGACAGACAGACAGACAGACAGACAGACAGACAGACAGACAGACAAGCAGACAGACAAGCAGACAGATTGACAGAGAGAGAAAGTGTTATCTCCCGTCATTTCCAGTGTATTTTCAATCTGTAATCCAGGAATAAGATATTTCTGCTCCGCACTGCTCTCAAACTAATATTTGATAATGATGTAGTCTAATGCGCATATGAAGTCATGAATATTAAGTACATGCTGCGGCCTTTTTTTCTTTTCTTTTTATTTTTAGAAACGTTTCATACTTACTTCGACCCCTAAGTTGCAATGCGACCACCTAAATGGATGTTAAAAGGGCCGTGTAGGCACAATCTCACCATTGATGGACTTTGAAGCTCTAGCTGAGGAACGACCAAACAATGCTTTGTTGAAAACGCTGCATGTCCATTTGAGGGTGAGGGAGAGGGAATGAGGGGAAAGAGAAAGAAGGGGAGGAGGGGGGGGGGGGGGGGTCGGGGGGGGGGGGGGGGGGGGTTCAGATAGACATTGTATTGCCTTTGATACCTTCTTTATTGCACGCACGCAGACACACACAGATTCACACACACACATACACACACACACTCTCTCTCTCTCTCCCGTGTGTTGCACATAATTATTTAGCGCACGTAAAAGAACCCACGGCAACAAGAGAGTTGTCCCTGGCAAAATTATGTAGAAAAAAGCCACTCTGATAGGGAAACAAATACTGTTGCAGACAGGGAAAAAAGAAAAAATGGGTGGCGCTGCTCTTGTGGCGACGTGCTCTCCCCGGGGAGAGCAGCCCGAATTTCACGCAGAGAAATCTGCGTGACTTAAAGTGGTATAAATGAAATAAATTAAATAAATGAATGAAACCGATGAAGCAAAATGAATGAAATATATAAACCACACACTCTCTCCTCTCTCTCCTCTCTCCCTCTCTCTTCTCTCCCTCTCTTCTCTCTCTTCTCTTTTCTCTCTCATCTCCACCACACACACACACACACACAGATACACACTCCCCCCCCCCCCCCACACACACACATATACACACACTCTCTCACACACACACACACACCCCTTTCCTCCCCCGTTTTCTTGCGCATATATATATATATATATATATATCATATATATATCTTCTATATATCATATATATATATATACTATATATATATATATATATATATATATAATACACACTTTTTCTCTTCATTCTCTCCTCCCTCCTCCTCAACCTCCTACCCTCCATAACCCCTACCCCCCCTCCTTCCTCCCCCCTTCTCAACTAGCAAAAGCTTCTCACGTAAACAAAAAAGACGTTGGCAAGAGAAGTCTGAACGAGTGGCCTTGCGAAGCATTAAACCATGGGCCTAAGAAAGAAGGAGCAGAAGAGGAGAGAAAAGAAGGTGACACTTGTAAAAGACCTTTTCAGAGAAGGCTTCACCAAGCCGTTGACCTTCTGGCTGCTACTACTACTACTACTACTGCTACCACTACCGCTGCTACTACAGTACAGCAGACAGTGGACAGATCAGCCAGTTAATGCTTTATTCATAGGCCACGTCCCCGTCCATAAGGAGAAGGCAAGCTGCGACACATGAGGTCTACGCCCTTAAGGCTATGTCACACGGCGTGTTCCGATCGGCAACATTTAGGGGTCTTGGTCCCTCACTTCACCTCGCCTGTCCCGTAGTGTAGCTGACCGTTGGGGCACCACTGAAGATTTTGCAACCTGCTTCCTCCCCTGGGAGACGGGATAGCTCAGTGGTCAGAGCACTCGCTTTCCCCCCAGCCAAGTTAAGTTGCGTCGAGCGTGGGTACCGTTTGGATGGGTGATCGTTTGCGCGCCTTGGCTTCAGTACAGTCCCCCCAGTTCACCCAGCTGTAAATGGGTACCTGACTTTTTAGAGTCAGGGAAGGTAAAGCAGCGAGGGAGAGGAGATGGGCGCTACCCTCAATATGCTGGCCCCTAGAGAAGTGAGGTCTCTGACGCCTCGCTCCCCTACGACCTTTATAGGTTATGGGACACCTTTACCTTTATCTTTGTACCTGTTTACCCTCACTTCACCTCCCCTATCCCGTAGTGTAGTTGACCGTTGGGGCACCACTGAAGATCTTGCGACCTGCTTCCTCCACTCCTTTTGGTAGTGGTGCTCAAGTCGTTCCACTAATCAAGGCCAGTCCACGTTTTGACGTTGTCTTCCCATCGTTTTCTTTGTCGTCTTCCTCCTTGTATTGTTCCCTGTATGTAGGACAATCTGAGCCAGTCCCGCCCGTTCCATTTCAGTTCGCGTTTTTTCACTCAAGTCAGAGGGTCTTCATTTGGCCCGATGGCGTTTTGAATTCTGGCCTGCACTTCCTGGTTAGGGATGTGATCTCTGAATGAGATTCCGAGAAGTTTGTGAAAGCATCTACCTTGACTCCCTGTTGAGTCGTTGGGGCGTGGAGCTTGATTTTCTTTTGTCCAGGTCGTGCCTCTCGGGCAAGTTGAGTCTGAAGGAGCCCGTCTCTCTTGAGGTATAGTGTGCATGCTGGGTATATTCATGTTTCTGTAATCCACCAAACGTTGACATGAATTACAGGATGGTGATTTTTGAACATGCATGTATATCTTATGCATGCTGATATGACTGAAGGGAATAATGGCACTTGCAGGTCTGGTCAGGTCTAGTTCTGTGAGGTAACCCGTCACCGTCACCGTCCCCGATCCCTCAGATTCCGAATCCTTTGGGGCGCCTTCGAAGCTTTGTCAACCACCTTTCTCCAGTACTCGCGTCTCTCGGCCGCTCTCAGGGTGTCTCTCAGCTCCATGTCTGTCCATCGAATGTTGTCCTCCCATCTCTTCCTTTGTCTGCCTCTTCTCTTCTTCTTCCTCTAGGTGACCCAGGAGATCGTAAAAACAAAAATCCCCACTCACCTGACGCTGCTGCCGAGATTCGAACCCACGACTTCTAAGACCCACGGTTTCTGCCTCTTGCAGTGTGCACTCAGCCTCAGGCCTGTCTGAGATGGTCTGAGATGTTGTTCTTATGTGTCTCATCCTCTTGACCAAAAGCAAAACAACCAATCCATACTCCAACCAGAGTGATTTTGCCCGTGTTATTCCATGTCAGATAGAGACAAACACCTTGAGGTTTTATTCCGTGTGAGATAGAAACGAACACCTTGAGGTTTTATTCCATGTCAGATAGAAACGAACACCTTGAGGTTTTATTCTATGTCAGATAGAAACAACACACCTTGAGATGGATGCAGTAAAAGTGGTTGTTGGACTACACTTGCGTATTTCTTACGCCGGATGAGCATTTTGCGTGTTTGATTGTTTTGGAATGTTTCACCATATAATAGACAGCCATACTTCGACTTCAAAGGATATTTTTTCACCTCCTTTTTCGTGGAAGAAACAGGTTGCTATGGTAGAAGCTTGTCAGGGAAAAAGAAAATATCAACATATTTTAAGGCGTAACAACCATTCTCATGTAGGCCCTGGCACTCATTAGCTTAAGTCACACACAGACAACGCCTTTGGCCCGAACCATCATCACTGTTTTGGTCTTGAGTGTAAGACAACCTTTAGACGCACTCTTTGTTTTTCTTTATCCTGTCATTTGTCAGTCTGCAAGCTTGTCCCTCCCTCTTCCCCCCGCCCTCCCCCCCACCCTCCTTGCCGACGCTATGTTTGACCTTGACCTTTATGTTCACCACCGTCTTGTTGAGCCAATCTGTAGTACCTTGAAGCACAGGAACACTAATGTTTCCGCCTGTCCCAGGGAAGAAGAGCTGGCAGAGCCAGTATTGACATGACCACCCCCAGACACTGGTCTTCAAGGGATGGGCAAAGACGCCTACACTAGGATTGTGCTGGGCTGGGGAGAAAGAGGGACAGTTTGAATTTGTTTCCTCCCACCACCACCACCACCACCACCACCACCCCCCTTTCCAAATAATAGCTTACTGTCCCGAAATTGATGTAAACTTTCTGCGTGTAACTGATATTTTAGCGTTTGAAATGTTTCTGTGTGCTATACGACTTTTCACTGAAGCAAATCAAAAACAACAAAAAACAAACAAAAATCCCCCCCAAGTCGAACCGACGAGGGTGTTGTTGTTGTTGTTGTGACTGTTACTACTAATGTTGTTGTTGTTGTTGTTGTTGTTGTTGTTGTTGTGTTGTTGATTGATGATGATGATGATGATGATGATGATGATGATGATGATGATGATGATGATGTTTTCTCTCTCCCCCCCCCTCCCCTCCCCACTCTTTTCGAGCGGAATCTTCCCTATCCCATTCTGCTCCACATCAGCTACTTGGCAATTCATACTTATAAACAGCCCGCTTATCTCAATGCGCTTGTGAAGCCTCAGGCGCATGCTGGGTATGCTTTTGTCACCCATACCACCGGCCCTGTAAATGACCCACTACTCCTCCACGATAAAGAAACAGACGTTTAACGTGTGAGCAAACTCTTGCACTGTCACACGCTATCTTCATTCATCGCCTGACGGACGCTCTAGCCGAGTGGTTAAGACCGATCCGCTTCGATCCCTTGGGTCCACGAAGTCGCGGGTTCGAATCTCTGCGGCGGCGGCGTCTGGTGGAGTAAGGTTGGGGATTTTTTTCGATTTCGTAGGTTAACTTCGAGTGCAGACCTGCCAGTGCCTTAATTCCCTTTGTCTGTGTGTGTGCATGCGTGTGTATATTATATTTGATATTTTGCACCGATATATATATATATATATATATATATATATATATATATATATATATATATATATATATATACCTGCACTTGTTTTTCCTCACTCTTTTGTTTCAGTTTTATATATATATATATATATATATATATATATATATATATATATATATATATATATATATATATATATATATATAATATATATATATGCAAAAGATCAAATATGCACGTTAAAGATCATGTAATTCATGTCAGCGTTCGGTGGCTTACGGGGAACACGAAGATACTCAGAACACATCCCCGAAATCGGAACGCGCCAAATCTCACCCACTGGTGAACCTCACAGCTGTAGCCGAGGAACGGGGTAAAAAAACATCGTCTCATCTGAAAATAAAATTGTAGGGGAACGACTCGAGAACCAGTAATAAACTCCGAAGAAAACGCCTTCAGTGGTACTCCCGAACTCGAACTCGAACTCGAACCCGGATCTCTGCCTTTCAGATCACTTACCCGATGTCAAACCACGGAGCCCGCCCAATCCGCCCCGTTTTACAAAGAAGTGTTCAAACACCGGCAACCAAGTCTTACAGGGCTTTCAGAGCGTTCGAATTCGAATTGACCCCCTGATTAGCCTATCGCTGTCTGTCTATCCCAGTGGTGTAGGCTGGCAGATAGTGAGTGCGCAGTCACAGCGTGTCAGGCCTGATAAGAGGTGGCCTAAGCGGGAGGACGTTTAAAGGGCAAACAGCAGGCACGTGAAAAGTTGACACTACTAATATCTAGAATCCTTGAGGGATCGTCCCCATTGTTTCCCCTTGATTTGATATCTTTGTTGTTGTTGATGATGTCGGGCATTCCCCAGCTTATCATCCAGAACGTGGTGGACTCTGGAAGGAAGGTGGCAGGATGGTTAAGATGTTTGCCTGCCAACAAGTAAACCGTGAGGTTTGGGGTTCGCTTCCCAGCCTCGCCCTTTCTTCCCAGTTTGACAAAAAAATCGAACTGAATGTCAAAGTCCGGATGAGACTATAAACCGAGGCCCCGTGTGCGAATGCATGCAGAACATCTTGCGCACACGTTAAATCCTGTTCCGCTTTTCCAAAGAGTAGGCTATTGTGTGCCGGTGGGAACAGATGACAAAATTTATAAAAACCGCATACACACAGGGACTAGATGTAAAAAAGCACATGAGTGCTTATTCCATTATCCTCGATAAAATAAAATAAAAACTCATCTGAGCGCTTTGATTTGTTGCTTTACAAGATTCAGCGCTATATAAATTCCATACATTATTATTATTATTATCGCATCTCGGAATCACTGTGAGACCGTTAAAAGCTTCCACATAGGGTAAGTTTTGGATGTAGGGCTGTTTTTGACTACCTCGCCATACAGGTAGCCGTATTTTGACTTCAGGGGGATTTTTCTCCTTTTACTGGAGAGCGACAGGTTGCCATGCTCAGAGTTGGTCATCGATGAAGACAATCTCAACATGATAGCATTTCAAAGCCTGCCATGTTCATGTGGGGATGGTCACTCTGCTGACGTGAATGGCTGGGTCCATGTACATGCCTTGTGTGTTGACAAGGGCAGTGGCTGTTGTCAGTACTGCTCCCTCGAAGTTGCATGTCTTTGTTAAAAAGATATTGTTATTGTATTGTGTTGTGTTGTACTGTTATTGTATTGTATTGTGTTGTATTGTATGTTATTGTATTGTATTGTGTTGTGGTGTACTGTTATTGTATTGTGTTGTGTTGTGTTGTTATTCGTATTGTATTGTGTTGTTATTGTATTGTGCTGTGTTGTACTGTTATTGTATTGTATTGTGTTGTACTGTTATTGTATTGTATTGTGTTGTACTGTTATTGTATTGTACTGTTATCGTATTGTATTGTGTTGTTATTGTATTGTGTTGTGTTGTACTGTTTAATGTATTGTATTGTGTTGTACTGTTGTTGTGTTGTACTGTTATTGTATTGTATTGTACTGTTATTGTATTGTATCGTATTGTATTATACTGTTATTGTATTGTATTATACTGTTATTGTATTGTACTGTTATTGTATTGTATTGTACTGTTATTGTATTGTATCGCATTGTTTTATACTGTTATTGTATTGTATACCACTTTCACTCACGGCAGATTTCTCTTCATGAACTTCAGGCCGTCGTAACCTGGGGAGAGCGCGTCGCCACAAGAGCAGCGCCACCCTTTTATTTTTCCTGTCTGCATGTGTATTTGTTGTCAGTTTAACGTCTGTTCACGCTCAGTGTAGTGTATTTCTTTCCCTATCAGACTGACTTTTTATTTTTTTTACATAATTTTGGCAGGAACATCTCTCTTAGTGCCCTGTGTTCTTTTACGTGTGCTGAAAAAGCCTGTTGCACGTGCACAGGACCTCGGTTTAACGTCTCATTCGAACTGTTTGGCTTGCTAAGGTGGGTTAAAGGTCAGTAGGTAACGCTACCGTATTATCATGCGAAAGGTTTGTGCATCAAAATCTTTGAAGGCAAACTTCTCCTTGTCAGAGAGACAAAGAGAGAGAGAGAGACAAAGAGAGAGAGAGAGAGAGAGAGAGAGAGAGAGAGAGAGAGAGAACTCGAAAGATTTATTCACAACAAGGCCATTGGCTCATACATGAAGGGGGGTTGCCAAATTGTTTAGTATTTTAGTGAGAAAAATAAATAAACACAAAAAACCAAAATGTTATTGTTTAACCACAGCCACCACAATAAAAATCAGTTACAAAAAATATGACTTAAGAAACCAAGATATCTCTTATTCTAAAGGCATTACACAAATATAAAGCAAGGCTGCGCACAATCTCAGGGTGACTAGATGCCACGAGTAGACAGAATCTAAATAAATTAGGCTGTCTACTATACTTTACCGGAATGTAATTCTGTCTTACATCTTCTAATACTGGACAGCACAGCACAAAATGAACTTCATCTTCCACTGTTTTCTTACATAATGGGCATAGCAACCTGAAGTCGTCATCACCATGTTCTGAGAGAGAGAGAGAGAGAGAGAGAGAGAGAGAGAGAGAGAGAGAGAGAGAGAGAGAGAGAGAGAGAGCATTTGTCTTTCAGTCTGTCCGTGTGTGCGTGTGTGTATGTATGTGTGTATTCGTGCTTGCGCGTATGCATGGTTGCACGCGCTATGCGCACTCGTGTGTGTGACACAGACACACACGCACGCACACACACACGCACCACACACACAACAACAACAACAACAACAACAACAACAACAAACAACCACACAGTAAAGCAGACGGACACAGAAACGAACCGCGCAACCCAAGAGTCAAAAGGCCGCCGCCCACCGACTGTGCTGTGCCGCAGTGACTGACCTCTGATGTGACCGTGTCCTGCAGATGACATAGCGCTAAGCCGGCACCTGCACACATTCCGCACATTCCGTGCCTGATAATCCCATCATAAGCCACGTGCCTTCAGGCTGCAAGTCGCCTGCACTCAGTGCTGTTTCCAAGCCGCCAGGTCATTGTGCATAGAGTGCATACATATAATTGTATATGTATGTATACATGCCTCAGCTGTTTTCGCGACTGTTTTTGTTTCTGTTCGTAAATCTCTGTCTTTAATCTGTGTATGTTTCTCTCTCTCTCTCTCTGTCTCTCTCTGTCCTCTTCTGTCTCTGTCTCTGTCTCTCTCCTCTCTCTCTCTCTCTCTCTCTCTCCTCTCTCTCTCTCTCTCTCTCTCTCTCGTGTGTATGTGTGTGTGTATGTGTGTGTGTATGTGTGTGTGTTTTCTCTGTCTCTCTGTCTCTGTCTCTGTCTCTGCTCTTCTCTCTCTCTCTCTCTCTCTCTCTCTCTCTCTTATATATATATATATATATATATAATATATAACACACAGACATACACGCACTTGCGTGCACACACACATACGCACACACATTTCGATTTGAATATGATATTACGACATTACTTCTTTCTCTATGTCTCTGACACTCACGCACACGCGTGTGCGCGCACACTCACATACACACACGCACACGCACACACATAAAGGTAAATCTGTAGTCATACCACTTTTTTCTGTATCATTTAATTAAGTCTTTGGAAGGTGATGAATTTTGAGGAAAATATGGAAAGTCAACATTTAAATCAGTGACAGCAAAACTACAAAATGAGTCCACACTGTGATATTACAAAGATAGCCAATTGTATAAGCTTCATGTGTTCAACATTTCCTGGAAACTGGTTGATAAATGCAGATTGTACGAGAGAAAAAAAAAAAAAAAAACAACAAATTACAAACAACGGCGCAGTCACCACAACATTGCTTTTGTCAAAATGAAATCATAAACAACATCACTTCTCTTTTACATGAAACAACCACAAAACCAGACACGTGTGCACAAAACACACCTCAGGGTTTGTGAATCACGAACATCTTTTTTCCCCCCTTTAAACCCCCCCCCCCCCCCCCCCCCCCCAACCCAACATGATAAAAATACATTTTTGAAAAGTGAATTTTCGTCAAGGAAGTCAGCAGGGGCTGCCATTTTCAGGAAACCGAAACCCGGGAAACCGCCACATGAGAGCAGTTTAAGGCAGTGGACTAGACAATTACAGGTGTCAAATTTAATTCATTGTGCCGCTTTAGGAGCTCCAGTGTGACGTTGGAATGTGTGGCCAGGTGAAGGTTGAAATTCCGCCTTCTTTTTTGAAGCCCGAAGTACGCGTCACTCGCGTTATGTGAAAGGTCTTTGTCACAGTCCCATAGGACATTTGTTATAGTTACATTCACGTTAATGACTTGGTTTTGTTTGTTTGTTTGTTGTTGTTTTTTATTGTTAAAATCCTGTTGCATTACCAAGTTTCTTTTCGATATATATTTTTTAAAACAACACATCCACATCTCCCGGGTTTTTGTTGTTGTTGTTGTTTGTTTTCTTTTTTTTTTTTTTTTTGGGGGGGGGGGGGGGGGGGGGGGGGGGGGGGGTCTAATATCACTAAAAGTGAACAGACGTAAAATTGAAGTCAACAACAACAGCTAGTCCTTAGGACGAGACCATAAACCGAGGTCCGAGTGCGAACGCACGCAGAACATCTTGCGCACACGTTAAAAACCCGTTCCGCTTTTCGGAAGAGTTAGGCCATTGTGTGCCGGTAGAAATGGATGACAATAATCATTTACAAAACTGCATACACACGGGGACTAGATGTAAAAATAAAACCCCACACGAGTGCTTATTCCATTATCCTCGAAATAAAAGAATAGAATTAAATGAATAAAAAAAACAACACGTGAATAAAAACTAAGCATACTTATCAAGAAACAAGAAAAACAACAACCCCTAAAATCAGGATATAATTAAATGAGGTATTAATGAAAAGGAAAAAAAAACACTGAAAGAAACTCTGTTTAAATGTGAACTAACGGACACTATATCCGAGTGGTAAAGACCATTCAGTTCAATCCTATGGGTCCATGAAGTCGTGGGTTCGAATCCCGGCGGTGTCTGGTGAAATTCCGCCTTTTTTTAAGGCCTAAGTACGCGTCACTCGTGTTATACACAGCCAGGGATTTTTTTCACAATCTCCGAGGTGAACTTGAAGTGCAGACCTGCCAGTGCCTCAATTCCCTTCGTGCATATACACAAACAGAAGATCAACTATGCACGTTAAAGATCCCATGAGTCATGTCGTCGGCGTTCAGTGAGTTACGAAAACACGAACATACCCAGCATGCATCCCCGAAGTCGGAATGCGGCTACCTGCATGGTGGGCAAAAACGGTGGTACAGGCAAACTCTCACCATTGGTGAACCTCTGAGCTCTAGCAGAGGAATGAAAAGAAAAGTTAACTTCACACACACACAACACACAGAGGTTTTGTTTTTATTTTGTTGGGCTTTTTTTGGTTTCGCTTTTTTCTGAATTATTAATTTTTTTAAAAATTAATAAAAATTTCAAAATGGTTACTTGCTCTTGTTTTCCCACACTACTATTTCTTCAATAACACACACACACACACACAC
>CM054142.1:40564602-40572102 GCA_028751875.1 Rapana venosa
CAAAAACCGCTTACACACGGGGATTGGATGTAAACAAAAAAAGCACATACGTGCTTATTCCATTATCCTCGATATAAAAGAATAAAATGAAATTAAAAAAAAATAAAATAAACACACACACACCCATCCACCCTGTTCCTTTACTTCCAGAGAGATCGAGTCATGATGGTTCCTCCACACCTGGTAATTATATCCTCATACCAGTCTCTCTCTCTCTCTCTCTCTCTCTCTCTCTCTCTCTCTCTCTCTCTCTCTCTCTCTCTCTCTCTCTCTCTCTCTCTTTCTCTTCCCCTAGCCCGTCTCATATACTTACTATCTGTTAGGAAGAAGAGGTAGGTAGGTAGATAAGGGTCTAGTATAGTCTGCTTGCTAAGTGTGAAGTTTGTGTGTCAGCATTAGCCTAGAGGGACGGAGGGAAGAGAGAGGGGGACGGAGGGAGAGAGAGAGGGAGGGGAGGGAGGGAGAGAGAGAGATATCGACCAGAGAGAGAGAGGGGGCAAGATTTATAAGAGAGAGAGAGAGAGAGAGAGAGAGAGAGAGAGAGAGAGAGAGAGAGAGAGAGAGAGAGAGAGATGTAAAGTACGGTTGGGGGAGGGGAGGGGGCAAAATCCAAGGAAAAAAATATACACACGTGTACACAATTACAGTGCTTTTATTGCGCAGAAAGAGTTTGATCTCTTGGTAGATGTAAAGCAAAAACTTTAAAATCTTACTTTAAACAAGCAAGTAGAAAAAGAAAAACCAACCAACCAAACAAAAACAAGTAACCCCAAACCACTAGAAAATTAGACTCTTTACAAGTTGTGTGTTTGTGTTTGTGCGCGCGCGAGTGATACGTACATACATATGTATGTATACATACACATATATAATACATACAAATACATTGATCCATAAATGCATACAGCTACATCCATCCATCCATCCATGTATACATACAGTATACATCCATCCATCCATCCATGTATACATACAGTATACATCCATCCATCCATCCATCCATGCATACATACAGTATACATCCATCCATGTATACATACAGTATACATCCATCCATCCATCCTTGTATGCATACAGTATACATCCATCCATGTATACATACAGTATACATCCATCCATCCATACATGTATACATACATACACGTACATACATACAATGACACATACATACATCGTCCATCCATCCACCCATGTATGCATACAGTATACATACATGCAGTATACATACATACAGTATACATACATACAGTATACATACATACATACATACATACATACATACATACATATATATATATATATATATATATATATATATACATACCTACATATATATATATACATACATACATACATACATATACCTACCTGCCTACCTACATACCTACCTACATACATACATACATACATACATACACACATCCATACATCCATCCATCCATCCACACATCCATACATTCTTACACATACATTTCATTTCATACCACTTTAAGTCACGGCAGATTTCTCCGTGAAATTCGGGCTGCTCTCCCCGGGGAGAGCGCGTCGCCACAAGAGCAGCGCCACCCATTTTTTTTTCTTTTTCCTGTCTGCAACTGTATTTGTTTCCCTATCAGAGTGGCTTTTTTCTAAGAATTTTGCCAGGGACAGCTCTCTTGTTGCCGTGGGTTTTTTTACGTGCGCTAAATAATTACGTGTAACACACGGGACCTCGGTTTATCGTCTCATCCGAAAGACTAGCGCCCAGACCACCACTCATGGTCTAATGGATGGGGGAAAAGTTTCCGGTCCAAACGGGGTACGAACCGCCGCACACTTCAGACCCGGACTTTTCGCTTTCTAGACAGGCGCGTTACCTCTAGACCACCGATCCACTACATGTACATACAACACATACAGACATGTATGTAAAGATATGTAAGGGACGTAGGCGTCCACTAGGTTAAAACCAGCCTGTGTTGTCTGTAGTGAGGGTGGGTGGGTGGAGGCAGGGAGGCAGGCAGGCAGGCAGGCAGGTCGATACATGCGGTATGATTGTGCATGAGACCATCTGTTACACACACTACACTGCAATAATGCCGCGCAAAGAAAGCTGCATATTGAATGCCTCTTCATGCGTCCTATCCGCGCCTCGCCAAGACAAGATGTTCCCCTCCCTTCTCCTCCCCCTCCCCTCTCCTCCCCTCTCCTCCCCATCCCCTCCCCTCTCCTCCCCCTCCCCTCCCCTGTGTTATCACGCATACATTTATAATACAAAATGAGTTTTGGGTATGTAATATGTATATAATGCAACACGTGCGTGCGTGTGTGAGTGTGTGCGCGCGTATACAAACACAAGCGCGCGCGCACGCACATACATACACACATACTAACGCTCTCGCACACACGTATGTATACGCACACACAGTAGCAGTAGCACATGCACTTGCACGCGCGCGAACCCACACACACAAACAAGCAAGTAGTGAAGCACACATACACGCACATGTATGCGCGTACGTGTGAACGCGCGTGCGCGCGGCGCACACACACACGTAAGCAAGTAAGGGCACACATGCGCGCGCGCGCGCGCACACACACACACACACAAGTAAGCAAGAGGGCACACACACGCGCGCGCACACACACAGACACCTTACACACACTTGCTGGCTTTCGCTGGTTCTCACTAAAACACATTATGTAGTACACCTTTCATCAGAACTAACTACTAAAGAAGTTAATATCTCTCTGGAGACTCAGTCAGTAAGTAAGTAAGCAAGCAAGTAGGTAAATAGTTAGTTAGGTAGAAAAGTCTTAGGTTACTAATAAACCAATTACGTTCTCAACTCTTAAAAAAACAAAAAAGTTAAACTGTCTCTATAAGAAAGTCATGATAGACCCACAGACATCTCGTTACAACTACTTTGTCTATACCCATCACCTACCATTGGTAGGTCTATAGATACATGAATGTATATACATCACCAGGGTTATTATTATTATTAACTTTGAATGGCTTCACGGTCGACTGGCCTTTGCTGCCAAGTCACACGGAAGAGAGATTTGTTTGGCCACCTGTTGAACTGCGTCTGTCACGCCTGAGGGAAGTCACTGTGACGTAAAGTCGTCGGTTTCAGCTTGGCTGAACATGTATGTATCTATCTGTTTTTTGAGAGAGGGAGGGAGGAGGGAGGGAGAGAGAGAGAGAGAGAGAGAGAGAGAGAGAGAGAGAGAGAGAGAGAGAGAGAGAGAGAGAGAGAGAGAGAGAGAGAGAGGAGGGAGGGAGGGAGAGAGGGAGAGAGAGAGGGAGAGAAGAGGGAGAGAGAGAGAGAGGGAGGGAGGGAGAGAGAGAGAGAGGGAGAGAGAGGAGGGGGAGAGAGGTGGGGAGAGAGAGGGGAGAGAGGGAGAGAGAAGAGGAGAGAAGGGGGGGGGGGCAGAGAGGAGAGAGAGTAGAGAGAGAGAGAACCAGAGAGAGGAGAGGGAGAGGATGTAGCGTGCCATTTCTGGTAGATGTTTTAAAAGAGGTTGAATTCGAAAAGCGTTATACCAAAACCATATATAGGACATCATTTTGAGGAACAACTAATTGAGAGTTTATATAATATCGTGCCCAATCTCAGGAAACACTTCGAATGCAATGGATAGTTGTTTAGAAGGGTAGTTGCTGTTGCTCTTGTGTTGGTTAAAAGTATTGTTTATGTAAAAAAAAAATCGCGTGCACGTGTGTGTGTGTGTGCGTGTATGTACGCGTGCGTGCGCGTCCACACGCGCGCACGCATGCAATGGAAAGCTTCTTAAAACTTAATGACACTTTTCTTGACGCAAACATTTCTGATGGCGATCTCTCTCACCTGAACAGTAGTATAATTATATAAAATACCAAACTATGCGATGCCCGACGTTTCCCTTTATAAATCACCTGTGTCAAAATCCTGTACATTCCACTTCATATCTCGGCGTCTTGTCCACCGTGGGGGATGGAGGCATGCCATGGATGACTGGACAACCAGCCAGCCAGCCAGCCAGCCAGCCAGCCAGCCCCCCTCTGGTTTGGTACAAGTCTATACTGTGATGCTTGTCAGCTTCATGTAGGGCAGTAAAGCCTGGTGGACCCCCTTCCTCTCCACACTCGTGTTTCGAACTAAAATGGCAGCGTCAGTCTCGGAAGACTATGGAGTTGCGCTCTAGGTGGTCATTCTGGTACAGCGTCGGCTGTGGCTGGCCAGTCCCACACGGGAATGACAGTCAGTCCCTGTGGCAGAGGGGACGGATGAAGTCTGACAATGCTGGTCTGTCTGTCTGCCTGGGCTGCAGCCTTTCTTCTTCTCTTTGCCTCGCGCTTCTGAGCAAGTGTCTCTTCCAACTTGGAGAGACCTTTCTGCACAGTCTGTCTCCAGGCTGACCGTTCGAGGGCTGTTGCTTCCCAGTTGTTCTGGTCGATGTTCAGGGCTTTTGAGTTCCTCTTGTTGCCCACGTCTTTGAATCGCAGCTGTGGTCTGCCTGTGGGACGTGTTCCCTTCGCAAGTTCTCCATCGAGGAGGTCTTTAGGGATCCGTCCGTCGTCCATGTGCACGACATGGCCTAGCCAACACTGTTTCGAAATTATGGATCCCAATATTTAATGTTTTGAAATTCTGCCGTGACTTAAAAGTGGTAGACATACAAATAGAAATTGAAATACATTCAGCATTTCTTTCTGCTAGATTTCACGCAGACTCCGTACAAAGCTGTGATTGTAGTGCAAAAAAGAAAAGAAGACGAAAACAAAGAAACAGTACTAATAGTGGGTGGCGCTGCTCTTGTGGTCACGCGCTTTCCCTGAAGAGAGCAGCCCGAATATCACGCAGAGAAATTTTGTCATGACTTTAACAGTTTAAGTGGTATACAACTAGAAATTGAGGTACATTCAGCATTTAAAAAGAAGCTTGGTATTCACGGTTACTCTTTCTAATGAATGAATGAATGAATGAATGAATGAATGAATGAATGAATGAATGAATGGGTAAAAGAGAGCATAAAAATCTCTTCACTTATAGCCTTGATCGTGGCAGATCTCCTTGTTGAAAATTATGGAAAAAAAAACCCTACTTTACATTCAAACAATGTTCTATAATCACTTTAGTTTCTTTCATCGATTAAAGAAAACAAAACAAAGATTTAAAATTGTTCTGCTTTGTCTTTTAAGTATTTGGTATATGTGTGTGCGTGCGCATGCGTGCGTGTGTGTGTGCGTGCGTCTGTGTGTGCGTGCGTGCGTGTGTATGTGTGTGTGTGTGTGCGTACGTGCTTGCGTGCGCGCGCGTGTGTGTCACTGTGTGTGTTTGTTTGCGTGCGTGTGTGCGTGCGTGTGTTTATCGATATTTTTGCTTGTATTTCTTAAAGTTTCGAAATCAATTTTTGCGACAAGTGATACCATTTTCAACTTAAGTGTTTATAGAAAACGTTGTGCAGAAGTCGGGGAAAACAAACGAGGCCTGTATCTCACTATCTGCTTCTCCTGTTCTATCAGAACACGATGAATCCTTTTGAGCTTTGGGATTTTTTTCTGTTCTTTTCTGTTTAATTTTCCCTGCGCTCTAATAACCTTTGTAGCAAACTGTTGTAGACATACATACATATACGTGCGCACGAACACACACACACACACACACACACACAATATATATATATATATATATATATATATATATATATATATATATATATATATATATCGTTATATATGTGCGTCTATGTCTGGTATTCGTGGTGTAGAATTGCTAGAAAGCAAGTGAAGAAATAGCTGTTGTTGTTATTCTTCTTCTTGTAATACAAGCTCGGAACAAAAGAAAAGGAAACCTATGATTGTCACGAATATTAAAAGAAAACCCCGACAGTCATGATGATAATGGCGGTAATAACGTGCGGTCATGTGTCTGGTGCTTAGTAGTTATACTATTGTTTTTTACTGTTTGTGTTTCTTTCGCGCAGCAAAGTTGCAGCAGAGAGAGAGAGAGAGAGAGAGAGAGAGAGAAGAGAGGGAGAGAGAGAGAGAGAGAGAGAGAGAGAGAGAGAGAGAGACAGACAGACAGACAGACAGACAGACAGACAGACAGACACACAGACAGACACACAGACAGACACACAGACAGACAGGCAGGCAGAGAGAGAAGAGAGCTCAAGTTTACTGACGCACATGTATGTGAAGGCAAGCAGGAGTGTTTGGGTAATAATAACAAATAATATTAAATGGAACTTATATAGCGCTATACCTTGCAAAGACAAATCAAAGCGCATGCATTCAACCTAATGGGTATGGATACACATACATAAGTGTTCGTGAACCCGTGCAAGTTGGCAGATAGCTTACTGCTTGTATAGCCCGCAATCACACAAGCACGCGTAGGCACGCACGCATGCATGCATGCGCGCACACAGGTATGTATGAATGCACCTCCTTCCACCCCACCCCCAACGCACACACATTTGCAAAGATGATTACATTTGTACACACACACGCACGCACGCACATACATACACATGCACGCTCGCACGAACACACACACAAACACACACGCGCGTGCGTGCGCTCACACACACGCGCGTGCGTGCGCTCACACACACGCATTCGCAAAGAGAGACATATTTGCACACAAAGACATGTACACACATACAGACACATACAAACACTCACCCTCACACACACACAAACACACACACACACACCGCAGAAAGAAAGAGAGAGAAGAAATACAGCAAGACAGCAACAACAACAACACCGACAAAACCCTGAAGACATTACTTGAAAAAGACACCCATACAGACAGGCAGACAAACAGAAACGCCCAAACATACATACATACATACATACAGACAGACAGACAGACAGAGAGACAGGCAGACAGACAGAAAGAAACACACATCCATCCATCCATCCAGGCATGCATGCATGCAGGCAGGCAGGCGGGCAAAAAGCAAAGTATCTGATGTCTTCTCGCCACTGGTGCGGTTATTTCGAGCTGCCAGTTGTCTGTCGTATGTTACACGACTTTTCTTTCACTCTTATCATCAACCAACCACCACCACCAGTAGTATACTATATAACTTAGCACAGCCTGGGATAATGGAAGACAAGAAGAGAGGGGCTAGTATATATACTATATACTACTATACATACCCCTTCTGATAAAGAACCCGAGAGACAGTAGGGGGTTGGCTGGCTGGCTGATTGGTTGGTTGGTTGGCTGACTGGCTGGTTGGTTGGCTGGTACCACAGACTGGTTTTCTAAATGGCTGATAAAGAAATAAGCGGCTGCTAGCTAAGCTGGTAGTACTTACAGTTTGCTGTGAAAAACGATCACGAGGTGAGAATGTTCTCCGCCCCTGTATAGTAAGTAGCAGCACTGGTGTGATATGAAAAAAAAAGCATTTGTTATGTGGAGGAGCCCTTTGAATACATGGAGCGCTCGGATTACATATTCAGTAGCACGCTTACACGTATGTGAGCAAAAAAAAAAGGCACACACATCCACGCACACA
>CM054142.1:40577102-40589602 GCA_028751875.1 Rapana venosa
GCACTTCACTGTGCTCTCCTGGGGTTAGACTCTCAGTCAGTGGCCTGGTGGCTGGTTGGTTGGTTGGTTCTTTAGCTTACATGGGTGCAATCATAGAGATCTGTCTGCTGTTTGAGACAGGGGAGAGAGAGAGAGAGAGAGAGAGAGAGAGAGAGAGAGAGAGAGAGAAGAGAGAGAGAGAGGGGAGGGAGAGACAGGAGAGAGAGAGAGAGAGAGAGAGAGAGAGAGAGAGAGAGAGGAGAGGAGAAAGAGAGAGAGAGAGAGAGAGAGAGAGAGAAAGGAGGGAGGGAGAGACCGGAGACAAAGAGAGAGAGACAGAGAAAGAGAGAGTCTGTGTATGAGTGTGTGTGTATGTGTGTGTGTGTGTGTGTGTGTGTGTGTGTGTGTGTGTTGTGTGTGTGTGTGTGTGTGGAGTGAGTGAGTGAGTGAGTGAGTGAGTGTGTATATGTTTATTTTTTAAATTTGTATTTATTCTTTTCAATCGAAGATAATGGAATAAGCACTCATGTGCTTTTTTTTTTTACATCCAGTCCCTGTGTCTTTGCGGTTATAAATTGTAAATTTTGTCATCTGTTCCCACCGGCTCACAATGGCCTACTCTTCCGAAAAGCGGAACAGGATTTAACATGTGCGCAAGATGTTCTGCGTGCGTTCGCACACGGGACCTCGGTTTATAGTTTCATTCGAAGGATTTTTCGGGAGAGTGGAGTCTGCTTTGATGTTAACTCCAGGGGAGTGTGTGTGTGTGTGCGTGTGCGTGTGCGTGTGTGTGTGTGTGTGTGTGTGTGCTTGTATGTGTGTTGTTTGTATTTTTTGTCTCTCTTTGTTTTACCTTGTCTTCACTCAAAGTGTGTAAATATTAGAGGAGTGGTGATCTGGTGGTTAGGACTTGCCAGTTTGTGTGAAAGAGGTGTGTGTGTGTGTGTGTGTGTGTGTGTGTGTGTGTGTGTGTGTGTGTGTGTGTGTGTGTGTGTGTGTGTGTGGTGTATGTGCTCTTTGTTTTAACGTGTCTTCACTCAAAGTGTAAATATTAGACGAGTGACAATCTACTGGTTAGGACCTGCCATTTTGTGTGTGTATGAGTGGTGTGTGTTGAGAGAGAGAGTGTGTGTGTATGTGAGTGCGTGTGTGTGTGAATGCGTGTGTGAGTGCGTGCGTGTGTGTGAGAATGTGTGTGTGAATGCGTGTGTGCGTGTATGCGTGCTTGCGTGTGAGAGAGAGATAGAAGAGATTTGTAAGGTTTTGCTTCTTGTTTATTTTATTTTATTTTATCGTTCATATACATAGTGATTTTGAAAAGGGTAAAGAAGAACTCGAAACCGTTTCGCATGAAGATTATCATTGCAGTGCAAGGTTATGATAAATGAATAATGCCAGCTCCAGTGGGAATGGTATGAATTTGAAAAACACGCAGTCTTATCTCTCTGTCGGTCCACAGGTATCCCTTTCTGTAATTCTGTCTGTTCTCATCTATATCTGTCTGTCTGTCTGTCTGTCTGCCTGTCTGCCTCTGTCTCTCTCTCTCTCTCTGCCTATCTCTCTCTCTCTATCTTTCTCTCTCTCTCTCCTCTCTCTCTCTCTCTTTGTCTCTTTCTTTCTTTCTCTGTCTCTCCGGGAGCTTTCCGCTATCTCCGTTTCTGTATATAAAATATATGGATCTCTTCTTTCCTTCCCCCTTTTCTCTCCCCCTTCTCTCTCTCAGTCTCCCCCCTTCCTCTCTCTCCTTTCTCTTCTCTTCTCCATCTATCTGTCTATCTTCTGTCTATCTCTCTCTCTACTCTCTCTCCTCTCCCTCTCTCTCTCTCTTCTTCCTTTCTCTCTCTCTCTTCTCTTCTCTTCTCTTCTTCTTTCTCTCTCTCTCCCCTCCCTCTCTCCTCCTTTCTTTTCTTCTTCTTCTCTTCTTTCTTCTTCTTTCTGCTGTCTCCTCCTCCCCCTCTCCCTCTCTCTCTCTCTCTCTCTTCTCTCTCTCTCTCTCTTCTCTCTTCTCTTCTCTCTCCTCTCTCTCCTCTTCTCCCTTCTTCTTCTCTTCCTTCCTTCTCTTTCCTCTCTCTCTCCTCCTCTCCCCTCTCTCTCTTCTCTTCTCTTCTCTTCTTCTTCTTCTCTTCTCCTCTCCCCTCTCTCTCTCTCTCTCTCCTCTCTCCCCCCTCCTCCTTCCTCTCTTCTCCTCTCTCTCTCCTTCTACTCTCTCTCCTCTCTCTCCTCCTCTCTCTCTCTCTCTCTCTTCTCTCTCTCTCCTTCTCTCTCTCTCTCTCTCTCTCCTCCTCTCTCTCTCTCTCTTCCCCTCCTCTTCCTCCTTCCTCCTCCTTACTCCTCCCCTCCCCTCTCTCTTCCTCTCTTCTCTCTCTCTCTCTCTCTCCCTCTCTCTCTCTCTCCTCCTCTCTTCTCCTCTATCCTCCTCTCTCCTCTCTCTCCTCTCTCTCCCCTCCTCTTCCTCCTCTCTCTCTCCTTTCTCTCCTCTCTCTCCCTCTCTCTCCTCTTCTCTCCTCCTTTCCTTTCCTCCTCTCCTCCCCTCCCTCTTCTCTCTTCTTCTCTCTCCCCTCTCTCCTCTCTCTCCTCTCTCTCTCCCTCTCTAAGGAAAAGGAAAGACGGCAACAGAAGGCAAAACATGTTATCTTTCTTTTTCTCGCAACCAAGCCAAAAAAAGCAGTATATATACTATAGTAGTAGTACCGGCACTAGTGGTACCAGTGGGGGGCATTTTTCACATTCAGGACGTTCAGGGTGTCTGGCAAGCTGTCAGCCCTTTTAATTGAAGTCCTGGTGCCAGTGGCTGACTGACTTTAGCCTCAGAGCCTTAGAGGTAGGTAGGTGGACTAGACCTACTGTAGAGCTTTCGGGCAGTGCAGGGCAGGGCAGTGACTGGTATTGGCAGTATGCTAGTCTTTCACTCTACCCCCCTTCCTCCCGTCCTTCTCTCTCTTTGTTTCTGTCTCTGTCTGTCTGTGTGTGTGTGTGTCTCTCTCTGTTTCTGTCTTTGTTTCTCTCTGCTTCTGTCTCTGTCTCACTCTCTGTGTCTTTCTTTTTGTCTTTCTGTTCTCTTTGCTCGTATGTCTTTCTCTGTCTTTCTCTTTGTCTTAGTCTTTCCCATCATCTCTCTCTCTCTCTTTCTTTCTTTTTGTCTCTCTCAACCTCTCTGTCTGTCTGTCTGTCTGTCTCTCTCTCTCTCACACACGCTTTCCTGCTCCCTGGCTGTCGTCAGCAAAGAATGCCAGTTGCCACCCAGGTACAGTTTTCAAAACTGTAGAAATGTAGCGGTGTTAGTCGATAAGTCGGTAGAAGACCACACACGTACTCGAGGAACCAAGCACGCGCGCACAGACACGCAGCCGCGCATGTATGCACGGTACGGACGTATACACGCACACACAGAGTGACTTACACGTAGGTACGCATGCACTCATACATGTATCCACTCATGTATGCAAGCACGCACGTACACACACTCACAATCGCACGCACGCACCCACGCATGCACGCACGCACACACTCACACACACTTACACACAAACACAGAGTACACTGTATGTATGTATACGTAGCACGCACGACTGGCATAGAGTCAGATGTGCACGCTAGCAAATGGAGAGAGACTGGATATATATACACATATTATATATATTCTTATTTTTATTTAACTATTTATTATTTTATTTCAAGGAGAATGGAATAAGCATTTATGTTTTTTGTTTAGATCTAGTCCAAGCTGTGTTCATATGGTTTTGTACGTTTGTTAGCTGTCCCCATTGGCACAAATGGGATACTCTTCCGAGGGGAGAGAGAGAGAGAGAGAGAGAGAGAGAGAGAGAGAGAGAGAGAGAGAGAGAGAGAGAGAGAGACAATGACAATGACAATGACAAATTCTTTTATTTCGAGGATAATGAATAAGCACACATGTGCTTTTTTACATCCAGTCTCCGCCCGTTAGGGATACATCTTAATAATAATAACCCAATACTTATACAGTCTCACAATAAAAACAAGGGGAAATAACCCTTTTCAAAACAGCTCCCCCCCAACAACCCTCCCCCCCCCCCCCCCCCCCCAAAGCAAGCAGAGAGAGAGAGAGAGAGAGAGAGAGAGAGAGAGAGAGAGAGAGAGAGAGAGAGGAGAGAGAGAGAGAGAGAGAGACAATGACAATGACAATGACAAATTCTTTTATTTCGAGGATAATGAATAAGCACACATGTGCTTTTTTACATCCAGTCTCCGCCCGTTAGGGATACATCTTAATAATAATAACCCAATACTTATACAGTCTCACAATAAAAACAAGGGGAAATAACCCTTTTCAAAACAGCTCCCCCCCAACAACCCTCCCCCCCCCCCCCCCCCCCCAAAGCAAGCAGAGAGAGAGAGAGAGAGAGAGAGAGAAAGAGAGAGAGAGAGAGAGAGAGAGAGAGAGAGAGAGAGAGAGAGAGAGAGAGAGAGAGAGAGAGTTGCCTGAAGGAAAAAACCCAGAAATCCGAACGTTAAGTTTCCAGAACCTCAGTTTCCTTAATACTGTGCACAGTCTTGATTTACCTGCAAAAAGTTGTCCTTTTTAAAAATAACTAACTACCCCGTCCCTACCCTCCACAACTTTTCAAAAGTTTCTTTTTTCCCCCTCTTCGTTCTCTACCAGTAAGAGAGGAGAGTCTTTCAAAGGTAAAGCAAGGTTTCCAGTTCAGTCAATCTCCACACACACACACACATATAGCAGCAGTAGGGGGTGTTAGAGGAAACCGGTAAAAGCCTCCTCCTATGTTGGCCGTGTAAAAGGGCTGTTATTAGGGATAAGCCACTCCGTGCGATAGTCTAGTGTTACAGGAGGGTTAAGCCGATTGATGATAGGGATACCCTTGGAGCAAAGCTGGGTGTCATTCTTCAAGATATTGTCCATTAGGGAGGGAAGTCAAGGGTGGGGGGGGGGGGGGGGGGGGGGGTGTTGTTACCGGGGTGTATATACCTCTAGACATGCTAATGTTGTGGCGGTGATTTTCCGGTAGCATGAGAAATTCACCAGTTGTTGTTTTGGAGTGTTGACTCCCAGTGGGGAGTACAGAATATGAATTCGCCTTATTCATCACAATGGAATCGTATGTACACACTGGATGAGAAGTTTGCGTGTATAGCTGTTTTCACGTACCTCACCATATAGGTAGCCGTACTCTAACTTCAGAGGATTTGTTCTCCTTTTATGGAAAGTGCATCTTCACATGAATAAAAGACAGTCTCAACAGAACATTTGTAGAGCATAACAATTGTTTATTATAGATCTTAGCATTTTGGGGTTTTTTTTCACGAAGTGACACAGCTTTTGGGCAAAGGCAGGTGTGTAGTATGGGAGATGGTGAGAAAGAAAGAAATCTGCTCTGAAAATTTGCTGACTCAGGCACACACAAAAAACCCCCAAACAAGTTTACAAAATTCGTCATTCAGAGTCAGTCACCTCATCAAAGACCAGGTACACTTAATCCTTTCAGCGAAGAGCATTGCACCAATCCAGACATGCATGCATACTGCACAGCAAAAAATCAAACAAAAGTCCCGGAAGGAAGGAAAAGAAAACAACCTCCAGGTTTTCTGCAGTAATCAGTTAGTTGCCTGAAGGTCGATACGTCCAGGACCCAGCACTACCTGATCTGTCTGATCAGGACAGCTCCCACAGCTCCTGTCATCGCACGACAATGTCCCGCGCCTCAGAGATGCACTGAAGCAGCGCTAAAGTGAAAATCATTGCCGCCAGCACTGTAGTGTAGTGTAGTGTAGTGTAGCGTAGTGTGGTGTAGTGTAGTGTAGTGTAGGGGGCAGCAGGCAGGCAGGCAGGCAGGCAGGGCATTGAAAGGCCTAGAGCCAGAGCTGTACTGCTGATGCCTGGCCTTTGAGGTCTTTGGAGAGGCCTGGGCATTGACTATGTTGCGTGAGGTCAACACGTTTCATTGTATTGAGAGATTGTTCTGTCTGTCTGACTGTGCCTGTTTGTCTTTCTGTCTGCTTGCTTGCCTGCCTGCCTTCCTACCTGCCTGCCTGCGTGCCTGTCTGTCTGTCTGTCTGTCTGTCTGTCTGTCTGTCTGTCTGTCTCTCTCTCTCTCTCTCTCTCTCTCTCTCTCTCTCTCTCTCTCTCTCTCTCTCTCTCTCTCTCTCTCTCTCTCTGGGGGCGGGATAGCCTGGTGGTTAGAGTGATGCATTCGTGATCTGTTGACCCGGGTTTGCATCTCGTTCAAGAGGATTTGTCCTCTGGAGTTAACATTAGTGCCGACTCCCCAAAAGTCCTTTGGGTGAGACTATAAACCGAGGCCCGAGTTCGAACGCACGCAAAACATCTTGCGCACACGTTAAAATCCGTTCCGCTTTTTGGAAGAGTAGGCCATTGTGTGCGGTTGGAATGGATGACAAAATTCGTAAAACTGCATACACAAGGGGGACTGGATGTAAAATAGCACATGAGTGCTTATTCCATTATCCTCGAAATAAAAGAATCTCTCTCTCTCTCTCTCTCTCTCTCTCTCTCTCTCTCTCTCTCTCTCTCTCTCTTTCTCTCACTTCCTCCCTCCCTCCTTCTATTCTAGCTGTTTTTATGTAGTTGTTACTCCCTTTCTTCTACCCTGTCAATCTCTCCCTCCATACATTTACACACATTCTTAATCATTCAAAAAGTGCTCACAACACCCCAGCATGGATTCTTTTTGTTTTCTGGGTGTATTTAAATTCTAAACAAAGCTGCCAACAAAAGTGTCATCACAAAAGAAGTGATGATTTTGTTCCTTAGTATTTTTTATTTCGTTTTCTTAAATGTAATTATCATGCCATTTTTTTTTTATTGATTATGGTTTTTTCTCCTGGCAAAATATGGCAAGCCCATGGGAGATGCGAATTAAAAAAAAGTCATTGGCTGTTAAACAAAGGACAGACAGACCCTATAGCTGAGTGGTTAAGAGAGTTTGCCTTAAATCCTGTGGGTCCATGAAATTGTGGGTTCGAATCTCGGCATCTGATGAATTAAGCGAAGGGTGGTTGTTGTTTTTTTAAATCTCCGAGGTCCACTTCCAGTGCAGACCTACTAGTGCCCTAATTCCCTTCATGCATATATATACACATGCAGAGGATCAAATATGCATGTTAAAGATCTCATAATGTATGTAATTGTTTTGTGGGTTTCGAAAACATGGCCATAACGCAGCATGCAACCTGTACGATAAAATGAGTAAGTCAGAGCATGTTGGCTGAGGCCAGCAGGCAGACCTCCTGCAGAGCTACACGTACAGAAGAAAGAAAAGGCTTTTGCACCCCGCTTGTGTGTGTGTGTGTGTGTATGTGTGTTGTGGTGTGTGGTGTGGGTGTGATAGAGAGAGAGAGAGAGAGAGAGAGAGAGAGAGAGAGAGAGAGAGAGAGAGAGAGAGAGAGAAGAGAGAGAGAGAGAAAGAAAGAAAGAAGAAAGAAAGAAAGAAAGAAAGAAGAAAGAAAGAAGAAAGAGAGAGAGAGCATCACTTTGCTCTGCCTATGTTACTAACTTTCTCTTTTTTTTCCTTCTTTCTTTTTCTTTCTTTTATTGAAACAAAAACAAACTTTTTGTAGTTAGCTTTCACTTCTCTGCTTCCAGCCTTTAAAACAGGTCCTGGTCGGTGGTTTCAACTGTTTAAAGTCTAGACAGAGCCATTTTCACAGTGATAATAACACTGAACTCTCTGACTCGCTTGCAAGCAATAACAAAAAGATCCCTTTCGCCGTTGTCTGACTGCCTGCCTGGCTGCCACCCCTAGGGATTAAAAGAGAGAAACCACAGCTATAAAACCAACTAAATTGAATGAGTTGATTGCCTGCTGCACCGCACGAGTCAAAGATCACACAGAAGATTTTTTTTAAATTTCGGGTTGTTTAAAAAAAAAAAATTGTTCATGAAATGTCATGGTGGCGTTTGTGATGTGTGCCATGTCGGAAAGTGGAAACGGTACGAAGCTGCTTGTAAAATTCCTACCCCGTCCCCCCATCCCCCTTGCAGGGGTTGTTACTAGGGTGTCAGTGCCTGCATGGTGAAAGTAATAAGACACGTATCATTACCTGGTAGGGGTAAGCCGGCTGTGTGAGGGTATTAGGGTTATCATTAGCTGTTAGGGTTAAACCCGCCTAGTGAGGATGATAGGGGGGTGTCATGACGGGTGCTGTGCTGTGCTGTGCTGTGCTGCGCTGCGTCCTACGTTCAACTGTAGCTTCCTGGTGCGCAGATCGTTATCAGGTATGTGAAACAGGAGCAGGGGGGGGAGTGAGACCACAAGGAGTAGACAGGAAGGAGAGCAGATAGGTCTCGAAAAGAATGTTGGTGAAGTTAGCTTGTGGAAGTTACTGGTGGTGGTTCTGGTCTATATTATTGTTGTACTTGGGGTGTCCTGATTCGTTTCGTGTTATCTATCTATATCTATCTGATCTGTCTGTCTATATATCTATCTATCTATCTATCTATATTTTATAAATATATATGATACACAAATTTATTATTCAGAAAATAGTGGAGATAAAACACATGCAGATAACCAGTTACACGCGCACACACACACATCACACACACACACACACACACACACACACCACACATATATATATATATATATATATATATAATATATATATATATATATATATATATATATATATATATATGACTACTGTGAAACATTAGATATATATATATATATATATATATATATGAGAGAGAGAGAGAGAGAGAGAGAGAGAGAGAGAGAGATAGATAGAATAGATAGATAGATAGATAGATATAGATATATAAATGTTTCACAGTAGTCCTATCAGGATCAGATAAAATGTACAGTTACTCAATTAAGGACCTTTGGAAGACTGTTGTCAACCACACCAACACTAATAAGGATTAAGACACACAGAGGCAGAGAGACAGACCAGACAGACAGGCAGGCAGGCAGGCAGGCAAAGAGAATGTGTGTGTGTGTGTGTGTGTGTGTGTTAGACGTGAGGGGAGGATGTGTGTGTGTGTGTGTGTGTGTGTGTGTGATAGGGAGGGTGAGTGTGTGTGTGTGTGTGTGTGTGTGTGTGTGTGTGTGTGTGTGTGTGTGTGTGTGTGTGTTGGTGACAGACAGACAGACAGACAGACAGACAAACAGAGATCTGAATATTGTCGATTCCCACAAACGTGGTGACCTCAGGCACAATTGTCCAAAACGAGCTCTCGGCAGTCCCCACAGCCCTGAAGGCCGACAGCATTGCAGAGGATTTCTGTATGCAAAACCTGCCTGCGAGCAGCCCAGTGCTGCCTGCAATGATTTTAACTTTAGCTCCGCTTCACTGCATCTCTGAGGCGCGGACATTGTCGTGTGATGACAGGAGCTGGTGGGAGCTGTCCTGATCAAACAGGTATTGCGCACAGGACGTATCGATCTGCCAGCGATTGATCGCTGCAAAGAAACTGGAGGTGGTTTGGGTGTTTTTTTTCTTTCTATGTAGCGTGTGAATTGGTGCAGCTTTCCACTGCAGGGTGATTTAGTGTTTTATTTTTATTCCTTCTGACAGGTAAACCTGTATTGGAAAACCATAAATTGTTGCTTAATTTTTAAATGGCAGGATTGCTTTCGTTTGATGCAGGATGAAAATTGTTTCGATTTTTTTTCTTTCTCTTGTCTACCAGCTCACACGCGTTCAAAATCGCCTTTCTGGATTCTGTCTCTACTGGGTGTTTTTTTTTTTCCAGAACTGTGCAAAAGGTATCAAAGTACATATAGTTTACGATACTCTGCTTGTGACTGCATTGATGGCATTACAGTTGATTATCTTCTTTTTCCACAAGAAACGCTCCAACAGCAACTGTTGTCTGTCATATAAGCGAAAATGCATTGCGCTGCCGTTAAGCGCCTGACAAGTCAGGCCCAGCGCATCTAACTTCAGCATGAGTTGATCATCTTCGAACTTAATCAATCAGTGCTACATGCCTAAAATAAGTATCCAATCAAACTGTCTCTAGTAATAAGCAGTCTCGAATACGCTGTAAATCCTTCTTTCTTTTCATCATCACCATTTACCAACAACAAAATAAATGTTAGCCAATCCATCTACATCTTTGGAAAGAAAGCTCAAGAACATTATTCGATGCGTCAGTATGATAAGGTCACTAAATCTATCTTTGCCTGTATTTGAGCTTCACCTGCTCAACATATCTTGACAAGTTGACAGTTAACCATGAATCATTCAAGTTTCTGATTTCACTCAGATGTCATGAGTCATTCCATTTGAATAAATGATGACTCTTGCGCTGTATATATGTGATTTGTTTTTAAGTTTAGGAGGAAGGTATATATTGAAGACTTGTATTCACTTTTCTTCCCAGAAGTTGGAATGCTGATACCTTAATGGTGGGTAAAAAAGGTGGTATATGTATTATCTCACTAGTCTCGGAGCTCTAGCCAAGGAATAAGAAACCTGATCTTTTTCTAGCTACACACGATGTATAGGGTATAATGTGGAAAGTTTTGGTGGTGAAAGCATTCCTCTATCAGCCAGAGCAGAGTGTTAAGGCGTTCAGGTTTGATTGATTCAGTGATGTGAGGAAGATGAAGTGGAATCTGCTGTCATTTCACATCAGCGTGTTTGTGCTGTGATGCTGAACTGTCCGTCATCTTTTCATCATCGTTCGTGTCTGAATATTGGAGTGTGTGTGTTCAAATTAAATTTTCGTTTTTGTGTCTTTTGATTGCTTTTGTCTGAATATCGTTTTTGTATCTTGCCTTGTCATCTGCACTAATGTCATCGTTAGTATGCTGATCATTTAGTTTTTCTTTTGTTGTTCCTTTTTCAGGTTTTACTTCCTAGTTTATTTCTTAACAAAGTTACATTAATTTTGCATTAATGAGGTTTTGTTTGTTACAGGTTTTTACTTTAATGATTTTCATATTTGTCTCATCAAAGATGAAATTGCTTCAAATGTAAACATCCTGTCCATTTCTTTGTTATGATTTTTTATTTCGTTTTAATTTCGAACTTCTCTTTTACACTTTTCACATATTTCAGAATATCTTTGAAATTATTTCATTAAAATCATATTTGGCTTGTCATCACAATCATGTTGTTGTGGTACTTTTTGTTCTTTCCATCTTAAAATTCGTTGATGGTTGAAGACAATAGGGTACAGACAAATTCAATATAAAGGAAAGGAAGAGAGAAGGACAAAAGAGGAGAGAAAAAAGAGAAGTAAGAGAGAGAGAGAGAGAGAGAGAGAGAGAGAGAGAGAGAGAGAGAGAGAGAAGAGAGAGAGAGAGAAAGGAAGGGAGAAGATACATACAGAGAGAAAGGGAGGGAGGCATAGAGAAAGGGAGGGAGACAGAGTATAAGAGGGAGAAAGACAAAAGGGAGAGAGTAGACACAGAGAGAGACAGAGGCAGAGGGAGAATGGGGAGAGAGAGAGAGAATGGGGAAGAGAGACAGACAGATAGAGAGACAGAGAGAAAAAAAGGGAATGAGAGATACAGAATGGAAGAGAGATACACAGAGGAAGATAGCGAGCTGTCATTCTTCAATGCAAACCGACACAGCAGCCCTTAGCATCATTGCGAAATTCCACTGCTCCTCAATCCCGGGCAAACCTCAAAGGCCAACCATCATCAGTGCAGTGCAGAGGCGTTTCAATGCCCAACCAGCCTGCCTGCCTGCTGCCCCACTGCACTACACTACACTACGCTACACTACACTACACTACACTACACTACACTACAGTGCTGGCGGCAATGATTTTCACTTTAGCGCTGCTTCAGTGCATCTCTGAGGCGCGGGACATTGTCGTGCGATGACAGGAGCTGTTGGGAACTGTCCTGATCAGACAGATCAGGTAGGGAGAGGGCTGGGAAGGCATCGGCCATTGATCGCTGCAGGAAGAAATAAGTGGGAGGCGGTTTTCACCTGTGTTTGGGGTGCGAATCGGTGCAGTTTTCCTTAAGGGATAGGATTATGTGCAGTCATTATTTTTGATGCATTGATTTATGAGTGGTGGTAAGAGAGAGAGAGAGAGCTCTTTTCTAATGTGGCGTAATAAATCTTTTAAAGTGGTTTGATGATGTTGTTGGTTTGTGGGTGGGGTGGTTGTTTTTCTCCATCTGTGTGTGTGTCAGCCATTCCCCTGATGTGGGAAGTGAAATTTGTTTATATCTGTCTGTCAGTGTCCAGCTTTGCATTTCTTCCTCTGTATGTTTGTCTGTCTGTTTCTCCGTCTCTCTCTGTCTCTCACTCTGTCTCTCTTTCATTGTCTCTCTCTCCTCCCCCTCCCCCTTTTCTCTCTCTTCCTCTCTCTCTCTCTCTCTCTCTCTCTCTCTCTGTGCATCTCAGCTGTTATGTGATCTTTATTTCCCTTTCTTCCTTTATTATTTTGTCTCTGTCTCTGTCTGTGTCTCTGTCTGTTTATCTCTCTCTCTGTCTCTGTCTCCCTCCCCTCTCTCTCTCTCAGTGACTTTTAGTTAGAGCAATTCGATCTCTGCATTTTCACTCTTCAGTTGTTGTTTTTTGTTAGCATG
>CM054142.1:40609602-40617102 GCA_028751875.1 Rapana venosa
TGTGTGTGTGGTGCAGGCGGTGGTGGTGGTGGAGGTGGTGGTGGTGTGTGTGTGTGTGTGTTTTATAATTGTGTGTGTGTGTTTGTGCGTGTTTTGTTTGCGCCCGCGGGCGGATGTGTGCGTGTCCATGTGTATGGGAGTGTGCGCTTGTTTTCAAGTATCACGTTCAATGTTTAGGCCCTATTGTTGTTGACTTCAGTTTTACGTCTGTTCACTTTTAGTGATATTAGACGGGTTTAGGCCCTATCTAGACCTAGAAAGCAAATTGCATTCAATTCTCTCTCCCCCTCTTTCTCACCATTCCTCCCCCCCCCCCCCCCCCACACACTCTCTTTCTCTTTCTCACCATCCCTCCCCTCTCTCTCTCTCTCTCTCTCGCTCGCTCGCACGGGCGCGCGCGCGCGCTCATGGTACACGTTACATAGGCTACTCCTGAATGGTCACAATATGCTTCTCTCTCTCTCTGTCTCTGTCTGTCTGTCTGTCTGTCTCTCTCTCTCCCCTCTCTCCCCCTCTATCTCCCCCTGTCTCCCCCGTCTCCTACCCCCCCCCCCCCCCCCCCCCCCCCCCCCCACCCCCCCCCCCCCCCCCCCCCCCCCCCCCCCCCCCCCCCCCCCCCCCCCCCCCCCCCCCCCCCCCCCCCCCCCCCCCCCCCCCTGTCTCTCTCTTTCCCAAAAGAAGCGGGGTCAGTGTGGAGTGTTGTCATGCAGCTGCTCCCGTATCTGTCTTCCCGCCTTAGAAAGACGCAATGTCGTGCCAGCTTTACAAACATACACACAAATGCACGCTCACAGTACGCACAAACACATACCAGCCGGGGACATAATAACATCCTCACGCACACACAAGTACACACACACACACCCCCCAAAACCCGTACACACCACCACACACCACACAAGTATACACACACACCCGTAACACACACGAAGTCGCCCCACACAAACTCGCGCAAAGAAAAACGCCCAACATATGAACGGATCACAACAATTTAAAAAACTGCATACACACGGGATAAGAGTAAAAAAAAAAAAGCACATAAATGCTTTTCCATATCTAAAAATAACGAATAAAACCCCCCCAAAATGAAAATGACATAACACATAAACGCACCCCAACACATCAACACACTCTCACTTCACACCCCCCACACAACACAAATACCACACCAACAACACCCCAAACACCCCTGAACATCAAAATTTTTCCTTCTTTTGTTCTTCTCTCTCTCTATCTCCCCCCTCTCTCTGTCCTCTTGTCCCCTTCTCTGTCGCCTGTGCGCAGATACAGTATAGACCCATTCTGCCCCATAAAGAGTCGACCGGGGGGGGGGTGTGACCGTACGCACAATAATTTTGCACTTTGAGAGCGTCAGTATCAATGACACACTCGTTTTTTACCCAAGACGTAAAACTTACGAAAAAAGCATTTTTAAAAAAAAACCCTGTATATTTTTTTTTTTAAATGAAAGTTAAATGGTTTTTTTTTTAAAAAAAGAAATGAAGGTTTTTTGCTGTTAAATCTGAATAGAACAGAAGAAAACCCAAAAACCAGTGTGGCTTGTTAAAACCCTTTTAGCCTTGTAAGCGTGATAAACATTTTCCCCAAACGCTAGACAACAATTTTTTTGTCTGCATTTGAGCGGAAAGCATTCCCTCCCGTTAAGGCCTGACATTTAGGCCCAGGGGTCGATTCGTAGGGGAGAAAAAGGGAAAACTTCATTATTTTTTAAACCATTTGGGAAAAAAAAGGCAGGAGAATAGCAAGACGTAAAGGGGTGGAATGTGGTGCCCTTTTGAATCATGTTTTTGGGAAAAAAAACATGTATCTTGTGTGAAAAAAATAGAAACATAAAGCGGAATCGGTTGCTTTTCCCCCCCCTCATCTCCCCCCTCCCCCAGTCAAAAATTTCCCTGTAAGCTTTTATATTGAAAGGTTTCTTGGGTTATCGTTACCCTGTATTTAACCCCTTTTGGGGGGTTATTTTTTTTGTTGTTTGTCTTGCCCCTTTTTCTGAAATATTGCTGATGATCTTTTGGTGTTAAGCAGCAAGCACGGGGTTTATGGGGTTTTTTGGGCTTGGTTTTTCTCCTGTTAGCACATGGTTAAGGCTCACAGTTACAGGATTTTGGGGAAATTTTCAATTTCATGAAATGCGACCTGTTTTCAAAAATAAAAAATTTAAAAAAGGGTTCTGGTCTGGTTTCCATTCTATCAAATGAAATTCGATGTTAAAAGGTCCGGTGTAGTTCCTGTCCTGTTAATCTTTTCACGTTTTTTGTTTATTTATTTTTTTAAAAATTTTCAATCGTGTTAATATTACAAAAGCGGGGTAGTCTTTTTTCCTGATAAAAGTTTCCGATTTCCACCAAAGAAGTTTTCACGTTGAGGATAAGCTCGACTAAATTTTTTGTGTTTTGCAACCCCAAGTTTTAACGCTAAAAAACCTAAACTTTTTTTGGGCGTTCTTCCAGAACATACTGTGAATCACTATCCCTTTTTCTTTTTTCGCCTGATTTTCAAAGCTGTTAAAACTTTTTAAAGCGGGGTTTGTTTTGTTTGGGGTCAAAGGACTTGGAATAAACATAACCCTGAACTGGACTCGTTGGTTTTTATTGAGTTTGATATAAAAAAAACAAAAACAAAAAAAACACTGATTTGTTCAATTTCTTATCCCCGAAAAAAAAGATAAATCTCCTCTCTCTCTCTTTCTCTCTCTCTCTCTCTCTTCCTCTCTCTCTTCTCTCTCTCTCTCTTCTCCTCTTCCTCTCTCTCTCCTTTTTCTTCTCTCTTCTCTGTCAAGTCAAGTCGTCAAAAAAAATTAATCATCCCATGTCATGTCTGTGTCTCTCTGTCTCTTTCTCTCCTCTTCTTCTCTCTCTTTTCTCTCTCGGTCTCTTCTGCTTTCTTCAGTCTCGTTTTGTGTGTGTCTCTCTCATTTTGTCTTCTCTGTTCCCTCTCTCTCTTCTCTCTCTGTCTCTCTCTCTGTCTTTTCTCAGTTCTGTCTCTGGGTGTGTCTCTCTCATTTCTGTCTCTTCTGTCTCCCTCTCTCTCTATCTTCTCTGTCTCTCTCTTGTTTTCTCCGTCTCTGTCTGTGTATTTGTGTCTCTCTTATCCCCGAACTTTTCCGCCAATGGGACCCCATGGTTGTTTTTCCCCCATGGCGAGTTTTTCCTGTGGAGGTTGTCAGCGGGGGTGGGTGTGGGTATTTAGGGGAGGGAGTCCCCGTCCCTGTGTGTGTGTGTGTGTTGGTGTGTGTGGTGTGTGTATGTTGTATGTTTTGTGTGTGTGTGTGTGGGGGTTTTGTGTTTTTATGTCTGTTTTTTGTGTTGTGTCTGGTCTGTGTGGTTTTTGCCTGTGTGTGTGTGTGTGGTGGGCTGTGTGTTTTGCCTGGTTGTGGTGTGTGCCCGTGTGTGTGTGTGCCCGTGGTTGTGTGCCTGTGTGTGTGTGCCCGTGTGTGTGTGTGTGTGTGTGTGTTTGCCCGTGTGCAGAAAAGCACCCCTGTTACACAGCAGGAAGCACTCTCCCGGTTATGGAAAAAAGTGTATTTTAACGTAGGAAATTTTGTCAGTGTGTGTTGTCTGTCTGTCTGTCTGTCTGTCTGTCTTGTCTCTCGCCCTTTTTTCGCTCTCTCTCTCTCTTTCTCTCTCTCGTAGTGTGTGTTCAGGGGTTTCGTGTATGTGGTGCGTCTGTTTGTGTGTGTGTGTGTGTTGGTTGTCTGTGTGCCTTTTCGGGGTCTGTGTGTCTCTTTAGCTGGCTTGGTGTGATATTTGTTTTTTGCTGTTTTTTATTATGTCTGTCTGTCTGTTTTCCTCCCTCTCTCTCTCTTCTCTCTCTCCTTCTCCCTTTCTCCTTTTCCTTATATTGTTTGTCTGTCTCCGTTCTTTGCTGCCTCTCTCTCACAAAATGTCAGGGGCATGCATACATACATTTACTCTCCCAAAACACACACAACGCAAAACCAAACACACCCAAAAACCAAACAACCCCAAACACACCCCAAAAACCCCAAAACCACACACACACACACACACACACACAACAACACACCACACCACCACACAACCACACACAAACCCCACACACACACACACCACACCAAAACACACACCACACACACACACCCCCAGCCGGATGGGTGTAAAGACCGTTAAATGGTTTGCTTTTGTAAGAGAAGGCCCTTGTGTGCCCGGGAGGAACAGAGAAGAATTTACAAAACCGCATAACACGGGGACTGGAAGTAAAAAGGCACATAAAGTGCTTTTTTCATTTTCTCGATATAAAAGAAAAAAAATAAAAAAAATAAAAAACCCCCAAAACACACCAACACCACGCACGCACGCACGCACGGACAACCCCCTCCCCTATTTTTTCTGGGTGGTTTTTCTCTGATCTTCGAACGAAAAAAAACCCAACCAAACCAGGGTTTTTCTATAGAATTACGTTTTGATCTATACTATGGCTTCCTCTCTAAAACCTTGGAGTTTTTTTATTTAGATATCGAGCCCGTGGAACAAGCCAATGCTTGGACCCCCAGCCCCGGTAGTATAGTTTTTATGCCCAAGGAGGCAGCAAGGAGGGGGGGTGTGGGTGGTACTACTACACTTTACTGCTAGTTGTTTGTTGTGACGCGGGTCTGTATGCTGTTGATGACTAATGCTACCTGGTGATGTAACTCTTCGGAAACTGTGGAGAGGAAGGGGGGTGGAGGGGTGGGGGTAGGGTATGTGTAGTGAGGTATAACGTGTGTGTGGGGTTTTGTTGGGTTGTTTTTTTTGGGGAGGGGGTTGTAAGTACTTTTTTTATAGTATAAAAATGGTTTCAGAGAGAGGAAAAAGAGAAGAGGAAGAGGGAGAGAGAAGAGAGAGAGAGAGGAGAGGGGGAAGAGAGAGAGAGTTTAATAATTATGTGTGTATACCGGGTTGTGTGTGTGTGTGTGTGGAGAGAGGAAGAGGGGGGGGTGGGGGTGGGGGTATTTCCTAAAAGTGATTTTAAAAAAAAAAAATCAGGTGGTAATATTTGGTTTGTTTGTGGGAGGGTTTTATTTCCCAAAAGTGATATTCAAAAAATGAATTTTGGATGGGAATATTTGGTTTTTGTTGTGTGTGTGTGTTTTCTTATCCTTGAAATGAAAGGAAAAAATAAAAAATTATATGTGTAAAGGCAAAAACAATTTTAAGCAGTGAAAAAATTAAGTCTATTTTCTTAGGAAAAATGAAAAATAAGACAACCCATTTTTTTTGTACTGTATGTATATCTACGATCTTAAAAGTTTACTTTTCCCCAGCTGAAATGTTTTTATAGTCTACGTCATGGTTTTTTGCTGTGTTATTTTTACCTGGTGAAATTCTGTTTAAACAACAAAAAACAAAAAAAATACATGGACATTTTCCCCAACAACAAAAAACCCAGAGATAAAAACTGTTAGTCTAAATTCCCCTTTTTTTGTTTTGGTTTGGTTTCTTTTGTTTGTTTTGCTTTGTTTTGTTTTGTTTAGTTGGTTTTTTTGTTTTTTAAAAACCCTGTGTAAATGACATCTTTCTTTGCCCTAAACTTTTTTTTTACGTTTTCCATTTTTGTTTTTTTTGTTGTTTGTTTTCTTTTTTGTTTTTGTTGTTTTTGTTGTTTTCGTTTTTTCCTGGGTCAGGGGTTGGTTTGTTGAGTCGGGTTTTTCCGGGTATTTATTTGGTTTTTTAAGAGGGTGGGGGGTGGGGTTTTGGTTTTTTTGGTTGCTTTCATGTTGTTTTTTTATGGGATGGGTGGAGGTTTTCTGAATGTGGGTGGGGTTAGTGGTGTGTGTGTTGTGTGTGTGTTGTGGTGGTGGTGTGGTGGTTGTGTTGTGTGTGGTGTGTTGTGTGTTTTGTGTGTGTGTGGGGAAAAGAGAGAGTGAGAGAGAATGAGGGGGAGAGAGAGAGGAGAGAGGGGTGTGTGTGTGGTTTGTGAGAGAGAGAGGGGTGTGTGGGTGAGTGTGTGTGTGAGGGTGGTGTGTGTGAGTGCGTGTGTGTGTGAGTAGGAGTGTGTGAGTGCGGTGTGTGAAGTGGTTGTGTGTGAGGGGTGCGCGGTGCTTCGCGCGTTGTGGTACTGATATGTAAATGTTGCGTGCGTGCGTGCGTGCACGCACACCCGCGGTGTATTTGTTGTGTAAGTGAAAGAGCCGTGAAAGAATTTTCAAAAAACCCTTTTTAAAACAGGCTGGGGGATTAATAAGTTTCCCTTCCCCACACTTCCGTAGCCTTTTTTGGGTTTTTTCTTTCTTTTTCCCCGAGAAAAAACACACGCAAAATGCGCCAACTTAAGGAGGAAAAGGGGAGGGGTGGGGGCAAAGGAAAAAAGGGTGGGTGGGTCGGTGGGGGTTGGGAGAGAGAGGAGGGGGGAGGGGGGGTCAGGGGGGGGGGGGGGGGGGGGGGGTTGCAGCGTATTTTCCCCCTTGTGGGTCGGGGTTTTGGTGTTGTTATGTCACTCAAGGCATAGCACCTTTTTTGAGGGGAAAACTTGTTTTTCCCCCCCCCCCCCCCCCATTCCCCTGCTAAAAAAAAAAAGAAAAAAAGAAAAAGAAAAAAGGTAATGTATGAATTTTACATTCTGAACTGAGCAGTGGGTAGCTTTTTTTTCCTTCTGTGTACGATGGAAAAATGTGGATATTGCCATTCATTTGATTATTGTCATCTATGATGATGATGATGATGATGATGATGATGATGATGTTGATGATGATGATTTTATGTACCTGATTCAACTTCACGAGGATTGAACATACATTTATGACGCCAAACCTAACCCAACTTCTCGAGGATTTGGACATACGTCTGTGACGTCACACCTGACCCAAGATTGCAAGGATTGGACATACCTTGTGACGTCACACCTAACCACGAGGATTGGACATACGTCTGTGACGTCACACCTAACCGAACTTCACTAGGATTGAACATACCTTGTGACGTTACACCTAAGCATACCTCACAAGGACGGAACATACGCCTGTGACGTCACCCCTAAGCGTACTTCACAAGGATGGAATATACCCTGGTGACATCACATCTGACCCCACTTTGAGAGGATCGAACACGCGCCCAGTCAGTCGAAAGGAGAGACATCCGCATCTTGTTTGTGATACAACCACTGGGCTCTCAGTAACCTTTGGGGTTTTCTTTGTTGTTTTTAGTGTCACGTGTGTGTGTGTGTGTGTGTGTGTGTGTGTGTGTGTGTGGTGTGTGTGTGTGTGTGTGTGTGTGTGTGTGGTGTGTGTGTGTGGTGTGTGTGGTGTGTGTTGTGGTGTGTTGTGTTGTGTGTGTGTGTATGTGTGTGTATGTGTGTGTGTGTGTGTGTGTGGGTGGTGTGTGTGTGGTGTGTGTGTGGGTGGTGTGTGTATGTGGTGTGTATGTGGTGTGTGTGTGGTGTGTATGTGTAGGTGTGGTGTGGTGTGTGTGTGGTGGGTGTGTGTGTGTGTGTGTGTGTGTGTGTGGTGTGTGTGTGAGTGAATAGGGGTGCCACAAACGT
>CM054142.1:40622102-40624602 GCA_028751875.1 Rapana venosa
ATTGAATATTATTGCCCTGACCCTGTGTGTAGGTGCACGCCGTGTGTGGTGTGTTTGTGTGTGTATTATATATTCACACACATATATATACACTCACACACACACTCCGTCCCGCCCCCTCTCCCCCCCCCCCCCCCTACCCCCCACCCCGCGCGCTCCCTTTAAATGGCCTTTCGGAACGTTTCACCATTTCTCTACTTGACTATCAAGAAGTTGAATCACATAGATCTGGACCTCTTTCTAACTAAAAGTCAGCGGTTCCAGAACTGATAGTACGATCCCTCCCTCCCTCCCTCCCCCCCCCCCCCCCCCCCCCCCCCCCGACCCCAATCTCCCCCTCTCCCTCCTCCCTTCGCAGAATTCCCAACACTCTCCATGACTGTCAATAAGTTGAAGGAGATGGACAAGTTGGGTCCTCCTCATATGGGTCTTGATTAACACCGCAAATGGATTTGGCCTAAACGTCCCCTGTGCTGCTGCTGCTGTTGTTGTTAGTTTGATCGTGGGGTAGTTAGGAGTGTGTGTGTGTGTGTGTGTGTGTGTGTGGGTGTGTGTGTGTGTGTGTGTGTGTGGTGGGGGGGGGGGTTGCATGTGTGTGGGTGTGTGTGTGTATGTGGGTGGGTGGGTGGGTGTGTGTGTGGGTGTATGTGTCTGTGCGTGTGGTGTGTGTGTGGGTAGGTGTATGTGATGTGCGTGTGGGTGGGTGGTGTATGTGTGGGTGTGTATGTGGGTGGGTGGGGGTGATGCGTGGTGGGTGTGTTGTGTGTGTGTGTGTGGTGGGGGGGGGGGGGTATGTGTGTGTGCGTGCGTGCGTGCATTTGTGTGCGTGAGTGTGTGTGTGTGTTTTCTTTCTTTTCTTTTCTTTTTCATTTTACTCTTCCCTGAGAAGTGAGGGTTTAAAAAAAACAACCAACAACTATATTTTATTGTCTTATCTTCAGTAGCGTTGCACACACATACACACACACACACACACACACACCACACACACACACACACACACACACACACACACACACACACACGTACACCACAAACGTACACAAACACACACACACACGTACACAAACACACACACACACGTACACAAACACACACACACACACACACACACACAGAACCCCAATACTGTCTATCGTCATACTTTCAGGAGCCTTCCACTTCCACCTGCCAGAATGTCTGTCCTAAGTTGACCTTTCATTCAAATCAAGGCGCTAGCTGGGGCTGTTAGTGGTGGACAGTCAGTGCTGTGGTCAGCCTAATGCCAGTGGTCAGTCACCCGGCAGAATCATCAGTCCCCGTATAACCTACCTACCTAGCTACCTAGCTTCTCTCACCCTGTCCTTTCTTTTCCCTGGCCTATCAATACAAGGTGGGGACGGGTGAAGAACGTCTTTCCGATGGAAAGGAATAGAGGCTAGGCTAGGCTGGGCTAGGCTAGGCTAGGTTAGGTCTCAGTGCCGGGGCAAGACTGATGGGGGAAGAATGACTGAAAGTCAGCCGCGAAATATTGTCCCCCTGTCTGTCTGTCGGGCTGTCTCTTTTTTGTGTCTGTCTGGCTGTCTGCTCTGTTTTTTTCTGTCTGTCCTGGCTGTCTGTCTCTGTCTGTTCTGTCTTTCTTTATTTTTCTCCTTATTATCTCCTACTCCTCTCACACCTTCCTATCCCCTTTCTCAATTTCCCTCCTTCACTCTTTCCTCTTTCCCTTTTCCTTTTCCCCCTTTTTCCTCTTCTCTCTCTTTTTCCCCCCCCCCCTCTCCCCCCTCTCCTCCCCCCCCCCCCCCCTCCTTTTCTCTCTCCTTCCCCCCCTTCCTCCCCCCCCTTTCCCCTTTTCCCCCCCCTTCTCCCCCTTCCCTCCCCCCCCCCCCTCTCCCCTTCTTCCCCCTTTTCCCTCTCCCCCCCTTTCCCCTTTCCTTCCCTTCCCCCCCCCCCCCTCCCTTTTCTCTCCCCCCTCCCCCCCTTTTTCCCCTCCCCCCTCCCCTCTCCCCCCTCCCTCCCCCCTCTCTCCCCCCCCTTTTCCCCCACTGCTCCCCTTCCGCCCCTTCCCTTTCCCTCCTCTCTTCACTCTTCTTCTCCTTCCCCCTCCCCCCCCTCGTCTGCCTTTCTTGCCCTGCCCTCTTCTCTGTCTTCCCCCCTTTCCTTCTTCTCCCCTCTCTCCCCCCCCCCTCCTCCTCCCTCCTCTCTCGCTTCTGGCCCGTCCAGCATTAAACGGGCTCTTTGGGGTCTCGGTGTCCTAGTGGAATGACCACTGGTGTGGACTTATCTTGACCTTCATCCCCTCTCCTCCTTTCCCTCTGCCATCCATCCCCTTTCAATCTGTCTGTCTGTCCGTCTGTCTGTTCCTCTTCTATTTCCGTACTTTGCCCCCTTCCTCCTCTCTCTCTCTCGCTCTCTCTCTCTGTCTCTCTGGCCTCTCTCGTTCTCTCGCTCTCTTCTCTGGCTCTCTCTCTGCTCTCTCTCTCTCTTGCTCTCTCTCTCTCTCTCTCTCTCTCTCTCTCCT
>CM054142.1:40632102-40652102 GCA_028751875.1 Rapana venosa
TGGTGTGCGCCTCTCATGCATTTTTAAATTCTGGCTTTCGTTCTTATTATTCCTTTCTTTATGCTGTGGAAGGGGTATTCACAGAAAGTTAATATTGTCCTAGCCTTTGACGCCTAATTCATCTGTTTATATACCAGTATGTATTTTTTTTCCAATAATCGTGGGCATGGTGGGTTGTATCTAATCTAGTTTGCTCTCATGCATTTTTGAATCCAGGCTTTCGTTATAATTATTCCTTTCTTTATTCTGGGGAGGGGTATTCACAGAAAGTTAATATTGTCCTAGCCTTTGACGCCTCAGTCATCTGTTTATAAACATGTATGTATTTTTTTCAATAGTCATGGGCATGGTGGGTTGTGTCTGGTGTGCTCTCATGCATTTTTAAATCCAGGCTTTTGTTATAATTATTCCTTTCTTTATTTTGTGGAGGGGTTATTCACAGAAAGTTAATATTGTCCTAGACTTTGACACCTCATTCATCTATTTATATACATGTATGTATGTTTTTCAATAGTCATGGGCATGGTGGGTTGTATCTAATCTAGTTTGCTCTCATGCATTTTTGAATCCAGGCTTTCGTTATAATTATTCCTTTCTTTATGCTGCGGAGGGGTATTCACAGCAAGTTAATATTGTCCTAGCCTTTGACGCCGTATTCATCTGTTTGTTCCTTCCTTCGTTCGTTTGATCTTTCCCTTTGTTCAGGTACATCAATGTGGATCGGTGGTCTAGAGGTAACGCACCTGCCTTATGGTTGACCAGGGCTTTGATACAGGGAATGACAGTGGAGTTGGTTTTATACCATGTTTTAATCTGTGTGCAGCTGTACAGTTTTAATCTGAGATTTAAACTTTTACGAAGTGACAGCCCTGATATTATGGCCTGTGTGGTCGGCGGGGCTATAGACATCAGGACTGGATTAGTAGAAAGCAAAAAAAAAGTCCGGGGTTGAAGTGGGGGTGCTGGTTCGATCCCCGTTTGTGGCCCGAACCTTTTCCGTCATCCGCTACACCGTGAGGCCTGATCTGGATGTGTGTGGGTGTGGTGTGTGTGTTTGTGTATGGGTGTGTGTGTGTGTGTGTGTGTGCGTACGTGTGTGTGTGTGTGCGTGTGTGTGTATGTGTGTTGCGTGTGTGTGTATGTGTGTGGGTGGTGTGTGCGCGTGTGTATGTATGTGTGTTGCGTGTGTGTGTATATGTGTGGGTGCGTGTGTGCGCGCGTGTGTGTATGTGTGTGTTGTGTGTGTGTGTTGTGTGTGTGCGTGTGTGTGTGTGCGTGTGCGTGTGTGTGTGTGTGCATCAATTCACGCAACACCTCATCTGTGCGCGCGCATACTATGTGTGTACATTTATTCACACGCGCGTGAACACACACACACACATGCACACACACACACACACAACACAGTCCGCCCCTCTCTCTTTCTTACATACACGCACACACCACACACACACACACACACACACATGCACACACACAACACATACACATACACTGACACACAAACAGTCCCCATCTCTCTCTTTCTCTCTTACACACACACACACACACACACACACACACACACACATGCACACACCACAACACATACACACACATACACGACACACAACCAGTCCGCGCCCTCTCTCTCTTTCTTATACACACACAACACACAATAATACACACAATAAATACACACACAAAAACACCACACTCACTCACACACATACACACACACACACACACACACACACACACACACACACACACACAACACATACACATACACATACATTGACACACAACACAGTCTCCCCTCTGTCTTTCTTTCTCTCTTACACACAACACCAACACACACACACACAACATCACACATACACGGACACACAACACAGTCCACCCCTCTCTCTCTCTCTCTTTCTTACACACACACACACACACACACACACGCACATGCACCACACACAACACCCACGCACACCACACAACACAACACACGACACACAACAACACAGTCCGCCCCTCTCTCCTTTCTCTCTTACACACACACACACACACACACACACACACCACCACCACCACACACCACCACACACACACCACACCACACACACACACACACCACCACACAACACACACACACACACACACACACACAGGCAAACCACTCCGTTTCTTCTTCTCTCTCTCTCTCTCTCTCTCTACTCCTCTCTCTCTTCTCTCTTCTCTCTCCTCTCTCTCCTCCTCTCTTACTCCGTGCCCTTAGGGCATTGTTTGTCATGAAAATGCACAGACGCGGTCGGCTGAATTCAAATTGTTTGATTCTAACAATGTCATTATACTTCATGAATGCAAGATAAACAGCAAAGTCCCGTGTTAATGTGTTGTCCTTGTGTACTGCTGTCTCTGTCTCTCTCTGTCTCTCTCTCTGTCTCTCTCTCTGTCTGTCTGTCTGTCTCTCTCTCTCTGTCTGCCTGCTTGTCTGCCAGGCTGACTGACTGTCTTTCTGTCTGTCTACACCCTCTCTATCTGTCATTCTGTCTCCCCCCCCTCCCCCCTCTCTATCTTTCCACTCTTTCTTTTTTTCTGTGTGTGTGTCTGTCTCGTCTGTCTCTCTTATTCACACGGACAGTCAGAGAGATAGAGAGAGAGAGATACACAAACACACACACACACACACATTTCGACTTGGTTTTGATTTAAACACACACACAGTCACACACACAGAGTCACAGAGAGAGAGAGAGAGAGAGAGAGAGAGAGAAGAGAGAGAGAGAGAGAGAGAGAGAGAGAGAGAGAGAGAGAGACAGACAGACAGACAGACAGACAGACAGACAGACAGACAAGTCAGACAGACAGGCAGACAGACAGACAGACAGACAAGTCAGACAGACAGGCAGACAGATAGACAAGACAGAGACAGAAAAAACAACACAACACTCATTTAACACGCTGCATTTAGAGAACAAACCACTCTTTCTTTTCTTTCTCATGATTATTCTTTAACATTACTTTCAAAAGAGAGGTGAGGCCAGGGTTTATAATTATAATTATAATTGTAATCATAGGAGAGGGATATTTATTTATTCTTTTATATCGAGGATAATGGAATAAGCACTCATGTGCTTTTTTTACATCCAGTCCCCGTGTGTATGCGGTGTTGTCAATTCTGTCATCTGTTCCCTACCGGCACACAATGGCCTACTCTTCCGAAAAGCGGAACAGGATTTAACGCGTGCGCAAGATGCACACGGGGCCTCGGTTTATAGTCTGATCCGAAGGACTTTTGGGGGAGAGTGGAGTTTTGGAGTTTGCACAGATGTTAACTTCAGGGGAAAATATCCTCTTGAACGGGAATCGAACCCGGGTCGTCAGATTGCGAGCGCAATGTTCTAACCACTAGGCTATCCCAGGCACAGAACGTCAGTCACAAACCACACAAGCTGCGGCATTGTCAGCAGCGTTAATTCGGCAACTCCCTTACTACCATCCAGACACCCACCCATCCAGACACAGCAGTGCAGTATGCACGTTTTTGTCCCGACACCGCTTTTTTGTTTGACACATGTTTTGAGGAAGGAGGAAGGGGAGAGGGGCTTTGAACGGTTTCGCCTGTCGCTTCCCTTTCTCCCCATCCCCCCCCCCCCCCCCCAAAAAAAAAAAAGAAAGAAGCAGCTGTAGTAGTCGTAACACTGCGACCAACAGTCCTCCGCTCTCCCCAACAGCTGCCGCTTCGTCTGTCTGTCTCTGTCTTTCTCTCTTTCTCTGTCTGTCTCTCTTTTTCCTCTCTCTGTCTCTGGACTGAATGTAAAAAAGCACATAACTGATTATTCTATTATTCTCAATATAAAAGAATAAAATGCAAATAGAAACTAAAATAAAATCTCTTCTGTCTGTCTCTCCTTTTCTCTGTCTGTCTCTCTCTTTCTCTCTCGTCTTCTTCTCTGTCTTTCTCTCTCTGTCTGTCTCTCTCTTTTCTCTCTGTCTCTCTCTCTTTCTCTCGTCTTTTCTCTTCTTCTCTCTCTTTCTGTCTTCTCTGTCTTTCTCTCTCTGTGTCTGTCTCTCTCTTTCTCTCTCTGTCTTCTCTCCTTTTCTCTGTCTGTCTCTTTCACTCTCTGTCTTTTGTCTCTCGGACACTTCTCCACGTTGAACCAGCAAGCCAGCCGTCTCATCTCATGCACCCCGCTCTCTCTTTCTATTCTCTCTTCTCTCTCACACACACACACAGAGACACAACAGACACAGTCACACTCACACGGTTGCTGTAGCTATTCCTGTGGGTTGGTTTCCCCCTCTTCTCTTCTCTTCTCTACTCTTCACTCAGCAAATCGCCCGACGCCTGAAGCGAAGGAAGGGATGCTGCTGCCGCTGCTGCTGCTGCTGCTGCTGCTTTCAAAGCGCGCGGTACGCGTACGGGCCGCTCGTGCTCTCTCTGTCTGTGTCTGTGTGTGTGTGTGGGTTAGGGCTATAGGCTAGGCTAGGCTAGGGCCTAGGCTACATGTGTTCATCAGAACTCGCTTCCTTCTAGGCTAGGCAAAGGCCTTAACCATGCGGGGTGGAAGAGTTAGGGGTTCACACACACACACATTCACTCACTCTCGCACACACACACACACACTCTCTCTCTTTCTCTATCGCGCACACCTCTGCCTCTGTCTGCATTTGCCATTGATCTAGTTCCCGAGTGAGTGTGTGAAGACAAGTTGTTGTGAAAAACTTGTTTTGTGCTTTGGCTATCTCGTGCTGGGGGGATTTTTCAAGGAAAAAAACCCAACCAAACCAAACCAAAAACAAGCCCAAGTTGGAAAGGTTTCTACAACGCGCGTATGTCGTTTTCCTTCTAAAGGCGGATTATCATCATCATTATCATCAATCATCACGTGTGGTTTGTTCTGTGAAGTGTTCTTTGACGGATATTTATAAGTGTGAGAAGTTTTTTCTGTTTTCAAGACTCGTGACTTGTGAAAAATCGATAGACCAGTTTTGGATGAGAAAAAAACCCAACACACCAACAAAACAGTTGTGATGAAGATAGTTGTCTTCTTGTGACAGGAAAGTTTGAAAAGTGATAGATTGTCGAAGTTGTGGTAAAGAGGAACAAAAGAAAAGAAAAGGGAAAAAACAACCACCTTCAAACAAAACAACGATTGCGACAGAAGAGGCAATCATCACATGGTCGCTTAGTCGCCGCATGACAGACGGTTTTTCTTCTCGTGAAGAACTTGGGAGAAAAAGTCAGAAAGTCAAGTGCTTGTTCAGACTCGGTGGAGTTCCCCCCCAGCTGGATGGTGATGATACCAGCAAGCGGGACCGAGCTTCCGCTGCAGATGGGACCTCGAGGTGCTTGAGGACTGACTGACTGCTGCTGTTGGTGGTCGCCGCTGTTAGTTTCAGCCTAGTCCGCCGTGTAGGCTGTGTGTGATTCGCCTATGAGTTAGAAACCAGTGGAGAGGATACTTGTAAGCCTGCCTGCTTGCTCTTCATTGTGGTGGTGTCGTCCGTCACATTAGTGTTTCAGCGACTGTGTTGTCTGTCGTCTCGGCGTATAAGCCTGTTGTGTGCCTGCCTATCCCCGATCGGGGGAGAGTGGGTTTTGTGGGCTTTTTTTGTTTCTTGTTGGGATTGGGTTTTTTGGTTGTTGTTTTTTTGGTGTGAACTGGTCACAGCGGATTTGTTACTTTGTGGAGTGGTTGGAGTTGATAATTTTTTTGTTGTGTCCGAGAAGGTTTGTGGTGAAGAAGAACCTGGTTTTTGGATTTTAAGTGTGTGGGACATTGGTTTTTTTGTGACGACAAAGTGTGGATACCTTATATTAATTATCAAGGAGTTGTTTGTGGTTTGTTCCCTTCTCAGGTGAGTGGTGGTGTTTTTCTTTCTATTTGTATCTGAGCGAAAGTGTTTTAGAAAAACCAAAACAACCAACCCAAAACAAAACAAGGAAAAGCAAAATCAAACTAGATTTGTTGTTGTTGTTACTCTCACTGTCTCTGTCTCTCTCTCTGTCTCCCTCTCTGTCTCTCTCTCTCTCTCTCGGTTCCCCCTCTGTCTCTCTCCCTTCCTCTCCCCCCCCTCTCTCTCACTTTCTTCGTATGCACATGCCATAAGATGCAAGCATATGATCTCTCTCTCCCCTCCTTCCCTCTATCTCCGTCTTTCTCCACCTCCCTCTATCCCCTCCCTCCTCTGTATATATGCGTATGCAATCAGATGCGCAAGCATGTACGCGTGAACACTCACGATACCTAGGTAAACACTGACGTGTACATTCATGCTTGCGTACACATCACACGTGTGTGCGCATGTGCACCCACACACGCACACACACACACACACACACACACTCACACACACACACACACACACACACACACACGCACACACACACACACACACCACACACACCACACACACACACACACACACACACACACACCACACACACGAGCACACATGTGTTGAACATCAAGCACTCTTCATCTTTCCCCCTCTCTCTTTTTCCTCTCTCTCTCTAACACAACATGCTCAAACATACACGCACGCACGCACACACACACACAACACACACACACACACACAACACACACCACTCACACCACACTCCACACACCTCACACAACACAAACATTTGCAGCAAACCACAACCCCACCATTGTATGCAAAACCACCACACCCCAAGCCACCCATCTCCCTACCTACCTCTCTACCTACCTACCCACCTCACCTCACCTCACCTCACCTACCCGCCCAACATCTCTCCATACTACTTACTACACTGCAGATGTAACACGACCACCACTCCAGAAGCAGTTAAACGACAAAGAGGTGTAAACGCGCACCGCACCACCAGAGCAACTTAGCTTTAAATGTCAACCAGCCCTCCCTCTCCCTCCCTTCCTACATCAATCAATAATACCTCAGCAACTCATCATGTTCATAATAGTCAAGTCTCCTTCTACATGTATACAAAAAAACCTCTTTTTTTTCCCTGCTTGTAAGTCTGGAACCATGTAGCCACACGGTGTTGGTTGTGAGGAGTACAAGGGCAGGATTGATATGATAGGTAGTAGCCTAGCGCCGTGAGATTCAAGCAACACCCAGTAGATAATATCTATCTATCTAAGATCCCTTCCTTAAGTTGTAGGCTAGGCCTAGTGTAGTAGTAGTGTGCGGTTGTGTAGTTGCCTGCAGGCAGTCTTAAGACTATAAGGAGCATCTTCGGTTGTAGAGAGGGAACTAGGAGAGCACTTTGGCTGTTTGTGTACATGTAAAGGGTACGTGTGTGAGTGAGGTGTTGTGTGTGTTTTGTGTGTGTGTGTGTTGTGTATGTGTGTGTTGTGTATGTTGTGTGTGTTTGTGTGTGTGTTTTGTGTGTGTTGTGTTGTTTGTGTGTGGTGGTTTGTGTGTGTGTGTGTGTGTGGTTGTGTGTGTGTGTGTGTGTGTGTGTGTGTGGTGTTGTGTGTATGTGTGTGTGTTGTCTTCAATTTAACGTCTGTTCACTGTGTGTTGTGTGTGTGTGTGTGTGTGTGTGTGTGTGTGTGTGTGTGTGTGTGTGTGTGTGTGTGTGTGTGTTGTGTGTGTGTGTGTGTGTGGTTTCTTGCTTTCTCTACCTGCCTGCCTGCTTGTGTGCCTGGTGCCTTGCCTCTCTTGTGTGTGTGTGTTGTGTGTGTGTGTGTGTGGTGTGTGTGTGTGTGTGTGTGTGTGTGTGTGTGTGTGTGTGTGTGTGTGTGTGTGTGTGTGTGTGTGTGTTGTGCTTGGTGGTTCGGGATTATTTTTGGGGCCTGGTGGGTGATGTTTGTGTTGCGTTTAGCTAGTAGGTTTTGAGTCATAAGAAGACGTCTGGGGTTTTGTGTGTGTTTGGGGACGGTTTGTGAAAGGGGGAGGGAAGGGGGGGGGGGGTAAGAAAGAAGTGTGTGTTTGTGTATGTGTATGTGCTGTGTGTGTATGTATGTATGTATGTGTGTGATAGAGATAGATAGGTCTATAGATAGATAGATCTATAGATAGATAGAGAGAGAGGGCTTCTTTTCAGAATGTAATTTTTTTTTCCAAAAGCCTTGTGCGACTGTTTTAGAGTTAACTGCATCGAGTACTATAGTTTCAATGAACGCTGGGCACTTGCTTTAATAGCACACTTGATAATTTATAGGAATATATATATATCCCCAAAAGATATCAGAGAGCATAATTTTATTTTGTGCATGCTTTCGTTGCCTGTCTGTCATAGATCTGTGTCTTTCTCTCTCTCTCCTCCCCCCCCCCCCCCCCCCCCCCCCTCTCTCTCTCTCTCTTTCATTGTACCCCCTTCAGTAAGGGGCCATAGCCTATACTGAATAAACCATTTCGAGTTCGAGTTCTCTCGCCCCCTCTCTCTTCCTTGCTCTCTCTCTCTTTCTCACACACGCTCTCTCTCTCTCTCTCTCTCTCTCTCTCTCTCTCTCTCTCTCCTCTCTCACTCACTCTCTTTCTCTTTCTCCTTATCTCTCTCTCACACACACTACTGAAACCACCTTTCCAACCGATTATAAATCGTGCACCAACTCTTCCCCTCTATTTCTTTCTTTCCTTTCTTTATCTCTGCCTTTCTTTCCTTTCTTTTTTTCTTCTTTTCTTTCTTCTTTTCTCTCTCTCTCTCTCTCTCTCCTCTCTCTCTCTCTCTCTCTCTCTCTCTCTCTCCTCCTCTCTCTCTCTCTCTCTCTCTCTCTCTCTCTCTCTCTCTCTCTCTCTCTCTCATGAAGAGGCTACCGAGGGGTAAAAATAGCTGCCGAGAACTTTCCATTCAACGTTGGTGAATCGACTACGGCTGTATGCGAATACCTCCTCCTTTTGACGTCCAGAGCTGCTTTGAGAAATTAAATCTACAGCTCTCTCTGTCTCTGTCTTCTCTCTTTCCTTCTCTCTCTCTCTGTCTCTGTCTCTGTCTCCTCTCTCTCTCCTTCTCTCTCTCTTCTTTTTCTTTCTTCTCTCTCTCTCTCTCTCTCCTCTCTCTCTCTCTCTCTCTCTCTCTCTCTCTCTCTCTCTCTCTCTTTCTTTTTTTCTTTCTTTCTTAGTCATTTTCTTCTTTCTTTTTTTATGCTCTCTCTCTCTCCTCTCTCTCTCTCTCATCTCTCTCTCTCTCTCTCTTCTCTCTCTCTCTCTCTCTCTCTCTCTCTCTCTCTCTCTCTCTCTCTCTCTCTTCCTACTCCGTCCTGTCTGTCTGCTCTGCCTGCCTGCCTGCCTGCTGCCTGCCTGCCTGCCTGCCTGCCTGCCTGCCTGGCTTTGTCTGGCTGCCTGTGTCTGTCCTGTCTGTCTGTCTCTGTTTTTGCCTGAGTCTCTGTCTTTGTTTCTCTCTCACTCTCTCTTTGTCTCTCTTCCTCTCTGTGTCTCCCTCCCTCACTCCCCCCCCCCTCTCTTGCTGTGGGAACAGATGACAGAATTTACAAAACTGCATACACAAGGGGACTGAATGTAAAAAAAAAAGCACGTAAGTGCTTATTCCATTATCCTCGATATATAAACAAAAATTAAGTACAAAAAATACCTGTCTGCTTTTGTCTGTCTCTTTGTCTCTCTGTGTTTCTGTCTCTCCGTGTCTCTCTGCCTCTGTCTCTGTCACTCTCTCTCCTCTCTTTCTCCTCTCAACCCCCCCCCCCCCTCTCTCTCCTCACCCCCCCCCCCCCCCCCTCCTCTCCTCTCCTCCCCCCCCCCTCTCCCTCCTCTCTCCTCCCTCCCCCCTCTCTCTCTTTCGTTCTTTCTTTCTTTACTACTGTCAAGAATGTAATTTCTGTCCTGAAGACGAAGAAGATATTAAGGTCAGTGTAGCTGCATTAGCGGCGAGACATTTCGGACCATGACTCAAACAAAACGCACAAAGCGGTTTGTTCTTCGCTGAAAACGAGCTTGCCTTTCAGCCCGGACAGGAAGACTTTCTTTGTTTTTTCGATTTTGAAGAGAGAGAGAGAGAGAGAGAGAGAGAGAGAGAGAGAGAGAGAGAGAGAGAGAGAGAGAGAGAGAGAGAGAGAGAGAGAGAGTGTGTGTGTGGTGTGGGTGTTGTGTGGTGTGTGTGTGGGTGTGTGTGTGTCAGAGAAGGAAAGAATGCTTTTACAAAAAACACAAAAAAAATCTTCATTCTTTGTTTTGTCTGTGTCTTTCTGAGTCTGTCTCTCTGATGGTCTGTCTCTCACCCCTCCTCTCTCTCTCTCTCTCCCTCTCTCACCCTCGCTCTTTCTCTCCCTCCCTCCCCCCCTCTCTCTCTTTCCCTCTCTCCCTCCTCCCTCTCTTTCTACTCTTTCTGTCCTCTCCCCCTCTCTCTCCCCTCCCCCCTCTCTCTCCCTCTCTCACTCTCCCCCTCCCCCCCCCCTCCCTCTTCCCCCCTTCTCTCTCTCCCCTTCCTCCTCTCTCTCCCCTCTCCCCTTCCCTCCCCCCTCCCCCCCCCCCCTCTCTCTCTCTATGACCACACTGCTACTATACTGGCACTAACACAATACTGGGAGTCTAAGTGAAGTCTTTACTCTCACTTGTAAAGACAAGACAGCGAACGGTGTGTATACGTATAGCTGTAGCCTGTAGTACAGTACAGTATAGTATAGTATAGTATAGTATAGTACAGTACAGTATAGTATAGTATAGTATAGTATAGTATAGTATAGTACTGTAAGAGTAGAGTAGGGTCCCAGTAGGGTCCGGGGAGGGCGCCCCCTGCCCCTGAGAGAGGGGCAGATTAGGGGACTGCTCCGCGGCCTGATGTTATTAGCCAGCCTTTCTCATCGATCCGCGAAAGCTCAGGGGTCCGTCTGGACACAGGAGAGAGACAGAGAGAGAGAGGAGAGAGAGAGAGAGAGAGAAGAGAGAGAGAGAGAGGAGGGGGGGGGGGGAGGGAGAGGGAGGGAGGAGGGGAGGGAGGGGAGGGAGGGGAGGAGAGAGAGGAGGGAGGAGGGGAGGGATGGAGGGAGGAGAGAGGGAGGGGGATGGGGAGGGAGAGAGGGGAATGGGAGAGAGGGAGGGGGATGGGGAGGGAGAAGGGGAATGGGGAGAGAGGGAGGGGAGGGAGAGAGAGAGGGGGAGGGGAGAGGATGGAGGGAGGGAGGAGGGAGAGGGAGGGAGTGGAAAGGGAGGGGTGGGGGAAGGGAGAGTGTGGTGTGTGATAGGGGTGGCGGTGGTGGTGGGGGGGGGGGGGGGGAGTTGAGTTGTATTTTGTATGTGGAGGGGTGGTGGTGGGTGACGTTGTGTTGGGGGTGACGTTATTGTGTGTGTGTGTGTGGTGTGGTGGTGTGTGTGTGTGTGTGTGTGGTGTGCGTGCGTCGTGCGTGTGTGGCGTAGTCTTTCTCTGTTACTGGTGGGTGGTGGTGGTGGTGGCGGGTGGCGCGGCGGAGGCGGTGTTGCTACTGCTACAATTAATGCTATTATTACCACTATTAATATATTGTACTGCTAACAGCAGCAACAACTACTACTGCTGTAAGTGCTACATCTACGGCAACTACTACTACTACTATTTTGTTGCTGCTTCTGCTGCTGCTGCTCAAAAGCTGTGCAAATTCGTATTGTGGACTTTAAATAGTAAGGAATTGCATGTGCAGTACTAATGTTATTTCTCTAACAGCAACTCCGATCACTCCTCTATAGCTGCTACATCACGCAACTCACTCTTCCTTTGCTTGCTCTTCCTCTCTCTCTCGAAACTCAAATTCTCGTTCAATTTTCTAAATAGTCTCTCTCACCACCCGACTCTCTCGCCGCATCGCTTTTTCTCCAAATCTCTCACCTCTTGCTCTACTCACCGCCACCGATACGAGCTTCGACATCTCTTATCAGCCTCTCTTTCCAACTCAATTCTCTAACTCCTACAAGCCTCCCCTACATCCCTTTCCCCCTTGAAACTTTCTCATACTGGGGCCGTCTTCATCCATGCACATCAAATACTAAACTGCTAGCAACAACTGTAACGAGATAAACTGAACTATTCGATAAGATTATTAAACAAGGCCCCGTGTTCAAAGTCAAAATATCTTGCGCAAACAAAGCCTTCCTACTTGAAGGTAGGCCTTGTGGTGGTAAACATGTGACAAATTTACAAAAGCCACAATGTACCAACATACGAACTGTAAAAAAGAGTAAACGTTCTGACTCGAATATGTCAAAAGAATGAAAAAACGCAAAAATTACTAAATCACGTTACTAACGGACTCAATGATTCTCCCGGTATGGCGGACGAGTAGATCAGCAGCCGTAGGGGTGCGAGGGACAAGAGTGCGTAGACCCATGAAAGTGAACCCTAAAAATGATGTGAGGGGAATTTGTGCATGAGGGTTTCTCATGCCTAGATGCGTGGGAGGTCTGCCAGATGTCTTGACTGACGCAGGCTAAGCTCTTGTCCACAAAATGTTCCAGGAGAGAGTTTAGGTCGTATCCATCCGTCCTCTTTTTGTTGTGTCCTATACTATGAAGATTTATTTTGTAGAATCTAAGTCTGGTTGCTTTATTCATGAAGGCATGGCAGAGGAGTTTGAAAGGAACCATATCTGTATTGCACTTTTTTTAGTCTTTGAATCCTGTACAGTTTTCAATCTTGAGCAGTTCTTTCTCTGTGTATCGTTCTGCTTGTCTCTCTCTTGTCTTGGTTCTCTGCCTCTCTCTGTCAGTATCTGTCGATAACACACACACACACACACACACACACACACACACACACACATATAATATATATATATATATATATATATATATATATATATATATATATATATATATAATATATATATATATATATGTCTTTCTTGGTCTGTCTGCCTGTGTCTCTCTGTGTCACTGAGTTTATCAATCTCTCTCTGCTCTTTGTGTCAGTCTCTCTCTCTCGCGCGCGCGCTCTCTCTCGTTCTCTCTCTCTCTCTCTCTCTCTCTCTCTCTCTCCTCTCTCTCTCTCGCTCTCTCTCTCTCTTACACACACACACATACACACAAATAGTACAGACCAAACGAAAGTCGCTACTACGTACATACATACATCGTCTGACAAAGTCTGTGCATACTATTAACCCTAGTTTATTTACCCAGTCGCGCAGCGTGTTTAGTTATTACGGTAACCGTTGTAGTACGTTCTCCATAATATTATTCAGAACAATATTGTGACAGACTGTGTGTATAATGTCATTGTTGGGTGTTCCGCAGCTTAACAGCGTGGGAGTCCCCCCAGTATATAATTATTATGCACTCTCTGTCTCACTCAACACCAGGGAATGTAGCTCTGTTAGAAGAGTACACACCCCCCCCCCCCCACACACACACACACACATATATATATACACACTGGATGATAAGTTTGCGTGTCTAGCTGGCTGTTTTCAAATACCTCCTGGCCATATAGCCTTTATATAGGCAGTCATAACGGAGGATTTCTCTCTCTCTCTCTCTCTCTCTCTCTCTCTCTCTCTCTGAGTCTCTCTCTTCTTTAACGGAGAAAACAGGTTGTTATACTATGAGCTTATCACGGAAAGAGACAATAATAATTATACCAACGTGAACACTTTATATAAAGCATAACAAACTTTTCCCCCCCGTTTCTCAGCTAGAGAGAGCTCCGAGGTTCACCAATGGTGAGATGTTGCGTATGCGACCCGTTTTTTCCCCCTTCTGTTGTTGGGTTTTTTGGCCTTCCATTAAGGTCGTTGGACACCATGGACAAACATACATAAGGTCGCTACATTCCGACATCGGGGAGGATGTCTAAACACGACACCAGCCAGTGTGCTTGCATTTTCCACCACAACAAAAATTGTCATCCGTTCCCACCAGCCTACTCTTCCGAAAGGCGGAACGTGCTTTAACGTTAAGATGTTTCACGTTCGTTCTCACACGAGACCTCTGTTAAATAGCCTCATCCGGAAGACTTTTGGGGGGGGAGTGGAGTTGGCATTGATGTTGATCGGAGGGTGGGGGGGTGGGGGGGGGGGGGGGGGGGGGGGGGGTATGTCGAATCCCCTGGGGGGGGGAGGGGGTGTGTGTCTCGATAGTAGCTGAAAGCTGGGATCGATCCCGGGTTATTGTCAGTCAGATCGCCAGCACAATGTGCTCTAACCACCAGGTATCCCGTCCCCTCCTCCCTCAACGAACATTTTAACTTAATGTAGGCTTTGGCACTTAGAAGCTTACATCATCAATAACTGACACAGCTTTTGTCCTGTGGGCTAGGCTGTTATTATCACACATGTATAATATATAATATACACACGTTGGAAAGAACGACTTGGAGGGTTCGCGGTGACGCGCATGTATCATGCACAACCACCACTACCACCTGGAAAAAAAACCCCAACCAACAACCCCCCCACCACTCGCCAAAAAAACCGCCCGTTGGCCTTGTCTCGTAAAGTAGGGATGACGACACCAGCTGTTGTGATGTCGATTCGGGTCATGTGCTGTCCACACTATAAATAAATGTCTGTCTCCCTCTAGTCCTCCTCCTACCCCCCTCCTCCCCTGAGGGAATGAGAGAGAGAGAGAGAGAGAGAGAGAGAGAGAGAGAGAGAGAGAGAGAGAGAGAGAGAGAGAGAGAGAGCTAGACAGAGAGAGACAGAGAGAGATCGGTGGTCTAGAGGTAACGTGACCACGTAGAAAGCGAGCGAAAGCTTCGTGGTTTTTTGTTTCTTTTTCAATCGACGCTTGTCTGAACCTGAACTTGTCCCCCATCCTTGAATGGTGGTCTGGATGCTAGTCTTTCAGGTGAAACGGTCAACCAGGGTCCCATGTGTAGCATGCATTTCGTCCACACGTGAGAAAGAAAGCCACGGGGAGTACAAGAGAGCTGTCCCTGGCAAAATTGATAAAAGCCTTTCTCATGTAAACCGAGAAATACAGTGCTGTAAACGGGGAAAAAGAAAATGGGTGGCGCTGCTCTTGAGGCGACGCGCCTTTCCGTGGGGAGAGCAGGCTGAATTTCACAATGTAAATACTTCTGCCGTGACAGAAAGTGGTATAGAGGGGGAAAAATGCAATACAATACAATACAGTGCAATACAATACAATACAACGCAATGCAGTACAATGCAATACAATGCAACACAACTCAAAACGATGCAATACAATAGAGTATCATGCAGCGCAATACAGTACAGTACAGTGCACTACAATGCAATGCTATACAATGCAATACAGTACAATGCAACGCAACACAACACAACACAACACAATACACTGCATCCTAACAGTGCCAGATAGTGTATCAACACCTTTATACATGTTACAACCCTGATTTTTTTTATTACTTTTTGGGTCCTTGGGGACAATTTAACAGGTGGCCGGGACAATTTGACAGCTGAGGGAGGGTGATGGAAAGGAGGTGGAGGAGGAAAGGGGGCTTGGAAAGGGGGAGGGGAGGGGGGAGGATGAGTAAGTTTTAGAATTTGATCGAGAGGAATAGGTAGGAGTGGGAAGTGAAAAAGTTAATGATGTTGGCTACAGGCAGGAACAGATTGTCAATGGCTATTTTCTCCACTTTTTCCCCCAGTCCGATTTTTCTCGTTATCTTTTTCTCTTTTTAAAGTTTTCTTCTTCTCTTTTTCTTTTTACAGCCCTACCCACCCCCACACTGTGATAGATTCAATAAATATTTGGTGGATGAAGTTAAGCGGTTGGAGTGAGTGAGTCTGGGGCACTCTTTTCGGACCATGTTGTAAAAGGTGGTGAGGTTCTTCTGATAATTATTGTCCTGAATTTCCGCTTCGTACCCACGTCCTTCCAGTCCTGATTGTGCCTAGTGGATTGTTATTGTTGTTGTTGTTGTTGTTGTTGTGTTGGTGGTGGTGGTGGTGGTGGTGGTGGTGGTGGTGGTTTTGGTGCGCTTTCCAAGTTTAGCATCCTGAAAGTAAACCCAGAATATACATGCTCTCTGTTACAGTCATCACTCCTGGGAATCATTGAGAGGCAGTAAGTACACATTGTATGAGACGAGTGTGTGTGTGCGTGCGTGTGTGTGTGTGCGCGCGCGCGCGTGTGTGTATGAGTGTGTGTCTGGCTGCTCTGCAATGTAAGAAGAGCTACTTTATTTTCTGCGGACAAGCATATTATAGTGCTGGTTCAAAGTCAAAGCTAACCTTAAACATTCATCCTTATCTCTCTCCCTCCTGTCTTCTTTCCTCCTCCTCCTCCTCCCACAAAATTTATCCAGTCATCCGAAAACGGGATCAAGGAATCCGTCAGTCAGACACGAATATCTATCTATCTATCCATCCATCCATCCATCCATCCATCCATCCATCCATCCATCCATCTATCTATCTATCTATCTATCTATCTATCTATCTATCTATCTATCTATCTTTATCAAGCTTGCATTGTACCGTTACACCGAACGGTCGTACGAATGCGTCGGACAGGCCAATGCACTCACTCCTTTAGCGACTTGACTGGCGATTGTGTGTGGGGTTTTTTCCCCCCCTCCCAAGGGACACTTTGAACAACTGTTCGCGTCGAAACCCGACAGCTGAAGAGAGGGGGGAGGAGGAGGGGGGGGGGGGGGGGGGGGGGGGGGGGGAAGAGAGGGGAAAGTAAGTTTCCCAAGTTGTTAAAGCGTATGGGGGAAATTTTAATTCAATGATGTCTACTAAACGTAGGAAAGATCGTCGATAGAATTTATATCCTTCCCCCTCCTCCCGCCCCTGCCCTTGCCCCCCCCCCACCCCCCCCCCTCCACGCCTTCCCCCTGCCCTCACCCCCACCCCCCTCCGACTTCTCTTTCCCCCCCCACCCCCCCCCCCCCCCCCCCCCCACCCCAAGCTTCTTTTAAAGTCTGGCTTGAGTTTGTTCACATACTTGTCCAACTCTGGTTCGATAAATTGAGAGGTAAAATGAGTGTCCGGGGAATTTTGTGGGTGTCGGTTTGTGGGGGGTGGGGGGTGGGAGAAGGGGAAGAATGTGGTGGGCGGGGGAGTGGGGGGGGGGGGGGGTGTGATTTTCTTTTATTCCTTAATTTTTAACCCATGTTTTTGAGGGATTTTTGTTTAAAAAAAAAAAATTTAAGCTGTCTGAAATTGTATTTCTTTCTGGATTTTTGGGGTTCCGTTTTTGTTTTTTTACTTTTCTTTTTCTTGTGTTTTGATTTGGTTCTTGCTGTTTTCTTTTCTTCTCATTTTCTTTTCTTCTTCGTCGTTTTCTTTTTCCTCTTCTTCTTCTTCTTCTTTTTCCTCCTCCTGCTTCTTCTTCTTCTCCTTCTTCTTCTTCTTTTCTTCTTCTTCTTCTTCTTCTTCTTTTCTTTTTTTACTTTCCTTTCTGTTTTTCTTTATTTTCCTTTCCTTTTTCTTTTCTGCTCCCATTATTTTTATTCGCGTTGTTTTTATTCTTCTTTCTTTCCTTTTCTTCTTTCTTCCTTAGTTTTTCTCTTCATTTTTTTCTTAACTTTAATTTGCCTTTCCGTCTTTTTTTTCTATTTTGTCGTTGTTGGGTTTTTTTCTGTTCGTCTTCTCCCATTTATTTTCTTCTTTTTTTCTGGCTTTCTTTTCTTTCTTTCTTTTTCCTTTCATTTATTATTTGGGTCTCCCTTTCTTTCCATCTTTTTCCTCTTTTTTTTTCTTGTTCGTTTCTTTTCTTTTCTTTCTTTTTTTCTTTCTTTCTGTCCTTTTGTTGCTCCTTCGTTTTTTTCTTTCCTTTCTTTCTTTACTTCATGCTTTCTTTCCTTCTTTCTTTCTTTCCTTCCTTCCTTTCTTTCCTTTCTTCTTTCCCATCCTTCCTTTCTTCTGTGTCTTCAGTTGTTAACCCAACAGTTCAGATTTTTTTTTTGGGGGGTGGGGGGTGGAGGGGTGGGGGTGTGGGGGTGTCTTCTTCTCAGGGCTGTCTGTTTTCCAAGCTGTGACTTGAAACCCGCGGATAGCTGACATATCAATTACAGGTCTTTGACTTGTATGTATCACGTTCATATGCCACCGCCCTGTCTTTGTTTCCACTCCAAAAAAACCAAACTTTGAAGGTCGCGAACGAACGGGATGGCATTTCATTCGTCGTGACTTCACTCTCGATCCGGTATGGTAAAGTAATTCATCATTCTTGTTGTTTTTGGTGTTTAAAAAAAAAATTCTTCGACCCAGGCAGGGAGCGAGAGAGAGAGGGGTGGGTGGGTGAGGGAGATAGAGGGGAGAGAGAGACAGAAAGTCAGACAGACAGACAGACAGACAAAGGGAGAGAGAGATAGAGAGAGAGAGAGAAGACAGACAGACAGACAGACAGAGACTGAGAGAGTCAGACAGACAGACAGACACAGAGAGGGAGAGAGACAGACAGAAAGAGAGGGTGGAGGAGAGAGAGAGAGAGAGAGAGAGAGAGAGAGAGAGAGAGAGAGAGAGAGAGAGAGAGAGACAGACAAACAGACAGACAGACAGACAGACAGACAGACAGAGACTGAGAGAGTCAGACAGACAGACAGACACAGAGAGGGAGAGAGACAGACAGACAGAAAGAGAGGGGGAGGAGAGAGAGAGAGAGAGAGAGAGAGAGAGAGAGAGAGAGAGAGAGAGAGAGAGAGAGAGAGAGAGAGAGAGAGAAATTCATTCCGATACTGATTCTGATTGTTTTCAAATTCATGTACATAGGCCATTGTCCCTCCTGAAAAAAAATCAGCAGTTATTTAACATAGCGATAATTAATTTGCGGTTTTAAATTTCATGCGTGAGTGTGCGCGCGCGCCTGTGTGTGTATGTGTGTGTGTGTGTGTGTGTGTGTGTGAGAGAGAGAGAGAGAGAGAGAGAGAGAGGAGAGAGAGAGAGAGAGTCTAGAGAGATAAATTTTCATATTCAGGTTCAACTAATGCAAGTTTAAGTCGAGTCAAAGGCCATTACGGCTTATAACAATCATTTAACATAATAATCACTCCACGGTTCCAATTGAGAGAGAGAGAGAGAGAGAGAGAGAGAGAGAGAGAGAGAGAGAGAGAGAGAGAGAGAGAGAGAGAGAGAGAGAGAGAGAATAGTTCAACAATTATTATACGAAATGAATCTATTTCTGTCACATAGCCAGGATACAGTGCTGTCATTGTTCGAAGTTGTGGGCAAATCTGTTTGCTCAATAAGATATCTAGGTTACTGTCTTAGTGTGTGTGTGTGTGTGTGTGTGTGTGTGTGTGTGTGTGTGTGTGTGTGTGTGTGTGTGTGTGTGTGTGTGTGTGTGAATACTTTCGTGTGTGTGTGATGGAGAGTGGTGAGTGTGTGGTGTGTGTGTGTGTGTGTGTGTGAATACGTTTGTACGCGTATGAATACTTTACTGTGCGTGTGTGTGATATACTCTCTCTCTCTCTCCTCTCTCTCTCTCTCTCTCTCTCTCTCTCTCTCTCTCTCTCTCCTCTCTCTCACTGCCGTTAATACAATAGAAAACATCTTTAAAAACAAATCGAAAAAAAGAGCTTTCTTCTCTCCAATAATGCCATCATGATCACTACATCGTAACATTACTCATATATCTCTCCCCCCCCCCCCCCCCTCCCCATCGTAAAAATACTTCACTAACCCTTCATCCATTCCACCCCCATCCCCCTCCTCCACTCCTCCCCCCCCCTTCCCCCGCCCATCTCTAAAAAGAAGAAGAGAGAGAGAGAGAGAGAGAGAGAGAGAGAGAGAGAGAGAGAGAGAGAGAGAGACAGACAGACAGACAGACAGACAGACAGACAGACAGAGACAGACAGACAGACAGAGAGGGAGAGAGAAATGTGTTCGTAGGCGGGATGGCAAAGCGATACGTGTGGCGTGGTTGACATTCCTGTATACCTGTCACCAGTAGTTAGTTAGTTGAGAAGCAGTTATGCTAAAGTGGTGAGTCTGATGTTGTGTATGCATACATACATGTATACTGTGTACTAGTTAGAGGCCTGCCTGCCTAACCATCTTTTGTAGTTTTGTTGCTTTTTGTGTGTGCTTGTAACTCTTTTTGTGTGTGCTTGCAACTCTTTTGTGTGTGTTTTTGTTAATGTTAGGCGCTTTTAGTGTGTGTGTGTGTTTGGGGGGGGGGGGGGGGGGGGGATGGGGTGTGTGTGTGTTTAAGTGTGTATATGTGTGCACACGTGTTTG
>CM054142.1:40657102-40664602 GCA_028751875.1 Rapana venosa
CCTCAAGTCTTTGATAAGCAAAGGGAGAGGGAAGAAGGGAAGTGGGGTGGTAGGGTGGTGTGCGGAACCTGGGGGAAGGGTGGAGGGGAAGGTGGTGGTAGTGGGGGGGGGGGGGGGGGGGAGGGGGGGGTAAAACCCACGTGTGATTGTTGTGACTGAGTTGTTTGTTTTGTCATCATTTTGTTGTTGCCGTAATTGTGGTTTTATTTCTTAACGTTGTGATGCGTGTCTTGTCTTTTAATGTTGTCGCTGAGTAGAGTGTTGTTGTTGTTTTTCTGTTTCGGTGGGAGGGGGGAGGGAGATAGAGAGGGGGGGGGGGGAGAGTGAGAGAGTGGAAGGGAGGGGGAGGGAGGGAGTGAGTGAGAGAATTTAACATGCAATGCAATGTCTGCGTGTGTGGGGGAAGGGGGGGGGGGGAGAGAAGAAAAAAGAAAGTGAGAAACACATACATTCACACACACACACACCGCGCGCGCGCGCACAACACTCACACACACAACACAACACACGCACACACACTCACACACACAACCAAACACAAACACAACAAACTTAACACAACACACACACACACACAACACAACACACACAAACACAACACAACAACACAACACAACACAAACACAACACAACTTAACACAACACAACACAACACAACTTAACACAACACAACACAACACAACACACACAACACACATACACACACACACACACACACACACACACACACACACACACACACAACACACCCCACACACACTATACTGAGAGAGAGAGAGAGAGAGAGAGAGAGAGAGAGAGAGAGAGAGAGAGAGAGAGAGAGAGAGAATTTTTCTGTGTGCCTTTGCTAGTTGGGTCTCCAGTCTCCTGCGCCAGCTAGGCTAGCTAGTATAGATAGATCTAGCTATTGACTTTGGAGATGCAATCGTTGTTCTGTTGGGTAAACTTTAATGCCACCAGGCACTCGCAGAGCGTGAATTATCGCTGTTGTGTCGGGCTTCGTCACCGATAATCCAAGTGGCGGGTAAACCCCCAAGTTAGCTGGCTTGCTGGTGTGAACTTGAAAAGTGGGGTAACGAGAACAGTCTAATCCTTATCATACCCTTGACTACACAGTCCTACAATGGTGGGTTTGTAACATGAGATCTGTGTTGATGCTTTTTCTGTGTGTGTTTGTGTGTGTGTGGGGGGAGGGGGGGGGGGGGGGGGTTGGGGGTAGGAGTGTGTGTGAGGGGAATGGGGGGGGGGGGTGGGGGGTGGGGGGGTAGGGGGGGGGGGGTGTGTGCGGGGGGGGGGGGGGGGGGGCTGGATAGGAGTAGGAGTGTTTGTGTGTGTGTGTGAGAGAGATAGAGAACTGGATAGAGTGTAACGAAAATGGTATTTATAACTCATATCAATCATATCGTCGACTACAGACGTACAATGGTAGGTTTGTAACGTGACATCTTTGCAGATAAAACAGAAACCATGCTTGTAGGGACCAAACACAAACTCTCTTCTATCACAACAGCTTCAATACAACTTGGCAATGCATCAGTCCCTTTATTCACTGCTGTGAAGTATCTAGGGGTCATTATTGACAACACACTCTCTATGCAAAAATTCATCACTCAGACCTGCCAGTCCTGCTACTATCAATTACGGCGTATTAGTGCAATTCGAAAGTACCTGTCCACAGATGCAACATCCAAACTTGTTGCGTCTCTCATTCTTTCACGTCTGGACTATTGCAACTCTCTGTTGGCTGGTCTGCCAGCATCATCAATCCAATCCCTTCAACGTATACAAAACTCTGCAGCTCGTCTAATCCTAAGAAAGAAAAAATCTGAGCATATTACCCCTCTCTTGCAATCTCTCCACTGGCTGCCTGTGCCACAGAGAGTAAACTATAAGATCAGTACTCTCTGTTACAAATGTCTCCACAAAACAGCACCCGCCTACCTCTGTGAATGTCTTCACTTGTACACTCCTTCTCGTTCTCTCCGCTCTGCTGCAGATACCTTGTCCTTACGAATACCTAGATTCAACCAATCCACCATCGGCCGTCGCTCTTTCTCTATTTCTGGTCCATTGATGTGGAATGATCTCCCTCTCCTCTCTCCGCCAAAAGCCTTCTTATGACACTTTTAAATCCAGTCTCAAGACATATTTATTTCAAACCTAAGATTTTCCCCTCCTGCCTCATCTCATAGTTTTTCCCTGCCTTCAACAGCCAAGATTCTATTGCCCTGCCAGGGTGTGTGACCTCTGTGTGTGTGTGTGTGTGTGTGTGTGCGTGTGTGTGTGTGTGCGTGTGTGCACATTTGGACTTGATGGAACTATTGCTTGTCACTGGTTGTATGACTGTGTAAGAATGAGTTGAGTGCAAGCGCTTTGATTTGTCTCTGCAAGATATAGCGCTATATAAATTCCATTTATTATATTATTATTATTATTATATCGTCGACTACAGACGTAGAATGATATGGTTGTAACTTGAGATTTTTGTTGATTCTCTCCTCTCTCTCCCTCTCTCTCTCTCTCTCTCTCTCTCTCTCTCTCTCTCCTCTCTCTCTCTCTCTCTCTCTCTCTCTCTCTATCTCTGTCTCTCTCTGTGATGGGGGGGGGGGGGGGGGGGGGGGGGGGGGGGATAGGAGTGTGGGTTTAGGGGTGGGGGGTAGGAGTGTGTGTGGAGGGGAGGAGGGAGTAGTTGTGTGTGAACTAGATAGAGTGTAACAACGACAATGGTATTTATATTATAATCCATATAGTTGACTACAGGCGAACAATGATATCGTTGTTTACTTGAGTTTCTTGTCGATACTCTGTGTGTGTGTGTTTGTGTGTGTGTGTGAGAGCAAGAGAGAGAGAGGGGGGGTAGAGTAAGGAAAGAGAGAGAGAGAGAGAGGAAGAGAGGGAGAGGAGAGAGAGAGAGAGAGAAGAGAGAGAGAAGAGAGAGAGAGAAGAGAGAGAGAGAGAGAGAAGAGAGAGAGAAGAGTATAACGAGAACGGTATAATCCCTGTCACATCGTTGGCTACAGACGTAACAAAGCAGTATTTGTAACGTGAGATCTTTGTCGATGTGTTGTGTGTGTGTGTGTTTGTGTTTGTTTTTGTGTGTTTGTATGTATGTGTATTTGTGTGTGTATATTTGTGCGTGTGTGAATAGATACGTGTGTGGTGTTTGTGCCCGCGTGCGCGCGCACAAGTGTGTGTGTGTGTGTGTTGTGTGTGAGTGTAGTGTGTGTTGTGTTGATAGATACGTGTGTGGTGTTTTGTGTGTGTGTGTGGTGTGTGTAGATAGTCTCACATTTTACTCATAAAAACTTGCATGCACATAATTTGCGTGGTAATGCGTGGGGTGTTTTTTTGTTTTGTTTTGCGGGTTGTTGTTTTTTAAAGGTTTTCTTTGGTATTCTCACGACACCTTTAAAAAAAAATTTGATCCATAACAAAAGAAAATTTAAGCGTGGTTTTATTTTTCTCTTCGCTTTTCAGAATTAAAATTGGAAAAAAATCCAAAACGTTTTCCATAGAGATTAAGAGAATGAAAAACCAACCCAACGACAATCAGACAGACACAGATACTAGAGAGAAGAGAGAGAGAGGAGAGAGAGAGAGAGAGAGAGAGAGAGAGAGAGAGAGAGAGACGAGAGACAGAGACAGAGAAAGAGAGAGACAGACAGACAGACAGACAGAGAGAGACAGAAAGATAGAGAGACAGAGACAGAGAGAAGACTGACACACAGACAATGACAACCACATGAAGGAAAACGCCACTACAGGAATGTGTGAGAGAGAGAGACTTTTAAGACATTCTTTGACAAGCCAGCAGCTAGCCACCCCTACACAATGAATACCTACCTTCTATACAGGCATACAACAGCTATAGACATTCTCACACTCCCTCACTCACCAGCAGCATCCATCCTCCTATCTCTTCCACATATAATACTGCTTTTTATCAGATGTCCTCAACCGATGACCTTTCCAAACTCTTACCCCTTTTCTCTCTCTGTGTCTCTTTCTCTCTGTCCGACCCCCCCCCCCCCTCTCTCTCTCTCTCTCTCTCTTGTCCCCCCCCCCCCCCTCCCCCACCCCCGTCTGTCTTTCTTTCTCTCTCTCTCTCCGCCACGTGCTAGGACTAAAGAAGACACGGCGAGTACCTTGACCGATGGGCAAGGGGGGAGAGAGAGAGAGAGAGAAGAAGAGAGAGAGAGAGAGAGAGAGAGAGAGAGAGAGAGAGAGAGAGAGAGAGATGGATAGACAGAGAGAAAGGAATCTGACGCGCAGCAGATTCCTCTCTCTCTCTCTCTCCCCCCTCTCTTCCCCCCAGTCTCTCACTCTCCTTGACCAGCGGTCAAAGTACCCACAGTGCCTTCTTAGGCCTAGCCTAGCACAGCACAGTGGCTTTCTCACGATCTGAGAAGGGATTCAGGGGGGTCTGTGGATGGGGATTTCGATTCCCCCTTGTCTCTGGAAAGACGATCCCAGACTGGCAGCAATTTGGTCACTGGTACTTTGTGGTCAGTGCTTTACCGGGAGGTCAAGTTCCCACGAGGGCATGGATCAAAGAGGGGGGGCAAGGATCTGATGGTCAGGTGGATTGAGCGCTTTGGGGGGGGGGGGGGGGGGGGGGGGGGGGGGGGGGAGGGGGGGGGGGGGTTAAGGGGGGGGGGGGGGGTAAGGGGGGGCGTAGTGGGTTGGTTGCTTTGCTGTAGGGATCAGTGGGGGTTAGGGTTCTTGATCTGCTGAGTCTGCCTGTTTGGTGGGTTGTGTGTGTGTGTGTGTGTTGTGTGTGTGTTTAGGTCTTTTCTGTTGTTTGGGGGGGATTTTTTTTTTTTTGGGGGGGGGGGGGGGGGGGGGGGGAGAAAGAAGGGTTGGAATGTCTTGTTTAAACCTGTATAGGGTTTTGTTGTTTGTTTGTTTGTTTGTTTTTCTTGGGCCTTAGGCATGCATGCATGTGCGTTTCAGATGGTCCGCGAGTCATGTCTGTCGGTACCTATGTCTGTTAATTTAATCTGATGGTAGGTCTTTCTTTGTTGGTCGGTTAAAGTTTTTTCTCTCCTCGGATTTGGCTTTCTCTCTGACTGTCTCTGTTTCGCTTTGTCCCTAACTCTCTGTCTCTGATACCCCCACTCCCCCTGTGGTGTGTGTGTGTGTGTTGTGTGTGTGTGTGTGTGTGTGTGTGTGTGTGTGTGTGTGTGGGTGTGATGTGTGTGTGTGTATCTCTGTTTCTGTCTCTTTCTCTCTGTCTGTCTGTCTGTCTCTCTCTCATCTCATTGTATCCATTTTATCAGAAACACAAAGACTTTCACAAATATTTACAGTTGTTTGTTTTGTAAAATTACGTGTATGTGAGGGCGAGCGGAAATGGGGGGGGGAGGGATGGGGGGGGGGGGGGGGGGGGGGATATTCATATTGTGCTTTTAATAATTTTTGCCATTTGGTTTACATCCTTAAAGCTGCCAACTTTATGGCCATCCCCGACTGTCTCTCTGTTACACACACACACACACACACACACACACACACACACACACACACACACACACACACACACACACACACACACACACACAACGAGAGAAATTCATCTGGCCTGTTTACTTTCCAGGGAATACAATGATACCTTTTTTCTTTTCCTTTTTCTTCTTTTTTTTTTCTCCTACTCCTTTTCCTTCTTTTCTTTCTTTCTTTTTCTTCTCTGTGACCTCGATTTTGTTTTTTTGTTGTTGGTTGTTTTTATTATTTATTTTTTTTATTTTTACTCTTCATTTTTATTCTGTCTTGATCTCAAGTCTTCTTTTCTTTTCCTTTCTTTTTTGTCTTTCTTTTCTTGTTCTTCCGTCTCCCCTACCGCCTAACACACGTGTGCTGCTTCCACGGAACTAGTTTGCTGTGACGTGGGCTCTTCCGGCTGGTGGTGCATTGTGGGAATTGTGTTCTTGCGCAGAGCGCCATGTTGCGTGCTTTCTGTGTCAACTGAAAGATGGTTGTTTCCTTTTCTTTTTCCTCTTCTCTTTTTCTTGGTCTTTTGTTTTCTGTCTTTCTTTCTTTTCTTTCTTTCTTCCTTTTTTTTCTTGTTTTCTTTGAAAAGGGGGGGGGTTGTTTAGTTTTTTTTTGGTCTTTGACCAGGTCTTCATTTTGACTGTGCATCATTACTTTTCTTTTTTTTTTTTCCTTTTTTTTCTTTCCCTTCTTCCTTTCTTCCCTTAGCCCCTTGCTGTCTCGACCCCCTTTTCCTTTTTCCCCTTTTCTCGTTTCCAGGAAAAAGGGTTTTCCTTGGTTTTCCTTCTCTCTCTTGTGGTTTTTTTTTTTTTTTGTTTTTCTCTTTTTTTCCTTTCTTTCTTTTTTTTAAGCCTTTTTCCCACTTTTGTTTAAAAGAGAGGGGGTGTTTATGTTAAAGTTTTTCGTAAGAAGTTGGGTGTTTAAAGACACTAAAAGGGATGCACGCATATTTTAAAAAAAAAAAAAAAAAAACACCCAGGCGAAAGAATGCATACTTTGACGGGCCCGCGAGGGGGGGAAGTATGTTTGTTTTGGTGGGGGAAGGGGAAAAGGGGGGTGAGATAAAAGATGTTGTGGGGGGGGGGGTGGGGGCCGCGCGGGGGTTTTTTTGTGTTTGTTTGTTTTGTGTTTTTTTTTTTTTGTTTTTTTTTTCCCTGTTGTACACGCATACACACCCCTTTCTAGGTTTTTTAAAAATTTGTGCTTAGAAATTTCCCCCATCAGGGGAGAGAGAGAAAAGGGGGGAGAGGGAGTTGAGGAGGGGGGGGGGGGGCGGAGAAGAGAGGGGAGAGAGTTCTGTGTTTTTATATGTTTTCATTATTTTTTCATTTTTTTTGTTTTATTTTTAATTTTTTTCTACCGCCCAAAAAAATAAAGAAACCCTTTTGGGAAATTTTACGACATTTAAATTTTAAGTTAACGGGGCCAAAAAATTCCCGGCCTGTTGTCAAGTTAAAAATTATATCCTATTATTTTGGATCTCCGTTTTTGTTTTTTTTAAAGATTTTTTCCCGGGGGAAAAGGGAAAGAAAGGGGAAAAAGGGGAAAATTAAACTTTTGCGCTTTCCCCAAGTTATTGGCAAGGGTTGGGGTAAAAAGGGGAAAACAACACAAAATTTTAAATTGCATCGTGTCGCTTTAAAATAAATTTTTACGAGTTTTGGGGGTTTTAAATGGTCATAAACCCTTTTGCAAAAAAAAAAAAAAAAGGGGGGGGGGGGGGTGAGGGGGGGGGGGGGGGGTGGGGGGGGTTTTTGGGGGGGGGCCTTGGGGGGGGGGGGGGGGGGGGGGGGGGGGGGGTTTGGGGGGGGGGGGGGGGTTTTGGGGGGGGGGGGGGGGGGGGGGGGGGGGGTTTGTTTTGCCGTTTTTTTTTTTACGGGAAAATTTTTTTGGTTTTAGTTCTCTCTCCCCTTTCGGGCTTTGTCTTTTTTCCCTCCCCCCCCCCCCCCCCCCCCCCCCCCTTCCCCCCCCCCCTCCCCCCCCCCACCCCCCCCCCCCCCCCCCCCCCCC
>CM054142.1:40669602-40687102 GCA_028751875.1 Rapana venosa
TTTATGTCTGTGTTGTGTGTTGTTAGTTTGTTTTGTTTATATTTTGATTGTTAAAAAAACACAAACCCATTGTGCAGTCGTTCTCTTCAGGTTTTCTTTTCGTACTTCTTTTCTTTTTTTTCCATCTTTCTTCGTTCTTTCTTTCTTCCCTTCCTTCTATTCTTTCATTCTTTTTTCCCCTTTATATCTGTCTTTTTATCGTTCTGTTTTCTTTCGTTTCATTTTGCTTTTTCCCCCCTCTCGTAGTTTTCTTTCTGTTTTGCTTTCGCTTTCTTTGTTTATCCTTTCCTTCCCTTTTCCTTCCTGCCTATTTCTTTCTTTCTTAATTGACGATGGTAATTAGTAATCAAGTGATGAAGCGGTGACATTATTTCTGTATCTCGAGGCCCACGTTATCTCAACAAGTTTAAAGAAGAAAGAAGAAGAGGAAGAAGAAGAAGAAGAAGAAGAAAAGTTCAAATGGGCTCTGGGAAAACTTGATTAAAGTCGTCAGCTTGATTGAAAATGCCATACCGCAGAGCTACCGGGGGCCCCCCTAGCCCGTGTTACACTTCTGTGACAGTGTGAATAGGTGGCGGTTTGGGAAAGAGAGAAAAAACAAACAACGGATGAAACAAACAGACCAAACAAATTAAATACGAATAAAATAAATACAAAGCAAACAACAACAAAAAACCAGAGAGAGAGAGAGAGAGAGAGAGAGAGAGAGAGAGAGAGAGAGAGAGAGAGAGAGAGAGAGAGAGAGAAGACTCAAACGATTTAAGTGCGTAGATAGAGTACATCTATTGTAATGGGGGAAATAACAGGGAAAAATATATATATAAACAAACCAACAGAGAGAGAGAGAGGGAGAGAGAGAGAGAGAGAGAGAGAGAGAGAGAGATGAGAGAGAGAGAGAGAGAGAGAGAGAGAGAGACTCAAACAAACTCAAACGATTTAATTGCGTAGATAGAGTACATCTATTGTAATGGGGGAAATAACAGGGAAAAAATATATAAACAAACCAACAGAGAGAGAGAGAGAGAGAGAGAGAGAGAGAGAGAGAGATGAGGAGAGAGGAGAGAGAGAGGGGAGGAGAGAGAGAGAGAGAGAGAGAGAGAGAAAACAAGAACCAAAAATAATTAACAAAGAAAGAAAGAATAATTATGTAATTATGATTATGATGACGAGCACAAATACCCAGGGGAAATTTGGCTTGAAGTAATTAGACCGTGTTCGTGTTCATTTTCATTTTGTCTATACTACTATAGACTGCCTTGCCGACCACTAAGGAAGGCCATGCATGCCATTCCAGTCACTGCTGCCGGTCAGTCTGAAAACAGCCTGAAGGATGAAAGCAATGAAGAAAGATTAGAGAAAGACGAGAAAGAAAGACAGAAAGAAGGAAAGGATTAGAAAGAAAAGAAAGAAAGAAAGGCGGAATTAGAATTTAGGTGCTCCTGGCGTATTGTTTTCATGGGAATGAGCGCGCATGCGCATATGTATGCCCACGAAAGTTCACACGCGCGTGCGCGCGCGCAAACACACGCACACACACACATACACACACGCACGCTCGCTCGCACGCATACACATACACGCACGCATACACGCACACGCGTGTGCATCCATACCCCTTGGCCCTACACTCTAACGCGCGTGCGCGAGAGAGGGATAACGATAACAATAACGAAATTTCATTTTCTGAGGGTAATAGAATAGTACAAGACTTTTTTTACATCCAGCCTCGAAGAGAGAGAGAGAGAGAGAGAGAGAGAGAGAGAGGAGAGAGAGAGAGAGAGAGAGAGAGAGAGAGAGAGAGAGAGAGAGAGAGTTAGAGTTAGAGAGAGACAGACAGAGACAGAGACTGAGAGAGAGCGACCGAGCGAGCGAATTTCACGCAATTTAATTCAAAACAATACAGTACCATACAATACACCACAACATACCACAGCACAGCACACAATACAATGCCACACCATAGCAGACCATACAATACAATACAATACAACACAATCTGGTACAAGTTCACGGCACTCACAAAGAAATTGTTCGTATCGAACTTACTGTATCGGAATCAACTTTTCTATGTATACAACTGCCATCGTTCGGGAGAAGAAGAAGAAAAAAAGAACGAAAAGAGAGAGAAAGGTTGGAGGGAGGGGGTAAGAGAGGAGGAGCGAACGTTGCATCAGCACAACACAACACAACACTACACAACAACTACACAACACAACGCTACAACTACACAACACAACGCTACAACAACAACACATGTTACATAATCTTGCATAAGTTCACATCACTCGCCGCCAATTTGTTGTTCGTATCGAACTTGCAAGTCTGAATCCTCTCTCTATTTTTGTTTACAAAGTTCTGCTATCGTCAGAAAAAAAATAGCACCCAGATAAGAGAGAGAGGGAGACAGACAGACAGACAGACAGACACTCAGACAGACAGACAGACAGTCAGACTAGGGAAGAAACGAGAATGCTGCATCAATTATTTACATGTCCTAACTGACATCTTTGATGCTCTTTGCAGAAAGGATTTTCTGCTTTTCTGGGACGGTGGAAATTAGGAGGGGGGGCTTAAGTCTTGCTGTGGCATGGCTTGGCTGTATAGCGCAGTGTAGCGCAGTGTAGAGTAGAGTAGTGTAGTGTAGTGTAGCGGATTAGAGGACGAGAGGGGGGCTGAAGAAATATCGATTCCATCGATCTGACGGCACCTCGTCTTCCAGTTCACCTTCGTAATTGACGAAGGATCTTAAAACTGTAATGATGGCTGTCTAAGCTAGCTACAAGCAGAGGGGGGAAGGTGGAGGGATGGGAGCTGAAGGGGGAGGGGGGGGGGGATTTTAGGGGGGTGGGGTGGGGGTAGGGGTGGAGATGCAGGGAGAGAAGAGAGGTAGGTAGGTAACATGTTGTTGTGGATGGGGAGGTCGTGTGTCTGTCTCAGTGTCTATTTTCAAGTATCTCGTGTCATTTTTTATTTTTGGCGTATATCTCCTCCCTTCCCACCCTCCCCCCCCCCCCCCCCTTCTTTCGTTGTTCTCCCTTTTTCTTTCCTCCCACCATTCCCCCCACCCCCACCCCCATCGGAAAAAAAAAGTGGGTGGTTCTCTCTCTCCCTTCCCTCCCTCCACCCCCTCCTCTCTTCCTTTGCCATCACCCGTCTTTCCCTCCCTCCCTCCCACCTCTCTCTTCCTTCGCCCGTCCACCGTCTTTCCCTCCCTCCCTCCCTCCCTCCCACCCTCTCTCTCTCCTCCCCTCTATCTCACTCTCTCTCCCTTCCCCCCTCTCTATCTCTCTCCCTCCCTCCCTCTTCCCCTCTCCCTTCCTCCCTCCCTCTCCCCTTCTCTCTCTCTCTCTCTTTCCCTCCCATCCATCTCACCCATCTTCTGTGTGTGTGCGAGCGTGCGTGATTGCGTGCGTGCGTGCGTGCGTATATGTGTGTGTGTGTGTGTGTGTGTGTGTGTGTGTGTGTGTGTGTGTGTGTGTGTGTGTATGTGTGTGAGTGTGTGTGTGTGTCTTCCCTGTACAGTGCAAATGAGAAGTCTTATTAGGTTGGAGAGTTGTGTTTAAAAATCTTCAGTACAGAACTTTGTTTACTTTTGGAGGTCTGTAATGCGCTTATCTCGGAGAGTTTCCTTTTTTATATATATAAATCGATGGTAGAATACTTGTTTCACTTTTTCGTCTTTTTCTGGAAGTGTAGTAGGTAGAGGAGAGGGGGAGGGAGGGAGAGAGAGAGAGACGGGGTGGGGGGGGGGGGGGGAGGCGAGGGAGAGAGGGAGGGAGGGAGGGAGGGAGAGATGATTACTTTTGATGAATATTTTGTCATGTTTCGTTTTTCCAAGTTAAAGTCTTTTTTCATGGTACTCAGGTTTAAGATTCCCATTCAGAAAATAAATCAAAGAATCAGAGAAAAGAAATAAAATAGACATTAAAAGAACGAAAACAAAATCAAAAGTATCCAAAAAATATAACCCCACACTACCGCCACCCCAACCTCAAAAAAAAAAAAAAGACTAAAAGCAAAACAAACAAAAATTCCACTCACGCACAAACTTTTAAAAAAATCCCAAAACACCACTACAACCATCAACACCACCACCACCACCACCATCACCATCACCACCTTCACCACCACCAACAACAACAACAATTGGGTCACGTTCTAAAGTCTGAAACGGGATATAGGCTATCATAGAAAACTACTCGACTTCTGAATCCGGATTTGAACTCGGGACCTCCCGCAGTTTAGACGGTAGTGAGGTAAACCTGGAACCACTTGAGCCGGTTTCTTCTGTTCCATTTCGTGCTCATCAAGCCAAGGTGGAGGGAGGGAGGCTGGTGTGACTTCAGATGTGACCGACCCCCCCAAGGTATAAACATAAAGAAAGCCCGCACAAACAGTATTCGTATGGAGAGAATCATCCGCTCATTAGACCTGACTGGGTTTGTTGGTTTTTTTCTCTGTGTGTGGGCTTTTTTTTAGTGTTTGATTGGTTGTGTTGTGTGTGTGTGTGTGTGTGTGTGTGTGTGTGTGTGTGTGTGTGTGTGTGTGTGTGTGTGTGTGTGTGTGTGTGTGTGTATGTGTGTGTGTTGCTGTCTGTGTCTCCTCTCTGTGTGTCTGTATGTCTCTTTCTGTGTGTGTGGTGTGTGTGTCTGTCTGTCTGTCTGTCTGTCTCTGTCTCTCTCTCTCTTATCCTCACTTTCTGGTTTTCTCGATCTTTCTGTCAGTTTCTCTGTCTGTCTGTCTGTCTGTCTGTCTGTCTGTCTCTCTCTCTCTCTCTCTCTCTCTCTCTCTCTCTCTTTATCCTCACTTTTTGGTTTTCTCGATCTTTCTGTCAGTTTCTCTGTCTGTCTGTCTGTCTGTCTGTCTGTCTGTCTGTCTGTCTCTCTCTCTCTCTCTCTCTCTCTCTCTCTCTCTCTCTTTCTCTTCTTTTATCCTCACTTTCTGGTTTTCTCGATCTGTCTGTCAGTTTCTCTGTCTGTCTGTCTGTCTGTCTGTCTGTCTGTCTGTCTGTCTGTCTCTCTCTTCTCTCTCTCTCTCTCTCTCTCTCTCTCTCTCTCTCTCTCTCTTATCCTCACTTTCTGGTTTTCTCGATCTGTCTGTCAGTTTCTCTCTGTCTGTCTGTCAGTCTGTCTGTCTGTCTGTCTGTCTGTCTCTCTCTCTCTCTCTCTCTCTCTCTCTCTCTCTCTCTCTCTCTCTCTTCTCTCTCTCTCTCTCTCTCTCTCACTCACTTATCCTCGCTCTCTGGTTTACGACTCTTGCGCAACCAAGAACACCCACGATGCAGTCACACACACACTCACTCACACACACACACACACTCACTCACACACAACTCACACACACACACACACTCACCACACACACACACACTCACACACACACTCACACCACACACACACACACACACACCACACACACACACACACAACACACACGCTAGCTCGCTCGCTCGCTCGCTCGCTCACTCACTCATTCACTCACTCAATCACTCACTCACTCACTCACTCACTCACAGGAGAAAGAGAGAGGGAGGGAGGGAGGGAGGGAGAAAGAAAAAGAGAGAGATGACGATGACGACGATGATGATGATGGTCAGTGGGGATGAGGATGATGTAATAACGCTTCTAAGGAAATAATGTGGTTTGAGACTGCTTGACAGGGGCTGTACTCTGCGCTTGCAGATCCTATCATGATATCTCCTGGCGTCAACCAGGCCCGGAGAGATACAGAAACCTGCGGTGTTGTTAAATAATTTGAGCGACTCTGTCAAAATCGCATACACCTGGAAAGTGGATAATGTTCGACTGTGTGTGGTTCCAGTCTTCCCAAGGAGCCCATAGCAAGCTCTTGTCTGTGAGTAGGAGCCAGTCGGAGTGCGAACCCCCCCCCCCCCCCCCTAATGACTTATGGGATTTGAACCTACGACGACCTTCCCAGCCAAACAACCCAACACGCCATCCGCTGCACTTTGGCTGCTGGAGAGAGCGAAGAGAAGAGAAGACAAAAGAGGAGAAGAGAGAGAGAGAGAGAGAGAGAGAGAGAGAGAGAGAGAGAGAGAGAGAGAGAGGAGAGAGAGAGAGATGAGGAGAGAGAGAGAGAGAGAGAGTGAGACAGAGAGAGAGAGGGGGGGGGGGGGGGGAAGCAGATTCGGGGAGACAAAAAAAGACAGGCAGGCAAAAATAACCCAAAGCAACAAAAAAAATGGATACAAGCAACGAATAAAACACACACACACAACACACACACACACACACACAACCACCACACCACACACACACACACACACACGCGTGCGCGCGCACACACACACACGCGCGCGCACCACACACACACACACACACACACACACACACACACACACACACACACACACACACACACACACACACACACACACACGCACACACCACACCACCACCACCTCTTCCACCTCCTCACACCTCCTCCTCTTCCTCCTCCTCCTGATAAGAGCTACGCAAACAACTGCTGTTTTTAACGGATGTTTTCAGAAAATATTGTGCTGGGCATGCTCCACCGAGTAGCCTTGAGCCTGTCCCTTTGATTCTGAAACGTGAAGTCCACCGAGAGTGCCAGAGCGCTGGCGATAGGGTCGCCGGCAGACTCCTCGATCGCGCCTTGCGGGCAGGGTCGTGTGTGGGTTTTATGTTGTTATCGCTAATGAGGCCTGCTGCTCAGAGATGACTTCTCTGGACTTGTCTCAATCCCTGGGAGTTGGGGGGGGGGGCGGGGGGGGGGGGGGGGGGAGGGGAGGGGGGCTGACCTGAAATGTTTAGGTAGTGGTGCCTTGTGGTGAGTGGAATCTGACGGAGCCAGTCTCTTTTTATGTGGCTGATTGCATGCTGGGCAGTGTGTTTGTGTCATCTATAGATCTCACCGGTAAATGCTGGCCTCCCTTAGTATGAAGTATTTAACAGTATCAACGAAGTCAAGGTTGGTTTTTTCCCCGTTCTGCTTTGTTTCGGTTTTTGTGTGTGTGTGTGTTTTTGGTTGACTTTGGTAATTGAATATATATATATATACATATATATATATATCTCTCTCTATATATATCTATCTGTATATCTATATATATCTATCTATACATATATCTATATATATATGTATATATATACATACATACAATGATACATACATACATACATACATATATATGTGTATGTATGTGTGTATGTATGTATATGGAAATTCTTGACAATCTACTTTTTTAGGCTTCTAAATCTGTTAATCTTACTGATTAATCATGTCAGTTGGCTTCTCTGGTGATGTAAACTCGGAAACTTCTCTCTCTCTCTCTTCTCTCTCTCTCTCTCTCTCTCTCTCTCTCTCTCTCTCTCTCTCTCTCTCTCTCTGCCTTAAGTCTTAATTCAATTATGTGTCTCTGTCTCTGTCTGTCTGTCTGTCTCTCATGCTGTCTCTGCTTCTGCCTCTTGCCTCTCTACATGTGCGTGCAACACTGCGGGCATTCTATTGTTTCTTTCACTCGCTTATTCTCAAGTCTGTGTATCTCTCTCTGATCGTCTGTCTGTCTGTCTGTCCGCATGTCTCTTTCTCTTTGTCTGTCTGTCTCTTTCTGTCTGCCTGTTTGTCTCTCTCTATTGCTCACTCGCTCGCTCTTTCTTTTTCATACACAAACACACTCACACACACACACACACACACACACTCGCGCGCACAGCGAGAGAGAGAGAGAGAGAGGGAGGGGGGGGGGGGGGGGGGGCGCCCGTGGTGCATGGGTTTCTGTAGCAGCGATTAGAAAAACAAAAAAAGAACAATGAAACGGAATTTAATTACTGTTCAGGCAGATAGCATTTGAACAGGAGGAACTCAAAAGACCGTTTCCAGTTGGGAAGAGAATAATAGCATTGCCTGAAGTCGCAAGTAAAATGACGTAATAATATACCTCCCCACAATTAAAATGAAATGGTTTTCGACGTTATGACGGCACGGTAAATTGAAATTGCGCGGCTGCGAACATAAGAAAGGGAGGGAGGGAGGGAGAGAGAGAGAGAGAGAGAATGAATTAAATGTCGAGTAAACAGATAAAAACTGATAGTATGTACGTTTAACCTTTTGTCATTATGGTTCTGCGTTAAATGTTAGGTTTTTTAAACCTGAGTTTGTTGTTGTTGTTGTTTGTTGTTTATTTATCAGTATTTTGTGCGTGTGTTTTAACTTGGTTTTGTTTGTATTTCTTGTTTATTGTTGTTTGTTTTTCTCGTTTCAGTTTATTTCCTTTATTAATTTCTTTCCGTCTTTATTTTTTCTGTCTTTGTTGCAAATCAAGCACGCACGCACGCATGCATGCGGGCACGCGCTCACACACGCACACACACACACACACACACACACTCACTCGCATACATGCACTCGCACACGCATGTACGCGCGCACGATCTAAAAATGATAGCACGGAGAACAACAATGGTAGTAATTTTATTACCAGTATAACTACTTTGCTACTGAAGAAAGGGAAAATATCAAAATAGTTTTCAGTTGCTTTTATTGCATTGTACTGTATTGTATTGTTTTGTGTTACGTTCTTCTGTATTGTATTGTATTGTATTGTATCGTATTCCGCTTTCATTTATGGCAGATTTTTCCCGCGTGAAATTCCCTTGCTCTTTCCACAGAGAGAGAGAGACAGCGCATCGCCACAATCCCAGCGCCATCTATTTTCCCCCTTTCTTGCAACTTGTGTATTTGTCTTCTCACAACAGCTTTGAATTTTTGTTTTTTTTAGTTCTACACAATAGTGTCAGGGACAACTCCCTCTCTCTCTCTCTCTCGTTTCTTTTAAGGTGTGCTGAATATGTGTGTACACGGGACCTCGGTTTGTCGTCTGATTCGAAAAAGACTTGTGTCCTGATTAACACTCAATGGCTGCATTTGGGTGGGGGGGGGGGGGGGGGGGGGGGTCAAGTTTAATCGGGGATCGAACCCGCGACCTCTGGCGTACCTCTCGACCACTGATCCCCAATGCTGCTGCCGTGGTAACTACTATTCTGCCGCTAGAGAAAACTTAGAATGTCAAATGTTTATGTATTTCGCAATAACACTTTTAAGAGTCCAAGGTAACTGACTGCTGGCCAGTAGGTGTAGTTACCCCGATGGCATTCTTTGTCCATGCAATAACGAGGATAATAAAGCTGGGATTACCGGAATTATTTTGCTTTCTTTCTGTCCGTGTGTGTCTCTGTCTGTCTGTTTCTCTGTTTCTCTCTCTCTCCCCCTCCCTACCCCCTTTCTCTTTCTGTCTCTCTGTCTCTATCTCTCATTTTTCCCTAGAACTTTCTAGGTTTTTCTGGTCTTTGTTTCTTTTTCTTTCCGTTGTCACCAGTTTATGTCTCCTTTTCCCATTTTTCTCTCGTGTTCTTTTTTCCTTTTTTTTTCTCGTTCGCTTAATTTTTTTCCTTTATCATTTTCTATTATCTCTATCTTTTTCTTTCTTTCCTTCTTTCTTTCTTTTGTAATAATCATTTAAAGAAAAAAACTTTTAAGAAAAGAAAAAAGAAAGCTTGTAGGAAAGCCTTAGTGCGTATTCAAATAAGTAGTTGTTTCATTTAATAATTGACCGACCGATCGACTAACCATCTGACTGACTGGCTGACTGACTGACTGACTGACTGACTGATTGATTCATTGATTGATTGATTGACTGGGGCGGATTGATTCATTTTCCCTCATGATTTTTCTGTTCACAGAAGTAGCTGCTGACATGGTCTCCTGATGTAGCAAGAAGAGAGTTACCTTTCCCCCCCAACCCTTTGAGTCAAACATGGCCGCCAAACTCCTACTACTACCATCCCCACCACCACAATCACCACCCTCCTCCTCCTCCTCCTCCTTCCTCCGTTCCCTCCTCTTCCTCCTCCTCCTCCTCCTGCCTTATGCGACGGCAGAGGGAGAGGCCGGCCCCGACACTGTGGTGACGGCGGTGTTCGATTCCCCGCACCCGGGCAACGGGTTCATCCACCTGACGGGGAACACGGAGACGCAGACGCTGTACGTAGGGGCCGTCAACTACCTGTACAGCCTGCACCCCAACCTGACCCACTGGCAGACGGTGAAGACGGGGCCCAAGCCCGACAGCCCGGACTGCCCGCCGCCCATCCTGGACTTCAACCAGTGCGCCTACCCCAAGAAGGAGACCAAGAGCTACAACAAGGTGCTGGTGGTGGACTACACCCACCAGAGGCTGATTGCCTGCTCCAGGTGAGGGGGTTTACAGAGAGAGGGAGGGAGAGGGAGAGGGGGAGAGTGGGGGTGGGAGGGAGGGGGGGAGGGGGAGAGGGAGGGGGAGGGAGGGAGGGAGAGGAAGGGAGAGGGGGGGAGAGGAGGGAGGGAGGAGAGAGGGGGAGGGTGGGAGGGAGGGGGTGGGAGAGAGAGGGAGAGGGGGATGAGGGAGGGAGGAGAGAGAGGGAGAGAGAGAGGGGGAGAGAGGGAGAGAGAGAGAGAGAGAGAGAGAGAGAGAGAGACTTTATTTTTATTATTTATTTATTTATTCATTCTTTTATATCGAGGATAATGGAATAAGTATCATGTGCTTTTTTTAACATCCAGTCCCCGTGTGTATGCGGTTTTGTAAATTTTTGTCATCTGTTCCCACCCGGGAGAGAGAAGAGAGAGAGAGAGAGATGAGAGAGAGAGAGAGAGAGAGGAGAGAGAGAGAGAGAGAGAGGTGGGTGTTGAGGGTGTTACTGTGTGTGATGGGTGGGTGAGGTTGGGTGGGTGGGTGGTTTGTGTGTGTATGTAGGGAGGAAGGGGGCGAGTTATGTGTATGTTTCTTCATTAATGTCTTTTTCTCATCCTCGTCCTCCTACCTTTTCTCCTTCTTCTCCCCTTTCTCCTCCTCCTTCTTCTCCTCCTCCTCCTCCTTTTCCTTCTCCTCCTCCTTCTTCTTCTTTTCTGTAAGTGTGGATAATAAATATGAAAATGATTAATTTGACTGACTAACTTTTGTCTGAACTCATGAAAAGTCGCGAGAACACTGCGCTGATTTTGTTGTTGTTGTTTTGGATAGTGTGTCTAGGATAAGTTCCATCAAACAGAAACCACTCGTCTGCAGAGCACAGATTGCATGCTTGGTGCATTCATGCTACTTGCTTTGGCTGGTCTTGCCCTTCTGTGAAAGGTGGACAGACTTTTAACGTTTGCCCAAGACGTTATACGATTATGAAAAGGCCTATTATATAAGATGTCAAAGAAATATATAGGGAGACCAATACACATGCAGACAGAACAAGAAAGCAAAGTAGCGCTGCCTTTGTGGCGACGCTCTCTCTCTCTCTCCCCAGGGAGAGAGCAGGCCGAATGTCACGCAGAGAAATCTGCCGAGACTTGAAATTTGTGTGTACAATGAATACGATACCAGCAACATATAACGACGAAACCAACAAGCGTTCTTCATGTTAGCAACACATCGTAGTCTTTTTCTTCTTAGCTATAAATTATTCTCGACACAAGACATGCCCGCCTCGAAAGCTTACAAGTGTCTCAAATTACGCACATTCAGATTTTATAATAATAATAATAATAATAATAATAAATGGAATTTATATAGCGCTATATCTTGTAAAAAAACCAAAAAACAAATCAAAGCGCTTGCATTCGACCCACTCCTACACATGCAACCAACAATAATTAACAGTTTTAACAAACACACAAAACACACACACACACACACAGACACACACATACACACACACACACACAAGGCTTAGACACTTTGGCAGGATGATGGAAATTTTGGTCATTTGAAGGCAGGGACAGATATTTATGAAATGAAACAATAGGGGAAAGTCTTAGGTTTGAAATAGATATATATATATATATATTGTCTTGAGGCTGGATTTAAAAGTGTGGTAAGTAGTCAGATTTCATCACTGGTTTCTGTGTGTGTGTGTGTGTGTGCGTGTGTGTGCGTGTGTGTGTGTGTGTGTGTGTGTGTGTATGTGTGTGTGTGTGTGTGTGTGTGTGCGTGCGTGTGTGTGTGTGTGCGTGCGTGTGTGTGTGCGTGTGTGTGTGTGTGCGCGCGCGCGTGCGTGTGTGTGTGTGCAGCCTGTTCCAAGGCTTCTGCGAGAAGAGGCACCTGGACGACATCACCCAGGTGGACGCCCGCAGCTACAAACCCGTGGCGGCCAACAGCGAAAACGCCTCCACCGTGGCCTTCATCGCCCCGGGGCCAGCGCCACAACCGGGGCAGGTTCAGAACAACGTGCTGTACGTCAGCGTGTCCTGGAACCCTTTCGGCCAGGCCATTTGGCGGGAGGACGTTCCCGCCTTCTCCAGTCGCAGCCTCAGCGACTTCGAGCTGGCCTACTCGGACAATTTCCGCCAGACCCGCATCAAGATCGAGGTGCAGCAGCGGGAGACGTTCCTGGTGACCTACCTGTACGGGTTCGGCTCGGATAACTTCAGCTACATGATCACCATGCAGAAGCGCAGCGCTCGCAGCAGCGTGTTCGTCTCCAAGATGTTCCGCGTGTGCCAGAACGACCCTTACTTCTACTCCTACGTGGAGCTGGAGCTGAGGTGCACGCGGCAGGGCGAGGACTTCAACTTGCTGCAGGCGGCCCACCTGGGCAAGCCGGGCAAGGTGCTGGCCCAGAGCCTCAACATCCCCACCACGGAGGACGTCTTGTACGCCGTCTTCTCCAAAGGCCGCAAGGCCTCGCCCCTTCCGACCGGGGACTCCGCCCTGTGTATCTACCCCATGCGCCTCGTGCGTCGGAAATTCACGGAGAACATTCAGAAGTGTTTCAGTGGGATTGGGAATACCGGTCCCGACCATCTGTCCAAGCCTGTGAGATGTCTGAAATCCACGGTGAGTGTTCGGGAAGAGATGGGGGGGGGGGTAAAGAGAGAGAGGGGTGGGAGGGTGGAGGGTCTAGTGCAACTCTGTATAGATATGCGTGGGTGTTTTGCAGGCATACGTGTACCTGTGTCTTCGTAGATGCATTCTTTTGTGTGTGTGTGTGTGTGCGCGTGTGTGTGTGTGTATAGCGCGCATCCGTACTTGCGTGTGCGTTCACTTTGTATAGGATGTAATTAGGTTTTGAGATGTTTTACAGTGAATGAGTTTGAAAACGTAAGTACAAAATCTTCAAAGCTGCTTTCCAAGTTGGGATTTTTTTTCAAATCCTCTTTTAAAAACGTCTCAAAGGTCCAAACATTTTCTTTTTAACAAGGAAACTACTTCGAGCTGTATACAGATGGTCCATAATCTCTGTAGATGGTATAGTTTGATAGCATTTATGGAGATTGTATATATGATTTATATGTAGAGATATTCTGTACAGAGCAGGGATGAGATATAGTCTTTATAGATTGTGCATAGACATGGTCTGTTTATAAACATAATGACTTATTGGGAGGTGTATGTATGTACAGTGATGGTCTACAATGATAGAGGTGGTATGTTTAGAGATAGCGGATTTAGAGATGGTCAGTTTAGACAGTCTGTATAGAGATAACCTGTATGATAACCTGATAAACCATGGTCTTTTTAGGAAAGGGTCAATATAAATTATACAGAGAGAAGAATTATAATTATAGGTATCGTCTATATATAGATGATCAGTATAGAGATGGTCGTTATAGAGATGGTCCGTATACATGTGTAGATGGTCTGGTGGTCAATGTAGAGCTAGCTTCATGGTCTATACATATACAGAGATGGTCTGGTGCTCTATGTAGAGCTCCATGGTCTATACATATACAGAGATGGTCTGGTGCTCTGTGGACAGCTTCATGGTCTATACAAATACAGAGATGGTCTGGTGCTCTATGTAGAGCTCCATGGTCTATACATATACAGAGATGGTCTGGTGCTCTGTGGACAGCTTCATGGTCTATACAAATACAGAGATGGTCTGGTGCTCTATGTAGAGCTCCATGGTCTATACATATACAGAGATGGTCTGGTGCTCTGTATAGAGCTTCATGGTCTATACAAATACAGAGATGGTCTGGTGCTCTATGTAGAGCTCCATGGTCTATATATACAGAGATGGTCTGGTGCTCCATGGAAAGCTCCATGGTCTATACACATACAGAGATGGTCTGGTGCTCTGTGGAGAGCTCCATGGTCTATACACATACAGAGATGGTCTGGTGCTCTGTGTAGAGCTCTATGGTCTATACATATATGCAGAGATGGTCTGTTGCTCTGTGGAGAGCTCCATGGTCTATACACATACAGAGATGGTCTGGTGCTCTGTGGAGAGCTCCATGGTCTATACATATACAGAGATGGTCTGGTGTTCTATGGACAGCTCCATGGTCTATACATAGACAGAGATGGTCTGGTGTTCTATGTAGAGCTCTATGGTCTATACATAGACAGAGATGGTCTGGTGCTCTATGGAAAGCTCCATGGTCTATACACATACAGAGATGGTCTGGTGCTCTGTATAGAGCTCTATGGTCTATACATAGACAGAGATGGTCTGGTCTCAGTCAAGGAGGTTTCCATTTACCCCTGTGGTGTTCAAAAAGAAGTGAAGTCGGTGCAGTGGTGTGAAGTATGGCACAAAGGGTGGGGGAAGGATAGGGGGGAGGGTACGATCAATGAAATTCAATTGACTCCAGACACTGTCTACTGGCTCGGAAAGTCTACTCTCTTCACAATTCTCATTGATTTTGTTCGGTCTTCTGTCGATCCCTCCCGTTTTTGTCGGTGTAGGTCTAATGTGTGGGGGTCGTCTCCTTATCTGTTTTCAAAGTTAACTGAGACGGTTTTGTTTTTTTTAGCTGTCATCTAATTTTCTTATGTTTTGTTGTTGTTATGAAATAGGTTACTTACTTGTCATCATCATCATCATCGTCGTCGTCATCATTGTTTTATTCTTGTTATCATCGTCATAAATAGCATTATTATTATTTTGATTATTATTGTTGTTATTATTATTATTATCGTTGTCGTTAGTCATCATCATCACCATCATCACCATCACCTGTCACTTGTTGTTCATCATCACCACTACCATCACTATTATTATTATTTATTATCATTAGTAGTAGTGGTAATAGTAGTAGTTAGTAAGTAGTAGTAGTAGTAGTAGTAGTAGTAGTAGTAGTAGTAGTAGTAGTAGTAGTAGTAGTTCTTGTGTTGTGTTTGTTGTTGTTGTTTTATAGCAGGCTTTATTTTTCTGTTCCTCCATCCTGTCTTGGAAAATCTCTATAAAATTCCTTGTACAATTATTTGCCTTTAAAACTTGAGATGTATTTTTGCTGTTATCAAAGTGTTGTTATAGTACGTCTGAAATTTGGGCAAAGGACACTTTTGTTGGGGTTTTGTTGTTGCTGTTGTTGTTGTTTCTCTCTTTGTTTTATTTTCTTCACATTTTGTGCTTACGATCACGAAATCTTTCGATTTGGTTTATGTGGAGAGATTCGTCATCTGAGAATGCACATGAATAGATTAGCTGAAAACTGTTTCCCCCGTTGGGATGCTGGGGGCCTGTCAGTGTAAATATCATCCACACCTAATGGAAATTCTGTGCTAGGAATTCCCTCTTTTCTATCCATCTCTTTGTTTCTGCCTTGATTTTTTTCTTCCTGTCACCTCCTTCTTGTCTATTTTCTGCCTTCTTGGTCCACACTCCTGTTTTGTTGTTCCCAAAAAGAAATAAAAAGCAAGTCTTTCCCGCGCCGAAGTCGGATGAGCTAAGCTTGATCTGTCAGGCTCTTAACGGCAGCGCAACGCATTTTCGCGCATATGACAGACGACAGTAGTTTCTGTCTGAGCGTTCAACGAAGAAGAAGAAGAAGAACAAGAACAAGAAGAAGAAGAACAAGAAAACTCTCATAGTCACATAAGATAAAACACCAACAAAAAATTAAAGATGACAGTCTCATTGTCTTGGGTTCTCCAGTGTGATGTCTGAAGTGTTGGTATTACTTACACTCAGGGATATCGTGTGATTTCAAAAGTTTGGTCCATGTAAAGGGTATACTACTGATGCAAGCTAATACAAAGGCCTGCGTTGAAATGTTAAACAATAAAAAAATAAAACAAAATACATTCAAAGGCTCCTAACAAACTATGGACTCTGAACAACAGTTTTTAGATGGCGAGTGTGTTTCCCCCCCCCCCCCCCAAAACCCCCTTACAATGTCCTTACATTACGAGTACGTGCGTTTTCCACCAAAACCACCAGACTCACTCCCACCATACATCTTATCTATCGCTCTCCTCTCTTGCAAAAAAACAACAACCAGAAGCTAAAAAAAAGAGTGGCAGCGTCACGTGTGCCCTTCTTCATTAGTGATGGAAGGAAGCTACAGCAGACAGGCCCATTCATAATCCAGCAGCAATTGGCCTTGAGGAAAGAATCCTCCGCACTGCCTGCATTACACTGGGGAGCCTGCATCCGTGAGTGTTCACTTCATTGCACGACCAGAGATAGAGAGAGGACAGCAACATGACCGGCTGACCACTGTCAGTGCTGTTCGGGTTCGTTCGTGTACAAGGCGAGAGGTTGTTGGTTCCAGTCCCCGTGTGATCCCGAAGTTACAGTTTGCTGGACTTGTTGTAGTGTGTGGTCTTTGGGGGGTGTTCTGGGTGGTGTTGTTGTTGTTGGTGGTGGTTTTTCGGTTGAGATGATATTTAAAGCGAGGTGGTCAATTTTGTGTGTGCGGAGCACATTTTAGCGCACGCAAAAAGAGGGTTTTGGGGGTTGGTGTTTTAAGATGTGCTGCTTTCTACTTTGGTAAAAAGGTTCTTTATTTCAGTGTAGATCTGTGTCTGTCTGTCTGACCGTCTGTCTGTCTGTCTCTGTTTCTGTCTGTCTGTCTGCGTCTCTCTCTCTCCATTCCTGTACCTCTCTCTCCCCCCTCTCTCCTCTCTCTCCCCCTCCCTCTTTCTCTCTCCCTCCCTCTCTCTCCCCCCCCTCTCTTCCCTCCCCATCCCCCCTCCCTCCCTCTCTCTCTCCCTCCCTCTCTCCTCCCTCCCTCCCTTCCCCCTCTCTCTCCCCCTTCCTCCCTGTTATTATTTTGTCTCCTGAAGTGTTTCCATATGTTGTCTTGTGCTTGTTGTTTATCGGTATCACTAGCGAATGGATGGATATCGAGGTATCACTGGCATGATGAAAGGTTTCATCAGATGGACGCTATTACTGTTAGCATTATTATACTAAAATGACAGTAACATGAAAGTTGGACTTTGTTGTTTTTGTTGTTGCTTATTTGGCTGCAAGTTGGAGACTATTTTACTAAAATATCAGTGGCATGAAAGTTTTGGCACAACTTTCGGATGATGCCATCGACATCATCGAGGTTTTAGCGAACAGATGATATCAGTAGCATGAAAGTTATCCGTCTGTTTTGGAAGATACCCCCCCCCCCCCCTGCCCCTTAAAAAAAATTCTCTCTCTCTCTCTCTCTCTCTTCTCTCTTTTCTCTCTCTCTCTCTTCTCTCTCTTCTCTCTCTCTCTCTCTCTCTCTCTCTCTCTCTCTCTCTCTCTCTCTCTCTCTCTCT
>CM054142.1:40694602-40704602 GCA_028751875.1 Rapana venosa
ACCCCCTGTCTTTCTCCCTCCCTCTCCCCTCTCTCCTTCTCTCTCCTCCTTCTCTGGCCCCCTCCCCTCTCTCCCCTTCTCTGGCCCCTCCCTCTCTCTCGCTCTCTCTCGCTCTCTCTCCCTAAATCTCCCTCCCTCTCTATCTTTCCCTTTCCCCCCCTCTCTCCCCCATCTCTCTTCCTCTCTCCCTCTCTTTTCTCTCCTCTCTCTCCCCTCTCTACACCCTCTCTCCCTCCCCCTCTCTCCCTCCCCCTCTCTCTCCAATAACAGTCACACACACACACACGCACTAACACACACACACACGCACTAATACACACACACTAATACACACACACACACACTAATACACACAGAGAGAGAACAGGACTGGCAAAACGCAATAATTAGTTCCAGCCGATAACGATAGCAAGCACACCACAACCACCAACCACAGCCATAACCCGCGCCCATCCCGTAACGAGGTCCAAGACTGATCTCCTCCGATCGCGCACAATGTGTCATCAAGGGTTTCTCAATGCCGGGGCCGGGGCCGGGCCAGCGGCGACTTGGAGCCTCTTGGCGGCGTTATCGGAGCAGGTTGATGACTTATGGAGCAGCAGGCATGGGAGGAGGTGCAACGCGAGAGGGGATCAAAGGCTGGGACATCAAACCCCGCCTTTTCCACCTGTTGTAGTAGTCTTTTAGTAGTCTTTACCTGCCTTCGGGGGTCTTTTAGCGTTTTGAAGTGTGGTGAGAGGAAGAGGGAGGGAGAGAGAGAGGGGGAGGGAGGGAGAGAGAGGGAGGGAGAGAGGGGGAGGGAGGGAGAGAGGGGGAGGGAGAGGGAGGGGGGAGGGAGAGAGAGGGAAGGAGGGAGAGAGAGGGAGGGAGGGAAGGAGTAAGGGAAGGAGGGAAGGAGAGGGGGGAGGGAGGGAGAGAGGGGGGAGAGAGTGGGGGGGGGGGGGGGGAGAGATAGAGAGAGATAGAGACTCAGAGAGATATGGACTTGATTGATACAGGTTTTATTCGTTCATTAAAAATATTGCATGCACATACTTGATTTTTACCGAGACTAAGTCATATAGATTGTACCCTGACTTTTTGCAACAAATTAAAAGTTTATATCGTGCTTAATTTTCAGAAGAAATACTACCTTACCCAATATGCAGTCCATTAAATGAGAAGAATTCAATAAAGAAAATGTTTTCATTGTATTTACTTGTGCAATCTATGTAATTAGATAACCATTTTTATGACTTGTGCATTATAATTATAAAACCGTGCTTCCTTATTCCTCTCTCCTCACCCCTCCCCCTCCCCTTCCAAACAAAAGAGAAATAAATAAAAAGAAAGGTGTTACACTTTTTACCATAGTTACTTTAGAAACGTTGTCGAAATTGTGTCAAGTGCATCATGACCCCCCCCCCCCAAAAAAAAAACAAAAAAAAAAAAAAAACCCACACCAAACAAACAAAAAAACCACAACACACACACAAAAAACCAAAACAACAACAACTCAAAACAACCCATCCACAACCTCCCCCCAAAAAACAACAACAACAACAACAAAAACAAAAAACCCAAAACCTCAAACAAACCCCAAAACAAAAACAAAATAAAAACAACAAACATACAAAACAAAAACAATAAACAACCAAATAAAAAACAACAACAAACAAGCAAATAAAAGCAACCCCTCCCCAACCAACCAAAAACAACAAGAATCAAACAAAAACCAAAAACTGATGAGTTGTTATTATTTTTTGGGGGGGGGGGGTTGCTAACAAAAGTTCTCAGCATTATGACAAGCACGTCATAATTTCGAAAACGGAGGCCACTTCACACACATAGACAAGCATTATGGCTCTGACAAGCAGACGACATCCTGTGGAGGCAAGCGAGGATTTGAATTGAAACTTTTTTTTGTCAAAGCAAGCGGTATTTCTGCATGACAAGCCTGCCTTCTGTTCCCTACTCTGTCCCTGGGTAAAGCTTTGCTGTCTCCTCAAGCTGAGACAGCCTGTTCTGGGAAACTGGATACGTTGTGTTTGTTCCCATAAGCGGAACTGTCAGCTCCGTGGTTTGATACCGCTGCTTACTGTTCGCTTGTTCAGCATGTTGTGTTTTGGGGGTTTTTTTGGTTGAAAGAAAGTTTCAGCAACAGAACTGACAAAAGAGTTAAACGTGTGTTTGCATCGTTTGTGTACCTGTCTCCTTCTTTTCAAGTATTGAGAGAATGTAAACATTTGTGACGGACTTGCTGAGTGGATACAGAGCGTTTGAATCCCATGGCTTCGTGAAGTTGTAGGTTCGAGTTTCGGCTGCGGCGTCTGGTGAATTAAGGATGGGGATGTTCGCGATCTTTCGTGTTACGTTAGGTCAGTTTAAAGCGCATACCTGCCGCCACTGCTATAATTCCCTGCGTGTGTATACGCATGTAGAAGTTTAATTAAATATGCATGTTAAAGTTGACATAGTTGATGCCAGCTTTCGGTGGGTGACGGAAGCATGGACATACCCAGCATGTTCCTTATAGCTGGAGAGGGATGCGTTCCACTAGGTTCAACCTACCCTGTTGTGGTAGGCTACAGAATTGTTATATCTTAAACACTATGAATGCAATAACACCTGGGATGTTTTTAAAGAGAGTGTTCTACTTCAGGTACCAAGGATGGTTAAGTGTTACCACGGTTGAGACGTCTGACGATAGCTTACATAGGAGCCCAAACTTAAGAATCAAGTTAGGGAAACCTCAATATGATCCTAACTTGGAGAAGCTTTTATTCAAATGCTATGACTACACTTTTATAATGATGCGGCTTTGTTTATTTTGGTAATCTTTGAAAATCGGTTTTGGTAAAGGAGTTGCATTTCATTTGGTTCTTTGCGTTTGTTTTCCTCCTCCACTGTTTGTCTGAAGAGTGCTCATCCAGGAGCGGAAACTCCAAGTCAGGTCAGGCCAAAGGCATGGTCCTTACTTAACAATGCGTGAAAGGCTGTCATTGAAACATGATATTATCTTCTAGGATAGGATTTTTGTTCTTGTTTCGTTTTGTTTAATTTTTAGTGATGAAGTAGTTGTGACTGGTTGGTTGCCTGCACTTGGTTTTCGCCACTATTGTTTTGTCTTACTTGTAAAGAATACTCTGTTGTTTAGTTCATTGTCATTCCTCGGCTCCAGCTCCAAGGTCCATCACCAATAGTGAGATTTTGCGTGTTCAACCGTTCACCTACCATTAAGCTAGCCGCATTCCGACTTCAGAGGAATACTCTTTTATAACTTTATGCTTATCTCACTTCCCATGTGCCAACTTTTTTCTCAAACGACTTTATATTTATAAAAAAAAAAAACAACGTGAAGGACAGTAGAATTGATTTTATACCCTTGTTTAATCTGTATATTATAGGTGGCACCGTTTTATTCTGAGATTTCAAACTTTTACTTGGTGACAGCCCCGATATGGCCTCTATGGTCGGCGTGGCTGTAATAAACAACAGGATTGCATTGGACTTTAAAGCGAAAACATCTAAATCAATCCTCCTGCTTCTTCTTCTCTTCGCAGCAAACGCGCATCACTGACGACTACTGTGGCGAGGTGGAGATCAACCAGCCCATCGGGGGTTCGGATCCCATCGAGAGCGAGGCGGCGCTGCTCTTCCCCCCTGACACCCACCCCACCTCTGTCGCCGTGTCCATCACCGAGGAGTACACTGTCGCCTTCGTCGGCACCTCCAACGGCACCCTGATCAAGGTCTGTATGTATGCGTGTGTGACATGTATGTGTGTATCTAGGTACTGTCTGTGGTGTTTGTTGTTTTCAGGAGGGAGGGGGTGTGGGGGTTGTCGATTGCAAGGGGGTGGGGGATGGGGATTGGTAGAGGTGGGTGGTGGGTGGGCGGGTTTGTCGGGGTGGGTGTGTTGTGTGTGTGTGGGGGGGGGGGGGGGGGGGGGGGGGGGGGGTAGGGGGGGGGGTGTGTTTACGTTCTTTTGTTTGACGGGTTTTGCTGTTTTTAAAAAATTTGTTTTTTTTATTGATAGTGATATCAGACCTGACGGAGAGAGAGAGAGATGAGAGAGAGGAGAAGATGAGAGAGGAGAGAGACAGACAGACAGACAGACAGACAGACAGACAGACAGACAGACAGACAGACAGACAGATGCAACGAGACAAACAGGATCATAAACCAATATCACGCAGATATTCACCCCCCCAAAAAAAAAATAATAAAAATAAATAAATAAATAAAGCAACACACACACACAAAAAACACACAACAACAACAACAAAAAACAAAAACACAAAACCAACCAACAAACAAACAAAACCCAACAGCCGAAAACCAGCCAAAACAAAAAAAAGCAGCGCAACAAAATTGTAGAGTATTGGCAGAAAGAGGAAGGAAATATAATGTACAGTTTACTTTGCTTTAGTAACAAAAGTTTAAAAAAAGGTATACATCGTTGTTTTGCTATTTAAATCTTTTTCTTCTTTTCTTTTTTTCTTTCAAACGGATAAGTGTGACGTCAGTGTCCCATTAGTGACCGTGCTGTGTTTGTTTTCGTTTTACTAACCGAAGAAAGAGGGAAAGTCTGAAAAATAATCAATAACCCATTTTTTCTTGTTTGTTTTCTTTGGAACAATTAACAGCTCAGACTGTCTGTGTCTTTGCTTTCTAAATGGCTTTTCCCTATTCATGTAGCACACACACACACACACACACGCACACACGCACGCACGCACGCACGCACGCACGCACGCACGCACGCACGCACGCACACACACGCACGCACACACACTCACACACACTCTCTCTCTCACACACACATACACGCACGCACGCACGCGCACACACACACACACATACACACATACACACAAAGAACGCACTGGTGTGAACTTTCATTCAGAGAGAGAGAGGAGAGAGAGAGAGTGTGTGTGTGTGTGTGTGTGTGTGTGTGTGTGTGTGTGTGTGTGTGTGTGTGTGTGTGTGGTGTAGTGTAGTGTGGTGTGGTGTAGTGTAGTGTAGTGTCGTGTAGTGTAGTGTAGTGTAGTGTAGTGCGCGTGCGTGCGTGAAATGGGTGAAAGCAATTAAATCAGCAATCTTGTATGTGACTGTGGGGTGAACTAGGTAATGCATTTAAACAGGATTGTTTTGATTTGTCAAATAAGCTTTTCAGTGCTAAATACTTGTGGGGCAGTGATTAATAATAATAATAATAATGTATGGAATTTATATAGCGCTGAATCTTGTAAAGCAACAAATCAAAGCGCTCAGTTTTTATTTCATACCACTTTAAGTCACGGCAGATTTCTCTCTGTGAAATTCGGGCTGCTCTCCCCGGGGAGAGCGGGAGAACGCGTCGCCACTTAGCGCTGCGCCACCCTTTCACCTTTTTTTTTTGTTTGTTTGTTTTTTTGGTTTTTTTGCTGCAGCTGTATTTGTATCCCTATCAGAGTGGCTTTTTTCTAAGAATTTTGCCAGGGACAACTCTCTTGTTGCCGTGGGTTTTTTTACGTGCGCTAAATAATTACGTGTAACACACGGGACCTCGGTTTATCGTCTCATCCGAAAGACTAGCGCCCAGACCACCACTCATGGTCTAATGGATGGGGGAAAAATTTCCGGTCCAAACGGGGTACGAACCGCCGCACACTTCAGACCCGGACTTTTCGCTTTCTAGACAGGCGCGTTACCTCTAGACCACCGATCCACTAGCATGGTGGATGGATGATTAGCATGGTGGATGGATGCCTAGCTGGAAGGTCGCAGGTTTGAATCCCAACAGAGCCACAGTTGGTAAGGGGTGGGGGTGGGGGTTTCGGCCAGTGCCTTCCTAGAGTTGCTGCAGTAGACTCAGAGAGAAAACTGGCATCATACAATCCTCCACTGTAACAGGTGTAACAATGAGAGCAGCCTAATTTACTTGACCATCGCTGCAGGTAGGATCTGTCTGTATCTCTCGGGCCTGATTGACACCTGGATATATATCGTGACAGGAAGCAGAGGGCCGGCACAGCTCGGTTGGTCTTGTCGTATCAAGCGTCAGATTCATTCTGTAGCATCGTGATCTTCATCCTCATCGGTATTGATCATGATGGAATTAAGAAAACCAGAACTTTCCCCTGATCCAAATGTCGTAGTTGCTTTGCTCTAATATTGTAGTTGGGTGTACCTCAGCTGAACTCCCGGGTGAGACACCCACAGAATATGCACTAGGTCTTCACTCATCACATCTGAGAAACACAGCGAGGCCATAAGTATACTTTAGATAAGAATTTGGCCTGTGTGGTAGCTGTTTTCAAGTACCTTGCGACGGACGCTATAGCCAAGTGGTTCAGACCGTTCGATATTTCAATCCTATGGGGCCATGAAATCGTGGGTTCGAATCTCGGCAGCGTCTGGTGAATGAAGAGTGGGGATTTTGACGATCTCCCAGGTCAACTTCAGGTGCAGACTTGCCAGTGCCTTAATTTCCTATGTGCATATACGCATGCAGAATATCAAATACGCACGTTAAAGATCTCGTGATTCATGTGAGTGTTCGGTGGACTACGGAAACACGAACATAATTATCCAGTATACATCCGATCCCCGAAGTCGGAACGCAGCTATCTTCATGGTGGGGGGAAAACGGTGGCATACGCGAAATGTACCATTTGTGAACCTCGGAGTTCTAGCTGCGGAATATTTTAAAAAAAAAGCACCTTGCCATGTAGGCACCCACACTTCGACTTCAGAGGACTTTCTGGTCTGACACTGACCTCAGTTTTGCTGACTCCTTTGTGTTCATGCTGTTGGTCATTCGTGGCAACAGTTGAGGAGTCTTCGTCTTCTTCGTCGAACGCTCAGTCAGCTGCTAGTGTCTGTCATGTGAGCGAAAATGCGTTGCGCTGCTGTTAAGCGCTTCACAAGTCAGACCCAACGCAACCGACTTCGGCGTGGGAGAGAATTGTTATCTTTTCAGTCTTTGTGGAAGAAAAAGGCAGGAGAATGGACCAAGAAGGCAGGAAGTAGACAAGAAAGGGGCGACAGGATGAAAAAGAGCAAGGCAGAAAGAAAGAGAGAGAGATAGAAAAGGGGGAATTCCAAGTACAAAATTTCAAGAAGGTGGGGATGCTTTTTATACTGACAGGCCTCTGGCATCCCGTCGGGGGAGTGTAGGAGTGTCTGAAAGCTAGTGGAAAAGGCTTTGGAGGGATGTGGGGGTCACCATGCGGAGGTGGACATATCCCTCAGTCTGTCCCCACGACTGAACTGATGCTGTCCTAGGGTCACAGTAATTGGTATCCTGTTCTGTTGGATTACATTACAACATGCATCGTTGAACAGTTTATCACTGAAATGACCCAGAATCACTGCCGGTCTTTGTTTGGTTGGTGGCCTCTCAGCGGCCTGATTGTGACGGCTTTCCCTGCAGAATTCAGATCCTGAGGGAATGATACGTGGGCATGATTGTAGTGATGAGATCGCATTGGCAGTGAGAGAATAAAAAGTATGGGCAAGATATTAAAAAACCGAGGGGGAAAATCTTAATCGAAACAACTAGTAAAACTACAACCAAAGAAACCCACAGCAACAACATGAACGAGATTTTCCAAAAAGTAGGAAAGGAACAAAACAAAAACTATCTTCCAACCAACAAAAGAGAAACAATCAAACAAACAGCATATAAAGAGAAAGAAAAAAAACCCACTAACCAAACAACAACAAACCCTAACCAACCCACCGACCACACATCAAACAAACTCAGATTTAGAAAACAGACAAGCAAACAAAATCAAACCAAAAAAAACAGTACAAAAGGGAAGGGAAAAAAAAAGGACACAAACGAAAATGGTTTCTAAAGATTACTTGCAGAAAAGGAAAAGTACACCTCCCATAAAGACAAAACTAAATGAACCAAACATCTACCTACACTTAGATCCTTCTCTTACAGGAATGAATACACACACCAAATAACCCTACCCTCGTTGCACATTGTCACAAACGGTAGTGGAAACATCTCCCGGCCTTTTCTTCTTTTACTTACAAGAAACCTTGACATAATCCGATTGCCTTGGAAGTCCAGCAGGCAGAGCACAGCACAGCACAGCACAGCACAGCACAGCACAGCACAGCACAGCACAGCACAGCACAGCACAGCACAGCACAGCAGAACAGAGCAGGGGGGTAACGGACGGGACTCGTAAGCAGCTTTTCACTCTCCGCTAAACTTAATCGGGTGCACCATTCCGGACAGTTAAGTTGATTTTTTCCCCCCTTTCCTTTACCTTACCTTTTTTTTAAACCGGAATTGTTCCAGAGAGAAAGAGAGAGAGAGAGAGACGCATTGATTTCTATTGCTCTTGCGCTTCCGTAAGGATCAATTTGGATCGGGTTAGCATCTCAGCAATATCGATCGCGTATTGATCTCTCCTGGCAGGAAATTGGCGCGCAGAGCCGTCGTGGCGCGGTAGGGAAAGAGTCAGGGAGAGAGAGGGAGGGGCGTGTTAGGGGGGGGGGGGGGGGGGGGGGGGGGGGGGGGAGGGGGGGGGGGGGGGGGGGGGGGGGGGTTGTCGTCGCTACTTTCGGTTTTGGGGTGTACCTTCGAGTCTTTGATGTAAGGAAGTGGTGGGTGGGTGTTTGTGATTAATTTCAGAAGTGTTTATGTCGCAGGGGGGAGGGAGGCAGGGAGGGAGGAGAGAGGGAGGGAGGGAGGAGATTTGATGGATTATCTGGGGTTGGGCAAGTTCGAAATGTGGGGAGGGGAGGAAAAGTGGTTGGTGGGGCGGGTCTTTGTGTGTGTGTGTGTGTGTTGTGTGTTGGTGTGTGTGTGTGTGTGTGTGTGTGTGTGTGTGGTGTGTGTGTGTGTGTGTGTGTGTGTGTGAATGTTTAGTCTGGGAGGTCGCGGTTTTTCTAAGTCATAGGGGTGTGAGGAAATGTTTTGTGAGCGTAGTCGCGATTAGGGAATAAGTACAAGCACTTGAGGAAATGGATCAATTTGTGGGGGGTAAGCGGGACAGGGAAAAAAAGTAACAAGCATGGAGGGAAATGACGGAAAATGAGTAGGGGAGAGAGGAGGAAAAGGAGAGAGAGAGAGAGAGAGAGAGAGAGAGAGAGAGAGAGAGAGAGAGAGAGAGAGAGAAACGACGACGAACGAGAACGACGACGACGAAGAATATGAGAGAGGAAAAGAAGAATTGAGAGGAGAGAGAGAACAAACAACAACACACAACAAAATCTTGTTTCATGAGGGTAATCGATTAAGCTCATCCTTTTTTCTTATGCAGTCGTCCATCCCCCCAAAAATATGAACAGGAAGATTTTTTTAAAAAGAGAGAGAGAGATAGACAGAGAGGGAGAGAGAGAGGGGAAGACAGTCTGACAGAGACAGAGAGTGACAAGAGAGAGAAAAAAAGAAGAGAAAAAGGAATGAAAATAAATCACTACTACCAACCAAAGAAAACAACAACCCAAACAAACAAAATACCCATAACGATATAAATAATATCTTTCATCGATGGCATAACTACACACACACCCACAACAATCACTATTATCTATATAAATTTTGCCATGTTTTCTTCAGGTGTCGCTGAATCAAATCGAAGCGAACATCTACTGAAGTGAGAGTCAGGATCTCTCAACTCAGTAAAAAGACATCTGCTCTCTCTCACATCGTAGTCATGACCATTTAGTCATGACGACATAGTTGATTATTTTCTTTTTTCTCTCTTTTTCTCTTCATTCCTGATCTTCTGTCTACTCTTCGGCACGTCTTCATTCCTTCTGTCTTTCGTTCATTCTGTCTCGTCATTCTTCTTTCTTCTTCTTCTTCTTCTTCTTCTTCTTCTTCTTCTTCTTTGTTGTTGTTGTGCGTTCCCCAGCTTAACATTCTGGGGGGGTCAGTCACCCAGAATGTGCACTCTGACTCACTCACTCATCATCCTACCTGGGAATCATTGTGAGATTGAAATTGCACGCACTGAATGAGAAGTTTGCGTGTATGACTGTTTTTAAAATACCTCGCTATATGATG
>CM054142.1:40709602-40717102 GCA_028751875.1 Rapana venosa
CTTCACTCATGTGTGTGTGTGTGTGCGTGCGTGCGTGCGTGCGCGCGTGTGTGTGTACGTGTGTGTGTGTGTACTGTGTTGTGTGTGTGTGTGTGTACGTGTGTGTGTTTGTCTGTCTGTCTGCCTGTCTCTCTGTCTGTCTCACTGCCGCTCTTTCTCTCGTTGTCCTCTGTCCTTTAGTCTGTTTTTCTGTTTGTCTTTCTGTCGCTCTGTCGCTGTCTGCCCCCCCCCCCCCCTCCCCCCTCTCTCTTCTCCCTCCTGTGTGTGTGTGTGTGTGTGTGTGTGTGTGCGTGCGTGCACATGTGCGTGTGCGTTCAAGTGCGTGCGCGAGCGCCCGCCTGCATGCATAATGTATGTCGAGAGATTCCGGGGGCGAAAGAAAATGTGTGGACATACATACATATATATACAGTACAGTGTATTAATGACCCACAATGGAAGCACTCTCTCTCTCTCTCTCTCTCTCCTCTCTCTCTCTCTCTCTCTCTCTCTCTCTCTCTCTCTCTCTCTCTCTCTCTCTCTCTCCTCCCTCTCTTTCTTTCTCTGACTCACACAGCTGCGAAGCGAAAAAAGAAAAGAAAACAAAACAAAACAACTACGGATCAATACAAAGCCTAAACAAAACAAAAACAAAACAATACAACAACAATAAACAAACCAACAAGAAAAAAAGACAGCAACAACAACGAAAAGAAATTAAAGTGACCTAGCAGTTTTTGTTGTTTATTTGTTTCCCAGTTCGGGCTTGTTTTGGTTATTGTTGTGTTATTGTTTTTTTCTCCACGAGGATTCCTTCACCGTCACAGTGGACACATACACCAAAAAAGAAAGAAGGAAGAACGAGTAGAAGCATCGGATGACATCGTAGAATCAATAAATGCCAGAATATCCAGCAGTATTGTAGAAAGCCCAAAAGGAAGAAGAAGAGAGAGTGAAAAAGAAAGGAACTGTATATTATGATGTTTTAAGAAAAAAGAAAGCACTAGCTAAAAAAAAAAAAAAGAGAGAGAGAGAGCAAGGAGAGAAAAAATATGAGCTAAGATGAGAAAGCCAGGGATACAGCACAGAAAAAAGCAAAACAAAAGGAATGGGATTTTCTCTCTCTCTTTGTGTTTTATTTATTTATTTATTTTTATTCTTTTATTTCGAGGACATTGGAATAAGTACTCATGTGCGTTTTACATCCAGTCCCCGTGTGTATGCAGTTTTGTAAATTTTGTCTGTCATCTGTTCCTACCGGCACACAATGGCCTACACTTCCGAAAAGCGGAACGGGATTTTTAACGTGTGCGCAAGATGTTCTGCGTGTGTGTGCACACGGGACCTCGGTTTAAAGTCTCATCCGAAGGACTTTTGGGGGAGAGTGGAGTCGGCACTGATGTTAACTCCAGAGGAAAAATCCTCTTGAACGGGAATCGAAATCGGGCCAGCAGATCACGAGCGCATCACGCTAACCACCAGGCTATCCCGTCGTCTCCTCCCCCTCGTGTGCGTTTGTGTGTATGTGAGTGTGTGCTTGCGTGTGTGTGTGCACACATAATTATGTATGCTTTAAAAATCATACATACAGTGTTGCAGCAAGTGGATGTATTAAGTGACTTGAATTCTGAAACACCACGTTGTGTATTCTGGTCTGCATTGTTTAACAGAAAGAATGAAGTCGGTATTGCATCAGAACGTTCTGGGCATACCAAAAAAGAAAGCTGGGGAATAATTATAGCCAGCGAGTCTGGCCTGTTCTGCTGTGTTGTTTGTTGTTTGGTGTTATCTTGTCTTGGTGTTGTGTGTGTGTGTCTTTTTGGTCAGAGACTGCCAGAGTAGCTATCGACTGTAAACAGACCATGCAAAACAATCAGTGAGACTGCTACACTGCACACTGTAAGAGCGCCGGTAGGGTAAACATTCCCTTTCCACCATGTGCGTGTGCACACAAACACACGCACGCACGCACACATACACGTACACACACGCGCTCACACACATACACGCTCACACACACACTCTCACACACACAAACATACACATGCGCGCGCGCGCGCGACCACACACACACACACACACACACACACACACACACACACACACACACACACACACACACACACACACACAATCTCTAAGGAGCGATCTTCAAGGAGCAGGGCGTAGACGTAATGGAGGACTTCTTCCTGAAAATCCACAACTGGCTTTACTTCAGCTTTCAAACCTACAACTAACCTCCCAATCACCGCCTCCTTCCTCCCCCTCTCCCTCCCTCCCTCCCTCACACACATAGACACTCACCACCACCACCACCACTACACACCCCACTACACCACACCACCACACTACACACCACACCACCACACTATACACCACACAGCACACACACACACCACAGCACACCACACCATACCACACCACCACACCATACCACCCCCCACCCCCCACCCCCACACAACCCTCACCCCCACACCACCCCCCCCACCCCCCCCCCCCCCTCACACACACACACACACACACTTACACTCACACACACTCACACGCATGCAAAACAAACCCAAACACTGTTGAAGCATGACAGTAGAGGTGTAGGAAGCTTTGAAACCAAACCTATAAATACTCTGACAACGCCCGAAAACTGTTGAGACGGAAAGACAGAAAGAATAACAGAGTTTTTGTTCTCCGTTTGTGTTACTTTGCATTCACAAAATTCATCTCTCTCTCTCTCTCTCTCTCTCTCTCTCTCTCTCCTCTCTCTCTCTCTCTCTCTCCTCTCTCTCTCTCTCTTCCTCTCTGTCTGTCACTCCTCACTCTCTCCCTCCCCCCCCCCCCCCCTCTCTCGGCCCCATCTTTCTCTTTCTCTGTCTCTCTTTGTCTCCCTCTCTCTGTCTCTCTCTCTTTTACACACACACACACGCGGGCACGCACGCACCTACGCACGCACGCACACACACACACACACACACTTAGAGAATTGCACGCACTAACATACACACACAGACATACACACACAGACACACACACACTACACACACTACACACACACTAAAACTGTCGAGTTAAGATACCAGAATAGCTTCGTCAGCAAGTTAATGCCCTCAAAGGTTCTGTGTGTGTGTGTGTGTGTGTGTGTGTGTGTGTGTGTGTGTGTGTGTGTGTGTGTTGTGTGACATTGTGTTTGCTTGTGCCAGTGCACGTGCATTCGTGTGTATATGATATTATATCTTTGCGTGCATGCCCCTGCCTGCATTTGTGCGTCTGAAGGAACGTGTGTGCGCACATGCGTGTCTGTGTTTGTGTTTGTGTGTGTGTATGTCTGTGTGCGTGTTTACATGCGTGCGTGCGTGCGTGTGTGTGTGTGTGTGTCTTTGTGTGTGAGTGTGTGTATGCGTGTGTGCGTGTTTACATGCGTGCGTACGTGTGTTTGTGTGTATGTGTGTGTGGCGTGTTTGCGCGCGTGCGTGCGTGTTTGCGCGCGTGCGTGCGTGTTTGTGTGTGTGTGTGTGTGTGTGAGGTTGTGTGTTTGCATAGTAGATCGTGTCGCAAGGGAAGAGGAGAGTTTTATGGCAATTTTCATCGACCCCCAAACCCCGTAGCCAATACGCCGCCGTCGTAAAATACCCCCTCCCCCCCCCCCCCCCCCTTTCCCTCCCCTTTCCCTCCCCTCCCATCTTCTCCCCCTACCCCCTTCCTCCAACAGCAGCTACTGTATCAGTTTCTCCCCTACCTCTCCTCTCCCTTCGATCGGGGTGGGGGTGGGGTGGGGTGGGGGGGCCAAATTAGATACAGGCTATACCTTTAATGACCGTGCCAGCAGTTGGTTTGCCTGCCTTCTCTTTTACCTGTCTATTTGTGGGGAGGGAGGGGGGGGGGGGGGGGGGACTTACTGGGGTGCATGGTTTTGGGCCGAGTGGGTAAGAGCGTTTGACTTGTGTCCCGTAGGTTCCGAAGTCGTGGGTTCCAATCTCAGGACCTGAGCGTGGTGATTAAGTGTTCGGTTTTTGTTTTTGTTTGTTGTTTGGTTGTTGATTAGGTGTTTTTTTGTTGGGATTTTTGTGTGTGTGTTTTGTGTTTTTTTTGCTTGTTGTTTTTTGTTGTTTGTTTTTTCGTTTGTTTTGTTGGTGGTGGTTTGTTGTTGTTTGGTTGTTGTTGTTTTTGGTTTTTTGGTTGTTGATATTTTTTTTTGGGGGGGGTAGGGGTTGATGGATATTCCATATATGTGTATAGTACAGTATAGTATGGTATAGTACAGTACAGTACAGGGCAGTACAGTAGAGTATAGTATAGTATAGTATAGTATAGTATAGTATAGTATAGTATAGTATAGTATAGTATAGTATAGTATAGTATCAAGGTCCTGTTATTTCTGTAAGCGTTGGGTGGGTGAGGGAAACACGAACATGTATGTATACCCTGTTTGCTGCACTATGTATGGTACATGTAGAGAGGGATGGGCTGTGCCAGGTTCAGCTCCTTCAAGAGACACACAGCATGGACCATTCAGAGTACTGTAGTGCCCCAATAACTAATATAACTCTTCAAGGAGTTAAGGGAGATGAGAGATTTTACACTGGGACATGTATTTGTTTTCCACTGTTTGTGCTTTTGGGGTGGGGTGGGGTGTTATTTTTCTGTGTCTCTGTGTTGTGAGTGAGGGAGAGGGAGAGAGAGGGAGAGCGCGTGTGTGTGTCAAAGTCAAAGTCAAACTATTTATTTAGAATGGTACATTGAATAACCAGTGCATTTGCTTTTTTTCATCAAGCCATCTACAAAGAAGAAAAAGCGAGAAAAAAAGATAAATGTAGACTATGGTGTGTGTGGGTGTGTGTGTGGGTAGTGTGTGTGTGTGGTTGTGGTGGTGTGTGTGTGTGTTGTGTGTATGTGTGTGCGCGCGCGTGTTGCGTGCACGTTTGTGTCTGGGTGTGTCTGTGTGGGTGTCTGTAACTGTGGGTATCTCTATGTGTCTGTAAGTTTTGGAAAATTCAAATTTATTCTGAAGAAAAAAAACCCAAACCAACAACAACGTTGTTTTATTGTTTTGTATGTGAAACTTCGTTGTGGTTTAAATACATCTTTTATTCGTTGTCTCTCGGTTCTTTTTTTTTTCCTGCTTTATTCAGTGTTGTTGCCTTGTTCACTCGAATCCTTTCCCTAAACGAACTAGTTCTATTCCTCAATCTCCACGTATGTCTTTATTTTTTCCATTTTAAAAAAAAAATCGTTTCTTCTCCTCCGTCTCTGTCAGTCTTTGTTTCTTTCCCCATCCCTCCTCTCTCCCTCCCTCCGTCCTCTCTTCCTCCTTCCTTCACTCCTCCCTTTTCCTCCCCTTCCCTCCCTCCCCCTCCCCCTCCTCTCCACCCTCCCTTCACTTCTCAGCATCCCGAATCAAAGTGCTTTCCCAGCTGATCCCTCCCTCCCAAGGCATGTGTTGCTGATCCCTGAAGGCTGGATGGAAATCCCCCCCCCCCCCCCCCCCCCACCCCCCCCCCCCATCCAGTACAGGAGAAGTTAGGGCATCTTCTTCATCCTCTGTCCTTTACTTCCATCCTTATGTAGGGCCTACTGCAGTGAATAGATCAACCAGGTTTAGGAGAGAGAAACAGACAACAACAAAAAAAGAAAGGAAAAAAAAGGTTGGGAAGGGGAGAGGGACGGGGAGTGTGTGTGTGTTATGGGGGGGTGGGGGGGGGGGGGGGTGAAGAGGATGGAATCAGGGGGGGTGATGGGGGGAGGAAAGTATGGAATCAGGAAGGGGGGGAGGGGGAGAGGATGGAATCAGGGGGGGGGGGGGGGGGATGGGGGGAGGAAAGTATGGAATCAGGAAGGGGGGGAGGGGAGAGGATGGAATCAGGAAGGGGGGGGGGGGGGGGGGGGAGAGGATGGAATCGGGCGAGGGGGGGGGGGGGGGGGGGGGGGGGGGGGGGGGGGGGGAAAGCGCGGAATTTGAGGGGGGGGGGGGGGGGGGGGGGGGGGGGGGGGGGGGGGGGGGGGGGGGGTGGGGGGGGGGGGGGGGGGGGGGGGGGTGGGGGGGGGGGGGGGGGGGGGGGGGGTGGTTGTGAGGGTTGGGTTGGCGGGGGGGGGTGTTTTGGGTTGGGGCTGGGGGTGGGGGGGGTTATTTGGGAGGGTGGTAGTGTGCGTTTTGGGGTGGTGTTTGTGTTGGGGTGGGGTTGGTGTTTTTGTTGGTGTGTTTGGGTGGTTAAAAAGGTAGGGAAATGGGACTTGGAGATGGTGGGGGATGCTTGCGTTGTGGGTGGTTTCTGGGGGGGTGGGGGTGGGGGTGCTTGGGGGGGGGGGGGGGGGGGGGGGGTGGGGGGGGGGGGGGGGGGGGGGGGGGGGGGGGGGGGGGGGGGGGGGGGGGGGGGGGGGGGGGGGGGGGGGGGGGGGGGGGGGGGGGGGGGGGGGGGGGGGGGGGGGGGGGGGGGGGGGGGGGGGGGGGGGGGGGGGGGGGGGGGGAGTGAATGAGGAGGGATATGGAATCGGCTTTTTGTCGCCTTCTTTCATGCAAACTGTTTGTACAGCGCCCGTTGGGCTTTTGGCGATTAAGGCTTTCCTCCTTGATGATTTGTCTGTTCGGCTTCTGTACGGCCTGGTAGCATTGATCTTTTCTGTGGGTTTTTTTTGGGTTATTTTGTTTTTATAGAATGTTGTAGCTGTTGCGCTTTTTGCTGTGTGTTTTTGTTGTTGTTTTGCTTTTGTGTTTTTGTTTTGTTTTGTTTTGTGTGCTTTGTTTTAAACAAAATAAGGGAAAATGTACTTTTGAGATTGTGTGGGATGCTCTTTCTCTTTTTGTTTATTTCTCTCTCTCTGTGTCTCTGTCTGTTTCCCTCTCTCTCTGTTTATCTCTGGATCTCTCTGTCTCACTGTTTCTCTGTCTGTCTCTCTTCTCTCTGTCTCTGTCTCCCTCTCTCTTCTCTGTCTGTCTCTCTTCTCTCTGTCTCTCTCTCCTTCCTCTCTTCTCTCCTTGTTTCTGTCTCTCTCTCCTTGTTTCTGTCTCTTCGTCTCCTCTCTCTCTGTTTCTGTCTCTGTCTGTCTCTCTGTCCCCTCTGCCCCCATTCTCGCTCTGTGTCTCCCCTCCCCTCTCACCCCTCTTTCTATCTCCATTTCTTCTTCTTCATCCTCTCTCTCCTCCTCCTCCCTCTCTCTCTCTCTTACCCACGCCCACCCATCTGTTTCTCTCTCCGTTTCTCTCCCTCCCCTCCCCTCCACTCTCTCTCTCTCCTCTCTCTCTGTCATTCTCTCTCTTATCTTTAAACTGGGGTCTGCTTTTTTCTCCTTTGTAGTTGTCTGCTTCTTTATGATGTAAGTCACATAGGATTTTTATGTTTGGAATCCAGAGGGGAGAAATATTGGCTACCCATCAAATGGTCCATTCAGATAAGAAGGGGAAAACAACCCCCTAAACACATACAAGCGCGCGCACGCACACGCACGTGCGCTCTCACGCATGCACGCACGCGCACATATAAACACGCACACTTACATACACACACATACACACCCACACAGTCACACACGTAC
>CM054142.1:40724602-40737102 GCA_028751875.1 Rapana venosa
AACCACCATATACCTTTGTTATACTTGTTAAGATTATATTTGCGTAAAGTCTGAAAAGTTGAGCCGGATTAAAAGCGTCCCTAAAACTCGTGTGAGTTTTAAGGATGTTTACAAAGAAAAGATGTATACCCCTTTGAAGATGACGTTTACTCAAAAGTTTCTCTTGCACGTGCAAAAATTCCAAATCGATACTTTTCAAATCCACAAAGAAAGAAGAGAGGAAAGGAAAACATGTAAATACACTTTAAAGATTTTGTACACATACTTTTTTTTTCTTCTTTTTTTTAAAGATTAACAGTAAATCTATGCTCGGCAGTGAGGTTTTGCCATCCTAGTTTATGACGTTTTGAGCGAGAACGTCATTTTTGCGACTAGAGTTTATGACGGTGAGCGATGACGTCATTTTGCATTCCTGGTTTACGACGATGAGCGATTACATCATTGCACAATCCTAGTTTACAACCGGAGAAGGTAACTGCTTTCCTTAGTTTCTGACGCTCCAGCGCTAATTCCATCGCAGTCTTGCAGTCTTTCGTGCTAACGGACCGGTGCTTCCCCAACGTAAACTGCGTTTGCAAGTCTTTGATAATAAAATAGCCGGCCCTTCCATGATAACATAACCTCGCCTGCTGCTGCAAGCCTCTCTGAATAATATCACTTCCCCCGGCAGTCCTAGATCTATACGCTTGAAGCCAAGAGTCCAAACTGGGTTTGCCAAGTGAACTTCGGCAGACGATTGGGCGATTTGGGAGCGCGGTAATCACCGGAAGGGGGATCCTGTCTCGTCTAGTTACCGGAGCGCTTCATCTCTTGACTAAGTTTTGTTGTGGAACTGGCTGGCCTCCGTTTTAAAGAAGTGGACCTGAACAGCGAATCGTCCCAGTCTCATTAGTTTCTCGTCACCGGCGATGTAAGCTGGGTAAATCTGTTTGCTCTGTTTTGGTTTGGCGGGAGTTAGAGGGGGTGAGGAGAGAGAGAGAGAGAGAGAGAGAGAGAGAGAGAGAGAGAGAGAGAGAGAGAGAGAGAGTCTATGGAAAGGGAAAAAATAAGAAAGTGAAATTTTTATTTTCTGATGGTACATTGAATAAGCAAGCGTATGTTAACCCTTTTTTCTCTCCCTGTCTCATCATGGCATCCTGAAAAGATGTGTGTTTGTGTGTGTGACGTACAGAGAGAGAGAGAGAGAGAGAGAGAGAGAGAGAGAGGGAGGTGGTGATTTGGAGGTTTGTAAACTGAAGTGAAGCTAGACATACGGTGGGGATTTTAATGAGGGACACTATTATGTCTACGCCCTGCTCCTTGAAGATTCGCTCCTTAGAGATGTTTTTCTTTTATCTGCATGCAAGTTTTGTCTGTCTGTCTGTCTATCTTTCTCTCTGTCTTGTCTGTCTGCCTCTCTGTCTCTGTCTGTGTGGCTGGCTGTCACTGGCTCTGTGTGTCTGTCTTCCCTCTCTTTTTTTCGCGCGCGCGCGCACACACACTCACACACAAACACACACATACACACACAGAGAGGTGTAAAATACGTGACAGATTCAGCTGTATGTAATGGAGAGGCTTCAAAGTCTTAAATCGATTTATGATTTCAGTCGAGTTTTTGTTTCGTTTTCAGAGAGGAGAGAGAGAGAGAGAGGAGAGAGAGAGAGAGGAGAGAGAGAGAGAGAGAGGAGAGAGAGAGAGAGAGAGAGATTTTTTTTACCCGACACAACAGCAGACATCCGAAGCAGAAACACATCAGACTGACAAACGTGTACCCTAACAACTCTAGCCACAAGCGGAGGAGAAAGACCATGTATTACTTTCGCCACAAATAAAACTGTTTTCCTCCTCAGACCATAGGCATGATACACCCACCACCACCGACACCCACCACCACCACCACCCACCACATCACATGTATGTGCCTTCAGACGGGATAGGTCAGTGGTCAGAGCACTCGCTTTCCCCTAGCTAATGTTAAGCAGCATTGAGTGTGGTTGCCAAGTGGATGGGTGAGCGTTTGCGCGCTTTGGCTTGAGTACAGTCTCCCAGTTCATGTATAAATGGGTACCTGCCTTCTTTAGGGTCATGGAAGGTAAAGCAGCGAGGGAGAGGAGATGGACGCCGCCCTCAGTATGCTGGCCCCTAGAGAAGCTGAGGTCTCTGATGACTCGCTCCCCTACGTCCACACAGGTTATGGGATACCTTTACCTTTTATAATTATGCCTCCAGTGTCACGGGGAGGATGGTGGTCAGTGTGGCGGATGAGAGAGACGCGGGCAACATGCAGTCTGCATCCCACCAACCATTTAGGGAGGATGGTGTAGTCAAGGCGTGACGTGACAGGGCTCTTGAATTGTGTCAGCGTGGCTGGCATTCCTCTGACAGCCTGTCTTAAAGATGCTATTGCTGTGGTGTCGCTAGGGAAATGGATGTCTTTTTGTGTGTGTTGTCTTTTTGGGGTCTTTTATGTTCTTCGGGCTAGAGCTCTGAGGTTCAACAATGGTGACATTTTTACATATGCCACCCCCCCCCCCCCCCCCCCCCCTTCCCAACCATGTAGATATCCGTATTCTGACTGTAGGTATTGTGTTTAAACATCACGCCTGTGTGCATGCATTTTTAAAGTTTTGTCATCCATTCCAACCGGCGCGAAACGGCCTACTTTTCCGATATGTAAAACAGCTTTTTTTAAGTGTGCACAAGATGTTCTGCGTGCATTCGACCACCGGGCCTGCTTTATAATCCCTTCTCAACATTTAGTTCGAGTTTTCCCGTCAAACTGGGAAGAAAGGGCAATGCTGGGAATCGAACCCAGGACCTCACAGTTTAACTTTTTAAGCACACGAACGAACGTCTTAACCCGTCCTGCCACCTTCCTTCTTAAAGCGTCTTTTATTTTGGTATATACCGAGTATCACGTGCTTGCTACTAGAAGAGAGAGTCTCTGAGCTGACTAAGAGCAACAGCTTGCTAGCTCTGTGGGGCATTTCCTGACTCTGTACCGGGACGGTAGTGCTGGAACGAGCGGGATGCGGAAGGCATGTCACTGGTGATTACAGTCACAGTGGCGGACTTGTCAGCCCCCCATGCTGTCTCGTTTGCTGGTGGAATGGGTTTGGTGTTGGTGTTGCAGAATACATAACGTCCGATCCTTGCCTTGTTTTGTTGTGTTTTACTGGCTTCCAGTCTTGGCGAGTCTGTGGCGGGTGTAGGTGTGTGTGTGTGTTGTTTTGTGTATGGGGAAGATTGCTTGTTGGTGATTGTCGTCTGCTCATGTTAGTTGTCATGGTTTTGTCGCTGTTTTTAATTGGCTATCTGTTTCTAAGGCTTTGTGTCTTTGGGTTTTTTTTGTTTTGTTTTTTGTTTGTTTTTGTTTGTTTTTTTTCTATCTTTCTTTTACATTTCTGTGTCTGACAAATTCAGACTTTTCCCCTATCCTTCTTCTACATTTCTGTGTCTGACAAATTCAGACTTTTCCCCTATCTTCTACATTTCTGTGTCTGACAAAATCAGACTTTCCCCTATCTTTCTTCTACATTTCTGTGTCTGACAAATTCAGACTTTTCCCCTATCTTCTACATTTCTGTGTCTGACAAATTCAGACTTTTCCCCTATCTTTCTTCTACATTTCTGTGTCTGACAAATTCAGACTTTTCCCCTATCTTCTACATTTCTGTGTCTGACAAAATCAGACTTTTCCCCCTATCTTTCTTCTACATTTCTGTGTCTGACAAATTCAGACTTTTCCCCTATCTTCTACATTTCTGTGTCTGACAAATTCAGACTTTTCCCCTATCTTTCTTCTACATTTCTGTGTCTGACAAATTCAGACTTTTCCCCTATCTTTCTTCTACATTTCTGTGTCTGACAAATTCAGACTTTTCCTCTATCTTTCTTCTACATTTCTGTGTCTGACAAGCATTTCTCCTGAAAACTCGAGTCAGGATGGGAAAGGGCACAGGCAGAGCATTGCCACAGCTATTCTGGTCATCATGTTGGGTTTTCTCTCATAAAGCAGCAGCGTCAGAAATGCCCGGGTGGCGCTAAATGTGGCGATGAGAGATGCAGCAAGGAGACAAAGAGCATTCTTCAAGCAGCTGATGCTTGAAGGGAGTGTGTGTGCAGAACTGGTCTTCTTTCTTTTTTGGGGGAGGGGGAGGGGGGGGGGGATAATGAGGGATTTCATATGCATTGCTGACATTCCTGAAGCTCTCACCAGCTCTCCTGACAGTAGGCCTGTAGTTGTGGTTGCCACGTTCTCGTAGAAACCCTGGATAGAGGATTTCCTAGACCAACAGTCGGCAGTCTCGAAGGCAGCAGCTGCCTTGACTTACACCTGTGCTGCGCTGTTATGAGGGAGCTGCAAAAGGCATGTCAGTCATGATTACTGTCAGTTTTGCTATCTTCACAGCCCGCCCCCCTCGTCTCTTTTGCTGGTGGAATGAGTTTGGTGTTGCTGTTGTAAAATGTCCAGTCCTTTTTTTCTGATCTTTCTGGCCCTGGTCTTAGCGAATTGGTTCATGGTTGTAGGTGTGTTTATTTGTGTACTGGACGATGTGTTACCAGTGTTGTCTTGGCATGTTAGTAGTTATGTTTTTTTTGTCACTGTTGTGTATACTCTATGGGGTTGCTGTGGTGTTTTTCTGGTTTTGTTTTTCCTATATGTGTCCCAGACATAACGTTTGTGTAGAAAACCAAAGCTGAAGAGGAAAACGGTGCTGAGCATGAACAATCCTCGCCATAACCTTTGGGTTTTTTTTAATCATCATGTTTGGTTTAGTATCATAAAGCAGCAGTCTCAGAATGCTCGGGTGGTTGTGTTAAACGGGGCGATGAGAGATGCAGCAAGGAGACAAAGAGCATTCTTCAAGCAGCTGATGCTCATATGGAATGTACGTGCAGAGCTGGTCTTTTTTTTTGTTTGTTTGTTTGGTGTTGGGGTGGTGGGTTGTAGGCATCACTGAAGCTCTCACAAGCTCTCTTGCTAGTGTAGCTACAGTATCGCACACTTCTAGACTACCATGGAAGGAGGATCATTCTTAGCCGCTTGAACCATCAGCCAGCCTCCTTCTGGAGTGTAGCAACAGCCTTCCCCCTTACACCTGTGCTGCTGCACTGGAAGGTAGGCGTGTGCTACCGGCATGTCACCTCAGATACTGTCAAATGGCGGGCTTGCCAGCCCCCCTGCGTCTGTTTGCTGGTGGAGTGGGTTTGGTGTTATTGTTTGTAGAATGTCCAAATCCCTCGTTCTGTTTTTACTGGCTCCAGTCTGGGTTGGCGTGCTGTTGTAGGGTTGTTGACCTGTTTTGTTTTCTGAGGATTGGTAGGTGGCCTGATTGTCATCTTGGCACGTCCTGTTTGGTTTTTTGCGTAAGTGTTGCAGTATATGTGCAATGTTTGGTTCCTGATTTTTGCCCTCTCCTTGATTTGTTATGACAACATCTTGCTGTGATAAGTGTGATCAAAAGAAAAGAAGTGCAGTACATCATGACCTCAAGCGTTCCCTTCGCCACCAAGAGCAGTTGGCGTGCTATAGACCACAGCAGCGCTCCTCATGGGACAATGAGAAATGCAGGCAGAGGGAGTAACTTCTCATTCCGCATGCAGTTTATGCACAAGACGAATGTGCTGTGCATGGTGCTGCCTGTCTTTTGGGGGACTGCAGCACGCTTTGCTGGCATTCTTCTCATTTCTCATCCACGTCTCAAGACAGTATTGCCATGGTATCATCAGAGAGATGGAAGCGGGTTGGTTTTTTTTCATTTCTGGGTATACCATGTGCTTCTCAATTCTCAGAAGAGGGATTGTGTAGAGCAGCAGCAGACATGGTAGCTCTGCGGGGAGCTGTCTTACTTTGTACTTACAGGGTGCTGGTATGAGCAGGACGCGGAAGGCGTGTCAGTCATCATTACAGTCAAATTTACAGACTCGTCAGCCTCCCTGCCGTTTTTGTTTGTGGGTGGAATGGGTTTGGTGTTGGTGTTGTACAGCCTCCAGTTCTTGCTGCGTTTGTGCTGACTCCAGGTCCCGCATGCTTCTGTGACGTTGAAGGGCTGCTCATTTGTTTGTCTGAGGGATGAACAGTGACGGGCTGGGATTCCTGGGAGTCTGATCACAGAACTGTGTGACTTTTTGTTCCTTCTCTTAGTAGTTAACGCTTCTGCCGCGGCAGCTTTTATGTTGTAATGATGAATTTGGTCGGTTTTTCGTCAGAGTATGATTTATTACTTGCTTAATCAGGTTGATGAAGAAAGTGTTTTCTGTGCGGGTGAATGAATAATGGACAGATGATGAACCCATGTTGTTTTGTTTGATTAATGGTGAATACTGTGCAGTATACTTGAGAGAGAGAGAGAGAGAGAGAGAGAGAGAGAGAGAGAGAGAGAGAGAGAGAGAGAGAGAGAGAGAGAGAGAGAGAGAGAGAGAGAGAGAATTTTAAAAGTTGCTTGAAAGTATTTCACAGGCAAAAGTTATCAGTGTCACCAAAGCATCTTGCCAAAGGGAAAGTATTACTCCTCTCCACCATGCTTGTTCACACTCTACACATTCTTTGGCATCTGTCCGTATTGTTTTAAGCATAGCTCATGCCCCTCTCTTCATCTCTTACCATGCATAGTCTACTGACAGAAGTGACAAACGTATTGCTTTCTAGCAGTTGGAAAACTAATGGCGACTCATATTTTATGGACTAAAGTGGTGCAATTGGAAAATGTAACAAACGGTAGTTACGAGTTTTCTTCTTTTTCTTCAGCGTTGTATTATTTCTCTTTTTTTTTCTCCTTTGTTTCCTTTTCTTTTCTTTCCTCTTAAAAAAAAGAAAGCAACCAAGCTTTCCTCCACATTCTTGGATTCTTTTTCTTTTATTTTTTTCTCTCTCTGTTATGTTGAAGAGTTGTGCGGCTTGTTTGTGTATGTCTCCATCATCATGAGGAAACATGTAACCAGATGTAGGAGTGCCCTGTTTATGCCATTCAGATTTGTTTCTTTTCTACCTTGCTGATGCTAGAGGTTTTGTGTGTGTGTATTGCTCAGTCTCTGACTCTTGTCTGTCTTACTCCTTCTTCTTCTTTGTCTTTTCTCCCGTTTTGTGTTTGTCTTTCTGCCTGTCTGAGACAAACATTTGTTCTGACAAGTTGGGTCAGAGGGAGGAAGGAAGCAAGCTGTGCGTCAATTATCCTCGCTAGGATCATTTCCTTCTTCATCATGATTATACGGGTGGCAGCACGCTACTACAAAGTAGCGCTATTCGTCTTGGACATGGGAGGGGGTAGGTAAAGCGTTGAGAGATGCATCCAGTCAGTATGGATGGGATCGTATCGCATGGCATTCCTCTTTTGGTCACGGTAGATTTCTCTACGTGACATTTGGGCTGCTCTCCTTGCGGGAGAGTGCAGCTTCACCCATTTGAAAACAAGAATCCTTGCCGGTGAATGTGTAGCTTCACCCATTTGGAAGAAAAAAAATCCTTGCCTGTGAATGTGTATCAACTGTTTCCCTTATGGATTTGTGCTGCTTCAGAGTTTTTGTCAGGGTCAACTCTCATTGGTTCTTTTACCTATGCTGAATATATTGCATGGTATGGGACCTATGTTTATCATCTCATCTGAAAGACTAGGAGTAGGACTCATGGTGTGGTGATGAGGGAAAAGGTCGGGTTTAGACAGGGATCGAACCCGCGAGTTCTTTGCTTTTTAGGCAGGTGAATTATCTCTAAACCATGAATCCACAAATAATACACTTTTTCCCCCTAGCAGCTTCTGGTTGAGAATGTGTACATGTGCAGAGCTTGTCTGTGGTGAGAAATTCATACTTTATTGCTAAATTTCTATTTTTCATTTCTGTGTGTGTATGTGTGTGTGTTAAAGTGTTTGTGTGTGTGTGTGGGGGGAGGGGGGGGGGTCCTCTTCAACTCTTCTGACAGTATTGCTATGGTGTCAGACTCTATAATTATAGCTATAGAGCTTTGTGAAGGAAAGGTCTCGTGCCTGGCTCAGAACATCAGCTCTGTGTTGTGCGTGCGTGTGTGTGTGTGTCTGTGTCTCTGTGTGTGTGTGCGTGCATGTGTGGTGTGTGTCGTGTCTGTTGTGTGTGTGTGCGTGCGTGCGTGTGTGTGTGTGTGGGTGCGTGCGTGCGTGTGTGTGTGTCTATGTGCGCGGTGCGTGCGTGCGTGTGTGTGTGTGTGTGTGTCTGTGTGCGTGTGTGTCTGTGTGCGTGTGTGTGCGTGTGTGTGCGTATACAAAGGCCTGCTGGAAGCAGTTAGTTGTCCTGCATGTTACCCTGACTGTGGTGGCATGAGCGGGATGCGGAAGGCGAGTCTTGTCCTTGATGATGATCACAGTCACATTGGCTGCCTTGTCAGCCCCCTCCCTCCATCCCTCCCTGCTTCCCTGCCTGCCTGCCTTCCTGCCTGCCTGCTGTCTGACTTGTCAGCCAAATGGGCTTCTTGCTTGTGTTGCAGAATGTCTAACTCTTCTTAGAACTCTGTGTGTGTGTGTGTGTGTGTGTGTGTGTGTGTGTGTTGTGGTGTGTGTGTGTGTGTGTGTGTGTCGACAGTGTGTGTGTGTTGTGTGTGTGTTGTCACAGTGTGTGTGTGTGTTGTGTGTGTGTGTGTGTTGTAGCTGTGTGTGTGTGTTGTGTGTGTGTGTTGTGTGTATGTGTGTGTGTGGTGTGTATGGTTGTGTGTGTGTGTGTGTGTGTGGTGTGTGTGTTTTCTTTCTAGAGGCTTCGGTTTTTCACGTTTCGGTTTGTATGGTTTGTAAAAGGGGCACAGCGCGATGTGTGTGTTGTAAAACAAGTATGTAATTGTATGTATGTATGTATGTATGTATGTATGTATGTTGTATGTATGTATGTATGTATGTGTGTGTGTATTGTTGGGTATGTATGTATGTATGTATGTATGTATGTATGTATGTATTGATGTGTGATGTATATATGTATGTATTGAGTGTGACGTACGTTAGACGTTACGTAACAGTACGGGCGTGTTGATAAGTTGTGTATTATTGACGGAAATCAAACTGCATGTCGAGTCTTAAGAAGGAAGGACGTCAGAATTGTGTGAACCTTCGCACGTCAAAATAACCCGGTGAAAGTTCTGGAGATTAGGGAGGTCTCCCGCCTATGCCCTTTCTTCTCAGTTTACCGCAATCGATGTGAATGTCGAGTCTTTCTATGGAGACTCTAAACCAGTCAGATCCGTGTGCTTACGGACTTGTGCACATCAAAAGAACCCTCTACAGTTGAAAATTGGAAAGAGCAGGGAGGTTCCTCCAGACTGTCCTGGCAAAATGGGTAGGTTTGATTCCCATCTGCTTTCCCAAAGTCGGATTGTGGCTGCCTTCATGATGGGAGAAAAAAACGGTTTTATGTGCAAAGATCTCACCATGGTGTATCAGTCCTAGCCAAGAACAACAAAAATGTATTGGTTATCCATTCCTTATTGATATGTGTGAAGTCAAACAACTTATTTAATTTAAAAAAAACCCAACCAACCTTCTGTTACTCATTGGTTATCCATTCATTATTAATATGCGTGAAGTCAAACAACTTATTAAATAAAAAATTTTAAAAACCCAACCTTCTTTTACTCATCTGTTTATCTACTTATTCATTTGTTTATTCCCGAAGGGAATATTGTTACTGCTATTTAACGTGCCGGGATCACACTTGGCACATTCTTTGGAATCTGTCGGGATTTTTCTACAAACAGACAGGGGAAAAAAGAAAGAAGAAAATCTGGCAAGATTTCAAGCTTCTCTCTCTCCACACACACAGTGTGTTGAAAGAGGTGGCAAAGGGGAAGAATGTTTCCTCAAGGCGGGTTGGGGAAACTTGAAGACAAGCATATTTCGTGGATTAAAAAAAAAGCAAACCATGTCGATTTGGAATGTGACTAATGGTAATAAGAATGCTTTTCTTTCGTTCTCAGCACATTTTTATACCATTATCATTATTATTTCGATTTCTTTTTTTTTGGTATGCTCTTTGTTCCTGCCTGTGTGTGATCTGGTCTGTTGTGTTTGCTGGAATTGTGTGTTTGCTGAGGTTGTGTGTTTCGTCTTAGTTTTGTCGTGTGGAATTAGGCCAGTACCAAGATGGTTATATCGTTAAGCTGGTTCTTTTTGTGCGTTTTGTATTGCTACATCTTTTGTCTCTTCGGCCAGTCTCCGAGTTTGTCTCTGTCTCTCCCCCCCCCCCCCCCCCCCCCACCCCCCACATTTATGTAACAATACCACCACACCACCACTTTCACCATTCGTTCTTTTGTCTCATGTCTGTCTCCAATACCCCCCCCCCCCCTCCCTTACCTCCAACACCACCCCTCCATCCTTTCTTTATCTCCTAGTTTAGTCTGTCTCCAACATCAACCTTGATAAGCTGGGTCACCAGAACACTCCCGCCCCCCCCCCACCCCCCTCCACCACCACCACTACCACACACCACCACCAACAAAACCAAACGAAAAACGACCACACAAACAAACAAGAAAGAAACAACTATGCTGTGCAGTCACATATTCCCATTTTCTTCACGGCACACACGCTTGGCATGGCATGTTAAACTAGCCCGGGTGGGGTGGCTGGCGGTAAACGGGTGATGAGAGAGGCAGCCCAAAACAGCAGAGGGTGGGGAGGGACAATAATTGTTGCAGTCTTGAACAGAGGCCGTTCATGCTTGGAGGGGAAGACATGGTGCTCAGAGCGTGTCGGCTCCCCTTGGAGGGGGGGGGGGGGGGGGGGGGGGGGGGGAGATAGGGGGGGGGGGAACGTGTCCGCCCCCCCCCCCCCCCCCTAAAGGGGGGGACAGAGAGAATTCATGGCGCATTGATTCGATTCCCATCCAGCTCCTTGCCACAATTTTGTCAGTGATTTTCTTCATTCTTCTTTCTTCCTTTCGAACCCCAGAAAGGCTGTTGTCATGATTCTTTCTACTATGTTCCTTTGTCGTACGCCCAGCAAATATTCGTCCTGTGTTTATTGACGAATGGGCGTAGCCGTGAGTGTGTCAGAAATAAGTCCGGGGCTGCTATGGTAAACAGCGTGATTGTGTCGAAAAGTGCGGGGACTGAGTATGTAACCTGTTACCTTTGATTGTCGGATGTCTCATGAGCGCAGTATCTTCTTAAGCGATGGAACTTGAAATACTGTTTACAGGGCAAATTTCATCACTGACATAACAATATGAGTCGACAGGGATTCCAAGGTGTGGAGGAGGAGGAAGCGGATTCGGGTGGGGATGGTTTACGTGTCAGGTGGAGGGATTACGATGGGGGCGGGAACGCATTGGGGTTTGGGTGACTGAAGCCCAAGACAGATTCAATGTAGGGTGAAGGATCTCATTAGACTAAGGGCCAAGATGAAGTTACATGTTGGTATGATCCACAGAGGCCTGAACCGTAGTGACTTGGAACAAGGATCGGGCATGTCACTCCTTTACGTCCGTTGGAGGGTTTAGCCTGTGTCTGTTTAACCATGTGGAGTGGTTCGCGTGTGTTTAGAAAACTGGCCAACAACTGTGGTACGGTGCAGTTGGTGGTCGTGCTTAGTACTGGCCAAGATGATGATTGAGTTATTCATTGTGTGATGAAGTTTGAGCGGTGGTGGCAGTATCGTCAGTCGAGCCATGACACTCCTGTTTACAGTCACGTTGGCGGCTTGTCACCCTGCTGTCTCGTTGGCTGGGAGTGGTTCGCTGTGGTTGTAGATAACTCTGTTTGTGGTGTGATGTGTGTGTGTTGTGTGTGTGTGTGTGTGTGTGTGTGTGTGTGTGTGTGTGGTGTGTGGTGTGTATGAGTGTGTGTGTATGAGAGTGTTGTGTGTATGAGTGTGTGTGTGTGTGTGTGTGTGTGCGTGCGTGCGTGTGTTGTGTGCTACTAAGTGATTTTGTCAGTTATTTTTTGTGTGTGGATTGTTTTGATGGTCGGTTTGGCAGTGATTGTCATGTTTGTTTGTTTTTTTTGGTGGTGGGTGTGAAGGTAATCGTCGTCGTCGTCGTGTGTGTGTTTTGCGTGCGTGCGTGCGTGCATGTGTGTGTGTGTGGGGTGTGTGTGTTGTGTGTGTGTGTGTGTGTGTGGTGTGCGTGTTGATAGTTAGCTTTTTGTCTTTATAATTGACAGATGAAATGCTATCAAGTGTGATGCTGATAGCGGTATCTCCATTTCCACTGTGTTGAAAGCTGCCGCTTCAACTTTGGCATTTGCTTTGCTTTGCTGCCTTCTTTTATCGCTATTTTTTGTTGTTGAATAAACGTAATTGATAATTTGGAGAAACAAATACTGGGGGGAAAAAAAGAGTGGTGCTGCTCTTGTGGCGACACGTTCTCCTCGGGAAGAGTATCCCGAATTTTAAACAGAAAGCTGTCGTGACAGGTAGAGATAATTATAGTATAATGTTATATCACAACACAATAAATACAATATAATACAACACACACAACCCAAAACAATACAAAGGGAGTGTTTGATAAACTGATATGTTTTGACCTGCTTAGTGACAGTTGACTATTTAAAAAATTTT
>CM054142.1:40744602-40772102 GCA_028751875.1 Rapana venosa
CCTTCCTTCCCTGAGCATCTTCTTTGGGCTTTTTTTATTGTGTGGTTTTTTGGTGTGTTTTTTCTTCAAAACCAAACTTGGCGCATTTCCACTCCTCACATCTGTTGAACGAAGTGACGCCACATTAGCTGGGAGGGCTGTGTAATGAAAGGGCAACTGGAGAACACGACGACACACACTTTCTTCTCTCGTCAAAAACAGAAGATTGGGAATGTAAGGACGTGACTGAATCGTTTTTTTTTGTCTTCTTCTTTGTTTTGTGTGGGGGGGGGGGGGGGGGTGGTGGGGGGGGGGGGCTGTCTTTTCCCGTTCTTCCTCTTCCGGTTGCTTCTTTGTTTGGTTGTTCTTCATCGTCTTCTTCGTCTCGCGATCGATCGTCTTTTCGTCCGCCGCCGCCGTCATCTTCTTCTTCGTCAGCGGTCTCATCATGATTTCTTCAGAGTCATCTTCTCCCTCCGTCCTCCTTTCCTCTTGTTTTCTTCTTCGCCTTCTTCTCTTTCTTCTTCTTGTTCTTCTCTTCTTCTCTTCTCTCTTCTTCTCGCATCTTCCTTTGTCGTGGGTTGCTGCTGAGTCGAGTGTAGGGTTGCGTGTTTTGCCTTTGAATGGCATATAAGGAAGGAAGGGATGAGTAAAGGGGGGACAGGGGGGATGGAGGGAGGAGGCTGTTTGGTGTGAAATGAGTGTCACAGTCTGTTGTTCATCATCGAGGCAGTGTTGGACTGGTATGATGTTTTGTCTGTCCGGCCATGTTTTTTTGTGTCTGTCTGTCATTTTTTTCCCCCTGTTTTTCTGGTTCCTTTTTGTTCAACGCTCGTGGTGTGTGTATTGTGTGTTTTGGTGTGGGTGTGTTGGGGTAAGTGTGTGTTGAGTGGGAGTGTGTGTTTGTTGGTGTGTGTATTGGTTTTAACTAATTAGCATGTCACATATGTTTCACCTGTCGCTCGATTTCTTCTGTCCGCCCCCCCCCCCCCCCCCCTCGTCCTAAGTGCTCTCTCTCTCTCTCCCCCCCCCCCTCGTCTCCTCTCGTTCTCTCTCTCCTCTCTCTCTCTCCTCTCCTCTCTCTCCATCTCTCTCTTCTTGAATTAGCAAGACAGACTGTAAACTAGGATGACGTAAAAACCTTTCTCCTTGCGTATCTTTAAAAGCTTTCATTCATTCTCGCCTCTCTCTCTCTCTCTCCTCTCCTCTCTCTCCTCTCTCTCTCTCTCATCCTCATCCTCTCTCTCTCTCTCTCGCTTCACTCCTCTCTCTCGCTCTTTCTGTCTGCGATCTCCCTTCCTCCTTCTAGCTGCTCTCCCCCCCTCTCTCTGTCTCTATCTACCTCTCTCTCCTCTCTCTCTCTCCCATCTCTCCCCAACAACTGCAAATAGTGGCACTGTTTGGTGAGGTAAAATACCTCTGCATAGGGCCGTGCCTCCTGCTTGTGTGCAGTCAGCCAAGTGTGGCCTCCCTGACACACACACCACTGAAGGGGTGAGGAGAGGGGGAAAGGGGCGAATGGGTGCACGGGGGGGGATACAAGAGGGAAGGGGGTTACAAAAAATGGGTACAGCTGCCGTGCCAAAAAAGTAGTTTGTATTTTGGTTTGTTTGGGGGTTTTTAAAGCTGGCGTGTGGTGTTGTAGTAAGCATATTGTTTGTTGCCAATTGGGCATCTCTTTATTAGTGAAGAAAAACATCAGTCCCTGTTAACATGACGTACATATAACGTTTACGAGAGAATTGAATGTCAAGAAAGAAAAGAAAAAGTTGAACCAACTGTTCTGTCATTTTACTCCCCGAAAATATCTGATGTAGTTGTGTTCAAGCCTCAGTCATGCAGGACATTCCTATTGAGCTAACCACTGCGCCCCGTGTGGCTTTAGGTGTCACCATTTCTGCAGATGAAGTGTTTGGTGTGTTGTGTGTCGTTGTTGTTTGTTACTGTCCCTTTTGCATACCTATCCCTACGCAGAGTGAGTGTGCACACGCACAAATACAGCACACTCACTCCCTCTGTGTCTGTGTCTCTGTCTCGACTGTCTGTCTTCTGTCTCTCTCACACACACATACCACCACACACACAACTCCACAACACACACACCCAACACACACTGTCTATCCCTCCCCCCTCTTAGCTCTGCTTCGTACCCTCCATACACTCAAACTCTTCTTTTTTCTGTCAATTCTCTCGCTCTCTCTGCATCAAACTTTTTTAAAACATATTCTCATTAAGGGTAACTCGACACTGCTTGTTTGAAACTAAATTTTATTCCAAGAAGATCCTACAAAATACTCCACTGACAACAGAACAACAAACACAAAGCTTTCTTTTTTAACAATACATAATCACTCGACTCATGAAAATTTTCGGTCTTTACATTGCAGAAAGAAGGGCACCGCTTTAATTGAATCTTTTCGCACTTCAGCAACATCGTTGCCACTGCCTGCCGCATTAATAGCCAGACTGCTGGCTGGCTGGCAGCCAACCGTTTAGAGCCTGAGCGAAGCGACCTGTACTGTGTAACGTACCAGTGACCTGTCGGGGGCCCTATGTGCCGCATGCATTGCTGCTACAGTTAGTAGAAGTGAAATTAAGAGTGCAACATGCGAACGAACCGTGTTTGGCTGTAGGATGAAATGTTTATTTGGGTTGTTTGTGTTAGTATTGTTGTGTAGAGAAGAGAGAAGAAGAGAGAGAAGAGAGAGCAGAGCGAAGAGAGAGAGTAGGAGAAGAGAGAGGAGATAGAGAGAGAAGAGAGGCGGGTGTAATATTTTCGAAGTTTGACAAATTGTGGTGACTTCCACTTTTATTCATTACAAAATTAGAATGAAATTAAAACAATAGAATCTGGTGCGTGTGAGGTGGGTGGGTGGGGTGCGTGGGTCTCGAGCACACCGTACGTAAATCATGCTTTGTGCTTAAATTTGTGTGGCGTGCGCGCACACTGCGCGGGGGTCAAGATTCTCTCACACACTTCCCAAACCTCTACAAAGAATAGAAACATAGCCGAATGAGGACCGTCGACACTCATCCTTGGAACGCGTAGAGGGTGAAGGCAGGGCCGTCCATTTGTCAAAACGGTCTCAGCGGAAAACTATATACACCGCCACCGATTAGTTTTGGCATCTTTTGTTGGGGTTGCCATCACTTTTGAGAGAGCTATGATAAAGACGAGGGAGGGGGAGAGAGGAGAAAGAGAGAGAGATAAGGAGATAACAGAACAGACAGATAGACATAAATTTACATAACCCAAGTGTTTATAAGAAAACTGTGTGTGTGTGTTATGGAAGAGAGAGATAAGAAGAGAGAGGAAGAGAGAAGAAAAGAGAGAGAAAAAGAAAGAGAGAGAGAGACAAGACCAGAGACAAACAGACCGAGGGTCCGGGTGTCGTCACGTTAGTGCCTATCAGCGCCTTTTGGCTAAATAATGGTCTGAAGTGCTGTGAATTAAACCCCACCCTTCTCCTTCTTTCTCCTTCCATCCTTCCTTCCCCTCCCCCCTCCCCCGTTTTTGCCCGCATTTGCAAACAACGTTACCTGGGCATCTCGCTCCCTCCCTCCCTCCCTCCCTACGCCCTCTACTCTTCCCGTTATCTCTTTTTTTTATCTTCTCTGACTGGGCTACAACATGGTGGGAAGATTTGAATCAACGTCAGACTGGTCTGTGTTGTGTCTGTTGTTGTGGTGTGTGTGTGTGTGTTGTGTTGTTGTGTGTGTTTGTTGTGGTATGAACATCGTTATTATGCCCACACAAAGGTTTTGCACGTGTGTAGATTTTATGTAGTTGTTGTTAAGATATATAAATAATATATTATTATATATATATATATATAATAATATAATATAATTATAATATATTGTTGTGTTGTGTGTGTGGTTTTGTTTGGTGGTGGGTGTGTTTTTGTTTAGTGTGGTGTGTGTTTTGTGGGGGATTGTGTGGTGTGGGTATCTGTTGTGTGGTATGTTGATGCATTGTGTGTATATCTCTTGTGAATGTATGTTTAGAATAAAAAACTATGATATGTGGTGTATATCTGGTGTTGTGTTGTTGTGTGTGTGTTAGTGTGTTGTTGTGTGTGTTGTGTATGTGTTTGTGTGTAATATAATATTTTTCTTTACAAATTCTGCCTATAGAAATTCCAGACATTATTAATTAGTATTTTTATATCCTCTAAAAATGTGGATTTAAACAATTGTACATTTGTGCAGTGATGAAATAACTGACGCGATACAATTGCTACGGTGTTGATAAGAAAGAGATGATTAACAAGATATGATGATATAGAAATTGGAGAACAGTTTTTGTGCTGACAACTCATTATGCCAGAGTGAAGAGAGAACGTGGCTACACCCCGAACGCGCCGCGACGCGCACACACACACACACACACACACACACCACACACACACTCACACAAGATAATAAAACAGGATAGAATCAACAAATACCAGGTAAAAGAAAGAAAAGTGTAATATGCCTTGGCTTCTCATGTCTTCTTGCAGAAGTTAAACCATGATTTTTGGGTTGGATGGGGCACTAACACGACCCACACACACACACACACCTATTCCCATACTCTTTTTGTTTTCTATATGTAACCTTCATCTGCAGCCCCGCTGTCTCTTTGATTGTACACACATGCGGCAAGCATAGATCAACAGACACCCAAGACACACACACACACACACTCACGCCTGAACTTATTCATTTAAAACCCGTGACGTCTCCTAAACACAGCAGTGCATATATAATTATATATATATTTATAGATATATATATAACTATATAAAATATAAAATATATATATATATATAAGAACATGTTCCACCACGTTTCTAAGATAGAATACGTGTGTCAGCATATAGCAAATAAAAAACTTATGCACACACCATACATACACCCCCCCTTTCCCCCACAACATTTTTGTCATATATCCCACATCTCTCGCGCTCTCTCACACACATGAACTCTCCACCCCCCCCCCTCCCCCCCCCCTCCCAAAGCTACATTTGTCATATATCCCAAATATATATCTCGTCTCATACAAACACATACACACACCGGCACACACACACACGATCTCTTCTCCTCCCCCCCCCCCCCCCCCCCCCCCCCCCCGCAACATTTTGTCAAATATCCCACATTCTCTCTCTCCACCTCCGCAACACACACACTCACACACATCTCTCTCTCTCTCTCTCCCCCTCTCCTCTCCCTCCCGCCGCCCCCCACAGCAACATTGGGTCATATATCCCACATCTCTCCTCACACACACAACACAACACTGCTCTCTAACACACACACCCATCATCTCTCTCTTTTCTCTCACTCTCTCCTCCCCCTCTCGCCCCTCTCCCCCCCCCCCCCCCCCCCCCCCCCCCCCCCCCCCCCCCCCCCCCCCCCCCCCCCCGCCCCCCCGGTTCCGCCCCACCCCCCCCCCCCCCCCCCCCCCCCACCCCCCTGACACACACAACCCCCCCCCGCAGCGGGTGCGTTCGCTTCACTCTCTCCCCCCCCCCGCCCACTCCTCACTCAACCTCTCTGACCCCCCCCCTTCTCGCACCTCTTTTCTTCTCTCCCCTTTTCCACCCACACCCCACAATCACCCCTTCCAAACTACCCCTGCCTTCCCCCCCCTCACCCAATCCCAACCTCCCTCACCATACTCCATCACTCCACTCTCCTCACCCCCCCCCCTTTTTTCTTCCCACCCTCCTCCCCCATCCATAACCTTCCAGTCCCCCCATATCCGCTCCGCCTCCCTCCCCTATGTTCCCCCCCCCCTCAACCCCCAGTTCTTCCCGCCCTCCTTCTCCCACCCCACCTCTCCGCCCCCCCATTTCACTTTTCCACTCCTCACCTTCTCTCACCACCCTCACCCACCTTCTCCCCCTCACCTCCCACTTCCCTCGTCCTCAAACCCTGCACCTTTGGTACCACCTATCCCCCTCAGAACCCTCACTATCCCTGACTCCCTTCCCCCCCTCTTTCCTCACACAACTCCCCCCTCTATGACTCTCCCTCCCCCTCCCTACTTCCCCATCACCCCTCTCCTCCATCCCCGCTCACCTTCTTTCGCCTTCCTCTTCTCTCCTCCCTCCCTCCCCGTTAATGGAGTGTGTGTGTGGGGGGGGGGGGTAAGTTAGGTTGGGGAAGAGTGAGGAGGTTGGTGTAATAGATATTGGGGCTGTTGTTTTGTTTGTTTTGTTTTTGGGAGAGGAGGAACGGTCTTTTATTTAATTATTTATTTATATTATCTATTTATTTATTTTTGTATGCTCCTGACATATCTTGCAGAGCTGAGAGAGAAGATGGTGTTGATGTTTGGGAGGTGAGAGGCTAGGTGCTATAACTTTGTAAGTAGCAGCAGCGATTAGATGCTAACAACCCTTGGCAACGGCTCTCTTAGGTGTGTACTAAGTACGTAGGTATGATTACAGTGAATTATCACGGTGATACATGGAGGCGAAGTAGTATTAGTGGAATGATATGACCTCTTAGTTTGAGTTTTCTCTTGTCTCTTCCTCTCTCTGGCCTCTCTGTGATTCCTCTGCCTGACTCCTTCGTCGTCTTCTTTGCCCTCTCTCTATCTCTCCTCTCTCTCTCTCTCTTCTCTCTCGTCTCTGCTGTCTTGCCTCTGTTTCTCCCATTCTGAATCTAGATTACATTCTCCTCATCTCTCTCACCCCCTCTCGTCTCTCCTTCCCCCCTCTCCTCTTCTCCCCCCCCCCCCCCCCCCTTTCTCTCTCCCCCCTCTCCATCCCTCTTCTCTCCTCCCCCCTATCTGTCTTCTCATTCCAAAGTCCTATACAACCTATTATGCCAGCTTTTCTTTTTCGTCGAGAATAAAACCTCTTTTTTTTTTGGGGGAAGGGGGGGGGGGGGGGGGGGGGGGTGGGGGGGGGGGAGGGGGGGCAAGATGGGAGGCAGGTAATGGGTGAGGTGGTAGTACTGGCTTCTTCTTCTTCTATCTCTCTCTCGCTCTCTCTCTCTCTCTCTCGCTCTTCCTCTCTCCTCTCTCTCTCGCTCTCCACATCTCTCTCACTACTCACTCGCTTCCTCCTCTTCTTCTCTCCCCCCTCCGCCCCCCACCCCTCATTTTGTCTAGAGCTCCTTATTTCCAAAGAGTATTCTCATCGTGTTTCTGTTTATATCTGTTCCACCCCTAACCTGAAGATGGGAAAATGTTGTAATTGGGGTCTTGGTTATTGTTTGTGTGGTTCGTTTTTTCGTTGTGGTGGTGGTGGTGGTGTTATTTGATCAAAGTAGGAGGTGGGTGGGGGGGGGGGGGGGGGGAAAGATTAAGAGTTAAATATAGTTAATACATGGTGAGGCTGGTTGGAAACTTTGTGAAGGGGTAAATTTTCCAATGGTTGTTTTTTGTGTTTGTTTGGTGTTTTTTTGTTGTTCCTTGGTTTGGTTATTTTATATGAGAGTTCTTAGCGTTTACTTTGTTCCAGTTTTTTTTGTGCGGTTCTGGTTTCTGTCTCTGCTTCCGCCTGCGTGGTCCTGCGTCTATCTGGCTGTGACTCTCTGTTTCTGTCTCTGTCTGGCTGTCTCTTTCTCGCTCTCGCTCTCCCTCTTATCCGTTTCGTCGAGTGTGGTTTTTTATTTATTATATTTCGAGGATATTGAATAAGCGGCTCATGTCTATTTTTCTTCCCCATCCATCCACGGTGTGTTGCTTTTGTATTGCTTCATCCGTGTCTCACTGCACACAATGCCTACTCTTCCAAAGACGAACTTAGTGGTGTGTGTGGTGGTGGTGCGGCCGCCGCACAGCGTGCGCGGAATCTGTAACCTACTATCTCTTCCTGTTTGGGTATCTCTGCTGGGTTATAGTAGTGTAATCATAAGAAGGTTTATTATGAATGCAATCTTACATCATTTGGCAATTCTCCTACCAGGTCCAGCTCGCATTAAGGGTGATTTAAGTAGATTCAATGTCTGACCTAGCGCTGCCTTATGTGAAGGAGAGAAGAAATAGAGACGGGGGGGGAGGGACGGGGGGGGGGGAGATCTAAGGGGTGGGGTAGGAGATAGGAGACAGACCAATACCTAACACAAACACAACCTCACCCGACCCAACACTACATCACCACAACCCCACCCCCCCGCAACACGAACTCCCCACCACCCACAACACACACTACTCCCCACACAACAACCAACACAGCCAAAGAGAGAAGAAGAGGGAGAGACAAGAATTGATCACACCAACACACACTAACACAACACACACCCACACAACAACAGAACCAGACAAAAAAGAAGACAGAGTGGAGAGAGGGGGGTGGGGGGTGTATGGGGTTTGGGGTTGGGGGGGGGGGGGGGGGGGTGGGGTGGGAGGTGGGGGGTGTGGGCGGGAGGGGGGGGTGGGGTGTGGGTGGGGGTGGGGGGGGGGGGAAGGAGAGAACACTACACCCACACAACACACACACGAAGAGAAGGAAGAACGAGAAGAGAGAAGAGAAAGAGATAAGAAGAGAATGAATTCAAAGTTTTCCTGAGAGACAGACAGACGAAAAGAGATTGCGACAGAGACAAACACAGAGAGAGGAAAAAAAATATCAGGATACATCAAACAGTTTACACATAAAAACGAAGGGCCCATTTCGATTTTAATCTCTTTGAATTTCGAAACAACACGAAAAGTAAAAGCAATATTAACCCCCGCACGACTTGCTTGCCATACTAAAAACCAAAAAACCAACGCTTTCAAAGTTTCCAACCAAAACCAAAGATAAAAAAGTGAATAAAAAAAAACCTCTCTCATTTTCCCGTTCTCTCTCCCTTCTGTCTCTGTCGTCAGTCTTCCTGTACTGTCTCGTTCTTGCTTCCTCTTTCTTCGCGCCTCTCTCTCTCCCCCCCCCCCCCCTCCTCTCACCCTCCCCTCCCACCCCCCCCCCCGCCCTCCCCCCCCCCCCCCGCCCCCCCCCCCCCCCCCCCCTCACTCTCTCTCGTCTCAATCCCCTCTTCTCTCTCTCTTCCTCCCTCCTTCTCTCTCGCTCTCTCTCCCCCCTCTTCTCTCCTCTCTCTCTCCATACCCTCTTCTCTCTCTCTCTCCGCTCACTCCCTCCCTCCCTCCCACTCCCCACTTCCCTCTCCACTCGCTCGCTCTGTCTGTCTCCGTCGCTGTCTGGCTCCTGTCTCTCTCCTCCTTTCTCTTCGACTACTAACCGTACCCCGAACCCCCCCCCCTCCTCTCTCTGTCTCTCCTTTCTCTTGTCTCCTTCTCTCACGTCTCAGTCTCTGTCTCGCTCTCTCGCTCCTCATCTCTCTCCTCCCTCTCATCTCCTCACTAGTCCTCTCCTCACTCCTCCACTCCGTCTCTTCTCTCCTCTACTCTCTCTTCAATCCTCTTTGGGACTCAATCTGTCGTGAAAACTGTCTTAAATTCTCTCTCGCTCTCTCTCGTCTTCTGCGCTCCCCCCCCCCCCCCCCAGTCCCGCCCCCCCCTCCCAATGTGCCGTGTCCTCTCTCCTCCACATCCCCTCCCAACGGTAAACTCCCAACTCCATCCCATCCCTACTATCCCAACCCATACTCACTCCCCTGTCCTCTCTCTCGAATTAGATTTAGAATTTATCATCTGGTCCCTAAACCCCCACCCCCCCCCTCCCCGCTCTCTCTCGCTCTCCTCTCTCCCCCTCAGCGCGCAACAGATTAATAAGCAGGATGCCTGGTACATATAATCGAGCCACATGGCGTGACTCAGGGAAGCAGTGTTCTGCAGTTCCACCTGGTAACGAATTCTTCATACAGCACGGCGTTGATGGAGAGCACCGCCCACCCTTTGCCGGGCCACTGAAACCCCGTCCGTCCCCTGCTAACTGTGAGTGTAGAAGAGTTGAGGCTCCCTTGTCGGCAAGTTCTTTTTTTTTTTTTTTTTTTTTTGGGGGGGGGGGGGGGGGGGGGGGGGGGGGGGGTGGGGTGGGGGGGGGGGGGGGGGGGGGTGGGGGGGGGGGGGGGGGGGGGGGGGGGGTGGGGGGGGGGGGGGGGTGGGGGGGGGGGGGGGGGGGGGGGGGGGGGGGGGGGGGGGGGGGGGGGGGTCGTTTGTGGTTTGGATCTTTTTTGGTGGGTTTGTGGATCGACTGAGGGTTCCTGGTTTTTGGTTTTTTTTCTTTGATGTGTGTGTGTGTGTGTGGAAATAGTTTGGATGTGAAGAGAGCGAAGAGAGAAGAGTGAGAGAAGAAAGAGAGAGAGAGAAAAATAGAGAGAGAGAGAATGAGAGAAGAGAGAGAAGAGATGTAGAAAAAGATATACTTGAAAGGAAAACCCGGTTTAATGATGAAAGTTTTGCCAAATAGAAATAGTAAAATCTGAATGTAGATCTATAATATTAAAGAATCGTTGATCAGAGGTAACGCACCTGCCTATTTTTTTTTTTTGTGACCCAAAAACTTTTCCTTAACATTTTCCCACATCCACCAAACTGAATTTGTGGTCTGGGGTGAGATTTTTTTGATGGTGACATAAACCCGAATCGCCTGTGACCACACATGCCACGCTGTTAAAGAACCAACGTAAGGGATAATGTGGCCTGGGCATAATTCTTATAAAAAAAAAAAAAAAAGGAAGAAGAAAGGTTCCCCCGCCCCCCCCCCCACCCCCCCCCCCTCTACCCCCCCACCCCCCCTCCCACAACCCCTCCATCCTCCACCCCCCCCCCCCCCCCCCCCAACCACCAACAACAAACCTAAAACAGCACGTTGAAGGAAAACTTATTAAACAGGCAGAACAGAATATGATTAAAAAAATGGTGGCGCTGCTTTTGGGTCAATACGCTCTCCCGGAAGCACAGCCCGAATTCACAATTCGAGAACTACTGTCCTGTCATAAATTATATACAAATATTTGCCACAAAAAATTCTTGAAAGAAAATATCAAGGAAAAAGCCAATCAGTTTGTGTTGTTAGATTAGCCGCCGCGTTTAACGTCACTGTCGGTTTGCCCTAAGTTTTACACAGCACCACATTCGTCTCTGTCTGTCTACTGTCTCTCTCCCTTCCTCTCTCAGTCTCTTCCTCTGGGACCTACAACGGAAATGTGTTTCAAACTTGTTTTCAAAGGAAATCAGGAGGCCACCGCAAAACACTGACCCCAGCTCTTTACAGGCCACAAAATTGAAAGAAAACTGTCGCCAACGATGCCATCATTGCATTGGGAGAGGAAAGGAGAAGGGGGGAAAAAACACTTTAAAAAAAACACCCACAAAAATCTTCGCGCTCTCCCACTAAGAAAAGGCGCCCACCAGGCGTGCTACAGTTTTCATTTCTCTGGCTCCCTCCCAACATAGCATCGAATCAACAACAACAAAAAACCAACAAAAACAAAAAAATACTCTAGCATTTTGAGACTCCCCAAGTCATCTGTCCGCTTTCTAAAATGAAGACTGATGACTCAATCGTTTTTGCCCAAGCACAGAATGGCGTCCCGCGTTCTGATTGGCCCCCCCCCCCAGTGCGTGCTCGCGACGATTGGCGGGATAGGACCCGAAAGCGAGGCAGCACGTGTTTTTCATCTGTGGACAAGTTTGGGCTTTATTTGCTCCCAGTCCTCTTTTGATAGTTTTTGGGTTGTTTTCTTTTTTTTGCTTTGGGGGGTGGGTGGCTCATTTACGTCACGCGAACTGCATTTCTGGGAGCGTTTTCGGCATGACTACGCTGCGCTGGTTACGGCGAAGTATTCTGTTTCTGCCGATCCTTTCTCAATCTGTTCTTGTCTGTCGCGTCAGTTCGGCGAGTCTTTCTTCCTTTCCTCCGCGGTTGTGTCTTTCTATTGGAAAAACATGGGGCGTTTTATGAGGAAAACGTGTGTGGGGACTCTTTGTTCTGGCGGCCCTGCTGTCAGTTTTAACTGAGACCTCATCCTTTTTTGTTGTGTGTGATTTCCTTGACAAAAGGGAATTGGCTTGACAGAGATGATCTGCTTGACAAAGGAAATGCATTCCAAGAGATTTGGGAGGGAAAATTGGAAGAAGGATGAGGGATGTGGGATGTGTTGTTGTTGTTATTATGACGTGTTTAGCTTGGGTGATTGAATGTTTGGTTGTTAATGTTTGAAATGAATGGTCGCTTCCATCAAATGTTGAAAAAAAAGTCCTATGTGTGTTGTGTGAGAGAGAGAGAAAGGGGGACGGGGGATAAATGACAGACATATATGTACGTATACATGGATATGTCGGTTCATAGGTGCAATGGTGCCTTCTTGTATTATGTTCTCTGTCTGTCCGTCTAACTTGTCTGTCTCTCATGTATAATGTATATCTGTATGTGTCTTTCTGCGTGTGTTCTTGCTTGTGTATGCGCTCTGGCTCTGTGTGCGCGCACACATGCGTTTGTGTATATACGCATGAAAGGAGACAGCGCTGGAAGATACGGTCAACCCTTTCCCCCTGGAAAAACAAAACCTATCCAGATGACAGTGACGTTAAACGGTTCGGCCAAGCCCCAGGCCGAAAGAGGAGACCATGGAATCTCCCCTCCCCATCCATACCAGTACGTCTGTCATATTAGTCCCGGGATCACATCAGTTATTCCGCTAGCTCAGTAACGGAGAAAGGAAAAGGAACGGGCGAGGGAGGGAGGGAGGGAAGGAAGAAGAGAGGTCTAACGAAAACGAATACAAACCGCTTACCGAAATGAATTACCCAAACCCACAGTCTTCAGATAGAGAAAAAGCTAAGACAGGGAGAGAGAGAGAGAGAAATAAAAACGGTCTCAACTAAAACCAGGGCAAGGAGAAGGAAGAAAAGCTTCAGCGCGAGATATATATCATAAAAACCCAAGACAGCAAGTATTTCGTAAAATTAATATTAATTAGCCAGGGAGCCCGGGACGGTCGGGGAGGGGAATTCCAGGAGGGGATCTACCCCTGATAGGCAGGGGGCAAATGGGGGAAGAATCCCAAGAGCGCCTGTACTGACTGGGCTGGTTGGAAAAGCTTATCTGGACATTCTGCGTGCATCGCCCCTCCGCCCGCCCGCCCGCCTTCTGCGTCCCGCTTGATATGACTTGCAAATGTACCACGCGGCGGTGACTGGCGGAAATCGTTCAGATCCACGGCCAGGTCTAGCTAGGCTAGGCCTAGTAGTATTCCAGGGAGAAGAAGTTGGTTGCTTCTTACTGAGAGAGAGAGAGAGAGAGAAAGCAGCAACCTGGACTCTCTCCTCTCCTGCGATTGATAGAAAAAAAAGAAAAAAAAGATGTGTCTTGCCTTTTTGTCTTTGTAATAAAATCTACCGACTTTTCTCTCTGTGTGTGTGTGTGTGTGTGTTTGTGTGTGGTGTGTGTGTGTTGGTGTGTGTGTGTGTGTGTGTTTTTAGAGTGTGTTTATTTTTGGGATTGTATGGGTATACATCATAACTTTGCATTTTTGTTTTCTATTTTTATTTTTCTTAAACAACTAATACCCCCCCCCCCCCCCCCCCCCCCCTTTCTTCTTCTTCTTCTCCTTTCTTTCTTTTCTTTTTCTCCTTTTTTTTTTCTCCCTTTTCCTCCCTTGTTCTCTTGGAAAAGTTCTTTTCTTCTCCTCTAAACCCCCTTTTCCTCCTTTATTTCCTTTTGATTTATTAATCTTCAATAACAGTTTATTTTTATTTTTTAAAAATAAAAAATAAAATATAAAATAAAATAAATAATATAAATAAAAAAAAATATTTTAAAAAATGTTTAATTTCGTTATAACTGGGGGTTTTTTTAAACCAACAGTTTTGGACAAAAACCCCACACACTAAACACTCACTCACCACCCACTCTCCCATCTCTCACCCCTCCCCACACACACAAATAGATTTCTAGAGAAAGAGAACAGGAAGATTGATTGAAGGGGGGAAGCGATGTTAATGTCGTTTATTAACTCTGTTTAAAAAACGGTTCGTCAATATAAATTGGCTGGAGGGGGGAAGAAAGAAAGAAAGGAAGGAAGGAAGGTAGCGTGAGTGCTTGTTGTAGTTCAAGTAAGTACACTCCATGCGGTGTGTGGCCTGGGTACTACGCTACATGGCTACATCGATAGTTTTGCTGTAGAAACTTGGTGTCTTTTGTCTCTGGCTCCATCTCTCTGTTTTTCCTCTGTCTTTCCGTACCTTTGCCCCGTGTCTGTGTGTTTATCTACAGGTCTCTCGGTCTATACTCGTCTCTCTCCATCTTTGTTTCTCGTATCGTGTGCTGATTTCTCTCCTCTCTCTCTTCTCCTCATTCATCCTCTTTTCCTTCCCCCTTCCTCTTTCTCCCTCCCCGTCTCTGGTTTGCCACTTTTTTTCTTGTGTAATATAAAATTTCTTTTTATCCTCCCCCAAACCCCCCTTCACTATTTCCAACCCCAACCAAGGTTGAACATCCCATTATAAAAATTCCCGTGGTTTTTTTTTAAAATTGGAAAAATTATTAATTAATATTTATTAATTTTATTACAAACTACCCTTTACAAATAAATGAAGAAACCCCCAAATGCCCCCCCCCCCCCCCCCCTCTTTTTTTTTAATTTAGAAATACTAAACGGCTGCCCTCCTTTATGGAGGTACCGACTGTAAAAGAGAAGAAGGGGCAACCCCCGCCCGTGAGTTAGCTATTACTTCGGACTGCCAAGGCATAAGGTGCGGTAGGGGAACGACGGTTTTAAAAGGGGGGGTGTGGATTTTTGGAGTGTAAATTGTGGTAGGAGGAGGATCAGGTGTATAACCTTGGTGTCGTGGGGTTGGGTTCAGTGGTGGGAGGGTCCCTGTTTTGTTGTTGATTGTTTCATGGGGGTTTTGTTGGGTTGTTGTTTTTGTTTTCATGTTGTTTTTGTTGTTCCTTGTTTTTTGTTGTTTTTTTTTTCTTGTTTTTTTTTTTTTTCTCTTCATTTCTTCTTCTTTCTTCTTCTTCTTCTTCTTTTTATTTTTTTTCTTTTTTCTTCACTCCAAATTTTTTCTTCTCTTTATCTGTTTTTTTTTTTGTAGCTTTTGTTTTTTTTGTTCTTATCCTTTGGTTCGTTGTTAAAATTGTTCGAATTTCAAGAAAAGCCAAAACAGCCATCATTTACACACCACGCACAAACAAAACAGACACAGACAGAGACACACAAAACACACAGACAAACACACACACACCACACCACACCGGCATTACTTTATATGAAGATTTGGAGAAACACACGCACGCACGGAGAGAGAGAGAGAAAAGAGAGAGAGGAGAGGAGAGAGAGAGAGAGAGAGAGAGAGAGAGAGAGAGAAGACAGACAGACAGACAGACAGACAGACAGACAGACAGACAGACAAAGACCCACATACAGACACACTGATAGGCGCACAGACAGGCGCACAGCACAGCCAAACAGACAGACAGGGGTTGTATAGAGGTCGAGACTTATAAGGCCCCCCTGAAGGTGTGTGAATAACCCAAGGAGAAAGATAGTGCCTCATTCATGATGAAGAATATAGAATAGCCATCATCAATAGAGGTTGTTAATTCTCCTTACAAAGAATATAGCTCTGCTAGTGTCGCAACAGCTGTGATGGGGTTGAGAGGAGGAGAATGGGCAATTTTTGGGGGTAGGTAGGGGTGGGGGGAGAGAGAGAGGTAGAGTGAGTGTTTGTTGTGAGGGGGACAGAGAGAAAGAGACAGAGACTTCCTGTTTCAGTGTTAAAAATTTTTTTTTTTAATCTCTTTGTCTGTGGTGTGTGTGTGTGTGTGTGTGTGTGGTGTTGTGTGTGTGTGTGTTTGGTGTGTGTGTGTGTGTGTGTGTGAGAGAGAGAGAAGAGAGACAGAGAGAGAGAGAGAGAGATTCTCTGTCTGGAGATTCTCTGTCTGTCTGTCTCTCTCTCTTCTCCCCTCCCTCTCTCTGTCTCTCTCTCCCCCTCTCTCTGTGAATCACATTCTATCATAAAGGTGGAAGGAAATCTGTTGCGGGGACCTTCTGACCTTTGCAAGCTGTTACCAAAGCCGTGACAAAGGGACACCACCCACAAGAGATGAGCTCCCTTCCTCCTAGGCACAGAGTTGCCTTCCTAGCTATGAAATGGTAATTGGAGTGCCTGCGGGAAAAGAAAGAGTTAAGGTCGCCGAGGCCATTATTAGTAATAATAAGTTTGGTTGTTTCTGTTGTTTTGTTGTTATTTTTCTGTATATATGTTCTTTTAGCCTGCCCTTCAACCAAAAGACCCCCACCCACCCCCCAAATTAATGTATTGTTGTGAGAGTCGTCTTTTCGTGGAGAATATGATACAGGCGCCTTTATTAGATCTTTGAAGTTACTTTGGTTTTGTGTGTGTTGTGTGTGTGTGTGTGGTGCGTGGTGTGTGTGTGTGTGTGTGTGTGTGTGTGTGTTGTGTCTCACGCTTCGCTCGCACGCTTGCTCGTTTCTTCTTTCTTTCCTGGAGTGTGTGGTGTGTGTGTGTGTCTCTGTGTGTATGTATGTGACTGTGTGTGAATGAGAGTGTGAATGAGTGTGTGTGTCTATGTGTGTGTGTGAGAGAGAGAGAGGGAGGGAGGAGGGGAGGGAGAGAGAGAGAGGGGGGGATACATGTATACATACATATGAGAAGAGGAAGTGAGGAAGAGTGAGAGACAGAAACATACAGACAGACAGACAGACATCCACATTCACCCTTCCTCCACCCCACATACAATCTCACACTCTCTCTCTCTCTCTCTCTCTCTCTCCCTCATCTCTTCTCTCCCCCTTTTTCTCTCTCTCTCTCTCCTCTCTCTCTTCTCTGTATCTCCTCTCTCTTTCTCTGTGTCTCTTTTTTCTCTCTCTGTCTCTCTCTCTCACCACACACCTTCACACACGCGCACACACGCACACACACAAACACCCCATCACACACACATACACACAAACTCTCTCTCTCACACGCACACACATTCACTCACTCACTCAAAAAAAAGCGAGAGAGAGAAAGGTCGACACGAACTGCTAGCGGTAGAATTAATATAATACCACACGAAACGCGAAGAAGCTTTTCTATGATTTACTCTCTTTTGAGCTGATCGATCGACCATAGCTTGTGTGTTTCCCTTGGATGGGGTAGCCTATGACAGGGTTGGAGTCGTGACCGCTTTGCTTACAATATGATTGGGATTATATTGCATTATGTAGATCACTGAGTGTGAATAGACATTGTTGTGTGGTAGGTATGAAAGAATATTGTAATTTGTTTTGGAGGAAGGAAGTCGTTAATTGTAAAATGGTTCCTGTGGTTATTGCTAAGTAAAGTGGTGGTTTGGAGGGTTTTTTTTATTTGAGTGGGGGTGGGGGTTCCGGTTAAAAAAAAAAGTTTGTTATTCTTGCTTCTTATGTTAACGAGTGTGTCTAGTGCAGTACATAGCGCGCGCGCGCGCGCGCGCGCGCGGAGAGAGAGAGAGAGAGAGAAGAGAGAAGAGATGAGAGAAGAGAGAGAGAGAGAGAGAGAGAGAGAGGGGAGAGAGAGAGAGAGAGAAGGGGGGGGGGAGGCAAGAAAGAGAGAGAGGGGGGAGAGGCGAGAGAGTGAGTTTTCTGACTCTATTATTGCGAAATGTTCATTGTATCATTGATTGCGTATCCAGCTCTATAACAATTTCAAACTCTCTTTCTCTGTCTGTCTCACCGTCTCTCATCTCTCATTCCCCCCCCCCCCCCCCCCCTCTCTCTCTCTATGGTCCCTTCCCTCTCTTTCTCTACTCCCCCCCCCCCCCCCCCCCCCCTCCCTCTCCTCATCTCTCCGCACAGACACAACTTGATACACGCGCTGGCGCCTGTGTGTGTTGGGAATGATCATACATGCAAAGACACCCCCCCCCCCCCCCCCCCCCCCCACACACACACACACACACGCACACGTGCGCGCGCTACACGTAGAAACGACCATGGATACACACGTGGGCATTTTTTCCCACGTCTGCACAGTTTTATTAATAATAATAATTTGTTTTTAAAAAGCGTGGGAATATCTTACTTGAAGTCGGGAGATGAAGGAAGGTCGCGGAGGAGAAGTTAAAAGGAAGAAAAAACTGCGACTAGTTCTTATCGCTCATCACAGGTACCCACCCGACACTACACAGGCAAGCTTCAGATCTCCTCCGATCAGCACACACCCCTCCTCACCACCCTCTCACTACCCTCCTCTCCCGCCCCCGCTTCCCCCACTCCTCCTCCTCTCACCATCTGAACCCTTGAGGTCATCTCGAGGCATGAACACACGGGTGTGTGTGTGGTGGGGGGTGTGTGTTCAGGCTCGCCTTTCACACGCCAGGAGATTGGAACCCTGGGGGCAGAGATGTGACTCCACTAGGGGTAAATATTGTTGGGCCAATATCTCCCGCCACCCCCCTACAGTGCTGCTGGCATCAGGCGCAACAGTGTTGAGGGGCGTCGTCGTCGTTGTCGTTGCTGTTGATTTTCGCCGGATCTTCAGCAGCTGTTTATGACGCTGGTAATTCTCGGTTGCAAATGAGTGTTTTGCGAAAAAGGGTTTCCTAAATTAATATTTTTTCCCCTGAAAATAAATTTTGGAAGCATGCGTTTTTGAGGCTGGATTTTATTGGGAAACCTAAGGTGAATCCATCCGAAGGGTGTCTTTAAAATTAAAGAAGAAGAAAAGAAGAAGAAGAACAAGAACAAGAAGAAGAACAAGAAAGCAAAACAACAAACAAAAGCAAAATCCTGCAGAACTTTTATTCTGTTTTGTAACAGCAACATCTTCACATGTTTGTTGCCAGATAGTCTAGTTTCAAGGCCTGTCGTATGTTCTAGTATTAAACTACCAAAGTTGTTGTAAAGACAAAAATTCAGGAGTAACTAGTGTTGCACAGTGCAGGTTTTAATCAAACAGTAGGCTTTACTCAAACCAAGTTAAGTCAAGGCATTTCTCGATGTATCGTTTCCAGGTCTTGGTTTTTTTGTTGTTGGTTTGTTGTTTGGGTGTGGGGGTGGCCGTGAGGGGTCGTCTTGTCCAGTATCTCATTATAAGACTTTGGTCTCATTTTACTACTGATTTGAGAGATGACCAGGCCTCATACTCCTCTTCTGCCTTGCTATGTTCCTGAGTAAAACCCGGGTATTTGGCGGCCGCCCTCCCTCTCTCACCTCCTAGACAGACCAGTAAACAAGGCGGTCAGCAAATAAACGAAACCGTTGACGTCCATACCAAGGATACCTACCTCCCTGCTATAAGGTAACGGGCCAGGGAGGAAGGAAGCCATCCACACACAGCCAGGCAGGGCAGGGAGCAGGATCGTGGGAGGGGAGGGGTTCCCGGCCCATTATCGCACTGGTGTTCATTAGCGCCCGGCCATTCCGGGCCAGGTTCTTGGCCGGCCGGCTCCAGCCTCCTCCTCCTCCTCCCCACCCCCTCCTCCTCCTCCTCCTCCTCCGCCTCCCCCTGACGTCTGTGTAGTTGTAGATCTTGTCCATCACATCTCTGGCACCATCGGTATGCAAGCAAACAGCGCGACTCACTTATCGCCTTCATTAGCCTCCCGGCGGGGGCGGAAAGGTATAAACCCCCTGGACCAAAAAGTTCCCCTGTACCTCTCTATCTCTCCCTCAACCCAGGCTAGCTCGTGGACATGCATACATGTATAGGCTATCTGATGGCTTCAACCTCCCCCCCCCCCCCCCCCCCCCCCCCCCCCCACCCCCTTCCCCCTCTCAGGTCGGGCTGCTGCTGCTGGTGCGGCAGACTAAACCGACCTGCCATCATAAATTTCATCCTGCAGATTCTCTGGTCTTGACCAGCTAGACGGGAAGAGGAGCACAGGTGAGCTTGCAGGCCGCCAATTAGGGGCGATAAGTTTGTGGCAGGGGGGCTACGCCTGACGTGTTTGAGAGAGAGAGAGAGAGAGAGAGAGAGAGAGAGAGAGAAGAGAGAAGAGAGAGAGAGAGCGCGGTCGGTCTGGGAGTGCAAAGATATCGATAAGGGGTCAGGGGGGTTGTGGCGAGACAGCTTCAATAAACAGCTGCTGCTGCTGCTTGTGTTGATGCAGTCAAGTGAGACGATGCAGTCAGAGAGAGAGAGAGAGAGAGAGAGAGAGAGAGAGAGAGAGAGAGAGAGAGAGCGATGGGTATCGTTGGGCTGGACGGGTTGGTTCTCGTGTGTGTTTTAGATGGGAGATGGTTCGGGACAATATTGTTGAACTGGGTAGGAAGGGCGGGGGAAAAGTGTGGAAAATCAACAGGGTTTGATGTTTCTGTCTGCGTTCTTGTGCACATGTATGTATCGTATCGTCTGCTTGTCGGCAGTGCATGCATGCACGCATACGTATGTATGTAGTGTATGAGAGAGCACATTTACTGTCTCGCACGCACTGACTGATGTAGTAGGCTGATATTTTATTCTCTATGTCTGTGTTTTGTTTGTGTCTGTCTTTGCCTATCATCTTTTTTTCTTTCTTTCTCTTTGAGTTTGCCTCTCTGTCTCTGTCTCTGTCTGTCTTTCTCTCTCTTTCTGTCTGTTTCCATGTCTGTCTGTCTTGTCTCTCTGTGTCTCTGTCTCTGCCTCTCACTCTCTCTATCTCTGTTTGTGTGTCTCTGCCTGTTTGTCTGTCTCTCTCCCTCCCTCACACTCACACACACACATGCACGTGCTCGCGTGTACACACACACACACACACACACACACACACACACACACACACACACACACACACACACTCAGTCTATCAGTCTTTCTGTGTGTCTGTCTCTCCCCCACCCACACCCTCTCCCTCCCTCTTCCTTCCTCTCTCTCTCCCTCCTTTCTGCCCCCCCGCCCATTCTCTTTTTTTCTAATGCAAGGCGACACGTAGTGGTCTTTATCACAAAGTGAAACTGGGTACACACACTCTCTTCCCTCTCTCTCTCTACAAGAGAAGAGGGTTTGAGCCAGTACAGTTGGCAGCAGCATGTATGTATGTATAGCCTACATCTTGAACACGAACGAAATGATGAACGGCACCAAGCGATGGGCGATGAAAAGAAACACTTTCTTGTCAAGTGCACAGAGGGGAGGGAGGGGGTGGAGGAGGGGAGGATGAGAAGATACAGTTTTGGTGATAAGTTTGAAAAATGCACACTACTGCTGCTTGTCTGATAGATAATGAAAGGAAAGGAATGAGGTTAGTTAGTGTTGTGTGTGTGTGTGTTGTGTGTGTTGGTGTGGTGTGTGTGTGTGGTATGGTGTAAAGTGTGTGTATGTTGTATGTATCTATGTATGTATGTTGTATTATATATATATTATTTATATATATATATATATATATATATATATATATATATATATATATATAGAGAGAGAGAGAGAGAGAGAGAGAGAGAGAGAGAGAGAGAGAGGAGAGTGGAGAGTGTGTGTGTGTGTGTGTGTGTGTGTTTAGATAGACGTAGTGAACCCATACAATTGGAAACTAACTCTACAGTTCACCGTTATTTTGCTCCTGCTCCCCCCCCCCCCCCCCCCCTCTCTCTCTCTCTCTTCAGAGTTCACTCTCACTCTCTCCCTTCCTTCTTCCCTCCTTCCCTCCCTCCCTCAAGAAAACCTATGTCTTCACCCCCCACTTGCACTGTCCCCACCCTTCAAAGAAAACCCTATCCGTTCCCCCTGCCCCCAAACTATTCCTAAGACACAGCTCAGAGCCAGTTTAAGATCTGTTCAACTCACAACACTGATCTCTATCCATAGACTTCGTCTCTTGAAAACGAAAACAGTGTCATAACCTAGACATTTTCTTTTCTTTTTTTTTTTTTGGCTCTTAGATCCTCACAGTAAATTGTTGTAGTGATTTTCTGGAAACAACATCGTCAGTGCAGCACCCACCCCCCCCCCCCCCCCCCTACCCCACCCCCCCCTCCACCACAACCATTCTTGTGACTGGTGTAGTGTAATATCAGAGACAGTGTGGTTTTACAAGGGCTATCCTATGGTTTAATTGGAGCATGTTCCAGACGGGAACCGCCCATAGAGAAGAGAGGCTGGCAGACTGAGGGATATAGATGGTTATGGCTCTATCTTTGGTATCTATGGTCAGGACAGATAAATCTTCAAGGTCTCTCTAAAGATCCTGTATGTACCAAGCCTCCCTAATGGGGATCGTGGAGAGGAGAGAGAGGGGGAGAGAGAGAGAGAGAGAGAAGAGAGAGAGGTGAGAGAGGAAGAGAGAGGGGAGAGGATAAGAGGAGAGAGAGAGAGAGAGATTTGGGGGAGCAGGAGGAGCAGTATCTGAAGGCTTAATCCTCGATTTATCAGACCATGGCCTCCCAAAGGCACTTAGGCAGTCCCCATCCCTCTCCACCCCCCTGAAAGGAAGATGAAACGCACTTGACCCATCTTCTTGTCTCCCCACTCCCAGAACACCCACCACCACGCTTTTGGAATGAGGAGGAAGAGAAGAAGGATGAGGAAGAGGGGGAGGGGAGAGAGAGATGAGAGGGAGAGAGAGAGGAGAGGAAAGGAGAGAGGAGAGGGAGAGAGGAGAGAGGAGAGAGAGGAGGAGGGGAGAGAGAGAGAGAGATGTGGGGAGATGTGAATGAGAGAGGAGAGGGGGGGGGGGGGGGGGGGGGAGGAGTGAGAGAGGAGGAGAGGAGAGAGAGAGGAGATGTGGAGATGAGAATGAGAGAGGAGGGGGTGGTGGAGGGGGGGAGGGGGAGGGAGAGTGAGAGAGAGAAAGAATGTGGTGATGTGAATGAGAGAGGAGAGAGACAGACAAACAGACGAATGTGGACATGTGAATGAGAGAGAGAGAGAGGGAGGGAGGGAGGGATTGGGGGGGGGGGGGGGGTAGAGATGTGAATGAAGGGGCTGCTTAATGACTACTGACATGATGATAGTGGGCGCATGTGAAGTCAATGAGTCTGGGTTTGGATCTTTCCAGGGGGTTTAGTAAGTAAGGGGGATTTAGTCCAGGTTATTGTGTGTGGTTTTTTTTTTTTCGGGGGGGGGGGGGGGGGGGGGGGGTTGGTGTGTGGTTTTTGTTTTTTGGGGGGGGTTGTCTGTTCTTGTTGCATGTTCCTGGCCCGATGGCTCCCATTTTTGGGGGATGAGGGTTTGATCCTAGGGAGCTTAATGGTGAAGGTGATGCAGTGGGAGTCAGATATGATTAGTTGAAGGCGGTGAGAAAATTAACGTGTTCTGTAGTTGTGTGTGTGTGTCTTTCTCGCCCTGGGCAGACAAAGAGTGCTGTAGGCAAGCTTGTCTCTTTTCTTCCTCTTTGCCTGTGTTAGGTGTGCGTGCGTGTGTGTGTGTAGGGGGTGTGAGGGAGTGTTTGTGTGTGGGATTTTTGGGGGGTATTTTATTCTTTTATATCGAGAATAATGGAATAAGCACGTATGTGGGTTTTTTTTACACCCAGTCCCCGTGTGTATGTAGTTTTGTCAATTCTGTCATCTATTCCAACCGGCACACAATGGCCTACTCTTAGAACGGAACAGGATTTAAACGTTTATGCGAAGATTGTTCTTCCTGCGTTCGCAAACGGGACTGGGGTTATAGTCTAAACCAAAGGATGTGGTGAGTGTGTATGTTAGTGGTGTTTGAAAGAGAGAGAGGAGAGATGAGAGAGAGAGAGAGAGAGGGGGAGAGATGAGAGGAGAGAGAGAGAGAGGAGAGGAGAGAATCAATCAATCAATCAACAATCAATCTTTATTTTTCAAGGGTAACAGAATAAGCATGCGCAGAGAGAGGAGAGAGAGAAAAGAGAGGGAGAGAGGAGGGTTCGTGGAGAGAGAGAGAGAGAGGAGAAGGAGAGTGGGGAGAGGAGAGAGAGGAAGAGAGAGAGAGAGGCCGACGGACGGACAGAGGGACAGAGTGAAATGACATGACTTTAATGGTGTTTGCAAGGTCTTGGCAATAACAGGGTGAACTTGACCAGCGGAGAGAATTCATTTCGTCCATTGCGTGGTGAAAGGCCATTAGCCTAGCGCTGCACAGAGAGTAGAGGGCTAAGGTGACTGCTGTTTTCTTCTTCTTCTTTGAGAGTTCCTTCCTTCCTTCCTCCCTCCCTCCCTCCCTCCCTCCCTCCTTTCTTTCTTTCTTTCTTTCTGTCTTTTTTTCGTTCGTTCTTTCTTGCTTTCTTGCTTACTTTCTTTCGTTCTTTCATTCTTTCTTCTGAGGTTTTTTTGTATTTTTCTAAGTCGAGTTTATTCCTTTTCTTTCTTTTCGTTTTGTCTTTCTTTCATTCTTTTACTTTTCCTTCTTTCCCCCCTTTTCCCTTCCTTCCTTCCTGCCTTTTTTTTTTTCCTTTCTTCCTTTCTGCCTTTTTTCCCTGTTTTCCCTTTCCCTTCTTTCCACCCTCCATCCATCCATCCTTCCTTCCTTCCTTATAGTCTTTGGTTTTTCTTACCTGCCTGTTTGGGTTTTGTTTGTTTGTTTTTTATTCTTTCAAATGTTAATGCTGTTTGGCAGATAATGAATGCCATAGTATGATGCAAGACAGTGAGAGTAGTGGAGGATGGGTTGATGCTGAAGTAAACTGCTGCACCCTTAGCCTCAGTCTCTCCACCTACGTTTAGGGCACACGTCCAGTAATTTCCCCTTCATCTTCCCATTTTGGTCGTTTCTGTCTCTGTCTGCGTCTGTTTATCCGTCCTTCTGTCTGTTCGTCTCTCTGTCTGTCTTTCTGAATGCCTGTCTGTCTGTATTTTTGTCTGTCTTCTGTTTTTTTCTCTCTGTCTCTCTCCCCTCCTTCAAACAGCCCCTTTCCCCCCTCCCTTCTGTTGTTGTCTTGTCTCTTCCTTTCCCTCTCCGTCTCTCTCCTCTTCAAAAAATCCCTCCTTCCCTCTGTATGTCTGCCTTTGTTACTGTTATCTCTTGTCTGTCTGTGTCTTTCCCTTTCTACCTCCTCTGTTTCCCTCTTTCCCCCTCCCCCTCCCCCTTCCCCCTCCCCCAGCGATTGGAAATACCCTCCTGTTTGGATAGAGCTTGTTAGACTTAATTGGCCCCAAGACCCTGGGGGTCGCTAAGTCACTCACACCCCCACACACAAACACAACCCACACAACTCCAACACCAACAAACAACAACACACCCCAAAACCCCACACCACCACCCAACACAACACCCATCACGTACACCACCGTACACACACAAAACAGACTCAAACAACACCACCCGCCCCACCCCAAACCCCACACACACACACTCTTTTCTTTCACACCAACCACAAATACACACCCAACCCCACACACTTTCTTCTCTCTCTCTCTTCTCTCACAAACACCACACACCCCACACCACAACACACCACACACACACAAAACAAACACAAACCCACAAACACAACACAATTTCCCTTTTTATTTGGGGGTCTTTGGCCGAGTAGGGAAGAAAAGAAGACAAGGCCTTACAGGCCCCCACTATGAAACCACCTTACAGACGGGTTTGTGTAGGGGAGGAGGGGAGGACCCCGTAGTTGTATATGTAGCCCCAGGACACACCTGGAAATAGCCCATGGTAGCTTTTAGCAATGAGTAGAGTGTTTGGAAGCTTTGGGGGAAGGGGGGGGGGGGGGGGGGGGAAGGAAGGGTGGGTGGGTTGGAGGGGGGGGGGGGGGGGGAGGGAGGAGGGGGGTTCAAGGGTCTTTGGAGCCATTAATTTTTGGCAGGTAGGGTTAATACCGAATGAATGATAATCTTTCTTTATTCTATTTTTTAAGGGTAACAAATAACATTATTTCCTTTTTTTTCATCCTCCCGGACAATGTGTTTGTGTTGTGTTTTTTTTTTTTTTTTTTTTGGGGGGGGGGGGGGGGGGGGGGGTTGACGTTGAGGGGGAATGGTTGTGGTGGTAGGTAGTGGTGGAGGTAGTAGGGTTGTGGGGTGATGGATGGTGGGGTTTATGCAGTTTTGGGTTTGGGGTGGGGGGGATGGGGGGGGGGGGTAAAGGAGTGATGAAATTGATATAAATGTCATGGAAGATGAGTTCTTTTACCGTGATCACGAGTTTAACATTGGCGTAGGTTTAGGCTGGGGTTATATGTTTGGCGAGTGTGAGTGTGTGTGTGAAAAAGATTTTGTGTGTTATTATTGATATTCTTTTTCATATCTGATTGTCTGTCTCTGGTTGTCTCTTTTTCGGTTTCTGTCTGTCTGTCTTTCTGTCTCGTATTGTCTGTCTGTATGTCTCTCAGTTGTCTCCATGTCTGTAGCCTTCTCTCTCTGTTCTCTCTCTCTTCTTCTTTCTCTCCTCTCTCTCTCTCTCTCCCTCTCTATCACACCACACACATGACACCACACAAACTCACACCACACACACCACACCACCACCACACCCACTACCACTCACCACACCACACAATTCAACCCCCACCCCCCTATCACCCAAACAACACCCTCCCCCCCTACACACACACACCACTCTCTACTTCACTACCACAGCTCCAGAGATAAAGAAACAAAAGGACGAACTTCTCTATCGAAAAAACCGCGACGCTCATTGCTCGCTAATTACCCGCGAAAGTCAAGGGTGTGCCGCGAGTTGTCTCCCGTAGTAGCTGGGACAGGTGTGTTTAATCGCTGGTTAAAACATAGGGGCGAGGTGCACCGGTGTTTATTTTCCGCCAGGGGGGCAATATTAGGGGTAGGGGGGCATAAACAGCTGGCAAAAGGGGGGCTATTTATTATATTGGGTGTCAGACAGCTGTCTTGAGCTGGGCTTGAGCACTTTAGCTTGCCAATGAGGGTTTACAGTATTGAGTAAAACGGTTGTGGGTTTTTTGCTCTATTTGATGAGGGGATGATTGAAAGAAGGGGGTGGGGTTGCTGTTTAGGGGTGTTTAATTCAAAGTTTGTTCGATCTGGGTAATACTAGATTCAAAGCATCTGCATCAGCATCAGATTCATCATCATCATCATCATCATCATCATCATCATCATCATCATCATCATCATCAACATCAAGAACAACAATACACAAAGAACTAAGGACTAATGATTACCGTCGCAGAAGTGTGATATTTCTTTGTGTGTGTAAAAATAGTGTAAGAAGTGAAAGATTCGATAGTGGGTGTGGTGTGGTGTGTGGTAGTTGTGGTTGTGGTAAGTTGTGTGTGTGTGTTGTTGTGTGCGTACGTGGTGCGTTGTGCGTGCGTGTGTGCGTTGTGTGTGTGCTACGTGTGTTAAAGTCAGCTGAGGTGGTTATTATGGTTTCATGAGTGTTTGTTACGTTAGTTTGGCAGGAGCAAAAACCACTTTAGGTTGTACTGTTGTTATCCACTTCCCCTGCCCCCTCCCCCTACCCTCGTACTTTCAATCTTTGCTCCACCACTGGAGCAGTAGCCCTCGTTTTAGGCGGTGTTTATGTCACTGAGGTCAAGACTAGAGCAATCAAGTATTGACTGACCTCGGATCAAGCAAACCTGCTCTTTTTACCTGCCACCTGCTGTAGCTTGGCTTCTGTCGTCATGCTGAGAGGCAAAGACCTTTCAAATAATATGAGTGCGAAGTTTTGATCGAAGGGAATGAGACAGCTCAGGGTCGGAGGGGCGTGGAGGTGGGGAGGAGGGGTGGTAGCCTTGTGATTTGAATCTCACGTTCATGAACTGGTTGTGTTCTTGAGGGTGCGGGTTCCAAGCCGCTTGTGTATCTAT
>CM054142.1:40777102-40779602 GCA_028751875.1 Rapana venosa
CCTTCCCTTGTTTTCTCTCCCGCTTTTCCCCCCTCTAATTCAAGCGCTGTTCCTGCTGTAAGACAACAATCACCGTGATCAGTCTTCTGCACGTTTTTATTTCGAGAATTTTCAATGAGGTCTGTGTCAATCAGCTCTTCACTGATTTTGCTTCTTTTTGGAGGGGCTTCTATGGGTAAACATGTTTATCTCAACGCAAATAGGGATGAATATACTGTTTGATAACATCTAGTTTGACCCAAATGTTGATAACCACACAGATTCAACATTTCGCGGGGAATTTTTTATTATTATTATTGACTGGACGCTTGAAAGCTTGATCAGTCAGGCAAGAAGGAAAACAGAATAATGAGTATCGTATTCCTTTCATCTCCTCCCCCCGGAGGTAGCTTTAAACTTGATCATCAAGGGAGGACGGTGTCAGAGGAAAGCCATCTTCATAATCTGGTGGTGGGGTCCTGTCTGTGAGTGGTCAAGTCACTCGCTGTTTACGGCTTGCAGGCCAGGTACAAAGCCCCTGTCCAGCGACGTGGACATTGTCCAGACCTCCTCCTCCCCATTTCCATCTGGAACAGCAAATGCGGAGCGAGAAATGGAGAAAGATGGGCCGGGGATGGATGAGTTTGTCTGTCATTGATACCCTCTTGCTGCTGGAGAAGAAAGACTCCATCCCTCCTCCTTCACGTCCATCTCCCCGTCCACTTGCCCTCTTGGGGGGAACTGGCGGGGGTTCTTTGATGAGGCAAATCCTTTTAGCAGGACCCCCTTGGTCCACTTTAGCCAATGGGTGGTGGTGTGGAGAGGGTGGGGGTGTGTGGTGGGAGAGACTGCGGAGTGGGGAAGGTACTAGTGTAGACCTGGAACCAATCTATCAGGGGGCAATGATGGGCTGCAGGCAGGCAAGCTTGAAGTCATTTCTGCCTCTGGTGCCGTCCCTTGCTTTCCCATGCCCCCTCCCCCACTTCTCCATTCTTGCACTTTTGTTGTGTTTTAGAGCATTGCTCTTTGTGGTGGTGGTGTTGTTGTTTGGTGTTCTCCAGATTGATATTTTGAGGGTCACTTAGAATATGCTCCAGCTCTCTCTCTCTCTCTCTCTCTCTCCTCTCTCTCTCTCTCTCTCTCCTCTCTCTCTCTCTCTCTCACCCCGCCTCTCTTTCATAATTATTCTCTCTCTGCCTCCCTTATTTTATGCCCCCCCCCCCCCCCCCTCTCTCTCTCTCTCAATTTCTCTCTCAATTTCTCTCTCTCCCATATTTTTTTCTCCCCCCCCCCCCCCCCCCCTCTCATGTTCTTTCTCTCTCTCATCCCACTTGGGAAACACCTTGAGACCGAAAGCACATGTATACGAGATAAGAAGTTTGCGTGTATGGCAGTTTTCAAGTACCTCGCCATAATAATTATGATATAGGCAGTTATACTCCGACTTCAGAGGATTTCCTCCGGTAACGGAGAGCACAGGTTGTTATGCTCGCAGCTTCTTGAGGACGAAGATACTTTCAACAGTTGGAGCATAACTTTTTTATGTAGCTTTATGTTGTTGTGTTCTTTGTTTTTGTTTTACTTCGCTTTCATTGATAAGCGATAAAGGTGCTGCCCTGGGCCAGTTTATTTGAGATAACAATCAATGATTATATTCAAAATATTTTGTCTTATACAAATTCTGGTCGTTTCTTTTTCACCCACCACTGTTGGTAGTATGTCGATGCTTTCCCGTTGACTGCGTATTTGAGAAAACATTGTGTTTTAGACTCCAGAGCGTTAGAAGAACCACACTTGATGCTAGCAACATGGACAACAGAGAGGTTGTCACCCGCTGAAGACGGTGGTCTGAGTGACCAGAGTTTTGTCTGGGAGCTGAGCACCATGACCCCATACATCAGGCCACCTTGGCATCAAGCTTGCATCGTAAATCACAGCGCGTTGCCTTTTAGGATCATGCTTCAAGATGAACTGCTCGGTTGTTAAAAAACCCCTCCACTCTGTTTTCTCTCCACATTGTCGACCTCAGGCGCTACCTTCCAAATCTGTCCCCACGTGCTCAGATTGATGGACTGAGATATGGAAAGAGTGGGACGAGCATGGGGGTATTATTACTGCTGCTGCCTTTTAAGCCTTTTAAATCAGGGGGAGAATAATCACTCCCTGAGGATGACAGCCCGAACGTTTTGCCTGCTTCTCTTCTCTTCTCTTCTCTCTTCTCTTCTCACGGTCGTTTTCAGCGCGAAGATTTCTGTGCCTGGTATTACACAAGGTGGATCATCAATCGCTGGGCTTTATAGCTGGGCTTCTCTTGTGATGTTGTCCACGCGGCAAGCAAGGGTTTCTTTTCCCCCTTCTCTTTTCTTGGCTAATTAATTTCCAAAGAGCAGGGTCATCTATCCGGGCCAAGAAACGGACCCCTGACACAGGAATCGATGGAAGTCATTAACGGCGAGCTTCTCCCGTGTCAGCAGCAGCGTGCCGGTGAAGTGAAGGGTTCAGCTGGTCTGATGGTGAAAGA
>CM054142.1:40782102-40797102 GCA_028751875.1 Rapana venosa
TACTGTGTGTTTTTTCCAAACATCCTTTTGAACTAGGCTGAGGTCTTGTGTGATTGCTTTCTGTCTTGTTAAATTGAGGAGTTATAAAAGAGGGAGGGGGTGGATGGGTGGATGGTGGGGACTACAGAAATGAAAAAAATATAGTGTCAGTTCAGTTGACCCTAAAAACAGGAATGACAGCTGTCGGTAGACGCTAATATAACAAAATTATCTATTGCTGTTGGTAAAGGATGATTTTCACCTTTTTTTCCCATCTGTTGTTCTTTTGAGTTGGCAAACACAAGTATGGTAGTGGAGCTATATTATGTGGAACTTGTAAAGGATGGGTGAAGTTTTACCCAGATAGTGGTGTGCAAACATTTATTTTGTACAAGGAAGGTTAATGAAAACACTAGGTTCACTTAGGAAAAATGGGTGTTTTTTTATGTGTAGTGACTTAAAGTGTTCACATTCTTCTTCTACTTCTTCTTCATCATCGTTATCGTCGTCGATCACTCAGACAGCAGTTGACAATCTACATCTGAAACTTCACTAACATGATCATGTAGGCACCCCAGGATGACCTCAATGTCATTTTTACATGTTAAAAGTCATACTGTTTGCTAGTATTTTTTCCGTCTACCTTTCCCCAGAGAGTCTGATCAAAATGAGCTTGACTTCAGTTCTGATTATTGCTTCTGTTGATCACTCCTGTCCCTCCCCAGTCTTTTGAAAAATGTTGTCACCAACAAGTATGGCACAGAAAGGAACCTTCGTTATCTCTGAACATCTCCATTGTGCTCTCGACAAGAACTCCCAGGTTTGACTTGTGCACTGTCAGTGGGGTTGGCAAGACTCCCAGGCCTTAATCAGCGGGTGGCAGGGGAGTGAGTATCCCATTTGTCTACTTGTCTACTCAGAGAGAAGTGGAGGCAGAGAGAGAGAGGGGGGGTCTTTAAATGGCCGTTAAAGCGGCGTTAGTTAGCTGGCATGACCTTGCAGAACCATTACCCTGTCTCTGAGGTCTGTACGTGGTCAGGTCACCGCTTAGTGGTTCAAAAATAGGTGCAGAGCCAGTGACTGTTGCTGTCTCTGTAGGTCACCCCTTTCCTTCATGCAGCACGCAAGTGGAGAAAGGAATGGAGGGTGGGAGGGAAGATGCTGGCTGATCCATCTCTGTCTTGCTGAAGAGCATGCTCTTACTGATTTTCTATTTCCTCCTACCAACCCACTTGTCTGGTGGAAGGTGAATGTCTTTTCTGATCAGGTCAGTGGGGAAAAGTTGGGCTCCCAAGATCGTATAGTTGATTAGAGGTGAAGGCAGTAAGGAAGAAATGCTCAAGCCGAACAATGTTGCCGAAGTTTCTTTCAAGGGTGTAGCAACTTTCTCTAGTCCAGAGGTTAAATCTTCCCACTCCCTTCCAGTATGCAAGTAGTCTGGCCAAACATTATGGATTTGTAATAATGCATATATAGCAGAAGGGACTTGTGATTGTATATTTGGCAGATTTTACTCTTCATGAACATGCTAGCATCATTTTTGGCATTCTGCCACACCTATACCCGTATATTTCTTTTATTATATTGCAGGCATTCCCATTTTCGTGTTTCCACAGATATGCTCAGCATGTCAGCGACCTGGGTGAAAAGTGAGCAGGTCTGATTGTGCATCAGCTAAAGACAGATCATGTCCTGCAAGAGATGACAGTGCATTGCAGGGTCTGGGCAGCGTGTGACGGAACCGATCCATCAGCTGACCCGGGCATCTAATGGCCCATCGGAAAGCACGGCCCTCTGCACTTTGAGATCAGGCCTGTGATGAACTGGTCCACCACTCCTCTGCTGCTGCTGCTGCTGTGAGCCGCCTGTCCAGGGCCAGGGAAGAAATGGTGCCCTGTGCCGAGATTGATTGGACAAGAGGAGGAGGAGCCAGGAGCCTGGGGTGTAATTACTGCGGCCTTTTGGACCTGTAGCCGGAGAATGATCATTCCCGGTAGGAGATCGGCGAACGCTTTGCCTGTTTCACCTTTCATGGTCAGATCCATCTTGACAATTCTTTGCCTGGAGATTGCACAGGCCCAGCCATCAATCCTTTCAGTTTATGCTTTGTCTTCGGGAAGAGTCTTCCTCCTCTTTTCTGTTTTTCTTGCCTGTGCTAATGAATTCTGAGGGGAGGCAGGGTCATCTATCTAGGCCAAGAAGCTGTCTCGTCCCTCACCCCAAAAAAACAAAAAAAAAAATCAATGGCAGTCATTAACTCCGAGCTTGTCTAGCGTTGTCGCTGTGTGCAAGCCGTGGGTTATGCTGTGTGTAAAAAGACTTGGGGAGGTCAGGAACAGGCCGTTAGCTGTCTCTGTGATGACCGACACGTCGTCCAACAAGGCCGGGGCTTGATAGTGGCGTTGTGTTGTTGATAGCTCTCGTTTTCAGTTGCAAAAACAAAATCCTCACAGGTCACAGTGTGGCAGGGTCACTGGACTATAACACAGCCATACACGCTCACAGGTGTGTGCTGCATGCACATTTCAACGTGTGCAAACTCATAATTATGTACACACACGCATACACAGTCACATGCATATGCACATGCACGCATACACACACAGAGTTCGTTTCCCTGCTCCCTCATCCCCCCCCCCCCCCCAATCCCTCCCTTTTCTCTCCCCCCCCCCCACCTCCCCCCCCCCCCCCACCCCATCCCCACCCCCACTCACACACGCACTCTCTCTCTCTCTCTCTCCATGTACATAATATAATATATACCTGCCTGAAGAGAGCGAGATGGGTTGATAATGAAGAAGACATGCAATGCAATAGACATTCAGACATGCACTAAATTCTGGCAGGTCGCCAGGCAGCAGCAGCAGCAGCAGCAGGAGGGCACAGCGCCTCCTCCTCATTGACAGACAGTGCCTGCCTGGCTTTCCCACAGCCACGTTGCCAGTGTAAAACACTGCAGTGCAGTGGACGATTGCAGGAGCAAATAAGAGGCAGAAAGAAAGAAGCGGACACTTTTCCTCTCAGTATGTTCAAACCCACCAAAGTCAAGTTAGGTGTGGCGTCACTGGTATTATTTATTCTTTTTTGTTACTCGGCAGTGAACGAATATGTAGATACATATATATACAGTTGTGGGTTGTTTTTTTGCTACTTCTAAGAAAATGTGTTTTATATATATATATATATATATATATATATATATATATAATATATATATATATATATATATATATATATATCTATCTCTATATATATCTCTATATTATCTATCTATATATATCTAATTATCTATCTATATCTATATATCTATCTATATATATATATTATGAGCTCTTGTGTTTTTACCTGTGCAGTGAGTAAGCTTTCTTCTTTCTTTTTTATTTTGTGGATTGGGTGGGGGAAGGGAATAGTGGATGTTGCCAATGACGTCATATGTAACCAGTTTTCAGAAGAATTTGAACATACACCTCTGAAGTATTTTCCAGGTGAAAGAAGAACACGGTTCAACTGAATGTATGCTCTAATGAAGAGAGAGAGAGAGAGAGAGAGAGAGAGAGAGAGAGAGAGAGAGAGAGAGAGAGAGAGAGAGAGAGAGATGAGAGAGAGAGAGAGAGAGAGAGTTTTATGTGGGAAAAAGAATGAACACATATTGCAGGTCTTTTGCCACATCTAGACATGTGTTGTGAGAGAGAGAGAGAGAGAGAGAGAGAGGGGGGGGGGGGGGAGCAATCAACGGAAAAGAAGCGAATGATTGGATTGCATATGGTTTTCATAAGAGGGGCTATGAATCTGTTGGAACCTTTCCAATGTGTGAACATATTCTGAGCTTCCATTTTCATTTTTAATGGCTGCAACAGCAAACCCTGCAAATGATTTCTTCGCATGTGGGAAAGGGAGGGAGGGAGGCGGGAGAAGGAGAAGAGAGGGGGAGGGGAGGGAGAGAGAGAGAAAGAGAGAGAGGACGACAGAGAGAGACGGAGAGAGAAAGAGAGAGAGAGAGACGGAGAGAGAGAGAGGAGAGAGAAGAGAGAGAGAGAGAGTTGTCTGTTGTTGTTGAAGGGATAGAGAGAGGGAACAGACGAAGACGAATATTTCAGCATAATTGATATGGACATAAAATTATTAGGCGATGTGTCGTTTTTCAAACAAACACCAACATCAACACAAACAACAACGACAACAGCAACTTCGCTGAAAGCCTTTCACACCCAAGCAGTGTGGCCAAATTCACTTTTTTTTAAATGTAGGAATTCAAAATAATATTATATTTATACGTTATGCATGTAGCAAAGGAATGCTTTAACAGATTACTATTAATGAGATGGAATGATGGCTTGGGTGTTGAGATTTTCACAGCTCAGTAGCGTTTTTGTGTGCCACTTTTGAGAGAGGAACACACGCGCGCACTAGTACCACGCGCGTCGGCGCACAGCTGAAACAACACACACACAACATTAGTGACAGACTTGAAACGAAGACACATACACACATACATACATACATACATACATAATAATCATACATACATACATCATACATACCATACACACATACACAATACACACACACATATATACATACATACGCACCACATACTATACACTACATACCACACACACAAAACATCACACCACACACCACAACTCCTCACCTCTGTGTACCTCTGTCAAGAGACAGACAGACAGTGAATGTTTATTATTCCAGAAATAACGGTGTGAAGCTACTGCCTTGCTTCTACAATCTCCCTGAAGACCCAGCGCCTGAAACAAAGTTCGACTAACCAACCCGAGGAGGGTGGGACACAATAACACCAACAAAACTTGTTTTTTAAAAAATCATTTACGCGGTAAAAATTCATCGAAAGAGAGGGAGGAAGGGGGGTGGTCCTTTGTCCCGCAGGGCGGGGCATAACACATAGATTGGAATCTGGATAAGGAAATTGTGTGTTCTGTGTGAGTGAGTGAGTGTATGAGTGTGTGAGTGAGAGACAGACAGACAGAGAGTGAGGCAGAGATAGAGAGAAGACAGACGAGACAGACAGAGACAGAGGGAGAGAGAGAGAGAGAGAGATGAGAGAGAGAGAAGAGAAGAGAGAGGAGAGAGAGAGAGGAGAGAGGAAAGAGAGAGAGGTGGCGATGGAATAAGGGATTGTTAAAACTACCAGCAATGCAAGCCTAATTTATGATCATAGCGAAACGAGATATTCAGGAGAACCTCAAGAAGTTTCTGTTCAAACCCTTGCACTTTCTAGGGAATGACCGGTGAAAGACAGTTCTCTGATTGAAAATAAAACATATAAAAATAATTCTTGATTAATTAATCTTCACCTTGTTGACTCCTTCTCCCTCCCAACACCCTCCTTCCCCCAACTCAACCCGAAAATCATTCAGACAACAATCATTTTTACCCTAGCTTGCTTGTCTCTAACAACCAAGATGCCTTCAATCTTCTCACGACTTGTGAGGACTTGATTCTGCTAACGACATCATTAAATCATATCAGCAAAACACCCCCTCCCCCCCAACTCCCCACCCTCTCAATAGCAGCAGGTGTCTTAGCTTTAGGGTGTCAGGAGAAGTTGGATGGAGGCAGGTAATTAAGTGGAGGGTTTGTTCGGTGTTCCCGGGGGAAGAGGGGTGGGGAGGGGGGTCCTGGTGAGGGTCTCTCTCTTGTTGTCAAAGCGTTTTGTCAATAGGAATGTGGAGAAGAAAGTGTTGTGTGTGTGTGTGTCCCATCGATGTGAGAAAGGGAAGGTTTTTGAGGGTTAGAAAGAAGGGGAGAGAGAGAAGAGAGAGGGAGAGAGAGAGAGAGAGGAGAGAGAGAAGAGGAGAGAGAGAGAAGAGATGAGAGAGAGAGAGAGAGAGGGTGTGAAGGAAATTCACGATCTCAAAAATGTCCACTGCATCTGCTCGATATGTCTTTGTCCGCCTTTGTCTGTGTGTTACACTGTTTCTTTCCATATCTCCCTTGTTTTGTCTCTGTCTCTCTCTGTCTCTCTCTCTTTCTCTCTCTCTGTCTCTCTCTTTGTCCGCCTCTGTCTGTCGGTCTCTCTCTGTCTCTCTCTGTTCTCTTTGTCAGCCTCTGTGTGTGTGTGTGTCTCTCTCTCTCGCTGCTCTCTCTCTCTGAGTCTCAAGTCCCTTTCTTTTCTCTGTCAAAATCGGAGGGGTTTTTTGTAGGGTTTGTTTTTAATTGTTTTCTTTGGACTGTCAAAAGGCAACATACGTCTGCAGAAGAGAAAAAAAAAACAGAAGAAAAAAACGAAACAAACACAATACCTCAAGACTTGATATTTTGGATTCGTCTACATTCTTGTGAAGAAAAACCCGTCTTTCTATGAGGAGGCAAATCAAATAAAGAAGAAAGGGAAAGGGAAGATTGAAATAAAAGAAAGAAAACGAAGAGTAAGGAAAGATGAAGAAGACAAGGATGGGAAGAACAGTCATAAAGGAAACGAAGAAGAAGGAAAAGAAGAGGACAAAGGGAAAGGACGTACGAGGGAAGGAGGAAGAAGGAGAAGCGAGAGAAGAGCAGGAGGATGAAAGAAGAAGAGTGAAAAAAGAAAGAAAAGAAAAGAAAGAAAAAGAAGAAAGAAATGAAAAAGGAGAAGAAAGAAAGAGAAGAGAAAAAAAGAAGAAGAAGGAGAGAAGAAAAGAAAGAAAGAAGACGAAGAGTGAGAAGATAAGGATGAAGAGGATGAGAGATGATCATGATAAGCTTTCTGGATTCCTGAAAGTAAGAATGAATGAAGGACAAAGGGAAAGGACGTAGAGGAAAGGAGAAGAGGAGAGAGAGAGAAGAGCAGGAGGAGAGAGGAGGTAGGAGCAGAAGGAGGGAGAAGAAGAAGAAGAAGAAGAAGAAGAAAGAAGAGAAGAAGAAGATAGAGAGAGAAGATAGAGAATGAGGAAGAAGAGACTGTTCAAACAAATTAAGGAGACGAAGGAAGGATGGAAGAAGAAGAAGAAGGAGAAGAGAGAAGACGAAGACGAAGAAGAAGAAGAAGAAGGAGGAGGAGGAGGAGGAGGCGAAGACGAGAGAAGAAGTAGTAGGCGTAGGAAGAAGAATCAGAAAAAGAAAAGAGAAAAAAAAGAAAGAAATGAAAAAAAGGAAGATAAAGAACAAGAAGACGAAGAAGAGGAACATCACAAGATCCCCCACCGCTACCCCTGCCTGATTCCCACGCAAAACAAACTGCCCGCAGTGTACATCACCAGCAGATCTACACCACCTCACACACACACACACTTTTTTTTCTTACTTTCTCTCTCTTTTTTGGTTTTTGTTTGTCTTTCGCTTCGTTCTCTCGCTGAAACTTGTAGAATTGTCGTTGCGCGCCAGAGTTTGAAGAGCCCCCCATCCCTACCCCCACCCCCTTTGATGTCAACAAGCTGTGCAGTGTGTTAGCGTGTTTAATAGACAAACAGAATCTGGGGGAGGGGGGGGGAGGGGGGTGGGGGTGGAGTAGAGCGTTTTGGGAGTGAGATGGAAAAACTAAATAAAAGCGGAAGAAAAGATGTTTTGGAGCCTGCTTGATCTAAGCCCTGTTGGCGACAGGATGTTGAAAGGGCACACACACACACGCACACACACAGGACACATACACACACACACACACACACACACACACACACACACACACACACACACACACACACACACACACACCACCCGCACGCACGCACGCACGCACGCGCGCACACACACACACATGCACGCACGCACGCACACACACACAGACACATACACACACACTTACACACACACACAAAACACACACAAACACACACACTCTTCACACACACACTCACACACACACACACACACACACACACACACACACACACACACACACACACACACTTACACACACTTACACACACTTACACACTTTGCTCGGGACCAAACTTCTATTTGTTTGGTGTGTCCGAAGTTGAGGTGAAGGCTTTCTTGCCCATGTTGCACCGGACCAACTAACGCCAGCTGTTTCCCACGTTGTGAGAGGATGGAGGAGAGGGGGCAGAGGATGGGAGGAGGGGGAATGTGGGTGTGGGTGGGTGTATATGTGGGTGTGTATAATATGTGTATGTAAGGGGGAGGGCGGGGGGATGTCGAGAGAGAGAGCAAAAAGAAAAGGGGAAGCGGGGTCAGAGAGAGAAGAAGGAGGAAATGAAGAAGTAGGAGGAGGAAAAGGACACACACGCGCGCGCGTGCGCGCACAGAGATTGTAAAGAGACAGACGGACAGAATTAGAAGAAAGGAAAGGTAACAATCTCTTGCCATGCTGGCGAAAACACCAATAGGACCCGCCCCTCCCCTTCCCCCGAAACAACGGAGGAATGATTTTGAAAAACGTCACTTCATGGCTGTTGGGTTTTTTTTTTTTTTAACCATTTTTCTTTTCCTGGCACTGTCAACTCTGTGTGATGTCAACGCTGGCTTTAACTACGGGCTCCCTTGTTTTGAAGACTCTCACGACGAGGACGGCTGATGAGGAAGACAAGAAACGAACCCGCTCTGTCAATAGGAGAGATGCTGCCTGCACAAGATGTTGAACATTGTTTGCGTTTTGCTGTGATGTTTGGGAGCTGTGCTGTGATCTTCCAGAATTATCCTGTCACCCTGTAGAAGATGTGCTGTTTGTTTACTGATTAAAACTGTCTCCTTTCTGTTTTGTTGGGAGAGAGGGGGAGAGAGGGAGAGGGGGAGAAAGAAAAAGAGAGAGGGGATGACTTGGGCAAAGAAATATGTTAAGGAGTGGATGTTGGATTGATGTTCACTCAGACATTTTTTTTTCTCCACAAAGAAAACAATTTCAGGAAGGAAATTACAAACGAACACCCCACTTTTTCCCCCTCAAACTTAAAAACAAAGGAGACGATAATATCAATTTCAAAGAATCAAACTTCAAACAAGCGCTGTCACTTTTCCCCCCTTTCATTGAAAGAGAGAAAGAAGAGGAGAAGAAGAAGAAGAAGAAAAAAAGCCATGATGGTGCACTTTTATCAGTTATTGCAAACGTCTCTCGGTTCGTTAGCTCACTTAATTACAAAGAGTTTTGAGCCGAGACAAGACACAGCACTATCTGATTTACAATATCTGCTTCCTTCAAGAGTTTGACGCCTGAGAAGAAAAATTAATATGCGTAGTTCTGGTTTTGAAAAAGCCCTCCAGCACGTTAAGATTGTTGTCTGTGTTTTTGTTTTGGTTCCAGTTGATTGTAGTTGTTTCCTTTTTCTTTATGTTTTCGACAATCTATAAGCAGAAATGGGTGGAAGGGTACACACGTCAATTGCGGAGGCATCCATGCATGTTGAAATTGTGATCAAGGGTGCTGTGGACCAGACAGAATCTGCTGCTATCAACCCCCTCTTTTCCTTGCTCCCCTTCTCCCCCTGCTCCCTTAATTGTTTGATGTTAATTGTCTTGCTGATTAGTTGAATTTTGGTTTTGCATTTTTATCCCTTTTTTTCCCTTCTTTGATTGAATGATTTCCCCTTCTCCTCCACTTCTCCCCCTTTTTTGTTTGTTTGATTGTTTGATGTTGGTTGTCCTTTGCTGATTGTCCAATGATGGGTTGGGATTTTTTTTAAGCATTTAAAGTGTTTTTTTACTTGCTTGATTGTTGGTGTTTTACATCTTCTTGATTGGTTTCTCCGTTATTTTTGTTTGGTTGGGTTTTTTGTGTAGGTTTTTTTGTTTTGATTTTGGTTTTGTTGTTTTTTTTAAATGTTAATTTGACATAGTTTGTTCTCTTGGTTGGTTTTTCTGTGGGGCTGATTTCTGTTTGTCTTGTAGACTGACTGTGATTGCCTATCTTTCTGATTGGCCGTTGTTGTTGTTGGGCGTTTCCTAGTTTAGCATCCTGGGGTCACCCAAAATAATGATGCGCTTTCTCTCTCATCCCGACATGGGAGTCCCTGTAAGACTGGGTAAGTACATACATACACACACTGCAAGTCCACGTCTCTTGCCCATCCTATCTGGAAATCACTCCGAGACTGTCAGTCCACACGAACATTGTGCTTGTAAGGCTGTTTTCGAGGAGCTCACCATACAGGCAGCCAAACTCCGACTTCGTAGGATTTTTTTCTCCTTTAACGGAGAGTACAGGTTGTTTTGCTAAGAGCTTGTCAAGGCAGAAGACAGTATCAACAAAAACATTTCAAAGAAGGCATTTTAATCTTGGCACTTTGCTTACATCGATAACTGACACGGCTTTTGGGGCCTGGATCAAACCTGATTGCTTGTGATGTTGACTCTGAATCTCCGAAGTTGGAATGCGGCCACCTTCAGTGTAGGCAAACACGGGGGTATATATGCAAAATCTCACCATTGCATGTCGTGAACCTGGGAACTCTAGCCGAGGAATGAAAAGAAAGAAAGAAAGAAAGAGAAGAAGGAAAGAAAGAAAAGAAGAAAAGAAATGTTGACTGTCTTTGTGATGGGTTGAAGGTGATTATCTTCCTGAGTGGTTGATGCTGATTGTCTTCTTGATTACGTTGATTGTCTTCCTGATTATGTTGTTGATTGTCTTCCTGATTACGTTGATTGTATTCCTGATTACGTTGATTGTCTACCTGATTACGTTGATTGTCTTCCCGATTGTGCTGGTTATCTCCTCCTTGATGTAAAGCGAGCGTGTTTCCTGTTAAGTTAATGTTGATATTTCTTTCTATTCTTCTTTCTCTAAGACTGGTGTTGGCTGTCGTCGACCTGATTAGTTACAACTACATGTCCGTCTTCTCTCTTTGGGTTGTTTTTTGTGTAGTTGTTGTTGTTGTTTTTTTAACCTATACCCTCTTTCACTTTGATTGGCTTTTAGGTGTTGTTATCTCCTTACAAAAAGGAAAGACCACCGAATGAATGCTTTTGTTCGTTTGAGGGCCAAACAAAAAAAGTCCCAATCTGTCTTGTGACAGACATGCAGAATTGTTGTTGCTGTAACTTGTTGCTGGCTCTTTGGGGAATTGTAAACGCCAAGGGTATTTCGCTTGTTCAGACCGTTTTTGTTTGTAGATGGGTTTTTGTATGTTGTGTCTTTAAGTGGTTTTCGATTTGTCTCTCTTATTTCTCTGTCTCTGTATCTCTCTCTCTCTATCTGTCTAGCTATCTGTTTGTCTATCTATCTATCTATCTGTCTGTCTATCTATTTATCTCTTCCCTGTCTCTATCTGCCTCTCTCCTCTGTGTGTCTATCTGTCGGTCGGTCTGTCTCTCTATCTCCCTCCCTCCTGCTTCTCCCCCTTCCCTCTCCCTCCCCCCATCCCCTCTCCACAATTAAGCCACTCTGTCTCATTCAGAGGTCAGAAAGACGATACACAAGTAAGTAAGGGGGTACGTGAGGGAGTTTTGTCCTGGCAAGATGGGGTGAACGTGCGATTGTCAACGGCGAGATGTGAGAAGGAAGGAAGATAAAAGAGAGGGCTAGAGTTTGGGTGGAGAAATGAGAGGGCTGTCTTTGAAAGAAAGAATCCAGCAAGGTCATCCCAGTTCACCTCTGGTCGTTGTTGTTTCTGACCAACTGTCTGTGCGTCTGTTTGTTTTTGTCTGTATGTGTGTATCTGTCTGTCTTTGCTTTGTGTCTGTGCATGGGCAGTAGGTTTATGTCATGTATCGTGGTTTTGTGTCATTTTTACGTGAAGATTGATTGTTATGTGTTGATTTGATTCTACTACTGTTAGCCATATTGCAGTATTGTTATATTTTGGGCGGTATCTTACGGTTTTGTTACCTGTTATCAATCTATGTTCGTCTGTGGAGAGTGTGGACAATAATTACGTTGACTTTTTCGGTACATTTAGGTTGTGTTTCTTGTGTTGACAAGTTAATCCCTGAGATCGTAAAAGTCCCCACTGCAAGTACTTTATATATCAGACGCTGATGCTGCTGCGGAGAATCAAACCATGGTTTCCTGGACACACGGGGACTGCAGCCAAACGGTCTGTCCACTCGTCAACAGCTATTTTCATTATTTAGTTATTCATTTTGAAACCCGGCGCAACTTAATTGATGAAACATCCTCGTCAGCCTGTTTCTTTCTCATTTTGTGCCTTCTCTCTCTCTCTCTCTCTCTCTCTCTCTCTCTCTCTCTCTCCTCTCTCTCTCTCTCTCTCTCTCTCTCTCTCCTTCTCTCTCTCTCTCTCTCTCTCTCTCTTTCTTTTTTTCTAGGCAACACATTTCAAAAACACCTCCTCCGCCTCTTGTTTAATTGTTAATGTTGCTTCGCGCAAGCTAGTTGGGTTTTTGTTGTTGTTGTTGTTGTTGTTGAAGACTGCGCGTCATCGATCATGAGGTGCAAAAACAAAAAAACGAAGGATTTGGAAGCTTCGCGAAGCGCGTGCACTCCATGTTAAGCAAAGAATCATTTGGCCTTTGCCGTCTTCTTCTGGACAAGGGTGATCATGCATACAGCTTGCTGTCCTGTCCTCTTGTTTTTGGGGTGGTTTTTGTTGTTGTTGTTGTCTGTTTGTGCTCGTTGTTTTGGCTTTGGAGTTGTTTTTGAAGAAAAACAAGTCTATGGGATGAAATGTTTGTTTTGCTAATTAAAATCTGCACAAGTTTTGTGTGTGTTGTGTTTTGTGTTGTGTGTGTTGTGTGTGTGTGTGTGTGTGTGTGTGTGTGTGTGTGTGTGTGTGTGTGTGTGTGTGTGTGGTGTTGTGTGGTGTGTGTGTGTGTGTGTGTGTGTGTGTGTGTGTGTGTGTGTGTGTGTGTGTGTGTCCCTTTCTCCTTGTAGAATTATGTTTACAGAGATGTCACACTTTTGTGTAAGAAGACAATTATTTGGACGACAGCTAATTTCAAAAGAGTTGGGGGGTGTTTCTTTCGTGGAAAACGAAATGATATTGCCACTGTTTCGTTTTTAACATTAAAAAAAAAAAAGTGTTGACTTTAGGTTTTAGACTGTTTTTTTTTCCTTCTCCTTGATGTTTGCTGTGTTGGCACTTTAGCGAGAGGGATGTAAATGAAGGTGGATGTTAGGAGTTCCTCAGCTTGACACCATGTGACGCACCCCGAATATTATGCACTCTTGTGTCATCACATCTGTAAATCACTGTGGAACCGTAAGTACACACTGGATGAAAAGTGTAAGCATAATTGTTTGGCTGTTTTGTTGTATCTCGTCATATAGGCAGCCATACTCAGGGGTCAGAGGATTTTTTTTCTTTTTAGTGGAGAGTACAGAACGCTATGCTAAAAGGTTGTCATAGATAAAAACAATCTTTTTGGTATGTGGGGTGTTTGTTGTTGTGTTTGTTTTGGTGTTGTTGTTGGGTGTTTTTTGGGGGGGATGTTGTTTGGGTTGTTTTTTTGTTGGGTGTGGATGAAAATACTTTTTTTGTTTGAAAATTGATTACACTCACTGTCAAGCTCTGTTTATTTCGTTGTTTTTGTCTTTGAGGGGATGAGGTTCCAGCGTTTTGTTTTGTTGGTTGTGTTGTTGTTTTTTTAACTGTTACAATTTTAAAAAATCTTTTAAGGGTGTTACAGACTCTTTTTGTTAAGATGTTTTAGGATTTTGTTGTCGTTGTTTGCTGTTGTTGGGTGTTGTTGTTTTTTAAACATGTCGTTGTTCAAGGAAAAATGTTAGACCGTTTCTTGGTTAGTTGTTGTTGTTGTTGATTTGTTGTTGTTGTTTTTTGGTTTTGGGGGGTGGGGGAGGGTTTGCTTCTTTGTTGTTGCTTTTTTTTAAAGCCATGATCTTGTTTCAACTGGCTTGTTGGCAGTTTTTGCACACACACAAAAAGGATGTTGTTACCTGCAAGAAAGGCATAGAACAAGGAGTGGAGGGTGTTGTTGTTGTTGTAGTTGTTTTAGTTGTGAAGGAGAGATGCAGGCAGGCAGGCAGACAGGCAGGCAGACATGGTGCACTGCATGGACTTGTTGAGCGCTTTCAGCACATGTCAGGCCAGAGAAAGCCCACCCCGTGCCCACGCTTTACACTAATTAAATCACAGACCTCTTGGGACAGACAGGGCTGGGTGGGTGGGGGATGGGGTGGGTAAGGGATGAGGGGAGGGTGAAGAAGAGGGGACAGGGAAGGGAGTTAGTTGGAAGGAGAGAGAGAGAGAAAGAGAGGGAGAGACAGACAGACAGACAGACAGACACAAGCACATAGAGAGAGACAGACAGACAGTCAGATAGGCAGGCACACATACAGATGAAGGCTGAGATGAATCCCTATGGAATCCTTTGTGGCAATATGTTCAGAAAGAGAGAAAGACAGTCAGACAGACAGACACACACACACACAGACACAAACACATAGAGAGACACACAGAGAGACAGACAGACAGTCAGATAGGCAGGCACACATACAATGAGGGTTGAGGTGAATCCCCATGGAATCCTTTGTGGCAATATGTTCAGAGAGAGAGAGAGAGAGAGAGAGAGAGAGAGAGAGAGAGAGAGAGAGAGAGAGAGAGAAGAGAGAGAGAGAGACGACAGACACACACGAGAAAAGACAGACAGTCAGATAGGTAGGCACACATACAGATGAAGACAGACAGACGCATGGAAATGAACATGCAGAGACATACATACAAACACACACACACATACACCCTTGCGCGCGCGCGCACGCACGCACTGAGAGAGAGAGAGAGAGAGAGAGAGAGGGGGGGGGGGGGGGAGCAGGGGAGGAGTGGAGGAGGCAAATGTGTCCCTGAAGTCCCATGTGGCTGTGATTGTTGATGTGTTTGTGTGCTGAAGAATAGAGGGGACAGAGAGAGAATGGTCAGCAGCCACACATCAAGATGGTCAAGATGACATTCAGGGGCCACGAGTGTCCATCATAAAGAAAAGAAAGGGATTGTTGGTTGTGTGTGTGTGTGTGTGTGTGTGTGTGTGTGTGTGGTGTGTGTGTGTGTGTGTGTGTGTGTGTGTGTGTGTGTGTGTGTGTGTGTGTGTGGCTGAAGAGGCATTTCGCCGCTTTGTCAAGCAAAGAAACGTACAAGCAGGCAAGCAGGCAGGCAGACAGACAGACAGGCTTTGAGGCAAGCAGGAAGGCAAATACACACACACTCT
>CM054142.1:40802102-40817102 GCA_028751875.1 Rapana venosa
CTCTCTCTCTCTCTCTTCCTCTCTCTCCTCTCTCTCTCTCTCACACACACACAGACTCAATCTTCCTTCGGATGAGACGATAAACCGAGGTCCCGTGTGCGGACGCACGGAGAACATCTTGCGCACACGTTACATCCTGTTCCGCTTTTCGTAAGAGTAGGCCACTGTGGGCCGGTGGGAACATAATGATGACAGAATTTACAAAACCGCATTCACGTGGGGACTGGATGTTTAAAAAAAAAGCACATAAGTGCATATTCCATTATCCTCGATATACAAGGAAAAAAAATAAAACAAAGAAAGAACAAATCTCACACTCTCACTTCCCCTCCCCCCTCCCCTTCCCCCATCTCTAGCTCTCTCAGTTGAGGCCTCTCTCGCTCCATCCATCTCTCCCCCACCGGTTTTTTTTTCTCCTCAGCCGCTCCTGTTTTTCTTCTTTCTCGTTTGTTAGGATTAGCAGACTCTAATCTTGTGTACCCCCCATCCCTTTTCCCTTTATCTCTTCCCTCCCTGCCCAATGTGTGTGAGTGTGTGTGTGTGTGTGTTGTGTGTGTGTGTGTACACTTCTGCTGTGACCTGTGACCATCAGTTTTGTCTTATCTCCCTCCTCTGTGTGGGTGTGGGTGGGTGAGTGTAGTAGGCAAGTGTGTGTGTGTGTGTGCGTGTGTGTGTGTGTGTGTGCGTGCGTGCGTGCGTGGTGTGTGTGGTGTGTAGCTTTCTGATTTGATCTATGACTAATAGTTTTTCCTTATCTTGTGTATGTGTGAGAGAGAGGGTGGGGGAGGGGGGGGGGGGGAGACAGAGAGAGGAAGGAATGAGAGAGATGGGGGAGACCGTGTGTCTGCCTGCCTCTTTGTCTGTATGTCAGTCTCTCTGAGAGTACCCAAAACTGAAGAGAAAAAAAAGAAGTGCCATTCATCATTAAAGACACCTTGTATACAACCACCATCTCCACCACCACCACCGTCACCACCACCACCACCACAACCACAACCACCACCACCACCGTCACCATCACTACCACCACCACCGTCACCATCGGCACCATCCCCTTCACCACCACATCCATCACCACCTCCACCACCATCGTCACCACCATCACCATCACCACCACCATCACCACCATCACTACCACCTTCACCACCACCATCACAACCACCACCGCCACTTAGTCTGCAAAGGTCTGGCAGGTCAGAAATGAATGCATTCTGTTTTCTTCGCCCAAGCGTTTGAATTGATTGCACGCACGCGGGGCTAGCTAGTAGTGAGAGTAGAGTTAGCTGCCGGGTGTGTGTGTGTGTGTGTGTGTGTGTGCTGTCTAAGTTATCGTTCGCGTCATGTCAGCTTATTTTGGGTACCCTGCGGGATTCCGCTTTGCAACGATAAACGAATTTTGGGGATGGGGGGGGGGGGGGGGGGGGGGGGGGGGGGGGGGGGGGGGGGGGGGGGGGGTCAGAGCAGGAATTCCGTCTCCATTCTCTACGCTTTCGATAAGGAAAAGACATTGTGCGTTATGCCACCCTCAGTTGGGGGCTTTTTCTTTTCTTTTCTTTTCTTTTTTTTTTTTTGGGGGGGGTGGAGGAGGGGGGGGGGGGGGGGAGTTGGTTGGGGGGCTTGGTGGTGGTGGTTTTTGAGGGTGCTAATTTTTTGGACTAGATTTTTTGTTGTTGTTTGGGTGGGGTGGGGGTGGGGTTGATTGGGGTGGGGGGCTTGTGTTTTATAGTTCTGAGGGTGCTAATTTCAAGCTGTTGAGGTTTTGTGTTGTTTTTTTAAGAGTTGTTAAAATAATTAAAGTGGATGTGTTATTCGGTGTAGATCAAGTGTTATTTTTGTACAGGGGGTTATGAGATAAAAATCACATGTTCGTAACAAGAAAAAACACCCAAACAAAACAACAAACAAAACCCAAACAGGAAGAACAAGAAACCCAACCGAAGAAACAACAACTAATTAAAGCACGTCGTGGGATAAGAAGATATAGACTGGAAGTACCCTGAAACCAAAAAAAAGGATTTTAACAGCCAAGGTAGGGTTGATAAGTACATGCAAGGTGTATTATGCTCAGCGATGTTTTCCTTTGTCTCTCCCCCCCCCCCCCCCCCCCCCCCCCCCCCCCCCCCCCCACCCCCCCCCCCCCCCCCCCCCCCCCCCCCCCCCCCCCGAAAAAAGACCCCCGCCCGCCCAACTCCCTACTAAACAAGGTGGTTGTACTTAATGGTGGTGCCACCAAGATGAGAGAGAGAGAGAGACTTTGTGTGTATGTGGGTGAGTGTGTGTGTGCGTGCGCATGTGCATACGTACATATGTGAGAAGAGAGAGATGGAGGGGAGTAGAGAAGCATTTTAACAGTACCAAAAAGAAGCACGTCGGACTTTGTGCCAGGTAATATTTGGGTCTAGTAGATGCTGCTATAGATCGCCCCTCCCTCCCCCCTTTGCCCCCCAATTAGCCAATCAAAAAACCCCACAGTTCGTGACCCGTCTGTTGTTCATGTTTGTCTTATCTCCCCTTCCTTTTCTAGCTTCGGCCCTGACGTTATCACGACTTACCTGTGGGTGTGACGTCGCGATAACATGTCGTCACTGAGTGGCTGACGTAATTGGAGGTTGCGGGGGCAGTTGACAGGGAAGCGCTAAAAGCGGAGGGGCGTGGTTGGCGGCTAGGTGTATGGTGGTATAGGTGGCTGGGTGTCAGGGGGGGTGGGGGACTATGGCACCTCCCTCCCTCCCTAACCCGCGCCCTGTCTAGGGTCGAGGCCAATTATTGGGGATGGTTTTCTGTGCTTTTTTTTTTCTTGGGGGGGGGGGGGGGGGGGATGTGGGTTTTTTTTTTTTAATACAGATTTTGTAAGCGGATTGATAACATTAATATATTTTTAAATTTATTCTTTTATATCGAGGATAGTGGATAATATTAGGAAAGGAGGAGGTGTGTGTGGTGTTGGGTGTGTGGGGGGGGGGGGGGGGGGGGGGGGGTGAAGGCTATTATGTACGTGCATGTGATTGTGCACTCACTCTGTGTGTGTGTGTGTGTGTGTATTGTGGCCAAAGGCCGAAGTACAATACATCATTTCAGAGTTCCTCCCTCCCTCCCTCCCGCTACCCCCCCCTCCCCCCCCCCCCCCCCCATCCTCTCTCTCTCTCTCCTCTCTCTCCTCCTCCTCTATATATTATATATATATATATATATATATATTATTGTGGCCAAAGGCCGAAGTACAATAAATAAGTTCAGAGTTCTCTCTCTCTCTCTCTCTCTCTCTCTTCTCTCTCTCTCTCTCTTTTACACACACTCACAACACACACACACCATCACACACGCGCGCGCGTTGTTCAAACTTCTTTTATGGTCGGCTTGACTTCAACAAAATACAATAAAACATCATGGCATTTTAATTTTCATTCCCAAACGGTATGGCAGCTTAACACTTTGAAAAACTTTCCTTTCAAAATCTCTTCTTTAAAAAATGGCGACATTTTGAAAGGTACACAAGATATACATACATACACACACAGGCTACATTTCTTCTCAGAGTTGCACAAGTACCAACCCCCCCCCCCCCCCCCCCCCCCCTCCCAACATGTCATCTTTGTACCAACCGAAACTTCACTTTTTTTGGACAGGGTAGATAACTGTATTTCAAACAAGAATAGCCCTGACGATAGTGACGTGAAGAAGAATTGATGGTGGTAATGCAATCTCAAAAAAAAAAAAAAAGGAAAAAAAGGGTTAACCTAGTTTACCTTCAGGACAGTGTTGGAGATAAATTTGCTGTGAAGAAAAGAAACTGAAGCCCCTAAAGTCTTATCCCTTTTAAAATATGGGGCTGACCCACTTTTAAGAACTGCCTGGGGTTTTTTTCTTTGTTTTTTTTCGTTTCTTGAGGTGAGGAGGAAAAAAAAAGGGTCTAATGCTTTTTGCATACACGTATGCGTACGTGTGGGTGTAACTCGCACGAGTGCAGACACACATGCACACACACACATACATAGACACACAGACACAGACCACACACACACGCTCACACACACATGCTCTCTGTCTGTCTGTCTGTCTCTGTGTCTGTCTGTCTGTCTTTCTCTCTCTTTCTCTCTCCCTCTCGCCCCATCCCCCCCCCTCTCTGTCTCTCTGTTTCTCTGCTCCCCCCTCCCCCCCCCACCCCCCCCCCCTCTGTCTGTCTGTCTGTCTGTCTGTATCTCTCTCTCTCTCTCTCTCTCTCTATATATATATATATATATATATATATATATATATATGTATGTGTGTATATTTATACACATACATACACACAAGTCAGGTACCACTCCCCCACACACACACACACTCTCACACACACGCACACACGCACGCACGCTCGCACGCAATCTACCCCCAACCCCCACACACTTGCGTACCTCCTATTCCCACCCCACCCACCCACCCACTACTTCCTCTCAACCCATTACGAACAATACTATTACAGAACAGGGCGAGTGAAAAGCCCTTTCGCACATCCTAAAACCATACACCACAGTCTGTGAAACCTATTGACCTGCAAACCAGAGCGAGGAAAGAGAGAAAGACAGAAAGAAAGAAAAGTAGGCCTGTAGGGGATGTTGTCTGCTTTAGTGCCTGCTGAAAGAAGAAGAGGAGGAGAGGATATAATGGGAGGAGGAGGAGGAGAGGATAGGAGGAGGAGGAGGAGGACCTGAGCGAGAGCATGCATGAGAGTCGGGGGATACAGCTGCTCATTTTCGGGAATAGTCTGGCAATGGTACTGGCTTTAGCACCTGCTAATAGACAACCACCAACACAGATGGGATTTAGTCTCTCTCTCTCTCTCCCTCTCTCTCTCTCTCTCACTCTTTCTCTCTTTCCCCTTGTTTTTATTGTGAGACTCTATAAGTATTGGGTTATTATTATTAAGATGTATCCCTAACGGGCGGGGACTGGATGTAAAAAAGCACATATGTGCTTATTCATTATCCTCGAAATAAAAGAATTTGTCATTGTCATTGTCTCTCTTCTCTCTCTCCCCACCCCCCCCCCCCCCCCCCCCCCAACCACTCACCTTTTGTTGTATTGTGGCCTAAGGCCGATGTACTATCAAAATATTTCAGAGTTCAGAGTTCTCTCTCTCTCTGTGTAATGGTTGTATAGGCAATCCTACTCTATGGAGGATTTTTTTTGGGTATCTGTATTGTGGAGAGTACCGGTTGTTTTGCTAAAAACTTGTCATGGATGAAGACAGTCTCCACATAATATTTCAAAGGATACTGTTGTATTGGACTGTGTTGCGTTGTATTGCATTTCGTGTGTGTGTGTGTGTGTGTGTCAGAGAGAGCGAGAGAGAGAGAGAGAGAGAGAGAGAGAGAGAATGCGTGCGTGTCACAGGGTGTTGTGTCTCAGCTGTGTGTGTTTGTGTGTGTATGCGTACGTGTTTGTTTGCGCGTGCGTAAGTAAGTCGAGTGCGTGCATACGTGTGTGCATGCATATGTGTGCGTGCGCACGCGCGCGTGTGAAATCTAAACTGATTTTGCTTTTCCAGGAATCAATGTCGCCCCAGTCCAGCGCTACCTGTGTAGGGTTGTGTGTGTGTGTGTGTGTGTGTGTACAGCCTTGCTATGAAAACGGATTATCCCTAGAAGGCGTATGCCAAGAACAACGCGTTTGTTGCCCTTGTTTCTTTTGCTTGTAGCCAGTATGTTAGCCTAGGTTGACTGTGCGGGTGCGGTGTGTCTGTCTGAAGAAACTTCCTACTGTCTGTCTGCCAGACCACCCTGTTGTATATGTACTGAAAAGTTTGAGGGAAGAGAGGGGGAGGAAGGGAGTTGATGGAAGGGAGGGGGGAGAGAGAGGGAGGGAGGGAGGGGGGAGAGAGAGAGAGAGGGAGGGATGGGGAGAGAGAGAGAGAGAGAGGGAGGGGGAGAGAGACAGACAGATTGACAGACAGAGACGCTTTGACAATTATTTTATTGTCATTACCCTGAGAGAGAGAGAGAGAGAGAGAGAGAGAGAGAGAGAGAGAGAGAGAGAGGAGAGAGACAGACAGACAGACAGACAGACAGACAGAGAGACAGAAGAGACAGACAGACAGACAGAGACGAGAGGGGGGGGGGGGGGGGGGGGGGGATGTTGCGATTTGGCTTAAAGTTGACTGGCTCGGGGAAGACAGTGTTTTGCTTCTTTGGGGCATGATTCTGCCTGTCGAAGGGGATGTCGGCTGTAATGCTGGTGAGATAGCTTTGGCTGCTCTTTTTGTTTGTGAAGATCTTTGTTTTGGTTACCGTTTCTTCTGCTGTCTCTGTGTCTGTTTCTCTCTGGCTCTGTGTGTATGTCTGTCCGTTTCTCTGTGTGTCTGTCCGTTTGTCCATCCGTCTGTCTGTCTGTTTTTCCCTCCTGCCTGTCTGTTTGTCTGTCTGTCACTGTCTCTGTCTGTCTCTCTCTCTCTCTCTCTCTCTCTCTCTCTCTCTCTCTTCTCTCTCTCCTCCTCCTCCTCCTCCTCCTCCTCCTCCTCCTCTCTATCGCTGTCTGTCTCTGTCAGTCTCTCTCTCTCTCTCTCTCTCTCTCTCTCTCTCTCTCTCTCTCTCTCTCTCTCTCTCTCTCCTCACCTCTTACCCCCCATCCCTCCCTCTTTTCTTCTCCTACTCCACACCAGCCACTCGATTTTCTTTCTTAAATCTCCTCTGGCCTGATCTTTGTTATTTATTTTCCCTTTGTTTTCTTTTGTATTTTGCTTTGCATATTTTCATTTTAGTTCCTTTTTGTTCACCTTTCCCCTTTCCTAATAGGAAAAAATTGGGGTTTAAAAAAAAAAATGGCCGAAACTGCTCGGTTTTCCTTTCTCAGTTTTCTCGTCTTATCTATGTTGTTTTCTTCTCTGTATTTCGATATTTCTGTTTTCTCCGTCTCGCTTTTCTTTTCTTAAAAAAAAGAAAGAAAATATATTATATATTGTATAGCAACCTGAGCAAGGAAAAATGTTTCGAAAGACCAGAAACAAAAAATATACACAGCAGCAGTAACAACATAACAACAAGAATAACAACAAGAACAACAACAACAACAAGAAGCAGAAGAAAATTCTAAACGAACCAGAAAATTGAAAGGTCATCGGCTGAAGCAGGAGACTTCTTTTCCTGTCTCATATCTTCCTCCCTGTCTTTTTCTGTTGTGACTTCCCCCCCTCCTCCTCCTCGCTTCCATCATCTATCGTTTCGTTTTTGTGGAGGGTTTTATTCTTTTTTTGCTCTTGTGCTGCTCTCTTTCTTTCCTTCGCAGGAAGCAATCAGGATTATGTGTTTCGGTGTCTACAGTAGATTTTGAGGATGGGGTCGTTGAAAGCTTGCCTTCTGGCTGTATGCCATGCCTCTACCTTCCTTCTCCGTCTTCTACGCTTTCTGTTGTGTATGTGTGTATATATATATATATATATACTGTAATGTAAAGTGTCAGATTTGGGGGTTATATTGGATCAGATAAGAGCCCATACACTTATGTGGTGTCTAAGTTTATTTGTTTTGTTTGATTTGATGGGGGATTGCTTTTTTTTTTTTTCGTGACTTCCACTCTGGGCACTCGCAGGCTGTTTGGAATCTTTCTTTTGAAATGACACAGTCGTGCGGGGTTTTGTTCTGTAGGGAGTGGTCGGTATAAGATCAACGTGTGGTCACTGTTTAGATGAGGCCCTGCCGTGCTTTTTGGAATCTGTAATGGTCAGAGGGGCCTGCTGTGTTCCGGTGTTGGTAAGAATCTTGACTAGGCCACAACAGTTTGTAGTTCAGATGTGGTGCCAGACAGAGTGAGATGCCTACTTGGGCATGGTAACTGTCATTCTTCGCTCCCGACTGTCGCCAATGTCTTCCATTGATAATTGTGCACTCCCCTCCCAATATCAATAATTTTGCAGATACTGAAGACTTTACATGAACTCTCCACAGACATTGAAATGGAGAATAAGTCAAATGTTTTTATGAGGTTAGGATACACAGGATATCCGGAGAGAGCGAGAGAGAGAGAGAGAGAGAGAGAGAGAGAATGCGAGCGACCAAGCAAGCACTCAACCTTGTTGAATAAACAGTTTAACCATTTTCTCTCCAACCCCATCAATCACATCAACCTAAACATTTTCATGGAAAAGAGGAAAGAAAGGAGACCACCATAGCAAGCAACGAAAAACAGACCAAAGAAAAGAATATAATAAACCCAAACATACACACACAGGCACTGCGGCTCCTCCTCCGTGAACAGTGAATGAGTACTGTGTGTGTCCCAAGGTTGTCACCGGGTTGCCCACAAAGCTTAATCATGCCCCCCCTGTTGGCACTCCGGATAAACACGGTCATGGGAGGAAAGGTAATTGGCAGGGGCCGTCAACCACACGGTAATCGATAGGCCACTGGGGGAAACAACACTGAAGAAGAGTGATACCACCCACCCTCTTGTGTACTGTTGAGGAGCTGACAGACGACCCTTCCTAACTGTATGGTCGGGATGGTCACGGCGAAACAGACCCTGCAAGCATATCGACTGTCGTTATAAACGTACTGTTTTAATCAGCTTGAGGCATCAAGTTCAAACTGACTGTTCGGAATAGGTCCTGTTCTATCTCAAACACGATTGCTTGCATCCTCCAGCCAAGCTTCACTCAGTTTGAAGCTTCAGGTTATGTTGTGTGCAGGAGCATGTGTGGGATTGAAGCCTCCGGGCATGCAGAGGTCTTTACCTTGTACACCTTTTGAAACGTTTTGTATAGCTGTTCGTCCTTTTCATACTGACGGGTTTGGAAGGAACAGGTTTGAACAGTCTGTCAGTATGCATGTACAGTACGGTAAGCAAGGACAGTGTGTTTGGCTACTTTAAAATCTCAGTGAAGAATTTTCGAATACAGAAATTCCTACCCTTTTTTTTGTTTCAGTTAATCTTTTGCTTAATTGTGGCGATTTTTGTGTTACCAAAAACATCAAAATGTTAATTACAAAGCAGTCAATAGGGCCATTGGGAGAAAGGGGCGGGGGAGGGGTTGAAGAACCTTTAGGGGGGATGTGACAAAACTTGCTTGTGTACCGTTTAACTGTGAGCTAGAGTGACCTTTTCCAGAAGAAAATATTTGATTTTTTTTTCGGGTTGAGTAATTTTTTTTTTTTAATGTGGTTTTTGAGTGTGTGTCCTTAGTTTACTGGGTGTTATCAATCTATGTCATTGTGATACAAGAAATGAAATAGTTCTAGCAATGAAAAGGTTAATGTCAACCTCTGGCTTTCCCTCCTTGGACTCTCTCTCTCTCTCTCTGTCACCCCCTCCCCCACCCCCTCCACCCCATTACGGTCTCTCTGCTTCCACCCTTCCTTCCCTCCCTTCCTCCCACGCTTCTCTCTTGCTTTCTCCACTGCTTTCTTCCTCGTGCTCTGTCCTTCCTTCTCATCTCTGGTTCTCTTTAGCAATCTCCGCTGCTGCAGCGTTCTCCCCCCTTTCTTTCTTCTTTCTCCTTCTCTGGTTTCTTGATTCTTCTCCTTCTTTTCTCCTCTCTCTCTCTCTCTCTCTCTCTCTCTCTCTCTCTCTCTCTCTCTCTCTCTCTCTCTCTCTCTCTCTCTCTCTCTGTGTTCAATCTTGGTTCCACTACGCTCAAATAATGAGCTGAGATTACATCAAAAACGTGATTTGATTTGCTGGGCAAGTTCTTTCTCTTCCCCCCCCCCCCCCTCTCTTTCTATCCCCTTCTTTAATGAAATCGCTCATCTCTAAAGGATTGAAGAAAACATCTTGACTCTCTCCTCAGATGTGAGAAAAACACCAAGCCCATGCCCGCGCTCGTGCACGCACGCACACACGCGCGCACACACACACCTTTTCCTCCAACCCACTACTTTTTCCCAAAGCATTTATTTTCATTTTCTGTCATATCCCACTTCAAAACATCATCCTTCTCTTGGCGAACGTTAGTGAGGTCCCCCCCCCCCCTCCCCCCCTGCCTTCACAGCCAAGATGGCACATTCACTTTGTGGGCTTACCCAATCAAAGAGCGCCCGCCATCCAATCAGTGGCCAGGAAAAAATCGACCGGAAATGACGTCCAGCCATCGGACATTTCCGGATGTGGCGTGGCATCAGGGGCAGTAAGTGAGTTGTGGAAGGGAGAGCAGTGAGATGGTGAATGGATGCCTATCTAGGAGTTAGGGACGCTTGGCTGCTGCTTCACACGATCAAACGACATAGAGAGACAGGGAGAGAGGGAGAGAGAGAGATAGTTCAGACTTCAGACTTCAAATTTCATACCTTCGTAAGATGGTTTATTGTACTTTTGCCATTGATCCGAATACGACCCAGCGACAGTTAAGATTATTAGTTGAGAGAGAGAAACAGACACAGACAGATAGACAGACAGACAGACAGACAGACAGACAGACAGACAGACAGAGAGAGAGAGAGAGAGAGAGAGAGAGAGAGAGAGAGAGAGAGAAGGAGAGAGAGAGAGAGGAGAGAGAGAGAGAGAGAGAGGAGAGAGAGAGCATGAAGCAATAAAATCGGATTAAATTAAACCTCACCAAAATCGGAAGAAACCAGGGCCAAAGAGGGAATGGAGGGGAAGAGTAAGGGAGAGAGAGAGCGCGAGAGAGAGACAGAGACAGACAGACAGACAGACAGGTTGTCTGCCCTGAATTCTTCTTTCTTCCACATCCTTCTTCTTAGTAGGGGTGGGGGTGAGGATAGGGTATGGGTGGTTTGAGTTAGGGCTCAAACATCAAATAGTGAAGAAATGCTCTGTCTGTCTGTTTGTCTGTCTGTCTTTCTCTCTCTCTCTCTCTCTCTCTCTCTCTCTCTCTCTCTCTCCTCTCTCTCTCTCTCTCTCTCTCTCTCGCTCCCCCCCCCCCTTCTCTTGCTCTCCTCTTTCCTACCCTCCCTCCCTCCCCTCCTTGTCTTTTAACTCATACTCTCTCTTTTTCGCCCTCTCCCCAACCTCCTGTACTTTCAAATCATCGACAACCAGAAAGCGCAGACTTTTAATAAAAGAAAATTGCCCAGACCTATCCGTAAGCTGAATTCCCTCTCACGCACGAACATACGATTAAGCCTCTTCCCCCCCACCCACCCACCCACCCATCCTCCACACTATAACACTATGCTTGCACTGTGTAGTGGGAGAGTGGGGGGGAGGTATATATTTTGAAACACAGAGAGTTGGGAAGATAGGCCTTTGATCTAGGTCCAGTTAAAGGGACCCTAATCGGTATGGCCTGGCTATTTTAAGCTGGCGGTGGTATCATGTCGCTTCAAACCACTTAGCCAAGGGTGAGTTGGGTTTTTTCTTCTCTTTTCTTTTCTTCTTCAGGAGAGGAGAGGAGGAAATGTTGGACGGAGAAGAGGAGAAGGGGAGAGATCGATTGTATGATCTTTAAGTAGTAGTGGTGTGTGTGTGTGTGTGTGTGTGTGTGTGTGTGTGTGTGTGTGTGTTGTGTGTGTGTGTGTGTGTTGTGTGTGTGCCTGTGAGAGACAGAGAAAGACAGACACGAGAGAGATAGAGAGACAGAGAGACAGAGAGAGACAGAGAGTGCTTTTGGGTGTGGGATTTCGCCCTCTCTCACTCTCTTCCTTCCCCCCCCCCCCCTCCTCTCTCTCCCCCTTCCCCCCTCTCCCCCCTTCCCCCCCTCTCTCTCTCCCCTTCTCTCTCTCTCTCCTCTCTCTCTTCTTCTCTCTCTCTCTCTCTCTCTCTCTCTCTCTCTCTCTCTCTCTCTCTCTCTCTCCCATATCCTCTTTCGTTTCTCGTTTCTCGGAGACTCCTTATCAGTTTCGTGCGGGCAAGAAAGCTTTTTGAAGAAATCAAATGAAATGAAATCAAATCGAATCAGATCAAATCAAATCGATCTCTCTTCCGCCCCCCTCTTCTTCACCTCCGTGTCAGGTCTATCCGTGACGTGTTTCTCTACCAATTTATAGACCACCACAACTGTGCAATGTGGACATGTGGGATCAATGAAGATCAGTGAATCAGTACCCCCCCCCCCCCCCACCCACACACACACGCACCACACACACACGCACGCACACAAACACACACACACACACAGAGAAAAAAGCAGATGAGTTGCTTATTCAATGCACCATCTGGACATTAAAAAATTTGACTTGACTTCACACTTACACACACACACGCACGCACGCACGTACACGCACACACACACACACACACACACACGCGCGCGCGCGCGCGGCACCATTTCACCTCACCACATGTCTATATTCTTTCGCTGTGATGTGTGTTGTTTGTTTGTTTGTTTGTTTTCTAACACTTGAACGACTACAGTAAGCTGCAATGTGGAGATGTAGAGTCAGATATAGTTGCAAAGTAGTGTTGTGCGATATGTAGGTTTCTTGGCGATGTTTTGTGATAATAAATGCATATAGTTCAATATTAGCATTATTTTATTATTGTGCATTTGTTGCTCATGGTGGTGGATTTCGTGAGGGTGGCTTTTTAAAAAAATTTCGTTAGATTTTGTTTAATTCGGGGTGGGTTTTATTTTGGTTGCGTTTTTCTTTTTTTAATTTTTATTGGTTTTGTTGTGGGTTCGGTTTTTTTGTATTCTGGGTTGGGTTCTATTTGTTGTTGTTGCTGTTGGATTCTGTTTTCCGAGGTTGACTATTGGTGATATTTTGTGTATGTGACGTTTGCCCATCTTTAAGGTAGCCGCATTCTGGCTTATGGGATGTATTTTAATTTGATAACCATTTTTCTTCTTTTATTTTCTTCTTTTCTTTTTTTCTTTCTTTCTTCCCTCTTCATCCTTTCTTTCTCTCTGTCTGGCTTTTCTAGTTTTTTAAATGAATTCCATTGTTTTCTTTCTTTTTTTTTTCAGTATGTCTGTCTGTCTTGTATTTTTCTTGGATTTCCTTTTTCTTTCCGTCCGTCTGTTTGTCTTTCTTTCTTACTTTCCGTTTGATTTCCGGCCTTTAAAAAAAATTTCCTTTTCTTTGTTGCTTTCTTCATTCGTTTTCTCGTCTTCTTTCTTCCCACTTTCTTTTCCCTTCCTTCCGTCATGTTTTTGATTCTTTTCTTTTCTATCTGTTTTTTTGTTTTGTTGTTGTTGTTGTAATACCCTCTTTCTTTTCTTTTTCCTTTTTTTCTTTAGTTTTCTGTTCTTACTTTTTCTTCTTCTTTCTTTTTATCTTTCTCCTTTTTCTTATTCTTCTCTCTCTTTCTTTTTGTTTGATTATTCGTACTTTCTTTCTTTCCTTCTTTCTTTTCCCCTTGTTTGTTACTTGTCTTTTTTCTTCTCCTCCATCCTTTTGTTTTCAAAGACAGCTGCCTGTCTTTCTAAGACAGGTCTATTTCACAGGTGGATTGCGGCAGGATGGCGTGACTATCACTTACTGACCCATGGATACATCATTAAAGAAGAAAGAAATGCAGGATTGAACACATCATGCATGGGTACGGGTGGCTGAGTGGGTAGATAGATGGATGGAAGGAAGGAAGGAAGGAAGAACAAGCGATTGGAGTGATAAAGGTAGTTGTTTGAATGGATGGATAAAATGGATGAATCTATTGCTTAGCAGAATATGGATAAATGGATGAAGGAATGGGTAAGTGAATGTCAAGGATATGATTATATTCGTCATGGTCACCCACGCACATTAACTCACACACACGCACGCACGCACGCACGCACACACACAGGCGCATGCTCGGACGCAGGCACGCTCGCACGCATGCACGCACGCATGCACACACACACACACACACACAACCACACTCTCTCTTCTTATTCACTCTCTCTGTCGCTCTCCCTCTCTCTCACTTACTATCTCTTGCTCTCTAATCTCTCTCTCTCACGCACCCACCCACACACACACCACGCACCACACACAACACAATACACCCACCCACCCACACCACACACATACACACACACACCACTAAACCGAAATAAATGAATGAAAAAAATAAATAAATAACAATTTTCCAGATAGCGTTGATAAAATCGATAGACACTCAGAGCCCATACTGATTAGACACAGAATCGGCTTATAATGGCGTGTCGTGCATGGGCAAGAAAGCCTGCTTTTGTTTTTCTTTGGTGTTGTGTTGTTTTGTGTTGTTGTCTTGTTTTGTTTGGACTTGTATGGCTTTTTCGGCTTTGTGTGTGTGTTTTTTTAAAATTTTTTAATTAAAAGTAATTTTATTTCGCGACAAGCTGATCGACCTCATGAAATATTAAGTCGGCTGGAAAAATTTGTGGTGTGTTTGTTGTTGTTTTTGTTTGTGTGTTGGGTGGGGTGGGGGGAGGGAGGGGAGTGGTGTGGTAGTGGTGTGATGCGATGGGGTGGTGGCAGTGTGTGTGTGTGGGGGGGGGGTGGGGGGGGGGGGGGGGGTTGATGTGAGTGTGTGGTAGTGGTGTGTGTTGTGTTGTTTTGTGGTTGTGTTTGTGTGTTGTGTTTGAGTGTGAGTGCGTGTGTTCGGGGTGGGTGAAAGGAGAGGGTGCCTAAAAGAGGGAGACATAAACTGCTTGAACGCTCTGTAAACGTAAACATGGACACGTCATGTGCGTGCATGCACGCGCACACATACGCACTTGTATGCAGATATAATAATAATAATAATAATAAATGGAATTTATATAGCGCTCTATCTTGCACACTTCACAAAAACAATCGCAGGCATACATGTGCGTTCACATATCCACTTGATACACCCACGCTCGCACCTACATGAATGCTTACATGTTCATTTTGCCTTTGTCTGTCTGTCTGTCTCTCTTTTTCTGTCTTTCTCTCCCCCCCCCCCCCCCCCCTTCTCTTCTCTCTCCCTATCTGTCCCTGCTCTCTCTCTCTCCTTCCCTTCCTCCTTCTCTCTGTCTCCCTCCCTCCCTCACTTCTCTCTTTGTCTCTCCCTCTTTCTCTCCCTCTCTTTCTTCCTCCACCCCTTCTACCTTCCCTCGTCTCTTCACTCCCCCTCCCACGCGCTCACACACACACACACACTCAACACACACACACACACACACACACACAGAGGAAGGTT
>CM054142.1:40824602-40832102 GCA_028751875.1 Rapana venosa
CCATAAGCCTAAAAGATGATGCCCTGACTTTTTAAAAAAAATATAAAAAGGACGGTTGAAAGAAACTCAATATATACACACATGCATACACACATATGCACAATCACAATAAGCAACATGCTCTCTTTTCTTTCTTTCTTTCTTTCTTTCTTTCTATCTTTTTCTTTCTTTCGCTCTTTTCTTTTTCTTTCTTTCTTTCTTTCTTTCTATCTTTTTCTTTCTTTCTTTCTCTGTTAACTGAATTTACCGTTCAAAAAGTCGGAAAATCCATTTGGAAGGTGGAAAAGAAGAGATGCGCAGCTTTGGGTTAGTTGTTGTTTCTGCTGCTTTATGCCTGTAAGTGCGTGTTTGTTTGTCTGCCGGAGCACGGGGAGAGAGCCGAAAGGGGAGGTAAACACCTCGGTGATAAAGAAGTGCCAGAATTTTAAGAGGTTACTGATGGCAGTTTCTTCCTCCTAATAATCCTCCTCCTCTTCCTCCTCCTCTCGGCCCCTCTCAGCTCTTAAACTGTGAGCAACCTTTAGCTCAAGTGCTGTGAGCCAGTGCCTCCTCCTTGGTCTGGCTTCCAAAACAAGTGGCACATGCGATTTTTAACATGCCTGGAAAGAGTCCAAGAAACAGTTGAAAGAAAGACAAGAAAAGCAAACAGAAAGTAAGCGCATGCACCCCTGCACATACTCAATGCGCGCCTGCGCGCGCGCGCACGCACGCACGCACACTTACATACACACAGTCAGGCGCGCGCACGGACACAGACGCGCACCACACACACACACACACACACACGTACCCATGCACGCACGCGCACGTATATACACTTACACACAAACACACTCCCGCACACACACACAACACACACACACACACACACACACACATAGACACATACTCGCACACGCAGGCACGCACGCGCGCACACACACACACACACACACACACACACACACACACACACAGTACACATGCACGCACGCGCACGTATACACACTTACACACAAACACACTCCCCCGCACGCGCGCACGCACACACACAAACACACACACACACACACACACACACACACGTTCAAACCAAGATAGCAACAGTTGGAGAAGAGAAGCAAAATTACACAACACAGGGCGAAAAAAAAAGAAAAAAAAGAAAAGAAAACTAGTACAGAAAAGGATGTGTGCCTGGTTGTTTCTTCAGTTTCTGAGACCTCAGACACTGAGGCAGATATGAGACAGAAAGGCAGGCAAAGGAATGTGGATTGGTATGACATGATAATGTAGCATGTTTAACATCAGTTCCTGAGGTTATTTGTCATTCCTTAGTGTGAAGGTTAGTATAGTCTTTTCCAGGGCACAGTGCACTGCTTTGATTAATTGTTTTGTTTGGAAAGGTCGCTGTAATCATTTTGAAATAAATATACATATATATAAAAAATTATACAGATTCATTAATGAAAGACATTGGTATTGACCTAACAACAATTCCAATTTTTCCGATGGTTCCTCAAATGCCTCCTTGGGAACATATATCGGCTAACTTTGACACTGACTACACGGATGTCAAAAAGAATGAAGATCAAAATTTGCTCACCGTTGATGTAAAAAGTCACATTGAAAGTAATTATTCTAATCATTTAAAAGTGTATACTGATGGATCTGTTCTGGAATCAGGAAGAAATGGGGCAGCATTTGTGATTCCTGTTTTTAAAGTACAAAAATTATTTCATTTAGGAAAACATTTTTCTATTTTCACGTGTGAATTGTTTGCAATCCTTATGGCCTTGAATTTTTTGTCAAATACTGCGCTTGACACTCGCCACATTCTTTTTTGCGTTGACTCAAAAGCAGTATTGATGGCACTAAAGCACTGGCAGGGGAACATAAGGAAAGATATTGTATTTGAGATTAAATTCTTGATACATTGTATTGCAAGCAGAGGCATACAAATAACTTTCTGCTGGGTCCCTTCTCACTGTGGAATCTATTGGAATGAGTTGGTTGATTCTTTAGCAAAACAAGCTGCCTCGGATTGCAACATTGAAACGTTTGGTTCCAATCTCGCATTGTCCTCGCATGAAATTAATGCTAAATTGATGAATTGTATACATTCTAAAATGGAGAAAACACACTCTGAAAACATTTCTTGCTCACGGAAAGTAGAAATTTTAATATATAAAATGAGACTAAATGCATGGAACACCAAATATTCTAAAAATGTGACATGTTGCTGTTCCCAATCTCTTTCAATCCACCATTTATTGTTTGATTGCCCAATCCTAACTGACCTGTTTAAAAGGAGAGGAATAGATATTCATAAAAAATATTCCACTGTTCAAGAGGTTTTATATGACTCTCAGCAGTTCACAACATCAGTTGCTGAGGTTATATATTCTTCCCCAGTAAGACCTCTACTGTAGATAGTTGTGAGAAAATAAATACACATATAATTATTAGGGGGGGAGAGAGAGAGAGGGAGAGAGAGAGAGAGAGAGAGAGAGAGAGAGAGAGAGAGAGATAGATAGATGTTGGTTTGAATGCGGGTGTGTCCTTATCACCAAGTAGTGAATGGACATTAAACAAAAACAAAACAAAAACAAAACAAAAAATAAATATACATGAAACCAAAGGGGAAACACACACTCACACACACACACACATGCTCATGCACACGCTCGCGCAGCCCCTCCCCACCCCTCTACACACACGTTCACACCCACGCACTCGTATACGTGCATGCGCATACACAAGCAGGTGTACATTATATCATGCATAGCTTTTATCCTTATTGCTTTCCCCAGAGGGCTTTTGTGCACTATGCTTTTATCTGATAGAATTTTGCTCTAAACTCAGATGGGCAGAGTTCTCATATGGCAGCAAGAAAGGAAAAGGCAATACAACAGGAGTAAAATAGAAAAAACATTAACAGAAACCGAAAGAAAAACAACAACAACAACGTAGACATCTACAATTTCAGGGTTTGAACCTTAAGGCAAGGCACAGCTCTCTCCTGCACTTCCTTCCAGAAAAAAAGGGGGATGATGACGTCAGCACCGCGTTAGCATTACCTAGATAAGGAACGGATAATCCACGTCATTAAGACCCAGCAAGAGATAGGAGCTGGCACCAAGTTCACACGACGAGATTAAAACTGATGCACCTTTACCCCCAAAAAAAAACAACAACCCTGAACGAGTAAGTTTTGTGTATTCCTTCCAGCCAGATGTACGTACCTCTGGGTCATGTCGACACGCCAGTGGTGTTTCACGTGCATTCGTGCCAAAGGGGAGAAAACGCATTGCTTGTCAGTCGGGAAGTGGGTGGGTGTAGGGGGGAATAGTGTGAGGGGGAGACTACCTCCTCCTACCTGTGCTCTACTGGGAGCAGCAGTGGTGCCTGTGTCGGCTTCACAGAGGCTGGCTGCCTCACTGGGATAGAGATAAGATGCTTTGTAATTATTAGTTGTCGGGGTAAACTGCTGACACCACTGTTGTCCTTGTGGGGAAAGTTGGGGGGGGGGGGGGGGGGGGGGGGAGAGATAGACAGACTGAAGGCTGTTGTGAGGGGTAGAGAATAGAGGAAAAACAGGGAACAAAGAAATAGAGGAAACTGACATGGGTTTTTGGGTATCATTTTTCCAGAAAAAGTTCTTTGATTATCTAAAGTTGCAATAAGATGGAAAAGAACACACGTGCATGTGCATGCCCTCACTTGCATGCACCCACACGCATGCATGTATGCACTCAAACACACACACACACACACACACACACACACACAGAAACTGATGTGTTTTTTTGGTATCCTTTTTTGAAAACCTTGATTATTTAAAGTGGCAATAAGATGAAAAAGAACACACATGCACGCACACGCAGATACACACTCACACTCACACTCAAACACACACACACACACACTTTCTCTCTCTCTCTCTCTTTCTCTCTATCACACACATGCACACAAACACACCTGCACCCACACACGTATATGTGTGTGAGAAGACATAGGCTAGGCACGTGTACTTTATACATAGCTTTTATCCTTATTGCTCTCCCACAGGGGTTTTTGTGCACTAAGCTTTTATCTGATAGAATTTTGCTCTCAATTCAGATAGAGAGTTCTCAAATGCTAACAGAGAGTGGAAAAAAACCCAGAAATGAAACCAGAGTAAAATGAAAATAGATTAAAAGAAATAACAAAAAAAATCCATAGACATCTGCAATTTTATGGATTGAGCCCTAAGGCATATAGCTCTCGCCTGCTTTTCCTTCCAGAAAAAAAAGTGGATGATGACGTCAGCACCTCATTACATAGAGAAGAAACTGATAGTCCACAGTCATTAAAACCCAACAAGAGATAGGAGATGGCACCAAGTTCACGCAACAAGGTTTAAACCCATGTACATTCCCCCCAAAACCCAATGACTTGATTACCTCGAATGCCTCCATGCCACAAGCTATGAATCCTGTCTTCAGTTGGCTGGCAAACTCTTTGTTGTTGTTGTTATTGGTGGTGGTGGTGGTGGTGGTGGTGGTGGTGTGTGCGTGCGTGCGCGCGTGTGTGTGTAGTACGTGCGGGCGTGTGCGCGCTTGTGTCTTTCCGCGCTTGTGTCTTTCTAGCTTGCAAGGTGTACCTCAGGGTCGACTCGACACGCTAGCAGTGTTTCACGAGCGTTCGTGCCAAGGAGAGAAAATACATTGCTTGTCAGCTGGGAACTGGGTGTAGATAAATGGGCTGGTGTAAATACCTGGGCTATCCCGGGAGCAGTGGTGCAGGCACAGCAGCTTGTTCGTTTTGCAGAAGCCTGGGTCATTTGGGAGGATAAGGTGCTTTGTAATGTGTATTTTCGGGAGGAAAAAAAGGTGCTGACATCTCTGTCGTTCTGGTATGGAAAAGAGAGAGAGAGAATGGGGGTGAGATAGAATCAGAGAAACAGAGAAAGGACTCAAAGTGGTAATAGTACCATCAGGGAGGGAGTGGAGGAGGAAGAAGGGAGAGAGGGAGAGAGAGAGAGAGGGGAGGAGAGATGAGAGAGAAGAAGAGAGAGAGGAGAGAGAGAAGAGAGAGAGAGAGAGGAGAGTGGGAGAGGAGGGGGGGAGGGAGTGGGAGGGAGAGAGAGGAGGGAGGGAGAGAGAGTGAAGTGATACTAGCATTGGTGGTGGAGGTAGGCCTGAATTAGGTCAACATCTTTGGGTTGTTGTTGGGGGTTTTTTCTTACAGAATTTGGGTGGTGTTTTTTTTTAAGGCACATTCAATCACCATTTAATAAATCATCCTTTGACTGTATTTGGCGAGAGGCAGAGAAGCCTGGAAAGGAAACGGGAACGAAGAAATATACGCAGAAAACTGACATTTTTTCTGCATTTTTCGGCTGTTGTAGAAAAATGTCCTTGATTATTCAAAGTGGTGATAAAGATGGAAAAGAACACGCACGTACGCACGCATAATTATGCATGCTTACACATGGACAGAGAGGGGCGCATGAGTGCAAGTGCACATACATACATACACACACACATATATACATACATACACACATACATACATACATACATTCATATATACATATATATACATACAAACACCTACACACACACACATACAAACACACACACAAACATATGCACGTGGGGGTCCTTGCACATATGCAATTCAATGAGGCATCATTCACAGACTTCTAAAATGACACATGTCGATGCACCAACACATACAAAAGCTGATTTTGAATGATAGTTTAAATACGTACAATGGTTTTGTATGTCATAATTTTCTCTCATTCGTGCTATTAAAACGAAAGTAATATAAACCGTGTTTGGATAATACCATATCTAAAGAAAGATCAAATAAAAGCACTGAAAAGGCCCAAATACTCTTAAAACGTTTTCACATGAGAGATATAATTATGTATTCTACATTTTGTTTCAAAATTCCAAGTTATTTTCCTGCTTAGGTTTTTTTTCCTGCTTGTTGGATAGCCTAACAGGATCTCTTGTGAAAGACCTAACAATGCACGCATGCCTTCTGCATTCCGTGCATCAAGGTCACTGCCAGCAACAACAACAAGGAACAAGGATGAAGACAAGAAAAGTATTTAAAAAAAGAAGAAAATGTATTGAAGTTGATTTCACTGTAGCATTCACCCAAGTGGTAGGAAGGAGGAAAGTGATACGACTCCATCCCTGAGACAGAGAGAAGACAAGTGAGTCCTGCGTGCTCCAGCAAGGAAGTCTTCCCAGCTTGCACCAGCCTCCACAAAAACGACGTCATTTCCGGATCAGTTCTGCCACGACTTGTCAGGTGACCTCACTACCTGGGGTCAACTGGGGGACAGAATGGAAATTCAGTCAAAAATAGGGAAAAGTATGTTAGAGGAGATGAACAACAAAAAAAGCATGGTATTGAAATTGAAACGGCGGTCGAGTCCCGCTTGTCTTAGTCTGTGCTTGATGGATTGGTTTGGCGTTGTGGTTTTTTGTGTTTTTCTGTGAATTGGGGATCAGGCCATGCATTAATAAGGGAGGTTAATGTGACAGTTAACCCGTTCAGGCTGAAGGCCTTAGTGGCTGTGTGTGCTCTTGCCCTGGCATTAAAGAGAGAGGCATGCATTGTCTGAGATGAAGAACAGGAGGAGAGCAGAGGTGTGTTGGGAAGAAACTGGTTTGTCATGTTTTGACAATAGAAACAAAATTAATAGCAATAAAATCGTGTTTACGGATAAGAGTTTTAGAACAAAGATATTTCTGCATTGTTTACTTAATCATACTGCGTTGTTTGAATAAGCTCTACATGGCATCATCCATACCAATCTATAATAGCTGGAATTGGGAAAACAGATGAAAACAACAGCTCATTCTTCTCAGAGAGAAGAAACAAGTAATACAGGTAAATAGGAATCATAAGAGAGAGATGGTGAGAGCAAGTTGAGGTTCATGTGATATGATGACAACTAGTGCACCTGATCTACATTAAAAACAACCAACAAAAAACCCCAGCATCAACAAAGGAGGCTTTTTTGCATGGCATGTTCATCCACAAGGTTGGAACGTAAACTAAAAATCCCTTCTGTAGCTTACTCAGTAACTGGCACATTTTTCTTTTCTTTCGTTTGTGTTTCTCATAAGGTGTGTGTGTGTGTCTCTGTGTGTGCGTGTGTGTGTGCTTGAATCATCTCAACATGCTAGGTGCTTCACGTGCATTGGTGGCAAAGAAAAATGGCTTTGCTGTCGTCAGGGAATGCCAGTGTAGATAAAGGTGTCACTATAAATTCATTCTGCTCTTGGGAAATAGTGCTGCAGGTGGTTGTTTGGATTTTTATCCGTTGGATCTAAGGGGAGTTCAAGTGGTAAAATGGTGGATTAGATAAGCGTTATTTCCTCTCTACAGTTTGAGAGAGAGAGAGAGAGAGAGATTATTGCTGTTTCACTACATGTAGGAAAGAGGGCTTTTCCTTAGAATTGTTTTGTTTCAGAAGGGAGATAAGTGAGTGGTGTGTGTGTGTGTGTGTGTGTGTGT
>CM054142.1:40839602-40849602 GCA_028751875.1 Rapana venosa
CTCCCTCTTCTCAGCTCAGTCTCTATTTCTGCATCTGTCTTTTTCTCTCTCTCTCTCTCTGTCACTTTCGCTTCCTGTCGCTCTTCTTTTCTTTTTCTTCTTTTCTCTTTTGTCTCTCCCTCCTCCCTCTCTGTCTGTCTCTCGCTCTGTGTGTGTGTGTGTCATTGTATGCGCGTGCGTGCGTCTGTCTTTAGGGAGCAAAGAAGAAAATGCATGCGCGCCCATACTGATTTTCCCCTCTGCTCCTATGCACATGCATGGATGCCACCTCCCCCTCCCCCCCCCTTCCCTCTCCTCCCCCTCCCCTCAAACCTTTACGTCCACCCCCACCTCTCCTGGGGTTTTTGAGAGGGTTTCTAAGCCCGGCCTCTCTCTCTCTCTCTCATTTGCAAATTGTACGGTGATTATCAAAATTTAATGTAGCATTTAAAGGGATCAGGGAGAGGGGTCCCTGTTTTGCGATGAAGTTTCGTCCGTAGAGCCCTGCTGGGGAGTCTCGTGGCGGCGTTCTTTTTCGTTTTGTTTTGGATAGTGGTGGTGGTGGTGGTCTCAATCCATGTTAATAATAATAATGATAAATGGAAATTATAAAGCGCTATAGTATTGATAAATAGAAATTTTATAGCGCTATGTCTTGTAAAAACACAAATCAAAACGCTTGCATTCAGCCTGTTCTTCTTACACAGTCATGCCACCACTAAACAATGCTAGGGGGAGAGTTACACAATGGGCTTCAATTTGTTGGGGGGGAAAAGGGGGTATTTTTGTTTTGTTTAATGGATTAGTTTTGTGTTTTTCTGCCTGTGCTCTTGTTTGTCTGTCCATGGCATTTCTTCGTTCTCTTCTTCGTCTGGCTGTCTGTCTGTTTCTACCCCCCCCCTCCCTTTCTTTACCCACGTGTGTGTGTGTGTGTGTGTGTGTGTGTGTGTGTGTGTGTGTGTGTGTGTGTGTGTGCTTGCTCGTGCAAGTCTTAAAGCAAGACATTTGGTTGTTCTGCTTTTTGTGTTCTGGCGCGCGCGCATGTGTGTCTGTCTGAGTGTTTGTGTGTCTCTCTGTGTATTTTCTTTTCATTTTGCCCCTCTTTATCTATCCCTGTTTGCTGTCTTTGATATTGATGTTTCTCTAGAATATTGCAGAGCATGAGCCAGACCACACCCTGAATGCATTGACCAAGTGACCAATTAGTATACATCACATAGATCTCTTCTCTTTCGTGAACGCCCCGTCCACTCCCCTCCCGTTTTTGTTTCGTCCTAGTGTATTTTGCAGAGGTGTGTGTGTTGTGTGTGTTCTCAAGGGTAATAAACATTTTTCGTTCTTCTTAGTGTGGCCGATTCAAAGATAGAAAATCGCTTGATTCGTGTTGATAATTTAACGCCTACTTTCGTAGGCTTGTTTTGTTTGTTTTTCTCTCAAATAAAGCAACATTTTAAAATCATTACACTAATCTCTCTGACTCAAATAGGAAAAGTGATACACAGAGTTATAAAAACAGAAACATTGGAAATTCAATACATCAACTGAGACTATAATTATTCTTTTACTTTTGTCTTAAGGTTTTTATCAATTCAGCATACCTTAAGATGTCTCCGTCTTTACTGGGAAGAACCATAACTCGGTATTCGATTCAGAAATGGAATTGTAGTGTTATTTCAAAATAGGAGCTAACTCCATTTAGTCGCCGTCACTTGTCGTTAACTAATACATATTTGTTATAACTGCTAAAACAACCCAGCATGTGTACCTTTTTCTCATTTGTAAGTGATTACCGAAGGAGTATTACACGAAGAAAGGAGGGAGGGGGGAAGGAAGGAAGGAAAGGAGAAAAAGAGAGATGGGAGAGAACTTCGACCTTGACTGACTGTAGTAGTCTCCCATTTCAGCGTAAAAAGTCACTTCCCCCGTCGTCCCCTGCGGTGTGTGTATAATTGTCAGTCATTTGGACACCGCGGTGCGCTCTGGGAAACTGTCGCCTCTCATTATCACGTGTGTGTGTGTGTGTGTGTGTGTGTGTGTGTGTGCGCGCGCGCGCGCGCGCTTGAGTGTGTGTGTGTGCGCGCACACACACAATATACCACACACACACGTCACACACATACAGATTGATGCACACACACACACACTGAAAGGGGGGGGGGGGGGGGGGGGTAGAGAGATAGACAGACAGATAATGACTAAGAACTCTTTTTTTCTACGAGAGTAAAAGTTGCCATAGTTTTTCCATCCCCCCCAACCTTGTTTTCTTCTTCTGCTTCCTCTTCAGAGAAAGACAGAGAGATAAACAGACAGACAGACAGAGAGACAGATAGTGAGACAGACTGAGAAGCACGTGGCTTTCCCTGATCTTGTCAAGACAGTACCTGTTCAGTAGCAAGCTCTCTGTCTGTCTGTCTCTCTCTCTCTCTCTGTGTCTCTCTCTTGCTCTCTCTCTCTCTCTCCCTCTCCCGCTCTCTCTCTCTCGCTCGCTCGCTCTCTCTCTTCTCTTCCCTCTAGGGTTTAATTAAAAGCCAGGAAGATTAATAAAGACACTGCGGGTGAGATTTTCACCCTCCTTCATTCGCCAGCGTGCGTGTATGGGTACGCGCACGTGCACGCGCACACTTGGAGGTGGTGTGTGTGTGTGTGGGGGGGGGGGGGGGGGGGGGTAGGGGAGGGGCATGTGCGCGCGTGCGCAAATACACACATATGTGCGCGCACATATAGCACAGAGCTTACAGCGTGCCCGCGCGCACAATCACTCTCTATCTCTCTTACACACAATCATAGGCGCACGCACATACACACACGCACGCACGCATGCACACACACATCAAACAGGCGCGCGCGCGCACACACAAGCACAACACACACACACACAATCGTTAGCGCGCATGCATGCACCACTCTCTTCTTCCTTCTTCTACCCTCTCCCTTCTTGCTCTCCCCCACCCTCACCCTGTCCCCATAGGTCGCTCCCTCCCTCTCTCTCTGTCTGTATGTCTGTCTGTCTGTCTCTCGGTCCTCCCCCCCCCCCCCCCCCCTCTTTACATACGTACACATACACTCCCTCCCCATTTTTCTCCCATCCCTCACTCACATACACACACACTGCCATATACTGCCCCCTCAGATCTGAACAGTAAAAAGGCTGGAACTTTCATTCATTCATGCACACACAGGAATGGACAGCTCGGCTGGGAAGGGGGTCGTTTGAAGCTGCTGTACAGGGAGGGGAGACAAGAGACAAGATGACTGACTGTGAGGAGTGAAATTAATGCTATCGTTTGGAAAACGGTGTCTAGTGTGGTGAGATAGACGGAAAGGCAGAAGTTTGATGGAGTAGATCACAATAGCAGCGGATGAAAAATCAAAAGAGAAATGGCGGTCATTGCGTGAATGGTATCTTGCTTTGTAGCGATGTGTTTTCTACTCTTGTATGGAGGATTGTCTGGATTTTACAGTGCCATATCTGCCGTGTTGATGATTTGAGTGTGATATACAATACAATACAATACAATACAATGAAGTGCAGTCCAATGTAGTACAATACAATGCAGTGCAGTGCAGTACAATACTTTGAAATGGGTTGCGATGCAGTGAATACAATACAGTACAGTACTATGCATTGCATGGCAGTACAATAGGATGCAATGCAATACAGTACAATATTATGCAATGCAATAGAACACAGTACAATATTATGCAATGCAATACAGTACAGTACGACACAATGCAGTACAGTACGATGCAATGCATTACAAAGCAGTACAATACGATGCAGTGTAACAAGTACAGTACAATAATGATGCAATACAATACAGTGCAATATGATAAATTACTTAAATTACGATGTAATGCAAGACACTGCAATACAGTGCTGTGCAATAAATGCAATACAATGCTGTGCATTGCAATACAGTACAATACCATGAATTACAATTTAGTACAGTACAATGCAATACAATACAATGCATTGCAATACAGAAGAGTACAGTACAATAATGCACAGCACAAGACAATGCAGCTTTAGCACAGTACACAATACAATACAGCACAGCAGAGCACATTATACAATTCAGCAGAGCACAGCACAACTCAATACGACAACTGTATGTAGGCTATAAGAAACGCTGAATAATGTCACAAGTTTAATAAATCTAATGGGTTGGAGTTTCTTTTTTTTTTCGTTCCTCGGCTAAACCAGTGGTGAGATTTTGCGTATGCGACCATTTTCGCCCTCCATGACGGTAGCCGCATTCTGACTTCGGGGATGGTCAGTAAGGTCTACAAAGTGGCGAGAATATGAGGGACTCGCACTAAAACTGTAAAAGTGATGGTAATGGATGGTTTGATGTTGGAAAGAAATGATGATATTGATATACAATATAATGCAGTACAATGCAATTTAATACAATACAATAGTGCTCGCCTATTATCATCTCAGTTTCACATTAACTTCAGATGCCAACAAATATTTCCTTTGTTTTAGCAGTCAAGGATTAATTCCATCACACAGACAGACAGACAGACAGACAGGCAGGCAGGCAGGCAGGCAGACAGGCAGACAACTAACTATACAGACATTTCAATTTTACAAAATCATGTCCATTTCTGAAAGTGACTGAAGATCAGAGCGGGTGTTCAAAGAGAGTGTAATTTGTCGATATTATCTGTCTGTGGCTGTCGGAAGGAGGGGGTTAGTTGAATCATGGAAAATCCCCGGAGACTGCTTGCTTTCCTGAATCACCTCGTCTGGAGACTAGGAGAATGTTTGAAACAGGAGGGTGGGGAGGGGTGGGAGGGGCGGAGGGGGAGGGGGGGGGGGGGGGGGGGGGGGGGGGGGGGGGGGGGGGGGAGATGTGGAATGGAGATGTATGTATATGGCGAGGGTGACAAGAAAATCGTTGAGAAATCTGGCATGAGGGATGGCCGGAGATGCTACGTGATAGGATTCTGCGATCAGTTTTCTCCAAGTTTTGTCTGTCCAGTCCAGAAAAGGAAAATCTTGCACAGTCCCATGCACTGACAGGAAGATTGTCACGTTGACATTTCTGACGTTCCCCGGTGTTATGTTTCCTAAAATGGATTGGATATGACGTGGACGAAGCAATAAGATATAGTGGAGTCGGGTATGGTATTATACTTTACACAGCTGCAGCATCCAGAAAAATAAAATTAAAAACCCTATAGACAACAGAAAGAAAACACAATGATGGTATGCTGGTGTGCGTCTTTTGCCTGACTGTGAGTAAGGAGAACATGAACAAAACCCAAACTTGTTCAAGAAGTGCAAAAGTCTTGATGAAGTTTAGAAACTACAGCATCATTCACTATCACTGTCTTCAAAGAACCTCAGGCAGTCACTGCAGCTACTACTGCAGAAGTGAGAAAGTTCCCACAGGCTTGCAGCAACCTGAAAGATGTTCTTTCATGCTGAAAATACAGAGTGGAACGTTAGCACTATGGTGGGTTTGTGTGATATCAAAAGCCTGTGAGTTCATACCCAAAGTGCCCTCCAATAAAAACGTGAGTGCCCCAAGTGGTGAAGACTCACCAGGGACAGCCTTGATGTGGGCACTGTGTGGCCCCAGGGTCTCTGGCTCAGACAAGGTGGCGCAGAAGGTCAGACATGGTGTCTGAAGTTTTGGACACGCTGTCAGTGGAGGTTCTCCCTCCAACCCTCCCCCTGCCCTCTCCTTTCTCCCTTCCTTGCTGGTAGGTCAGAAGGGGGCAACAACAACTTTGAGCTTTGAAGACTGGGAAATTGACAGATCTGTGTAAAAGTATATCCTTTGAAGGTGGCAAGAGGGAGTTGGATTGCAGAGAATGAAAAGTGAAGAGTATTAGTAAAAAATGTTGAAAGCAAAGGCAGATATCGCAGAACAACAGAGAAAAACAGTGTTCAGCTTCTGAAGAGGTTACAGTGTAGGGAGTGTACCATGTACCCTGAACACATCTGTTGAGAAATTAACTGAGCAGATATTGGGTAAACACATGCACAGTGTACCTGAAAACAATTTGTGATGTTTCCAATGTTGGTTGTATTGAGTGAATTTTTTTTTTTTTTTAGAAATATAGCTCTCTCTGTCTCTCAGTTTTTATCTCTTATCTCTCTTTGTCTCTCCTTCCCCCTCTCTATCTTTTGTTTGTCTATCTGTCTATCTGTCTATCTATCTATGTATCCATCCATCCATCCCTCCATTAATCCATTCATCCATCTCTGTGTGGAAGTGAAGACGTGAAAGTTTTTAGTAAAGGGAGTAGACAAAATTGAGAGAAAGCAACTCTTTGTACTGTGCCAGGTGGGACAAAGAAATTACTGAATGAATCATTGAAAAAAAGGACAAGAGTTCTGTTGACGCTACATATTATTGTTTTCATGGGTGTTTTTTTTTATCCTCCTCTTACAACACAATGGTCATGTTGATGAAAAATCACTTGTGTGCAGCTTTCAAAGAAAGATTTATAAAACACAGAGACAGAGCTACATAATTTCATTTTTATAAATCACTTTCTTTTTTCAATTTAAGTGGAGATCAAAGTCAGCATTATCTTGTCTGTGGGTGTGAGAAAAAATGGGTCAGTTGAATCAAGGAAAATATCTTGAAACTGGGTGATGTTCAGAATTACCACCACATCTGGAGATTTGAAGAGAATATATACAACAGGAGGATTGGGAAGAAGAAATAGAAAGGGTGGAAGGAGGAGTGGGGAGAAGAGAAGGGGAGGGAATAAGAGGAGATGGAGGAATGTGGAAGAGAGATGTATGTATATGGCGAAGGTGACAAGAAAATCGTTGAGAAATCTGGCATGAGGGATGGCCAGAGATGCTACGTGATAGGATTCTGCTATCAGTTTTCTCTAAGTTTTGTCTGTCAAGATCAGCAGGGGGACATTTTGCAGAATCCCATGCACTGACAGGAAGATTGTAACATCGACGTTTCTGACGTTCCGTGGTGTGATGTTTCCTTAAAAGGATTGGATATGACTTGCATGAAGCAGTAAGATATAGTGGCTTTCGGAAGGGTATTGAACTTTACACAGTATCAGCATCTAGAAAAAAGAAAAACCAACAGACACCAGAAAAAACACTGCGATAGCATGCTGGTGTGCATCCTATTTATGACTTTGAATATGAAGAACATGAACAAAACCCAAACTTATTAGAAGTGCAAAAGTCTTGATGAAGTTTGAAGAAACATACAGCACATTCACTACACTGTACTTCAAAGAACTCAAAGGCAGATCATGCAGCTACTACTGCAGAAGTGAGAAAGTTCCCACAGGCTTGCAGCAACCTGAAAGATGTTCTTTCATGCTGAAAATACAGAGTGGAACGTTAGCACTATAGTGGGTTTGTGTGATATCAAAAGCCTGTGAGTTCATACCCAAAGTGCCCTCCAATAAAAACGTGAGTGCCCCAAGTGATGAAGAATCACCAGGGACAGCCTTGATGTGGGCACTGTGTGGCCCTAGGGTCTCTGGCTCAGACAAGGTGGCGCAGAAGGTCAGACATGGTGTCTGAAGTTTTGGACACGCTGTCAGTCCAGGCTCTCCCTCCAACCCTCCCCCTGCCCTCTCCTTTCTCCCCTCCTTGCTGGTAGGTCAGAAGGGGGCAACAACAATTTTGAGCTTTGAAGACTGGGAAATTGACAGATCTGTGTAAAAAGTATATCCTTTGAAGGTGGCAAGAGGGAGTTGGATTGCAGAGAATGAAAAGTGAAGAGTATTAGTAAAGTGTTGAAAGCAAAGGCATTGGATGACATGGCATAACAAGAAGAGAAAAAGTGTTCAGCTTCTGAACAGTCACAGTGTAAAGGATGTTCTGTATATGTTACATAATACCTGTTGAGAAATTAACTGAGCAGATATATGGTTAACACATAGAGTTTAGTGCAATCTTCTCTCGCATGCTAGGTATCCCACCAAATGTTAAAATAAACTATAGCATATTGATTATTTTTAATGAATTCATTAGTATTACTTGTCAAGAGTAAAACACTGTTATGTGTGCACGTAAATCAAATTGATAGATTATAACAATTGTAGAATTAGCCCATTACCCTGGTATGTTTTGCCAAATCGCGAACTAGTTATTTAATCACTTATTGGATTGGTTTTTAAACACATTATTCTTTTGAAAGATACGAAGAATTTGGCTGGACTTTGCGTACCAGAAATGAGAATGGATCAGTTTTCAGTATTAACTAGTATCAACTTTAGAAATAGGGGGAACTGACAAGAGTATCAGCTTTCTGCAGATGGAGGTGTTAAAGTGTCAAAATCCCTAACTTTTGTTATTGGCTCATATATATATATATATATATATATATATATATATATATATATATATATATATATATATATATATATTATATATATATATAAATTTTTATGGCTCATATTGGTAAAGTTTCTGCAGTTACCCTGGACGATGATTGATTAAGAATAGAATTAATGCTACTTGGCATTGCAAAAAGCTGACATGTTAGATATGCATTTCTTTAAAAATAAAAAAAACTAAAAGTTTCAGAGTAAGACAGAGATTTGTGCTCAGCATAAAGCAAGTCCCATCGATGATGCTTCTTTCACTTCCAGGGCTTAGAGTCTGCAGCAAATTACCCCCAAATGCTCTTCGATCCTACCTGCACAGCCTTCCTAAAAAAATCACATTAAGATGGACAAAACTGTTAACGCTAGCATTTCGAAGATAGATTGGCTTCATCACAGAGGAAACTCCAGAAATCTGGCTGGAGGCAAAGATGTTCGTCAGTTTGGCAAGATCAGAAGATTTATCAGTAAGTGAAATTTGTCGATATTTCTGTCCTGAGTTGCCAGTAAAATGGGTTAGTTGAATCGCGGGAAAATCCCGAGAGAGTGGTAACCTTGCTTCGTAAATCACCACGTCTGGGAGATAAGGGTGAGAATGTGATGTGGGAACTCGAAGAAAAAAAGGTATGTGTGTGTGTGGTGGTGGGGTATGGGTGGGGGTAGGGGGGGGGGTGGGGGGGGGGGGGGGTGAAGATATGGAATTGTGATGTACGTATATATATCTACATGGTGGAAGTGACAGGAAAATCGTTGTGGAGGCTGCAGGATGTGGTCAGTGATGTCAGTGGTCGAGTTTTCTTGTCAGTTTCCGAAAGTTTGGCTGTCATGACATGCCAGAGAAGTCGGTAGAAGCAGTTTTCTGAATACAACTCTGGAATACTTTTGATAGAGATAGGGTTTTCTGTGTGTGTTTGTTGCGTAGTGTTACAACTTTTTATGAAACATGAACTTCTGGGTATTTCTGCCTTTCCACCCACATTTACGAATGCTGATCTGTCTGTCTGACAGACTGCCTATCTGTCAGACTATCTGTCTGCCCCCCCCCCCTTTCATTTTTACTCCCTCTGTCAGTCTGTTTTTGTCTCTGTCTCTCAGTGTCTCTGTTTGACTGCTTCTGTCCGTCTCTTCTGTTTGCCTCAATTTCTGTTTGTCTGTCTCTCTGTGTGTGTCTCTGTCTCTCTTTTTTTTCTTTCTTTCTTTTTGTATGTTTCTCTGTCTTTCTGTGTTGTCTTTGTCTGCCATTCCCGTCAGCGGTGCACTAAGGTGTGTGTGTGTGTGTGTGTGTGTGTGTGTGTGTGTGTGTGTGTGTGTGTGTGTGTGTGTGTGTGCATGCGTGCTACGCACGCATGTGGTCGTGTGACATACATGCTCTGTTCAGTCGTTACAAACATAATCACCATCTGCTTTATTTACTACATTCAGTTTCGCTTTTCTTCTATTTCTATACAGTATTGTGAAAAAAGTGACTTGTTGGGAAAATCCACGATCTCATACGTGTGCTCTCTTTCTGTGTTTCAGGTGTCGAAGGTTCGAGTCCAGGATTGCAGCCGCTACACCACTTGCTCGGAATGTCTGGGGGCCCGTGACCCTTACTGTGGCTGGTGTACGCTGGAGAACAAGTGAGTACACACACTCACACACACACATACACATACACATACACACTCACACACACACACACACACACACA
>CM054142.1:40854602-40867102 GCA_028751875.1 Rapana venosa
AATGTCTTTAGGGACTTTGAAAGGAGACAGAACAAGCGTCAAGAATTTCCCCATATCCCTAATGTATGTTCGAGTAGTGTGTTTGCGCTGATTTGTTTTTTTGTTTTTCACATTTATTTCATGCTAGATTCGATGTTATTTTGTTTGTTTGTTTTGTTTTGTTTTGTTATGTTGCATTTTATAATGGAAAAGATTGTATTTGTGAAATGTAACAGATTGTGTTTTTGTGTTTGTTTTGTTAATTTTGTATTTTCTTTAATCATGATGATGGATGTTCGTCGATTGTACAGATTGCAGCCATCTCGTCTTCCTGTTTATGTTTCTCTCAATTTCTTCGTTCTCTTGTCTCTCCTTGTCCCTCTTGTCGTCTTTACAGCTTGCCTTCTCATCTGTCTCTCTCTGTCTCTGTCTTCTCTCACCCTTTCTTTCCTCTCTGTTGTTCTTCTGTTTCGTCTTCTGTTTTTCGTTCTCTTTCTCAGTCTCTGTCTCTGTCTCCTTTTTTTGCCTTGTGATGAAAAAGCACACGTTTCTGTGATTCGTTGTTTAGTCGTCCATTTTTAGGCCCCATACCCCCACCCCTTTTTGTCATCTGCTAATTTCTCTTCTTTTTTGAGTTCTGTCTGTGTTGGTCACTCCACACCATTTTTCGCTATCTGTCTGTGTCTTTTCTGTCTGTTCTCTTCTCATCTCCTCGTCTCTCGCTCTCTCGCTCTTCTCTCTCGCGCTCTCTCTCTCTCTCTCTCTCGGTCTCTCTCTCTCTCTCCTCTCTCTCTCTCTCTACCTCTCCTCTCTCCTCTCCTCTCCTCTCCTCTTCTCTCTCTCCGTTTACATTATTGATTCAGACCCATCTTAATGTTATCATTGCCATCATTATTGTTATTACTATCATCATTATTATTATTATTTTCAATATTATGATCATTGTCATTATGATTTTGCTTGCACACTAACCCACCAGCGGAGTGTCTGCCAACATGTAAGTACTTGAATATTGAAAGTAACCGAGCAAGCTTGCCAAGCCATATTGTCAATGCCACGTTTTTCTCTTTGTGTGTGTGTGTGTGTGGTGTGTGTGTGTGTGTGTGTGTGTGTGTGTGTTGTGTGTGCATGCGTGTGCGTGTGTGCGTGCGTGCGTGCGACTGCAGACTTTAAAAAAAGAAAAGAAAAAGAAAATATTTCTGGGAGATGTTAATGGGGTGGGGGTAGGTAGGGGTAAAGGGGCGGAAGGGAGAAATTGTGTGAGGGTAAGAGAGGTGGAAGGGGGGAGGTATCAGAGTGAGTGTGTTTGTGTGGGGTGTGGTGTGTTTGTGTGTGTGTTGTGTGTTTGTGTGCGCACGTGCGTGCGTGCCAGCCTTAGTGTTTGTGTGTAGTGTCGTGCGCGCATCGATGTTGTGTTTTGTGATGGCTGATGATTTCAGTGTTGTTATCACTGTTGTTATTGTGGAATCATCGTTATTGATTAAATTTGATGATGATGAGGAGGAGGAGGATTATGATGATGATGATTATTATTGAACACCATCACTACCAATATTTATATTTACTTTTGTGACATTATTATCATTATTATTATTATTATCATCATCATCATATTGTTCCGATCGCTGCTGTTGTCGTCATCAGCGTGGTTATGTTGGTATTGCTGTTGTGGAGAGCTGGTGGGGAGAGAGGGAGGGGGTAGGGGAGGAATGGGCAGGACGGGACAGCCTAGTGGTTAGAACGCATAAGTTGTAATCTGTTCGTGATAAAGGACGCGGGTTCGAATCCCTCACTGAAGTGTCCATCTGCGGGTATTTTCTCCCCTGGAGTCAGCAACATCAATACTGACTTCACGAATACTTCGAAAGTCCTTCGGGTGAGACTGTAAACCAACATCCTGTGTGCGAACGCGGGCAGAATATCGCGCGCGCACGTTAAAACCCCATCCACCTTTCGTAGAAGGTGTAGGGTAGCTACGGTTGGTGACACGGATGGTGTGGACATGCCCAGCATGCGTCGTGCTACATGGAGAGGGATGGGCTCCGCAAGGGTAAGGTTGTGTAAGGAAAATTGTCCTAGGATCTCCTAAAGAAGGTCAGGGTGAAAGCAATGCTGTGTACTTTTTCCTCCCACAATAATGTTACAGGTAAGAGTCAGGTAAAGAGAGAGAAATCCAAACACACACGCACACCCACGGACGCATGCACTCTCTCTCTCTCACTCTCTCTTCCTCACGTATCCCCTCATCCTCCTTCATTCTCTCTCCTCTCTCTCTTCCTCCTCTTCTCTCTCTCAACACACACAACACGCACACACCACCCCGCCGCGCCCCTACACACACATATTAAATCCTGTCCGCTTTTCGAAGAGTTAGGCCATTTGTGCCAGTGGGAACAGATGACAAAATCTACAAAACCGCATACACACGGGGACTGGATTAAAAAAGCACATGGTCTTTTCCATTATCCTCGATTAAAAATAAATAATAAAAGATAAATAAAAAAAGAACATAAATGATAATAAACACACACACCCACTACACACACACACACCACGGTATTCTAGTCCATCTTGGGTGTCTCTTCCTTCCCCATTCCTTCTCTGCGACCCCACACCCCCCCCCCCCCCCCCCCCCCCCCACCCCCCCCCCTCCGCCTGCTGCCGGCCTATCGTCCCCTCTCATTTCTGTCTGTGTTTTTGTCAGTCTGTCTGATACTTTTTTCTCTCCTTACACACACACCACAACCACACACACACACACTCATTCGCTCACTCCATCAATGTCTCTCTCTCTTCTCACGCACACACACACCGCGCCGCTGCACACAACAGAGAGAGAGGAGAGAGAGAGAGAGAGAGAGAGAGAGAGAGAGAGGAGAGAGAGAGAAGAGAGAGAGAGAGAGAGAGAGAGAGAGAGAAATTGGCAAGACAGAAAAATCAGTCGCATGATGATGCTAGTTAAGCACCGTGCAGCGATGAAGATACCCCCACCTTCCTCACCCCACCGCCCTCCCCTCCCCCTCCCTTGCCTCCTACCTTGCTGCATCACATCCTTCCTCTCCCCCCCCCCCCCCCCCCCCCCCCCCCTTCACCCTTTCGCCCTCCCTCCTCCTCCTCCTCCCCTCTGTTCCCCCCTCCCGCTTTCAACCACCCCCTACACTTTTTTTTCCTTTGTTTTTTCTTTTTTTTCGTTATGTCTGCAAAGGTTTTGATATTATGTTTATGATTCTGGGCACGGGTTTGTTTCGTAATGGAGATTTTTTTTCCTGCTAAATTTTTTTGGGGGTTTTTTTTGGTTTTGTTTTTTTTTTTTTGGGGGGGGGGGGGGGGGGGTATGTGTGTAAATTATTATTCTTGACACTTAAGTCTGGTAGACAGAGGGGGTGTGTGGTGTGTGTGTGTGTGTGTGTGTGTACGTTTGATATTTGTTGAGAAAAAAGTTTAAAATTATTGTTGAATTATTCGTCTGGGGGTTAAGGAGTGTTTTCTTTTCTTCTTCTTCTTCTTTTTTTTTTTTTTTTAAAGAAATCTTGCTGACAGAGGAAACCCTTATTTTGTATGTTTTTAAAAAAAAAAAAGTTTTATCTGTCTCTCTGTCTCTGTCTCTCTTTCTCTCTCTCACACACACACACTCTCTCTCTTTCACCACACACACACACACACACATACACCACTCACTCACTCACTCACTCTTCCTAAATTTTGATGATGTTGTTGAATTTGAACTTTTTTGTTTTATAAATCATAGATTGTTCGTTAGTGAGACGAAATGAAAAATTCATGTCTTCCTCTCTACTCCCTCTGTGCACCCCCCTCCTTCTTCCCTCCCCCTCCCCCTTTCCCTGTCTTAGCTGTCGCCCCCCCCCCCCCCCCCCCCCTCGCCACTCCCTCCCCTTCTTCCCCATTCTTTCTTTTCTCCTGTTCTTTCACTCACCCCTACCCCCACCCCCACCAGCATCCCCAATTCACCTGACAAATTCGTTTGCTCTGTCACTTTTTTTAGGAATTGTTTATTTTATAGATGGCTACAGTCAGTGATACTGTTTGATCATGTGAGAGCATGATTTATTTCTGTTTACGTCTTAAAATGTCTTTTTTTTTTATACTATCAAGTTTCGATATAGCTATGTCATAAGAGGTGTTTATTTTTATTGATTTATTTGTAAGGTTTTTAATAATTATCATTGATGATGATTAGTATGAGTGTCATTATCGTGATTTTTGTTATGATGATTAATTGTTTAGATTGTCATTGATTGTCATTTTCATCTTCACTATCATTTTTTGCAATTTCAGTAGCACGGGATATGGTTTGCTGCCTAGGCAACTAGTTAATATAAACGATAAAGTCTTGATCTGGTGAGAATGACAGATCGATTTCCGAGTTTAAAAAAACTCTCTCTCTCTCTCTCTCCTCTCTCTCTCATCTCTCTCTCCTCTCTCTCTCTCTCTCTCTCTCTCTCCTCTCCTCTCTCTCTCTCCGTTCTCCTCTCTCTCCCTCGTATCTCCTCTCTCTCTCTCTCTCTCTGTTTCTCTTCTCTCCTCTCTCCTCTCTGGTATCTATCCTGTGTAATGCAGCTGTCTCTATTCGGATGGTTTATGCATGTTTTACCTTTTACTGTTTCCCTTCTTTGACATTCTGTTGACTATTCCATTGTTGTTGTTTACTTCATGTTTGTGATGAAGTTACTCACCCTGTGCTTTTCTTGCCTCAATAAAAATGTCCACCGCTTCTATTCTTTATCCTCATTTTCCTATCTCTCTCTCTCTCGTTCTGAGTCTCTCCCACACCACCCACACCCCCCCCACCCCCCTCCCTCTCCACACTCCCCTCACACACACCACACACACACCCACCTCTCTCCTCCTCTCTCTCTCTCTCTCTCTCTCCCCCCCTCTCCTCTCCCCCTCCCTCTCTCTCCTCCCCACTCTCACATTCTCGGAGTCTCTCTCTACTTACACACACACACCACGCACACAATCACACACACACACCCCCACCCCTCACACATCTCATCCACCCCTAATCACACCCACCCCCACCTCACCACTCTCCACCACCTCACACACACACACACACCACCACACACACACACACACACAACACACACACACACACACACATCCCACACACCACACACAACACAGCACAGCACAACACAGCACAGGACAGGACACTCACAACAGAACCGGCCTGCCCGTTCCATTAAGTTGATGAAATTGCCGAGGGCTTTAGTTCTAATGAACCCTCGGCTACCTGGTTGGCATGAACCGCGCTTCGACTGCAATGGTCGCATGGTTTATAGATTTCTGTCGTCTGCTTGACAAGCCAGGGTTTTGTGTGTGCATGTTTTGTCTCTCTCTCTCTCCTCAGCGGTTTGGTAGAGAGGAGAAAGTTATACATTATTATTGGTTATGTGGTGCATGTCCTTTAGGATTTCTAGGTGTTTTGTGTGTGGTGTGGGGGGGGGGGGGGGGGTGGGGGGGGTGCTTGTGTCTGTGTTGTGGTTTGTGTGTGTCTTATATTTCTGAAAGGATTAATCAATCTCCTGTACACATGAGTGTTTGTAGAGAATGGGGAGGATATTGGTTATGTGTTAGTTGTCTCACTGGGACATTTTTTGTTTGTTTTGGTTTGATTTCTGAAAGGATTAAATCAAATAGTTGTGATGCTGCCGCCATTACTGATTTTAAACAAGGTTATATACTGTTGATGTTCCACTGGACTCAACATTTCTTTTTTTGTATGCAGTTATGTATTAAATTGGGTTTCTTTTTGTTTTTTAAAAGTTATTTAATTTTGTTATTTTTGCCATTGCTGATTTAAAGTGGGTCATTGGCGTATGTTCCATCTTTTGGAAGTGGGGTTAGGTGTTGCGTCATCTTCAATGTCAGTACTTTGTTTCTCCATCCTCAGAAAATCCTAGCCAGCGCTTAGGTGAGCATGTGGAACTGATGTGTGTAAGTTTTTTTCAAAAGAAAGGGAAAATGCATATTTTCCCACGCTTAAAAGATTATGGATATTGCCGGTGACGTCACATCAAAAACCTACTCTCGAAGGATTGAACATAGGCCAGTGCTTGATTTGTCAAAACGAGAAAACATTTCTGCAGGCACTTAGGTTGGTTGGGGCTGGTTCCTTCCCTTGACAGTTTTCTTTTAAATGAGAGTATAAACTTAAATCCCCTGTGTGAAGACAGAAATGGCGTCTTGTGCACACGGTACGATAAATAAATAGATAAATGAATGAATGAATAGATAAATCAATCAATCAATGAATAAATAAATAAAATACATACATGAATGAATGAATCAATAAATACATGAATAAAGAAAAAATCATACTTTAGAAGTGTAGACCAACTGTGGATGATGGTGGAGATGACACGAACATACCCAGCATGCTTATCTGGACGTGGAGAGCTCTGGACTCCGCCACCAGGTTTAGGTTGCTGGCAAGACAACAGCCTGAAAAATACACTGTAGTGCCTCCACCGACTCCTCAATGAGTTAAGGGAGAAGTCAAGCCAAGTTGGATTTAAGTTTTTTTAAGTTGTAAAACCTCTAGAGTTGCAACTGTTATGAATATTGAACTTTTTGTGTTTGTTATTCTGTCTTTAGTGTTTAATATTGATGTGTATATTAGTATCGTTTACGATAGGACCCTCTCTAGTCGGCATATCACAAAACAATAATGAAACAGAACGAAGGCAGTTACTCTTGACGCCAGTATCATCATTAATCCCTCGTCTGCTTGATATCCTTCTTCTTGTGTGACGTCAAAAGTTGAAGGGAAAATCGAGTCCAAACTCTCAAAATGATCAATAGTTTTCTCCCTAACCAATATCTAGGCCCCCCCTCCCCCCTCTTGTAACATGAGTGGTTTCTTTTAGTAAAGAAAGAGTAGGAGTGACAAATTTGCCATAAGTTGTAGTTGGTGGGGGGTGGGGGGTGGTATATTGGAGGTAGGGAGTACAGTAGAGTTCCAGGAAAAAAAGGTTCTTACTCTGTAAGGTCTGGTTCCATCAAGGGTACTTACCGTGCCGACGTGGGCCGTAACTTTAGCCATAATTTAGAGTGACTTGCAACGTATTTCGTTGCAGATTAGACAAAATGCCTTCATAACATCTTGTGCAATGTGCATCATTGATTTTTTTCTTTGGCCCTCCGCCAAGTTATAAAGTTTGTCATAAAGGAAAGGAGAGATTGGGAGGAGTGTAGGTGGTGGGAGAGTTAGGGGGCGGGGATGGAGAAGAAAATCAATCAGCATCATTTTATATATTAGTCTTTATGCTTCTCCCTTCGATTTGTCCAGTTTGTTTTTTTTCCTCGTTTCGCCTCCGCACTTTTCTGTCCTTTTCCCCTCTGCACAGGAAAAGCTCCGTGGTTGATGCGTGGGACTTGAAATGTTAAGGGTGCTGGTTTGTGCCTATGTTATGGTTTTATTGCCATTAGGCGTTTCTCAGCTTAACGCCTTCAGGGTTAACCAGAATATGCACTCACCGCATCTGCGAATTAGTGTGAGACTGTAAGTACACACTGGGTGAGAAGTTTGCTTGTCTGGCTGTTGTTTTAGTTCCTCGGTGTATTGGCAGCCATACTTCGATTTCAGATGGTTTTTGTCTCCCTTAATATGAGTGTGGGTTGCTGTGTCAAGAGCTTGTCAGGTGATACGTTAAAAACCTGTTCATCGTTCGTTGGTAAGAAAAGAGCAGTTATGATCGGTAGCATGGGTCATGCAAACATTCATAGCATGTAACACCTGGCTTTAAATGCTGCAGTAAATGTAAGCACATTACATCCTGTTATCAAACGCAGCAGTGTTGTTGTTGTTGTGTTGTTTTAATATTTTCATTTCTACCCGGAGGCTGTCAAATTCAACCTCTCAATGAACACGCAATAAAAGATTTAAAAAACATCTATCTCCAATATACTGATAATGTTTCTAGTTGTATGTCATATGAACAGGAATGATTGTTGCAAGCTGATTTTAATATTCTTAGCCATATTGCAGCTTTGTTGTATTTTTGTGTCCTAGTTTTGTTGCCTGTTATTACTCTGTGTTTGCCGAATGCACTATCACTTTGACTTTTCTTACACATTTTGTTTGTGTACCCTTAGCTTAGCTCCCTCCCCCCCCCCCTCCCCCGGCCAAAGCTGAAATGAAAATTGTTACTGGCGTGTTACTAAGACATTATGTGGTAGGTGAATCATCAGCAAAATGGCTGATTTGGTATAGTATGTATGAAGAGTTTTTACTGCAGTAACATCTTTATGAACAAAATCACTTTTCTTCTTCGTCGAATGCTCAGACAACTTTTGTTGTCTGTTTTATGAGCGAAAATGTGTTTCGCTGCGGTTAAGCGTCTGACAAGCCCAGCCCAGCAAATCCCACATCGGCGTGGGAGAATGTTTTAAAAATCTTTTAAAGTCTTTCTGAAAGAAAAGCAAGAGAATGGACGAAGAAGGCAAAACAACACCCCCCCCCAACCCCCCCCCCCCCAAACCCCCCCCCCCCCCCCACACACACACACACACACAAAACAACCCAACAACAACAAAAACAAAAACAAAGAAAAAACCAACCAAACCAAACAGAAAAACCGAGGAGGAGGTGACATGAAGAAAAGGAACAAGGCAAAATCAAAGAGAGGGATAGAAAAGAGGGAATTCCTAGCACAGAATTTCCAGAAGGTGGGTATAATATACTGACAGGCCTCCTAGGTGGTGGTGGTCGTGGGGTGGGGGTGGGGGGTCGTACAAAAAGTTATTCCCGTGTTTCAAACGTTGGAAACAACATCATCATATTCTCTCTCTCTCCCGGTTGTTTTTTTGTTTTTATCCCGACCGCCTTTGTTTCCTTGCATCCCTTCCACCCCCTCCCCTCTCCCACCTTTCCCCCCCCCCCCCCCTCTCTCTCTCTCTCTCTCTCTCTCTCTCCCCCAGTCTGTTGTAGACAAGATGTAAGAAGTGGCAACATGTCGCGTTGTTGGCTAGGCCGTATCGATTGTGGTGGGTCTGTCTGTCTGTCTACCTGTCGGGCGGGCGGTGAGGGACTGCCCGGCCACATGCCTGGAGGCTCCGCCAGTTGCGGGACTGCTGCCTTCACGCCCGTTTTTCCCCGGGCAGCGCGCGGGGAAAGGGTTAAGGGGGGTGTAGGGTTACGCTTGGAAATGTTCCCTGGAGGCCATCGTAGCTCGTGAGCGTGGTGTCATCAGTCAGCGGAAAGTGACTGCGTGTACACTGATCTGGCGCCACAGACAATGGGAGAGTTTGGTTTTGGTTGGGGTTTTTTTTTCTGAGAGAGAGATTGAGTGTGTGGTGTGTGTGTGTGTGTGTGTGTGTGAGAGAGAGAGAGAGAGAGAGAGAGAGAGAGAGAGAGAGAGAGAGAGAGAGAGAGAGAGAGAGAGAGATTGTGTGTGTGAGAGATTGTGTTTGAGAGAGATTGTGTGTGTGAGAGATTGAGTGTGTGTGTGTGAGAGAGAGATTGAGTGTGTGTGTGTGTGTGCGCGCGCGCGTGCGCCTGTGTGTGTATGTGTGCGTGCGCGCGCGCGCGCCTGTGTGTGTGTGTGTGTATGTGTGTGCGCGCGCCTGTGTGTGTGTGTGTGTGTGTGCGTACGTGTGAGAGAGAGAGATAGAGGTGTTCTGATCAAAGGGTTTCGGGTTGTCAGGTCTTTGTTTCGTTGCTCTTTGGCGGGTTTTTGTTTTGGTAGTCTCTCCTCTTGCCTTTGTCCAGTTAGCTCCTCGGCTGTTTAGCCTCCTTCTCTTGTCTTGGAGGGCAAGTGTGGAGAGTCGTCAGGTTTCCCTCTCCTCTGTCGGCTGCTGCGAAAGAAGACCAAGATGGCATTTGGATCTTTTGCAGGAAAAAGAAAGGGTATTAAGCTGGTTAAAAAGTGTTAGTGGAATCTCTCTCTCTCTCTCTCTCTCTCTCTCTCTCTCTCTGACACACACACACACACACATTTATTCACGCGCTCGCATGTTCCCCCAGGCTATGTCAGCCAAAATGAAAAACACTCACCGCCAAAAAAAAAAACTCTCCTCGACTAGGTATATATATCAAAGGTTAATTAATACTTCATTCAAGACAGCCTCAAGCCATTTAGAAACAAAGCCTCGCGAAAAACAAAAAAGCAGCACTATGAAGGTTTTTATTCGTTTATTTTTTTAATTCTGACAAATGTTTTGATAAGATTATTCAGTTTGGAAGCAAGGCACGGTTCACTGTTTCAGCGGAGTCCATTTTTCCCCACAAAGCTTTGACTTCAGTACAATGTTGTTAGGTACAGAGAGGCGAGCAGTCAGTGCCATGTGTTTGACCATAATATATAGAATCATAGATCCCATTTAGTATCATGTTTGCGGCTGTATAGAATAGCAGAGAGACCATTATAGTGCCATGTTTCGGTCTGTTTGCTTTACAAGATTAAGCGCTATATAAATGCCATACATGATGATGATGATGAGATTATCATTATTATTGTTATTATTATGATGCTTGTGACAATATAAAAAAATCCTAATCAGAGAGACCTTTTCAGTACACTTTGGCAAGCTATATAGAATCATACATATAGACCATTCAGTACCATATTTTGTAACTATAAGGAACAGCTGAGAGCTGATTCAGTTCTGTTCAATATTATTGCTAAAACGTTTTTTCTCCCAAAGATTTGTAGTATTCTTTTCCTGTTGTTCAAGTTGTACTAAAGTTGAATAAATTATGATTGAAAGAGTTGCATGAATTGCTTTAACAGTTTTCCACGGCATGAAAGTGGGTTGATGATCAGCGTTTTCTTTATCCTGTTTATGTGGGGGGGTTTTAAAATATATATATATATATATATATATATATATATATATATATATATATATATATATATATATGCAGCAAAGAGATTATGTTTTGAGACATTGATTTTTTTAAACTCAACTTTCTGCAAAAGGATTTTTCAAGAAATACTGCAATAATTCTCATTGACACTGGCTTTTTTTTTTACTCCGACTCTCAGCGCCTCTCTTCTTCCCCCCCTTCTGGTTTTTTTTTTCTCTGTTTTCTTTTAGCTCCCCCCCCCCCCCCCCCCCCCCCCCAACCCTCTTTTATAGGATCGTTATTTGCCTTCAAAACTTGAAAGCGATACAATCCAATGCTGGCTGCGTAACTGCCGTGCCTTGCCAAGTATCGGGGAAGCTGGGTAAAGGGCTGGCGATGAAAAGACGGGAAGGGCCAGATTACCACAAGGCGTTTTTCTGACCCCTGCGTTATTTCCTTTGTGCTGCTTTTCATTGTGTTGTCGAAAAGAGCATCGGGTTAGCGCTTCGTCTCTGCACTAAACTCTCGTGTTCAAGCTGGCTTGTTTTGTTTCCTATCAATTCCCCGTTTGTAATCTGTGTCTGTCTGTGTGTCTTTCTGTGTGTGTGTGTGTGTGTGTGTGTCTGTGTCTGTGTTGTCTTTCTATGTGTCTGTCTGTCTCTCTCTCTCTCACTCACTCTCTCTCTCCCCCCCCACCCCCATCTCTCTCCCTCTCTCTGTGTAATTGTACCCTCACCCTACCCCTTCCCTTTTGGAATGGGGGAGAGCTTTACGCAGTATTCCATGTGAAAAATGTCTGTATGTCTGTCTGTGTCTGTGTCTGTCTCTCTGTCTCTGTCTGTCGGTCTGTCTCTCTCTCTCTCTGTGTCTCTGTCTCTCTGTCTGTGATTCAGTCGTTATGATCGTGCGAATAGTTTTTGTTGTTGTGTCTGCACTTGTTAGTTTTTATGGGGTTTTTTGTGTGTCTCTCTTTGTTCTTTTTATAGTGGCTTTTAAGAACGAAGTGTTGTTTTGAAGGCATTTCCCTTGATTGTCTTTCTATTGTTGTTGTTGTTGTAGCAGTGATGCTTTTGTGTTCTTTGTTTTGTGCATGGGTTTTGGGGTGGGGTTTTTTTTTAGCGTGTAGCTTTTTTATGCGATGTTGTTGCTGCTCAGTTTTTGTTGGCTTGGGGTTGGTTTGTTTATTTGTTTGTTTTCGTCGTTGTTGTTGGATTTGTTTGGTGTCCGTGTGTGTTTGTTGTAAAAGTTATGTGGAAGGTGATGGGGATGGACGTGAGCTTGCGTTTGGTTTGTTACTTTGTTGGATGGTTGGTTTGCTTGTTTTTACCCTTTACACCTAATTCCTTTATTCATTTTCCTTATTAATTTTTAGCATCTATAAATGTATTTATCGGGGTTTTTTGTGTTTGTTTTGTGTTTTTGTTTTTGCTTATCACCTTTACAAAAGATTGAAAGCAGATGATGAAAATGTTTATTCAGACTGTCTCTGTCTGTCTTTGTCTCTGTTACTGTCTCTGTCTCTCTGTCTCTCTGTTTCTCTCTCTCCGTTATATTTTGCATACCAGTATGTTGGTTTGCCGCCTACTCTCCCGACTTAGTGTATTGTGGCCTAAGGCTGATGGCTGTATCAAATCTGTTCATAGTTCAGAGCTCTCTCTCTCTCTCTCTCTCTCTCTCTCTCTCGAACTTCACTCACCACACCATCATT